>PVIA01000030.1:0-719262 GCA_004024845.1 Tonatia bakeri
CTTAATTTTTAGTATTTCTCTAAAATGTCAATGAGAATTAACTAAGCATATCAGCTCAGCCAACAAACTTGAAATGGTTATATATTTTTAAAAAATAACATGTACAATTTTTAATTCTTGTGTCAAAACATAAGTGAAACTTCCCATCAGTAATACAGACAGATGGAAATAATACATTAAAACTGAGCTGCTAACTACACATCAGCGATGATAGCTCCCTTAAAATTGTTACCCTGCCTAACATAATTAACACTGAATTAAGAAAAGTGTCTCCAAAGAGAAAATATAAATACAAGTTGTCTCTTTCCAGAAGAAGTGAAAACTAAGCACATGTGTTGATAGAGTGTTTTTTATTCAAATCATCCCATGAATTATTTTTGTTTTTTTAATGTTAGCAAATAGCCTTCCAAAGCAGCAATGTTGAATTTTAGATTAACACTGCATATTAATTATGAAAAAAACCCTCTCTTATTATTCTCTCTGAATAACAAATATTTTTTTAGTAGGGCCATTTTAAGTTTGTACATAACAAAGCCTGATATTTCAAAAGACTTACTATGTCTTTTGATCTATGTTTGATCTATGTTTGATCAGATCTAAGACTGATCTATGTTTCACAGTACTGTGTCTCATTGTGTCTTCCACAGGGAAATGTCACTGTTTGAATCACACTATTGGCAGGATGGTGTTCCATTTCATTCAGCAAATCATTGGAGGTTGGAAAGGAGGAAGACAAATCTTGTCTATGAAGTTCATGCTTGAATTTTGTTTTGGCATTTATGAATTTGCGCCTATGTAGTTAGGGACATAAAAAATTCTGTAATTAAAAAAATTAGTTTCTTGCCAGAAAGGGACACTATATAACCCTGAAAAGCCCTTTCCTCAGTGGTTTATATGCTTTTAAATTTAATTTAAAATTCAAAATGAAGCCCTGGCTGGTGTAGCTCAGTGGATTGAGTGCGGGCTGCGAACCAGGCATCACAGGTTCGATTCCCAGTCAGGGCACATGCCTAGGTTGCAGGCCATGTCTCCCAGCAACCGCACATTGATGTTTCTCTCTCTCTCCCCCTCTCTTCCCTCTCTAAAAATAAATAAATAAAATCTTTAAAAAAATTCAAAATGAGTGTGACTGCTGCCACCAATGCATACCTCTGCTCCTATGTTCATTCTCATACCAGATATCCTCAGACACATTATAGTGTCATTTTACTTCTTCAGTGGAAAAATACCACTTCGGTCATACCCCAGCCTATTCTTTCCCTCAGCACACCGTGCTCAGACCCTTTCCTGTTCTTTACTTCACTCCACTGGTGCCCTGATTTCTATGATCCAGTTCCACAATTTCTAAGATGAAATCTGGCTGATCCATCAAACTAATTGTGAATCTAGCCATAGTCTTCTTTTATTCTCTATGCTGTAATCTCACCCTGACTCATTTTGTAACTGTGTTAAAGATGTGATTATATCTAGAATCTGTGCTATTTTTCAGGGACTGAATATTTGGTTTTACATGCCTTTGTCCCAAACAGCTGGAACCTCTACACTGACTTCCATGCTTTCGACTGTACCGAAGCTAATCTATAACTAAGGTATTAAAAAAAAAAGAATCTGCAAATGTTAGCTCTTTCTTGTATACCTTCATATTCAAGTAACTCGAAATCTTACAATTGTAGAAAGTTTCAAAACAAGAGGCCTTCAATGACACAGACCATGTTGGTGCAATTCAGCAACTTTGAAACTTCTCTTGCTGTCTTGCTGATGGATTTTTTTTTTTTTTCCCAGAAAGACAGTTGTGTGCCCCCTGCTGACAAGCTGCCTCTCTGGTGTGGTCACTTGGCTGGTGGAAAAGCCCACATGTTCCCTAGAACTGTTTCTTCTTCCTTATGGCTGGAACCACTCTTATGATTGGTCCATTGTTGTGGCCTTTTAAATGTATGGCGCATTTCTGCAAACAAATGAGCCAAATGAAAATACTGTAATATCTGGGTTCTAGGCCCACTCCTATTCCTGACTCAACATGTGCTTTTAGGTAAATCAATGTCTCTGGACTAGACCTCAGCTTCTAGCTTCTCAGGACATAAAACGAGTTTTGGATGACATGATATTTAATGTCACTTTCTGTTCTAAGTTAAAAGTTAAAATAGTAACCCACATTGCTTTTTAGATTTAATAAATCAAACCCAAATGATAAATTTTCTTAGGGAAATGACACTCAGTCTAGGCCATGTTTCCTAACATTAAATTCAGACAGTGCTTGGCATATTTAGACCATAGAGTGACCATCCTCTTATTGATTCTGTTTGGGGATGACAGATGTGAGTTTTACCAGAAAGTCAGAAAATCCAGGGGGCTAGAAAGTAACAGAAGAAGGCCATGTTTCTAGAAACTGATGTGAAGACCTTTATAGCTTAGATGACCAGGGATTTTTGGTGTGTCTTAGTTTTCAGCTTCTGTCCACTCAGAAATTTGAAGATATCTAATCCCTGAATGTTCAGACAGTATCAGAGGGCTTTTTTTTTATTGTTGTTTTTCTTTAGAAAGCATTATTTTATTAAAGTTAAAATACAGGCATGGCAAAGTTCATTTATTTTGTTAAGTTTGGAATGTGTGTGCAAGAAGGAAGTAAAGTTCCTGATTGTCAGAAATTTACCTCACTTGATCAGTAGGATTTCTGATTGTTTCCCTTTTTGTCATTTGTCCAGGCTGCTCCTGTGAGCCACTGAACAAGTAGGCTGGTGACAGAGTCACTGGGCAGTTCAGGAACTTGGGTGTGTGAAAGGAAGGTGGTAGCACAACGTAAGGCCACAGGAGCTTGACTGGCTGGGTGATGCGGCAGTGGAGCAGCGATGTTTGCCCTCATTCGAGGAGCCCTCTTATTTGAGTTCATCTGGCCACTCTAAATAAAATCAGTTTGTTCAGAAAAAAAAAGCTAAAATTTAGGCCAGCATTTGGAAATCACTTAAATTCCATACAATTCATCTCAACCAAAAATTTAAAAAAGAGTTACAACTACTTTTTGTTAAAAAGAATGTGGACTTCAGTTAATAATGATGCATCAGTGTTGGCTCATTAATTGTACGTATCGACACTCACATGAGATATTAACAAGAGAGTGAAAATGGGAGGTGGCATATTTAGGAGTTCTACATGCTATCTTTTCTACTTTTTTGTAAATATAAAACTAGTCTTAAACTTAAAGTTCCTTTTAGAAAATCCCTGGATACTACATTTAACCATAATGGATTCTAATATATTAAAGCTGATGAACAAATATGTAGTTTTATTGATGCCTCAGCCAAAGATGATCAACTAGAAACTCAAGCTAATGAAGTCCAGTGATATATTAGGTCATTACTGGACTTTTTGGGAGACCCCTTTTATGACCAAAGAACAATAGGATGTTTGTCAACACATTAAGTAAAAGTTTATATACTAATACTACCCTTTGCAGTATCCAAGATTCAATTTTTTAATTAGTATAAACTACAATAAATTTACCTTTTCTATCATAGACAGTCTCTCGACTTCAGAGGGCCACTCAGGGAACTTTCTTCGATGGGCTACTTTTTCATGCCTGAAGAGGCAAAGAAACTCGGTGTCCATTTTAATAATGGAGAACCTTCGACGTTAGTTTAATAAGAGATTCTATTGAATAAACCTGTTAGCTTTTCTTTATTTAGATGTCTCTCTACCTTGACACAATCAACATTTCTGGCCACATAATTTTTTATTGTAGGGGACCGACATGTGCAGTGTAGTATACTTAGTAAGATCCCTGGACTCTGTACCCTAGATGTAGTAGTAGGCAGAGTTAGTAGTTAGTTAGACACTAGAGAGAGTGTCACACCCTCTCTTCTGGGTATGACAGCCTAAAATGATTCCACACATTGCCAGTTGTACCCTGGTCAGCAACATTGCTCCTACCTGAGAATTGCTGGTTTAAATCCATGCCGGGTCTGACTTATTCACCATAGGGGGTCTTGAGCCTGTGTTTTTAAGGGCCTGCTGTTGGTAGTAGCAAGCAACTTAATGACAACGGGTCATTTATGGGTTGTATCCTATCCAGCAAATCTCTCTGAGTGGCACACAATGACACTACATGTGACTTTAGAGAAATTTCTACAGGGAGAAGTGTCTGACACCAGTATTTAGAATACATCACTCAGTTTGGACTCCTCACTCAGTTTATGCCTAATCTATTTGCCCTCTATTTTGTTTCTATCTTGTTCCCCATAGGGACCATCACTGACCAAAACACTGACCAACTCTCTTTCGCTCTGTGTCGTTCCTTGTGTATTAGCTTTGTTATATTTTGCTACCTGTCTGGTGCGTGTTAAATAGGGGGTCCCTGAATTTGAAAGAGTCAACAATCCTCTGAAGGGAACTGCAATTTCTAATGGATACACTCATTGTAGTTTTAATTTTTTTTGCTGACTGGTTTATAATGACTATTACATTATTGTATTATTTTGAAAGAAGAGAAACTGAAGAATTTCTAGAGAAAATATTACTCCCAACATTGAAAATATGTTGATTTTTTTAGAGAGAGGTTATTTACTAAAATTTATCTTACAGATAAAAAGACTTCAACTCTGAGTGAATGGCCAAGTTTATAATGTTCTGTGTAAGAGTTTGCATCAGACTGAGAATAAGACTTGCTAACAGAACTGGAGAGCTTTCAAACAACTTAAAAGTTTTAGTAAGTGGGATAATAAGTGTAAACAATGTTTGGGTCGTACCCTCAAATGTGGTCAATACTTAGAAATTAAACTGTATGATACTATCCCTTTGATTTTATTACAGTATAAAAATAATATGAACATAATACTATAGTTTAAGCAAGACATAAAGTAATTTTTTGTAGACAGGCCAACATCCCTTTGGCAAAATTTAAGGTTATGAACATATAAATATATGTGTTCGAGAAAACTGAATGATAATAGCTAATATCTTTAATAAAGAGGTTGATTCTTGTAATTTATTCAGTATTTTAAAAATATCAATTGATTTTCGGTTATTTTATGACCATCTTGATGTTCTAGAAGAAACTTCATACATTCAACGCATATATTAGATTCAATGAAGACATAATTACATAAAAAAATTTAATAATCTTTATATTTAAGTCAACATAATCAAATCTGAAACATTGTACTCCACGTTACAGAGAAAATTTTAATACTTAGACCATATTATATAAGTAGATTTTATAAATTATTAAGAAAAATAATTAAGAAAAAATAGGTAAAAAGGGTGATAGACAATTAAACCAAGATGACAGAACTGGCTAAAAATCATTAGCAAAGGTTGCTGATTTTGCTAGTATGTACATGTAATATACTAAGTATATATAATACAATTCAAATTTTATTTTACCAGTTAGATTGGCCAAGACTAAATAAATTCTAATATTATCACTTACAGATGTTGGGGTGTGCAAATTTACTTAATGAGTTGTATATAGTTTAAATTAATGTAACTTTCTTCATCTTTCATATGATAATGTCTCTCAAAATTTAAAGTTATACATATTTTGACCTAAAGAAAAATTTCTTTTTTTTTAAAGATTTTATTTATTTATTTTTAGAGAGGGAAGGGAGGGAGAAAGAGAGAGAGAGAGAGAGAGAGAGAGAGAGAGAGAGAGAGAGAGAGACATCTATGTGCGGTTGCTAGGGGCCATGGCCTGGAACCCAGGCATGTGCTCTGACTGGAAATCGAACCTGCAATTCTTTGGTTCTCAGCCCGCACTCAATCCACTGAGCTATGCCAGCCAGGGCTAAAGAAAAATTTCTTATTGCAGATACAAATTTTTTACTTAGCAAGTATTTGTCGTTAACTATTTTGTGTCAAACATGATGTAAAATACTGGAAATAAAATGGTAAATGATATAAAAATTTATTACCAACTAAAACATCTATGCTATGAGGCTAGTGATGTACTTACAATGTAGTATTGTATCAACTTTAGAAAGTACAAAGTAAGTCTATAAGTATAGGCATTTCTTAAAATTTATAAATATCTCTGGTAAAATACAGTATTAAATTACACTTAAAAATAAGTTGCAAAACTACATATTGCCATTTTAGTAAAAAGAATTAAAATATGCATCGTAAAGAATATGAAGAATTTTTAGCCCAATTTTGCCACTAAATTGTTAAATTGTTGACAATACGACCATTGGCCTAAGTGAATGAATAAATGATTAAGAATATAAGTTAATAAGGGTTAGACTGTCAAACGTTTAACTACTACTTTTCAAATAATATAATTATTCTTTATATTTCCCCCCAAATAACATGATTAGAAAGTTATTATTGGAAATAATGTTGCATATAAAAGTCACTGTTATTTGTCTTAATAGCCCTTAAAGATGATTAAGCCTAAAATACTGGTAATTATTTAACGATTAGGTGTTTTTGTTAGGGAGGGTGGGAGACTTCTTAAAAGACCTACAGTTAATGGGTCTCTTCCCATTTGTCCTGTCTCATGGACCAGTGCCTGTTCTGTTTTGCCACAAGGTGGCAGCATCCGAACACTGCCACCCATTATCTCGGGGCAAGTGCACGTTTTAAGAACAACCTTGGTAGTTGGTGCAGCCGGGTCAGAAGGACGAGACCGTCTGGCCATGACTGATGTGCTGTGTAACGTCTTCGCATAAAAATGCTCTCTGTCCCAGAAGAAAGTAGTAGATAATGCTCTGTTGCCATTGTGGGGAGAAACTTTCTCCCTCTCTCAAGGTTCTCACGGCTCATCTAATAATTAAATCTATGTGAGAACCATTAATAGGAGATAATAACCAAATTTGACACGTATGTAGGTATGGAAAACCCACATAGATGTCAGAGTCAGAGACCCCACTTATGTGAGAAGTTCGTGTACAGAAAGTTAAAATGAGGTGTATATGATATTCTGAGCCAAGGAAGAGGTAAGGTGCCTTGGGTCTTCAAAGGATCACTGTAGGACGAAAAACAAAGAAAACCAGTGAAACCAATCATTTTCAAAAACAAAAATCAATACAGTTTATAAATACTCAGTTTGATTGATGGAGAGTAGGGACCAATGACTGACATCAGGAATACGATAGGCACATCACTACATATTTTACCAAGATTTAAGAATAACATGAAAAACTTTATGCTAACAAGTGTGAAAACAGAAAAATACTGATTTCTTGGAAAATTAAAATACAAACTGATACAAAAATAAACAGAAAATCTGAACAAACTAAATAAAGAAATTGAAGGAGTAAATTTTAAAAGTCTTTTCCTAGACCCAATAAATCCTTTTCAGGCCTAAGGAAAAAATAATACAATTTTACACAAGTTCTGAAAATAAGAGTAATTCTTAAGTCATTCATCAGGCCTATACTGTCCTGTGACCATCACCAAAAGTAAGAACAGAAAATTACACAGCAATGTGTCCTCTGAAAAGACACAGAAACACTATATGCAATATTAGCAAATAGAATACAGTAATATATAAAAATGGTTTTACATTATGGACAAATATGGTTTATCCCAGCATAGAGGTTTAATTTCATCTTTGAAAATTTATCAAAATAATTCACAGATTTGGGAGAAAAAAAGTAAGATTATCTCCGTAAGTTTAGAAATATTGAATGACAAAATTCTGCACACTTTTGTGTTAAAAATAAAGAGTTTAGGAGTAAAAGGGCACTTTCACAAGCTGAAAAAACTGCATCTGTGAAAAATCTACAAGGAACATTATACAGTATGAGGCAAAAGTAGGCCTGTAGTTTTTTGCATGGAAAATAATACAATGATAAATAAATAATAATAAAAGTTTAAACTCTGTGTTTCATGTACTCACAACTGTAAACCTACTTTTGTCCTACCCTGTAAGGGTTGCATTTCACGTAAGAACAGAATCAAAGCAAAATGTCCACTCTTACCACTTCTATATTTTATTGGAAGTTTTAGGACTATGGTACAATAAGAAAAATAAAATTGTACAGATTGGAAATAGAAAATAAACTGTGTTTTAGACAACATGATTTTATACACAAAGATAATAAGGAATACTAAAAAGAAGCTATTATATATATTTGGCAAAAGCATTTAATTACATTTCTCTATGCAAGCATTAAACAATTGGGAAATTGGAAGAATTTATTTAGATTTCTATTAACCTACAGATTTAAAGTATCTATTTACATTAGTATCCCAGACATGAAATTTTTAAATAACCTTTTTTTAAAGATTTTATTTATTTATTTTTAGAGAGGGAAGGGAGGGAGAAAGAGAGAGAAACATCAATGTGTAGTTGCTGGGGGACATGGCCTGCAACCTAGGCATGTGCCCTGACTGGGAATCGAACCTGCGATGCCTGGTTCGCAGCCCGCGCTCAATCCACTGAGCTACACCGGCCAGGGCCCAGACATGAAATTTTTAGGGATACATTTACCAAAATAGATGCAAACCATAACTACTGACAATTATAAATATTGCTGAGAGAATTACAGAAGACATAAGTAAATTTACAAAATACATGATTATCAACTGGAATGAAATTTAGGATTAAAATTTCAATTCTCCTCAAATTGAATGCAGTCCTAATTAAAATACCAGCAGACTTTTCCAGGAAACTACCAAAGAGTCAGTTTATTCAAAATAAGTATACATTAATTTAAGAGTATAAATATGCACATATTTATCATCAGAGCACCAAAACACATGAAAAAAATGTAACTGAATTAAAGGGGAAAATGAACAATTCAACATTAGTTAGAACTTCAATATTACATTCTCAATAGTAGAACAACTAGAAGGGAAATTAAGAACAATCCAGAAGAATTGATCAACACTATCAACCAACTGAACATAATGCACATGTGCAGAACACTGAACACAACAGAATACACAGTTCATATATGGAATAGTGACTATTACATATAATTAAATCTAAGGTCTAACAAGTAATAAGATGCACCAACTATAATAGGTTTGCAACGCACCCAGTTTGTGCACACTGACATTTTATAATATACTTTAGGCTGCATGTGAATTGGGTTGATTTATTGATGATGACTCAACATCATGAAAGCCAGATTGTATATAACAAACATGACAATGTAAAAATGAATATATAAAGCCCCCCCATAGTGGTAAAGTTACTTGAGCTTAAAGGAAAAAAGAACTCTCTATGTAGACATGGAAAGCTTCAGAGAGGAGAATGGATTATGTTGTGTATTGAAAGAAGGTCAACATTTTAAAAATGGTGAACAGAAAGGAAGCTCAATCCCACACAGAGAAAAGTACCTTAATGAAAAGGAAAGAATTCCTTTCTTCAGCATCTAAAAGAAACATAATGATGAGTTGGACAGAGAGAGGTAAGTTCCAAAAAGTTTTAGAGCCCCAATGATGGCATTTTTGAATGTCAATTTAAAACACTGCAGGTAAAAGATGTTTGATTAAAGGTCTTGAAGTTATCCTACCACTTCATTTAATGGTCTAGTATTATATAAATAATACTATTAATACTTTTTATTTAACTCCTTAAGTGTGAATATTCATACATTTCACTGCATAAACATTAATGTATTTGATTGCAGGATGTTGGCTTACACTCTTCTTTGAGGTTACATAATGCATATATTACTTTTCTAAAAGTAATAAAAATGTAGTATAATTACTAGAGTGTTATCAGTTGTGTGTTGGTATGCTACAAATCACCCCAAATTTAGCAGCTTATGACAACACTCATTCATGAGCTCACAATCTGGGTTGGCAGTTTGGGTTAGGTTCAGCTGGGCATTGGCTCACTAATGTGATTTTAGTAATCTGTGGCTGGATTGAAGCTGGATGGTGCACAATGACCTCAATTATTGGTGGTTGGTTGGCTGTCCTCTGATTCTCCACCATGTGTCTCTTCGGCAAGCTGGATGCATCTTGTTTACATCACGTCTGCTTTTTAAAGGGGCAAGAGCAGAAACTGTAAGGCATCATAAGGCCTGTGCTTGGAAATTGCTCCACATTACTTTCACGACATTCTGTTGATGAAAACAATTCTCAAATCATACCAGTCAAAGAAGTAGAGAGGTAGACTATCCTTTCATAGTTGGAGAGGCAAAGCTTTTGTGGCGTTTTTAACATTTACCACAGTGCTGTCATTCATACAGGATTATGAACCTACATTATCACAGGAGGGAGAGGTAAATGTTCCTGTTTCTACTAGAGTGTCAAATTCTTAGAATGAGTGTTGATTTTCTTAACAGAATGAATGATAGAAGATGAGGATACACATGATAGGTGACATATCAAATTGATTACTTCCACAAAGAAGAACAGTGTTAAAAATCTATAACAATCACCAATAAAGCAAAGAAATGGTGGTAAAAGTGGAGTTCAAGATGTTACAAGACTGTGTGAACAGGGCGTTCAGGAAGAGTAGCTTCCACCTTGATGAATGTACTCTATGATTTATGAGCTGTAAGTGAATAAGGATGAGCAAGAGCTATACACCAGGGGGAAATGTGTGTCAAAAAAAAAAAAAAAAAAAAAAAAAAAAAAAAAAAAAAAAAAAAAAAAAAAAAAAACCCAAAACAAAAAAAAAAAACAAAGAAAAATCAAATGAACAAACAAAAAACAAAACAAAACAAAAAGGGGAAGTGTTAGTAAAGACAAAGAAATGGAAATGTAGGGAAAGTCTAGGAAGAGACTGAGGATTCTATGTGTTAATTATTTAAAGAGGAGCAGAGGGCACAATGCAAAAACTCAAAGAGATGTAGTGTAGCAGCAGGAAGTTTACTCCAGGGGAGTCTTAGTTCAGGTATATTGAAGGGAACCATAAATGCTTGAGATGTTTGATATAATCGATGGAAAAATAATTCACTTTTGCTGAAAGGGACGTGTTGATTACAATCTAGGGAAAGGACCGGAAGATCTTAGGAAAAATATCTGTTTGGGTAACAAAGAGCAATCAAAATATCATTGTATATGTTCCTTGATTAAATCAACTCAATGTGCTGGTATCCTAGAACTGGCAACTTATTGAAAAGGAACAATCAATATTCATTTCTGTGCAAAAATACAATGTTTCATTGAATTCTGACTATTGCAGTTAAGGTCATCTTAGGTCAAGAAAACACGGAAGCTATTAAAAAGGCATGGATTCAAGAATGAAGCAAGGGTGACTTCCATTTAGGGGTGAGTCTGGAAAGAGTGAGATGTTTTCACTACCACTGTATACCGTATATACTGGTTTTGTGACTGGTACCCACCTGTGTCTCAGGCCAAGCCACACACCTGGGAATCAGCTTTCACTCTCCTTTTTCCTTTCATCTGATATATACTTCATCAGTAAAATATACAGGGGTCTGACACAAATAACACCACCTTTATTACAAAATCTTTTTTACAAAATTGTAAGAATGTAATTCTGTAACATAACAATATCACACACAAACATACCATATGACATTTTAGGTGAAATGTTCAAGTTGCTGTCCAACTCATGCAAGACATTCACATATCCTACCAATGACACTCAAGCAGGCATTACTTCTCCTGGACCCTCTATATAGTTTCTTTTTTTGTAAAAAACAGGTAGTTTCTTACAGAGAAGATGAGAGAGAGTCTTGAGAGAGACTCCCTGTGATGAAAGCAGGGAGGGGGAACAGCAGTTACTAGAAGAGGGACATAAAAACTCCACCCGGACTCCTTTTTCTTATTCTTTTACAGAACAAAAGTCCTAATCTGCGCATGAGGGAATAATAGAGCAACAAAGGGTTACCCTTAGGACACAGGTGTAAATCCGTTACACCTGAGAGAAAGAAACATAAAAGATCTCTATAAGTGAGGAAGGGCCAAGAGTACGTGCAGGGAGGCCCAGACCTAGAGCAGGAGGAAGGTAGATAGCACTTGTGCTGGCCACATCCCTGGCCAGTGCCTACAAACATGGAGGCTTCATCCTAACATTAGAGAATGACTCCTGTATCCCCAACCCCACCAGGACAACAGGTGTGAAGCAAAGGTAAACATGAAATACTGCTGGGGGAGCTAATGAGACTGAATTTCCTTGGAGTACAATACAGCAGAAGGAAAATCTGAGATGAAGGTAGAGTAGATAGTTTCAGAAATCCTCTGGCAAACCAATCCTCAATATAAAACACAAAGGATCAACAGAAAAATTTGAAGTCTCTAGTTCATTGATTGCAACTATGACAATGAAACAAATATCACATCCTGCTCAACTAGATTAACACAACCCCCCACCCCGACATCCACACAAAAGTCTAACAGAAGGAAAGGTGTGCCCATTGCCATACAAAACCATACATGTCTTTTTCCAGCTTCAGTGTTTTCTTGCCCCAAGATAACATAAATTCTTACCTCAGAGTTCAATATAACCTGTCTTTGTACACTGGTGGATTAATATTTACCATTCTTTTAATATGTTGTATGTCAAAAAAATTGGGGGACATTAAAAAATCAAGGAAATAAATATACTCCCAAGCTGCAAAGAAATTAGCACTAGATTCAGATTATGTTACAGGTGTTGAAACTATCTCAAATGGAATTTAAACATCTTGATTAATATGTTAAAGACTCTAATGGAAAAAATGGTTAACATACAAGATCACATATGCAATTTTAACAGTGAGATAGAAACTACAAGACATAAACAAATAGGAATGTTAAAAATCTACACCATGACAGAGATGAAGAATGGACTATAACAGGCTCATCAATATAACCATCAGTATAGTTTCTTGAGGTGGCAACAGAATAAATGGTGAACTTGAAAATAGGTGAATAGGTGAATAGATATTACCAAAACTTAAGTGAACAAAAAATAAAGAGTAGTGAGAAAGAACAGAGAAAAGATAACGAAGCAGAAGTCTTTGAAGTGCTAATTGCCTAGAATTTTCTAAAATTAATGACACATGCAAAAGTGCAAAGCTAAGAAACACAGGAAACAACAAGCAGGATGCATAAATTTAAAAAAATTTGTTATATATGCAAACTGCCAAAAACAAAGGACAAAGAAATTCCTACAAGTATCCAGAGGGAAAAAGACACATTATTTAAGTTACTCTCTAATTCGGTAAAGGAAATAGACATACAAATCCAGGAAACACAGAGTCCCAAATAAACAGGACCCAAAGAGGACCACACCAAGACACATTATAATTAAAACACCAAAGGTTAAAAATAAAGAGAGAATCTTAAAAGCAGCAAGAGAAAAGCTGATAGGTACTTTCAAAGGAGTTCCCAAAAGACTGTCAGCTGATTTCTCAAAAGAAACTTTGCAGGCTAGAAAGGACTGACAAGTATTCAGAATGATGAACAGGAATGACCTATGATTAAGATTATCTAGCAAAGCTATCATTTAGAATGGAAAAGCAGATAAAGTGCTTCCCAGACAAGGTGAAACTAAAGGAGTTCATTATCACCAAGCCATTATTTCATGAAATGTTAAAAGGACTTATTCAAGAAAAAGAAGATCAAAACTATGAATGTTAAAAATGGCAAAAAAAATTACAACTATCAACAACTGAGTCTAAAAAACAAACTAAGCGAACAACCAGAGCAGGAACAGAATTATAGATATAGAGATCAGTGGAGGGTTATCAGCTGGGAAGAGGCAGGGGGAAAGGTTCAGGGATTAAGAAGCATAATTGGTTGGAACTCCTTCTTTCTCTCTAATCAACAAAAGAAAAAAGCAAACAAAATATAACCAGAGACATTGAAATTAAGAACAGTCTAACAATAGCCAGAGGGGAGGGGAGAGGGGGCAGTAGGGGGAAGAGTTTTCAGAAGCTACTATAAAGGACTCATGGACAAAACCAAGGGGAAGGGTGGAAGCAAGGGAGGGAGGTGGGATTGGCTGGGGTTGGGGGGGACTGGTGGGGAGAAAATGCAGACAACGGTAATTGATCAACAATAAAGTAATTTAAAAAAGGGAGGCAAACAGAAAAAAATAGAAGCATAATGGGTAGGTACAAAATAAACAAGGGCCTGTTAAGAATAATATAGGAGATGGAGAAACCAAAGAACTTATATGCATGACCCATGGACACAAACCAAGTGGACGTGGACTGGTGGATTGCTGTACGGATGGGGGTACCAGGCAGAAGGGGGTAAAAGAGGGAAAATTGGACTAATGCTATTAAGATGATCAATAAAATATATATTTAAAAAAAAAGTAAATGAGCTTTCTTGCATCCCCACCCCATTGGTCTCTTCAGAGTATACTCAGAATACATCTTATTTGCTAAAGACAAATGAAATCAAGTGCATTGAAAGGGTGTCTACTGCATGAAAAGCATGGGAGATTTGTGAAGAATAGATGAGCCGATATAAAAAGTACAACAGGGTCAAGTGGAGATGAGAAAGAGAAAGACACAGTCTAACAGAATGAAAAGAGCAAATAGATTATTCAAAGGGACAATGTGTTATTTCTCTGAAACAGAGATAGATGGACAAGCTTAAAAAGTTGACAGGTGACCAGGCTATTGTGGTCTGGATTCAGTTAAGTAGATAACAGGGTTTAATAGTAATTGCAAAATGATAATATTACTTCTTCACTGATAACTTTATAACTCTAATTTCTCTATCTCTATTAACTCCATTGTATGATATCTTCAAGGAAAAGTCTAATGGTTATAATTATAGTGGTTGTGTTTATCCTATATGACATTGAAGGGAATACTCTTAAGGTTGCCCCATTAAATATGATACCATTAGTTTTAGAAAAGAATGTCTTATAATATATATTTATATATGTACTTCTTCTAAACATGGAATATATATTTTAAGACCAGAATGTGTGTGTTCTTGATCCATAATATAACAATTTCTAATTCTCCCCTTTTATATTAACATGTTTGGAAAGTTGAATAAGTGATTAGAAAACTATTAGGTAAGTAAGATGACAGAGTAAAGCAGCTGAATCCTGCTGAAGGATATTTAATCTGGACCATGCCAGGAATAAACCATGTGCTTGCCCTGCCGTGAAGCAGATGTTCCTAATGATACTAGTAATCGGGCTTTCCAGATGCACTCCTTAATAATAGTGAGGAAATCATTTTCACAGTGTATAAGCAAAACTCAAATAGCAGTGGTTTAAATAAGACAGAGACTTGTTTCTCTCCCCCAGGTAAAACCCAGATGTAGAGACTCAAGGATGTCTCATGTCTCCAAGTTATTTAGGATATAGACAATTTCAAGCGTTGCACTCTGCCATCCTGAGGATAGTAGCATCATCCTTACATGTCAAAATGGAAATTTAGCCATCACATCCAAAATCTAGGCCATGTTGTAGCAGAAGGAATAAGAAAGTGGCATGTCCTTGTTATTTTAAGGGTAATATGGGTATCATTTCTACTTATGTTCCAGTGGTCAGCACTTAGTAACTTGGCTGCTTGTGTAAGACATACTGGAAATACAGCTTAAATTCTGGGTGTTCATCTTCCCAGCTAATATCCTAAGGGAGAAGGAAAACTGGGAATTAACTAGGAGCTTTTACCAACAGATTGGGTTGGTCTATTGGGTGTACACAGGCACACTTCAAGCTTCTTCCTTGCAACAGAAATTGCTATTAAATCAATCATTTATATCTTTTAAAGTACATCTTTATACTTTAACCCCTAATATATCAATTTTCATACTTTTTGTGCACTACATTAAAGCTTTTTTATTTAATGAGGAGGAAGTACCCTAATATCATTGGTGATATGTTTTGCAAACAGTGTAGGCTGGGGAACTCCTGGAAGGTTTCTGCTGACAAGTAGTTTATCTGTAATGTTATAGGCCATCCTGAGCTCTTAAGTTTTGACATGCATGGATATCCAAAATTTAACTAATTTACGTCAGCTAATTCATCAATTTCCTCTACATCAACCCCCCAAAACTAGTTGAAAGCCTTTGCTTTTAAGGAAATCCACTTCCTTATAATGAAATTGTAATCAACAGAAATTTCCTTCTTAGTTAGAAATTATACACCTGAAATTCAAGCCTATTAGACTTTGTCTTTTCCTCTAGAATTTAGAGATACATGATTCACTATAAGAGCTAGTAGTTTTCATATTCAATAAACATACTAAATGTTTTAAGTTTTTTCTGAGTCTTTCATGAGAGATCAACTAATGGGTGTCTGTTTTCTCTCAGGGACCTACGGTCAAACATTTTTAAAAGGACTTCCCAGACTCAGCATATAGATATACTTATGGCTAAGATTCTTCACAGTGATGCCAAACAGATTCATAACTAACCATAAGGAAAAAGACACAGGCAGAATCTAGAGTAATGCATATATAGGTTTCCTTATGCACCCTTTTCTTCATGAAAGGTCACATAGAGCACACTTTTTCCACCTGCAATGACAGTGTAGCATCATGTATGTGATGTTTTTACCCAGAGATTCCCACCCGAGACACAGAACCCATGCCACTTATTGAGGACTGGTCATGTAGGTTTCCTGAAGGGGTTGGTCAGTGTACAAAAGTTCAGACTTTACAAGGAAAACAAGTATCTAGCATAAACCATCTTGATTGCCCAGCCTAGGAACAGTGAATCACCCTTGTCACTTAACTGTAGATTAGGAACTCTGAGAGCCAAGTATATAAATGCTAACGAAGGACCAATTTTGCAAGCAGTGTATTTTTTTAATAGCAGCCAAAAGCCTGCTACATAAATTCTTTATTCTTTTCTGTAAAGTAAATGCCCATATGTTTAAATTTCCAGATGAGTAAGGCAGAGATATATGTGCAGGAGTGTATTTAATTTAATAGACATAAAATACAATGTAGATATAATAACTGTTTCCTAAGTGTTTAAATATTTATTCAATCAACAATAAATTTTCAATAGCTATTAAACAAATGTCAAACTATGTTATTACTGTTATTTAACAAATAAAGCATCCTATTTACATTGGAAAGACACTCTTAGCACTCTATTGCTAGCAGTGAAAGGAAGACAGTATTGACTTATTGGCAAACGCAAATGAATACAGTAACTCCTTCTTCCATTTCCCCATAAAAAGTCTGCCACGACCTCCATCCCCAGCTTTGGGACGATGGCTCTCCGGGCTTCTTGGGCCTGCATTCTAATTGGCTGCTTTTCTGTTTCTTCAGGAGAAGCAGCAGCCAGTCTCTCAGCTCTGTATCCCCCACTATGGGACGAGAGTCCTGGTCAGTTCAGTGAGTACAGGGTGGAGAATGGAAAGTACATTATTAATCCCTGGATATATCCTGAGAGAATGGGGATGTATAAAATTTTACTGACCCAGACAGCCAGGTATTTTGAAAAATATGCACCAGAAAATGAAAAAAATATATTGTGGGGATTGCCTCTGCAGCATGGCTGGCAATATAGTACAGGTAAGACCGTTTCTTATTTTCAATCTGACCTACCGGTATAACCACATGGTAATGGGGAAATGGGACTCTATATTTGTCATTCCATGTTTTTGTAATTGATTGTTTTCTTTTCTCTCTTTCCCCTACATAACCATTATTTTCTCCTTCTCCATAAATCCTCCTTTAATGTGCCGCCTGTTTTGACTAGAAAATGCAATGGGCACACAGTATAGCTGCCAAACACAAAAGATGTCATATCTAATCTATTGAGCATTTGAAAAATATTTATTGAACTTCTACTAGTCCAGAAGGTCCAGACCCATTCTAAGCACTGAGGTGAACAAAACAGTCAAGGGAGGATATATTTAAAACAGAAAGTGACATCAAATTAGTTCAAATTCCTTAGAGTTCTGATTATGATTACCTTTTGGGTGATGGCATGCAGTGATGCCTTGTACATAAGGACGTTTCTCTTCACATGAAGAACATGCCAGGGATCATTTAGAAGATATGTTTGTGCCAAAGATTCAGAATCTAAAGAATATTTTTGTTTTGGCATACAAAGCTCATGAAAAAGAGTTGTACCTCTTTGCCTAGTGCATACTGATAACACCACACATAAGGGAATTAGTTCAGTTACTAATGGGAAATAAATATATAGGGAGATCAGAGTTTATCTGAGGTCTGAGCAGGAGTCACATGGTGGAGGTACTGCGTTGGCGAGCAACCCATCTTGGTAACGAGATATCTCGAGACTCAAATCTATTCTTAGGTATGTGGCTTTCCTTGGAGTCAGAAGGACTAGTCTAGGGGAAATCATGAACATGTTGTTCACTACAGGAGGCGTGTTTGCCTCAAGGGCCTACAGGCTTGTGGTAGCTGGAAACTGAATGGGCTGATAAGAGAAATGCCTTTCTTACTCTTTCATTACATTCACACATTAGGATGAAGCTTGAATAAACTCACCTAGTGATGGGCTTATATGTACCTAGCATTTTCTAAGAGCAGTGGGAGTGTGAGGTGGGTGCGATGAAAGTAAATATTTCTGACAGTTTCCCTGCTATCAAAAAAGCTTACATCACTGGAACAAGAAAGATAGAAAAATTAAACAGGAAACAATAAATAACATCTCTTGGACAATAGTTAAAAGTGCAGAACAAAAAAGAGTGTGCAGTGAGCTGGAGTAATAAGAAAAAATGGATTTGAACTAAGGCTTGAAATGCTGACAGAATTTCACTCAGGTCTGGTTGCACATTGAATATTACTGCTTAATTGAAAAACATCGGGAGCGCACTGTCCGTGAAAGGCTGAAGATTGAGCCTCCGTGGCTGAGCTGAAATACCAAGGATGCCTCACCAGAGCAGAGTGCAGACCTGTGTGGAGTAGAGCAGGGTGAAGCTGACAGTAGAGGAGCAGAGCAAACCTTTGAAAGCAGAGATGCCTAGCCAGAGAGGGGTGGTGCCAAAGAGGGCCTCGGTACCAGACCTGGTCTGCAGTCCTGCTGTTTTCCCAGCGGCACAGTAACACTTAATGAGCTCTGCGCACTGAATCAAGTTTCCTTCTTCTCTGCATGCCCACAAAAAAACAACAAAAACAACCCTCCAAAAAACCATTGCCTAGGTCCACCATTAGAAATTCTAATCTGATTTAATAATATCAGAAGTTAAGCTAAAGGACACAGCCTGGAAACACCATGGCACAGGTATATGTGATTGTGTGTAGGGTATGCGTGTGTGTTAAGAGTCAAGGAAAAGAATGGAAGACAGAGAGAGGCAATGATGTTGTTGGAAGGTCAACAGTGGAGATTAAATTAAAGCAAAATACTGTATTTCCTGATATGTAGGAATTAATGTCATGATACATTGGGTACATTTAGCTTAGGGTTTGGTTTTGAAGTTTTAAGAGTTATAAAATTTTTTAGATTCTGGAGCAAATGTGTTTTTACTAAGAAAATTTGCATGAAGCTGGTTGAGTATTTTGGTTTAGGTGGATTAAAACAAGGTACTGGTGTTGTTGGGTTGAGATCAGACAGTGCAGACAATCCAGATCTGACATGAAGAATCCGAAGGAGTAAATGTTCACGATGACAGCCAGAAATATTCTTCAGAGAGAAAGGACAGGACATGGCTTCAGCTTGGACACAGAGAAAAAAGAAGAACTGAGATTCTTGAAATGAAAGAATACAAAATTGTACTCCTCTGAGAGAAAAAAAAGGTATTCAACCTGACATGGGTATCAAGACCAGTGGATAATTTCAGCCATGTTCAATAGAGGTGAAAACAAATCGAGTAGGACATATGCTGAAGCGGGTGTTCAAAGCTGAGGATTATTTGTTACCAATATCAGCTTCATATTTGAAGGTGTTCTGCACGGTGAACTCGTGGAGGAAGCAAGTGAGAAAAAAAGGAGGTGGAATAATGAAAAGAGGAGGCAGGAGAATCCTAAAAAAAAATGAAAGAGATAGAGAAGGAGAGGTTTACAGAGACATATTTTTAATTCTAATTTTGCAATCTGAGGATTAGTAAGTTAGGAAAATTCACACTTCTAATATTCGTGTAGGCTAATAGCATTGACAATTTGTTAAAACATTGCTTTGGGAATGATTAGGTTAAGGAAACCTGAGTGATAGAGAATAATAAAAAGAAAAAAAAAGAACTGAAGCTATAAATGGAAAAGAGATGAGCAGAAATCACGTACACAAAAAGAATGAAATTGGGGAAATTGTAGAGAAATGGAAGGAAAAGAGTGGGTGAGCAGAAGGGCTAGGGACAAAAGATGCAACGTAATGGTCAGTGGGGTCATGAAAGCAGTTGGAGAAGTAAATGAGTATATCCTCTATTTACTTAGGTAGAAGCCAGAGAGAAGTTCACGAGAGTGGGGAGAATAAGCTGTAGAGTGGGTGAGGTAAAACAGTAAAACAAGGCATAACAAAAAGCTGTACCGGGAGCAACAGTTGAAAGGGGGAAAGTATGACAGAGAATTCAAAGATGCAAAGGATAAGCATGGGAAAAATGGGACAAAATAAATCTGAAAAGTCAGAGGGGTTGAGAAGATATCAACGGTCATCTGATAAGAAAAAGAATGACTATCCTCATTGAAAAAACACTTTTCATGGGTTTTCTCACTTGACACACAACCATATGATAAAGTTAGTATCATTATCCCCATTCTATAACTAAGCTATTAGTGGGAAGTTCTTTATCAAAGGTGAACAGAGTAAATGACAGAGCAGGATTTGGTTTCCCTGTAGGCCTCTTTTAATCTATGTGCCCATGCCTCCTTAATTTTGAGGGGAAGAAGGGAAGGAAGTAGAAGAGAGAATAATTACAAAATTAAATAATATTCACGATAGATAATTCAAAAGTAGAAATTTGTGGTACAACTAGAGACAGGAAAAAAATTGGTTTAGAGCAGAGAAAGGAAGGACAAAGAATAATAGGAAGATAAATACCAGTCATCAGAAGATAAATGTTTGAACAGTATGAGGGTTGCCAGATGGGAGGGGGTTTGGGAGCTGGATGTAGGGGGTGAAGTGATTAAGAAGTACAAATTAGCAGTTAAAAATAGTCATGGGGGCACAGTATAGGGAATGTAGGCAGTAGAGCTGTAATAACTATGTGTGATGTCAGCTGGGTACTAGATTTATGGGGAGGATCACTTCTTAAGTTACATAAATGTCTAACCACTATGTTGCACATCTGAAACTAATACAGTGATGCGGACCCTGTCTTGTGGGGTCCATATCATTATGCACGAAATATGAGACAAATTCACAGACTACCAAGTCCTGTGGAGGAAAAGGGACGGCATGGCTTTTCTCTCAAGGGGAGCAAAAGCTTTGGCCCTCGCTCCAATGAGCTTTTATTGTCTTACTGGGCACATTACAAGAAGGTCCTCATTAACTATGCACAGGCTTGCTTTAAGTGGTTACCTTATACAGAAAACAAAGGAGAGGATGCTGGTAATCACATCACAGAAGAGGGATATTTGCAAATGAAAAGGCAAAAGTAGTTGGACCACTTACACTCATGCTTGGAAGGTTTAGCATGGTTTTTAAGAAATTGCTTTGCAGTAAATGTCCTCAAGTCAGGGTGAGGGAGTTTTAGCAAAAAGCAAGACTCAAGGCCTAGGTACATTGCAGGCCTGATTCCCCACTGGAGAACCTATCTGTGGGCGTGGGTCCTGTGCATCTCCCAGTGGGAGCTGGGCCCACGCCATGCAGAGAGGCCTCCCACAATATAGTATTGAGTATCAACTGTAACTGAAACATAAAAATAATTTTACAAATACCTGTGCATTCTTGCAAAAGAATACACCTAATTAAGTGGCAATCATTACCAGTTTCAAAATGTGCATAATAAATAATCTGTGCATCCCTCTCTCCTAGGTCGATTAGCTGATCCCAGCCAGAGGACAAACTGTGGCCATGAATCTGGAGATCCACTGTGCATCTCTGTGGACAGTTGGTGGGCTGGTAGGTTCAATGAAATAGCCAAATAGCAGCCTTTCTCTCCAAAATGTGTTTAACATTAAGTTCTAGGCGCAGAGATAAAACTAAAGTGGTACTGTCACAGGTAACCGGGTTCTTAGTGATCAGGACAAAGAATTGAACCGAACACCCAGAGTTCATAGAAGAAAACATGGGAGCAGGCCAACTCCAAGCAGAGATTGACCTCATGGGCTAGAGGGACTCTATTCTTATAGGGCAAAATCTTCCTGGCTAGTTTTGGTGGGCTTTTACTGCGCATGTACAAGTAGTATTACTTTAAAGCTACTGCACATGTGGTCTCTCATGTTACCTGATTGGCCACCAGGGAACAGGGTCCCACAATGCTACCGAATCGATCCCTGTGTCTCCTGGGGTCCCCCTGTACTAGGTTCACCTTTCCCTTCACCAGAGAATTATAGCTTTCCATGTTAGAGATTGGTGAAAAGGAAAGGAATTATGTATTCAAGTTATACAGACTTAAGAGTAATGACTTAACGTCTTCATTAAAGTCCCAAAGTCCCTTAAAACATCCACAAACACACACAGTCCTTCTTTCCCCTCTGTGCCCAGGCTGGGGTACCGTATCTCAGGGAAAGAAATGGAAGTTCTTGGCTCAGGCAGATCCTGGTTTCTCCCAGTAATCTGTGCTTGGCTGGTAGGCCTTCCTTGGTTCCCAGCACCATCAGCTGTGTTGCTGGGATCTCCAGCTAAAGCCGCGTGGTGGTTCTTCTCATGGCTGCCGGGGGGGGGGGGGGAAGCCCCCCCACCCTGCCAGAGCACGTGGTTCTCCTTACTGACACAGCCGCATGGTCCTCCCTACATGGCTGCAGCCGAGTGGTTCTCTGCACAATGGCTGCGGGAGTCTCTACTCTGCCAAAGCTGTGTGGTTCTCTCTCCCAGGTCCCAGGGAGTTCCCCCTCTGCCAGAAGCTCATTGCTCTCTCCTCAATGGCTGCCGTATCTGGGTTTAAAACCCCGCTCCAATCTTCCTCTGCAGCCCCATTTCTGACTCCTCCCACACTCGGCCACACTTGCCCTCAATCTGCTATCCTTTCCAGCTTTTCTGGTCGCCATCATGGGTCTGGGCAGGTGTGGCCCCAAGTTGTGGAGCCAATCACCTCCAAGGTCCCAAGCAGGTGCTGTAACTCCAGAGACCTTCCCCCCAGTTACGTATTGGTGGGGAAGTTATTTCCATTCCCTGGCTCAAAGTGTGGCCACAGCTATTTAACATATCTATGTAACCAGTCAAAGGTTATAGATATGTTAAATGACCACGCCAGAGGTTAGCTACAAGGCTGTTGCTATGGGAAACAGCTCTTAACAGGCCTGCTTCATTTGTCCCTTCACCCAACCCACACCTGGGACAGGGGCAGTGAGGACATCCTAATATTTTCTGGACACAGTGAGTTCTGGACCCCATTACAAATCTTTCTTTTTGGGGGCCCCCTGGCTGCACCCTCCTACAGTACTATTCCTTTGTTAAAAGGAATCTACTTCCTCATGCACCTTGTGGCCTTTCTGCCACATTCTAGGATTTAACAGCCACAGTGGCAATGATGATTACTTAGGACGTATTCTGATTTTTGCAGAAGGACTGTAACAAGGAGCTGTGAAGGACAAAGGCCTCAGACAGACCGTCACTGGCCGTTAGGTGGGAGGTCCCACGAGTCACAGGGAGTCTGAGGAATGAGTGAAAATGAGAAATGAGGGAAAAAGAAAATAATACTTTTGCTCATTTTGCTCAGAGTAAGTGTGTTTAACTTTTAAACAGGTAAACACACATTAGTCTATCACAAGTTATTTTATCAATCAATAATTTAAGGCTTCAGTCAGATATTACATACTAAAATACTCATAAGGCATTTTCTAATTCTTTGAATTTATTTTGTGATTTACTAATGAAAGTAATTTACACACAATTTCTTAGGATATTTCTCAATAATTAGGAACAAAGTCACTTTAAAGTTCATTTTCTTGGAGTGACGGATATCATATACATCTTTACATGCTTTTCTAATATGACATTGATTGATTTTTCTCAATGTCAACATACAGTCATGGCCACATCTCTGAAGTCAAATTTCTTGTCCCCCCACCAAATCAATACATGGCTTTTATTTCATCTTTAAAAGATCACAGATAAGTCTCAGGTATCATCTGGCATTTTGTTGTTGCTGTAGCTGGCCCTGAGTTTGACATTGACATAATTAAAGTCTGTTCTCAGGGTGTCCTGGGTCCCCTTCACAACAACTGTGTATCCCTTCAGAGCGACGTTGGCATTTTTCTGAATGTTGACAGCTGGATTGCTGAGAATGGTCTTCAAACTCCCACTAGATGTGGGAAAAAGGGCTAGAATCAAGTTTCTTTATTCTCAGATTGACTTAGTGGTTTGGAGTTTCAGCCTGCTGCACTGGGGCATCGGACTGCACCCACAAATGTATGTGTGTAATAAAAATTGTCTGCATCACCAGTGGGGGTCAGTATAAATTCTGAGCCAACTATATTATAATGTCTTAATCTGCTGGAATAGATAGCTTATGTGTAGAGAGAAAAAAATTAATTTGTTGTCAATTTAAATATCCAAAAATCTATTGTCAACACTTATCCAAAATTTTGCCTTAAAGACTTAATGTAAGCACTTTGTGATATCCTGGTGGCACATTGAACTTGGTTAAATAAAACACAAAATATCAATGCTATAACCACATATAAAATATTTTATATAAAAAGTCACATTTCATGGTAAAATATCAGTTAGAGGTGTATTTTTCTGTGCACAAGTAGATACCTATCTTCCTTTTATGCCTAATGGTTTGAAAATGCATATTGACAAATCTATTAAAATTACTTTGTTGTTTTAAAATATTATAATCAACTACTTTAACTTATATTTATTTATGAACATAAGGATATGAATACAAATATGGTAAATTTACATATACAATCCTTATGAAGATTTTAAATTTTTTGCAGTGATTGTTTTATATATTTCTGGTTCTGTGAGTTTTGCTTAATGGTTTACAGATTACTTGAAAATGTCCTCTATCACACTTGTTATGGCTTGTGGTGGTAATATATATTTCATTCTTACAGACATAAATTACTTCCTCTGTGCATTACCCTTCCTTGCTGCGGTTGATTCTGGCATAATGGGGATATCATCAGACCAAGTCATACTCTTGCCACCACCCAAGGATCAGATGCAGTTTTGTGTTAATGTTTCCACTTGTCAGTCATCCTTTCCTACGACAATGAGAAAGTGGAATACCTTTTACCAGGTTCTTTTTTATATTTGTAATTTATTCTTGTAGGAGGTAGTAAGATAATTTTTTTTTTTGCGTAATGCTTTGGTTTAGGTTTTTGTGTGTATTATGCATTATTTTCTTATGTATAAAAATATAAGATTTTATGTAAGTTATATTAATATTGTTATGTTGCAGCAGGGCATTACATGTCATTAACATCCTCTGAATCAATAAAGCATTGATGCAAAGTCTATCAACTCATCTCATAAATAAATTACATGTAAATGTGAGAGCACCTAGGTATCTCACTGAATGAGACTATGCTGGCTAATTGGAACTTCAGGTCAACCATAGGCTAACTCTTGAGAGAAATTTGATTATGGAGTTTGTTTGCAAATAGTCCATTGGCTTATTTAAACTGTATCAATAAATGATCACATATAGGTAGAACTGTTATGGGGCAATGAAAACCAACTATTCAATGACCAATAAAAAATACACTGGTTAAACATAGACATGGACCAAGATCAATGCCAAAAATATAGATTTTCTAGCTCTATAGTTTTAGTTTATCAGTTTATATAAGCTTAAATTAAATATTCTAAGAATTTTTCCCTTGTCTTAAACTTTAACTTTTGTGATAATTTCAACTGTGACAGCAGAGAAAAAGTGATAAACAAAAAAGTCCTAACTGTTGGGAAAATATTTGCGGTTCATTTCCTATAGATGCATTCAATATTAATACTAATAATAGATAATTATTATAGTCTTTCCAGAGTGTTAGTTACTGATGACTTACACAAATTAACTTTTAGAAACAAAATTTTCCTATTAAGTAGAAAATTGCTAAATTATCCATTTGAACAAGATTAAATTGTAGGGAGAGAAATTGCTGTGTTTGCTCAAACATGAATTAATTTCTCCTCTTCACAACAGCACGTGCAGTCCCCTTATAGTAGCTTTGAGGACCTGCTGAAGTACTTATGGGATGCACACACCAAGACCTTGCGTGATGTGCTCAAACCATTTGATCACAGGTAAGAATGGATCCCAAATCATTTCATTTAATATGGCAAATGATTTTGGGGTTTATTTGTGCTCTTTTATTCTTCTTCTAATGTGACTGTCAGTATTCCCATTAAGTAATATATCTAATCACTGAGGTATTTGTTGATGAGGTGTAAATATTTTAGTATGATCAGAGTCAGAAAGTGTTTTATGAAGAAGGGGCACAAACTTGGAAGAAAAATCTCATACCAACCAATCGACAAATGAAACATGCAACCAATTTCACTATTAAAAAAGAGATTTTATTCATTATTTTGATCATAGACACACAGTATGATAGGTACATTCTTGGGGGAAAAGTCAACCAGTATTGGGGTTAGCACACAAAATAGACTGGAAAGTTATCAAGTCGCTCCACATGTAAACCTGGCGGTATTACATACCCAGATGTGGAGGTGTAAGAATAATTTGTGTTTAGATTATGCAGACACTGTGTTAGTCAGGGTTTCCCAGAGAAATAGACAGTAGGAAAGAGAGAGAAAGAGTGATGATAAGAAACTAACTCCGAGTGACTTGTGTAATTATGGAGGTTGGCAAGTTCATAATCTTCAGGGCACGCGTCCAGCTTTAGTTTGAAGGCTGGCAACTGCTATAGAAGCAGGAAGAACCTGCGCCCCAGTTTGAAGGACATCAGTTGAGGGAATTTTCTCCTATTCAAAGTAAGATTAGCATTTTCTTCTATTTCAACAGTCAACGTATTGGATATGGCCCATTGACATTGTGGAGGGCAATCTGCTTTTCTCAGTCATCTGATCTAAATATAAATCTCTTCCAAAAACACTCTCACAGAAACACCCAGATTATGTTTGGCCAAATAGCTGGCTATGCTGTGGCACAGCTACCATCACAGACACTATTTAGAGGTGGAGTCAACCCTAAAAGTGAGGTGCAGGGTAGAAATCGGGATATGCTCAAAAAACAAAACAAATAAACAAGAACAACAAAAAAAATCAAGGACCATTGGAATTGTATAAGTAATTTTGTACATCTAGGCACGAATGTTTGAGTACCTCATAGTTCACTGGTTGCTGTTTCTCTCCTGGACTTCATCATCCAGTAAGGTAAATAATTAACCTGATTAGCAGATTCACAAAACACTTCCTCCCCTACCTGTTATTATGGCTTGGACAACTCAGTTAATCTGGGCAACAGAGGGGTCTTCATCCTTGGCTGTGTGAAAGGTATGACTAGTGACTGCAGACGCCTTAGCTGCATTTAAGAACAGAAGCTTTCAACCAATTTATGTCACTTATAACTTCAAAAAAAGAGTTCTACCAAAGAGAATTCTTCTGATACCTTATGCTGATGGAAGATGAATTGTTTAAGGATTTTTAAGACGGAAGATTTCAAATGCTTGCTTATGTCCCTTCTGATTTGTCCTAAAATTTTCTTTCAATGTTTTTAGACTATCGATTATTCCTTAAAAATGTAAGAATGTAGAGGTTAACATCTTGTGCTTTGGAGTCAAACAGATTTGATTCCAGTAGCCTGGGGATCCCAACAGTGTTAAACTCCGTCTCAACATCTTTAAACCTGTAATAATAATTTTGCATTCTACACAGAGTAGTTTTGAGGATTAGTTGAGGAATCCATGCATCATGCATATCGTACCTCTGGTACATGGGAAACACTGAATACAAATGATCTATTATCATCAAGACAGGAAGTAGTAGAGGGTACTAGAAAAGAACGTAAGCTGTAAAGCCAGATCTCCAGGATTTAAATCCTGACTCTGCGCTTTATTAGGGGTGTGGAACTGTATTTCATCCAGTTTTTCTAAGAAGAATATAGTACAACTGATGATCACTAAACCTCAGTGCCACACAATAGTACGCATTTGTGGCTCACACGTTTGCGGTTAGCTCGACAGGTCTCCTGACATCTCCTGGGCTCACCTCTTGTTGGTTGATTTTTGCTCGCTCCACAGGGCTGAGTGGGGAAGCTCAGCTCTGATCCACTTTTCTCTTACCCTCCATAGGGCAAGCGTAGCTCTTTTCTACAGTGTTGACAGAATGGCAAGAGAGAGAAAGCAAGTTGTGAAAACTTATTTCAAGCATATGCTGTGTCAAGTTGGTTGATATTCTATTGATCAATTCAAATCATGTGGCTGAGCCAATGGTAGGAAATTATGCCACTCTCCTTCCTCCCCACCTCCCACTGGAGCAGGGAAGGTAGAAATGGAAAATTCCACACCAAAATACAGGGACACAGAGAGTGTTGAGAAATTGGGACCATATGCACGATCTACAAATGCTGGGGCACTTCCTTAATCCCCAGAAATGTGTTACTTTCTTTAAGTAAAAAATATACTAGTATTTCTTAGCTACATAAAATAATGCTGAACTCTGTGTAGCCTATATAATTTAAATAAAACTCTGTGGTCTTAGAGTATGAGATTGGCTTAGAATATGCATATATATAGTTAAAGTCAAACTTTTAAGATATATTTTTATATTTTATGTGATCACATCTCAACTGACATTAGATAAATTATTCAATTACATATTCAATTAAATCATTTGGAAGACTTATGTTGAATTACACTTCTGCTCATATGATCTGTTTGTCTTGAACTGGGAGTGCTCTCATGTCTTTTTTCGCAGTTTGTTTAATTTATTGCTCATAAGGCTTTGAGGCCATGGCTCGAAATCCTTGTGAATTCCAGTATCTTTTTGTTTTTATTTCATAGTCAGCTGTGATCTGACTAAAGATAGTTGACTATGAATCTAGGCCACAGTTTTCTTTCTTCAAGGGTTCACTGACCCCACTCTCCTACTTCTGGACGTTGGGGTCAGGCAGGAGCCCACAATCATGGGAACCAAGCACAGCAGGATTTCACCTGCGGGTTATGTTATAGTCCCTTTAACACTAGGAAACATAATGTAAGCATTTTCTATTTAATGAACCCAACATATGTGATATGAAAACCAAAGTTAGAATATATTTGAATGAGAAAAACAAACTTTAAATATATGAATGCCACAGTACCATGGGAATATTGAAGAGGAGGATAGCCAGTTCTGTATCAAGTGTGCTGGAAAACTGAAGGAGGTGACATCAAGGATGATACAAAAAGAAAACGTAGCCGATGGGCAAAGCAGAGAGTAGACGTATTTCAAGAAGAATGAGTCTGTTATAAAAAAACTGAAAGTTATTCGGCATGTTTAGACTGCTGATGGAGGCAGGAACTATAATTACATAGTTATAAAATCATTTACCATACCCTTATCCTTACCACTGTAATAATTTGTCCCCCAAATATGTGAGAGAGTTTGGTTTCTTAGAAGACTTCATGTAGGAAAAGTCTATGTATTTAGAAAATTAGACAAGAAAAACACACAGCTATTTCTCTAGGATGCTCAACATTTCAGGGGCCTCCTGACTTTAGGAAATCAGTAGTTACAAAGAATGCCTGAATCTAGCAAAAATGCTGTCTTGGAAACTTTGACTTTATTCTGTATATTTCTAAACAGTATTACTTATTAATAGTGTAACATCTGCTTATTATATAATACATAAATATAAATCTTGTTAAAAGTGACAAAAATTCCGAATGTGAACAATGATTGAATGGTCCTTTCAAATTAAAAAATTTAACTAACTACGCTTGTACTTTCAGAGATAGGAACTCAAGCCATTACACTCTAAAACTAAGAATTACATTCTTAGTTTGTTGACAGAGGATAATGTTTTTCTAGAAAATACTAGGCTAAAATTCTGACTGTGCTAATTATAATTGTACATATATCCACTATTCTTTTAGGTTGGTATATTATTCTAAAGCAGAAGCAGATTTTGAAAGAATATGGTCTGTGAACGTGGAGTATATATCTGCATTACAGTTACCTACAACCTTGATCAAAATACATGAATTACAGAAGGGTCTGCCCCCCCGGATGCTTGTGAATGGGGATATCGCCCCCTTCATCAGTGACTTCAGTGAACGTCAAAACATATTTCTGTTTGGTCTAAGTCTCGTTGGAGATGTGGATAACTGGACAGGTAAGGACATTTTAAAAATACCTTAAAGAAAATCAATACTACATTGAGTTTTAAAGGAAGAAATAATGATTATCTCAGAGATATATATTTGTATGTATATATATAAAGATGTTTACAATCATAACACATGCTTTCAAAGAAAGTCATGATTTCCCATGGGCATCTATTTTACACTTTTTTGACCCTTCCACTCATGGTCTGTCTTTTCTCATAGGTTCTTATTGACCCATGAAGCTACCAGACTATCCCAAGTTTATTTTTTTAATCTAAAATCTATGTGTGTATATATAAATATTATATACATACATATATACTATATATGTCTATGTATATGACTATATGTAGACACATAGTTGTTACAATATTCTATCTTTATTTACTTATACATGACTCTTAAATTTAGAAAAAAAAAAGTAATGTCAAAATGAATCCTGCTGCACATAATAAGGAAACTGTCAAGTCAACTTTGGTACACACTCTCCTCCAGCTTTACTGGGCGTGGAAGACATGATCCGCCCATTTCCTCAACTGTAGGATTCTCCAGCAGAGTGAAAAACTCAGTAATCTGTCATTGTGTGTTTGAATAACCACATTATCACAGATTTCCAGATATGCTCTTATGCAGTAAATCAATATTAAAACATAATTAAAATATCAGTATTTTTAAAATGAACAAAAAAGCAAAAATACCTGAAAGATATGAAAACACAGTGAACACAATTACATTAAATGTATGGTTTGAAATATTATTTGCATTATTTCAAGTAACAAATATACCCACATATATTAGGGGCTTCATGCAATTGAATTTTCTCACCTGGTAGTGGTCCCATATTTTACTGATAAAGAAATCTGGGCTTTGTAAGTTTAAGTAATTCCCAAGCTCGTGAATGATCCAATAAATTTGCATCCTGGGAGTATTAATTTAAAGCCTATCCTCTTTCTCCCTATCAAATCACCCTGCACCCTGAAATCTGTACTCTAGGATAGTTTAGAATATGGTGTCAGCATTTTGCTATTGTTAGGTGTGTCAAGGTAGGACTGACTCAGTGTTATCAAATCTAAAAATATTAAACTAACCTAACTAGTCTAGATAAAAAGAAGAAAAAATAGCTATTCTTGGGTCTTAAGAAATTAGTAGATTAGCTCTAGCCAACTGAGAAACCTGAAAAAAATGCCCTCATCCACCAATCAGGCAAGATGTTACAACTACATAGGGAAGAGTAAAGGATGTTCATGAAAGTTAAAGGGAAATCAAGCATTATCCTCTCATTGCCAGAGTCTCGGAAGGAAAAACTGTAGACCTGGGGCCAAGTGTTCTGGATATTTCTGAACTGCTACCTCTTGTATATTAACAGATATAACCTGAAATATTGCTTCAAAAATTGTTTTTAAAACTCTTATTTATTCTCTACTTAAAACATATTTTAATTGCTGCATTTTTCCTGATGTATTTAAAAGTATGTTGAACACATTTAAGCTTTTAAAGTCTAAGTATATAAACACATGAAATGAAAATAAATCTTTACCTTCTCCCTTCGATCACATTGTTAGTCTGCCACCCATATTTTAAAAATCAGTCTTTGGTCAATATTTCTAGATTTGTACTTTTGTACATAGAACAATGAAAATAAATGAACAAATAAAACCTGTGCTGTTAACACGAATGAATTTATACACACTACTCTGGACTACACGTTTTTAACTGAAAAAAGTTTTAGAGCTTTTTCTATAACAACTTGTATTAATTCAACTATTTTACTTGAAGTATATATAGTGTTTTATTTAATGACTTTATCATAGCTGGAGATCATTTTATGTTATAAGGTATTGGCAATAAAACCAAAATTGCATTTTATGCATACTTCTCAGCATAATTTATTATTTTAACATACATTTTTTGAAAAGAAATGAATTAAAGTCGATGGATCATATACTGCAAAATGGTACTCAAAAGAGTGTTCAGGAGTTTACATTTTTTTTCATAAAACTATAAATTAAGGTTCTTGTTTTTCTCCAATCCCTATCATATGGACAATTTCTATAATTTGTGCTAGTGTGTTATGTAGAAAATGTTACTTCACTATTATCTGGTGAGTTACCTAATTTTTCTTATTGATTTTTATGTGAAGAGCTGGTCAATTAATTTTAAATTTAAAAACCTCTGTGTGCATAGACCTGGATAACAGTGTGGTGATAACCAGAGGGAAAGATGGGCGGCAGGATGGAGGGGGTGAAAGGGAGGAAAAATGGATACAAAAAGAGACTTTGCTTGGAGCAGTGGGCGCACAGTGCAGTGTGCAGACTGTGCTTTATTGTGCTGTACTCTTGAAACCTGTATGGTTTGGGGAACCAATGTCACCCCAATAAACTCAACAAAAAATTATGTGTGAATCATCATGTAATGAAAATATAATATTTGTGTGCAAAATATGTAGAATTTAAATTAAAATAAACATTTTAATAGTTGGGCATATGTTTACATGTAAAAATTGTATAACTTTTCCAGGTTCATTATCTTTGACAATATGGAAAATTTTAATGAAGACACAAACGGCAAGACAGCAAGCTTTAGAGTTTTTAGAAATGATTCTTGAACAATTTAATCCAACACTTCAGGAGTAATGAATGAGTTGACGGTAGACATTTTTAATTTGTTGGACACAACAATTTCAAATTTTAACTGTATCCTAAGCATATAGTTTCTTGTTTCTGTTGTTTTAGGTTTATGCTCATTTTTAAGAATTTTGAACATGTATTCCTAACTATAAATTCAAATTTTGTTCTGATTATTTTGCTCAATTAATAATTCCTGATTTTCCATTCATCAATATATAATTTTGAACATCTAAAGAATTTTGTATTAAGCTATTATAAATTCTTGATAAAATAATAAACAGACATTAAACCTGCAATGGCTTTTTTGTTGTTATTTTATGTAGTCTACTTTCGTGAAATTTAAAGCAATATCTTTGTGATTTACAACCCAAATCCAGAACATTTAAAAAAATACTGCCTGTTGGTTAAAATTTTAAAATTCATAAAACTTAACTGACAAGCAGAATACCTAACTGGTTTGTGTGTGTGTGTGTGTGTGTGTGTGTGTGTGTGTGCATTTTCACTGATCACAAGTTTATAGCAATCGTGTACTCTTTCTTCTCCTCAGTCCACATGTGATAATAAATGGTTAAGCATGAAGCTACTCTCTTTCAGGAGGGAAATGTACTGGCCAGAAGGGATGACTCCCAGAGTTGACATAGGAAGGTTTTCCAGAGCTTTATCCCAGGCTAATTCTACTCACTAACTTTTGGGAAAAAAAGTCAGATATATGGGTTTGAATAATATGGGCACTGGAATAGGAAGGGATAGCTTAAATCTCAGTTCTATTGTTTTCCAGAATGAACTTGGCCAATTTTTCTAACCCCCTCCAATGCCTCAGCTTAGTTATTGTTAAAATAAAGATTATACAACTCAGTTCCAGAATTTTTTTGAGAAGGCAATAAAAACATGCAAATCAAGTGACTAGGATTCTTGCCAATGAATTGTATGCATTTACAAAAATTAGCAATTGTCACAATAATTGTGCTCAGAGAAGGAAGACACCTGTTGTGATGTTGGGGCAGTGAAGACATCTTTGATGACCCAAGATGATGAATAAGTTTTTACTGAATGCAAAAGACAGATGATTTTTTGGTCACTGTATGCAACAAAGGCAGTGTAGTAAGCTTTCTCCCTACATCTCTTCCTGAATGATGCGAAATAACTGCACATCTATGATATGTCTATAAAAAACCAAATTCTCAGATTACTTCAAGACAGATGATACTAAAAAGGCAAAAATGCTCTCAGTAAAAAGAGAAAAAAATCAATAAATAGCAGTGCCCTGTAATACAGATTTTGACCCCATTCTGGTGTCAGGGAAGAAGAAACCTCAGCCCCTCACCCTTTAGTTCTCACAGTTGTACTTAGTTAATGAAATAATAAATGTAATATGTGCATACAGGAGAATCACAATATGATACAATACTCAGGTCATAAAATAAGGCTCAAAGAAGTGATCAAACTAGACTCAGTTTAAAAAAATTAATAGTTTTATTTGTATAAAATCATTTAAAAACATTTAATTAAATTTTCAAAAATTGAAAATGTTAGTTTTATTTATATAACTTTTTTATTACATACTTTTAATTTTAGTGTTGTTCAAGTACGTTTTTTTACTTTTTTCTCCCACTCCAGCCATCCCCACCTCCCTCCCCTGATTCCACCCACCCTTGTTTTTGTCCACGTGTCCTTTATAGTTGTTCCTGAAAACACTTCACCCTTTCCCCTCCATTATCACCTCCCATCTCCCCTCGAGTTACTGTCTGTTTGTTCTTAATTTCAATGACTGTGGTTATATTTTGCTGGCTTGTTTGTTTTGTTGATTAGGTTCCAGTTAAAGGAGAGATCGTATGGTATTTGTCTTTCACTGCCTGGTTTATTTCACTTAGCATAATTCTCTCCAGTTCCATCCATGCTGTCACAAAGGGTAGGAGCTTTTTAGACAAGAAACAATACATGTGTGAGTAATTGACAGGACAAAGAGAGTTAGTGCTCATTTGAAAGGAACCTAAGCAAGGCTTGGGTTTAGGTAGTAAATTAGTGAAGGTATAACAAGGGTTTTTTACGCAGGCTTTTCCAACTCTGGATTTGTAACTCTTGCAATAATGTCAGGAGGGTACATATCACATGGACATTTATTTCCTGCATTTAGAGAGACAGAGCAGAGTCGGAGCACTCCTCCTATTCTGGCTGCTTTTCAAATCATTTTATTTATTTTTTCACATGTTTTACTGTATTTATTATCTTTTCCAAAAAGTGAAAAGGTGCAATCTCTTACATATCTGCCTACAAGGAAGACATTTAAGACATTTCTGTTCCACTAGAAATACCTTTATTGATTTTGAAGGCACCCAAACACTGGTCTCCCTTTAGCATTTCACCTGTTAAGGCTCTTCCCCCCACCCATCCCTCACCAATTCCAATATCCTTCAGTTGGCATCTTTCTTGGAAGCCAACTTGGCCTTTTTTTTTTTTAATGCCATCTGGTCTGGTGATACCTTTTACTTTTTTTTGTTCTAGTTTATCAGTTTATTTTTACTTTATTTTTTAAATTGTTGTTCAATTATAGCTGTCTCCATTTTCCCCCCATTACTCTCCCCTGCCCTACCCACCCCTACCTCCCACATTCAATCCCTCTCACCCCCGTTGTTTTAGTCCATGAGTCCTAGTTTGAAAGAATCGATGTGCCGGTGGTGGGATATCTTGGGGCAGTTGGCCCTGGGCTCAAAAACCAGCAAGCAAGGGTGGCCGAGAAAAACTGTCAGACCCAGCCTGAGCCTGGAGCCTAATCCTGGACTATCAGCATCACAGGGCATGTGGGGGTTTGGGAATTAGAGCTGAAATAAGAAACGGATCCCATTCAAACCATGTGAACAGAGAGGGTAGAGGGTCGGTTCCAAAAAGAAGGATGTTGTTGACTCTGAAGTGCCAGCAAATAAGCCATGTGACTATTCTCTGTATATGGAGAGATTTCAAGGGAAATAAAGGTCTATCTATTTCTCTAACGTTGGTCTATTATATGCTTGAATTTGGGGCATTCCATTTTAGTGACTCATTCTTTTCTTTTTTTAATTTAAGGCAGCGTCTATAGTAAAACAAAACAATACTCTTCTTGGAATGATGTACAGTACCTATAGTTGCCTGCTAACAGTTATCCTATTTCACCCCTTTTCCTTGCTGGCAAAAGCTACCTGTCTCCCTAGAAGCTGGTAACATCCCCAGAACCCACCACCATTTCTGGTACATGGCAGGCACTCAAGAAACGGTGAATATGGGGTAGTTAATACAGATTGAATGTGTAAAGAGCCCCAGCACAGCACACCGAGAAGCTCTTTGATTGGTGTTTAAGTCCACATAGTCATCATAGTATGGGGAAGCAAAGATCTTAGTTCAAGTCTCAGTTCTGCACTTCGGAAAGTTAAAATCTGGAAAACATACATACATACACGGATTTTTTTATGTGAGTGTCATGTAGAGTGAGTACTTGGAAAATAATTATAATAGCTAACTTATAAAGTGGCAAGGACTTGCCTAAATGCTTAAATATATTTACTCACTAACTTGTTACAACTCTTATGAGCTAGGTAGGTACTCACTATTCCCATTTCATAGACAAGAAAACGAGGTACAGGGAGAATAAGTGACTTGTCTAAGGTCATCCAGTTAGTATAGTTATTATTGGATGAGTGCTATGGAAGTCATTAAATAAATATTAATTATAGTATTAATATTAATTAATTATAATTAGACTTGTAATCATTAAGATGTCATTTGGAAAGAACCTGAAACAGAACAGCCATGAAAGGGTAATATACTATATTTAATAGGTGTTACATACCATCTAGTGGTGAACTAGAGAATTCCATCATTGTACATATTTCACTTTGTAAAATCTAAGGAAGTTTTATTTTCCCATAATGATCTTTAAACAGCAACATAAAGGCAATGCATTTATAATCACGTATTTACAGAGTTTATAAGCCCAGTAAGAGAACAGCACACATTTAAAGAATCATTTCAATCGATAGTCAAGAATCCAGCTTTCTATTGCTGATGTTAATAATAACTGAGATTTTTAAAAAATTGGAATACATTCTCTTGCAGAACACAATTTTGTATGCTCTCAGATGCAGTGTGGAACAAGCTGGATGTTGAGGTTTGGGACAGACAGTGGTAACACAGATGTTCTTTCTGGGAAACAAATAGTTGCCACTACAGATGAATTAAAAGGCAAGTGAGCATGAGCACGAGGGGCCATTCCTGAGGATGTGCTCGCTTATCTGAGAGGGTGGCACGGCAGCTGCTCTGCACTTTGCTGCAGGACTGGAGAGGGAGCCTCAGGGCACAGAGCTGACCAGTCAGCCTGTTTCTGAATTCACATGTCCACTCCAGTCCCACCCATTTGGATATAATACAGCCACGCTGTTCCCTTTTATAAATGTGTGATGTACAATAGCAAGATTCTAGCATTTATCATTTCCACATAACACAGTATAAAACTTTGTATAAAGACATTGATCATTGACTTTGAATATATTGTTCAACATCATTTTATGAATTTTAGCACAAACACTTTTGTATCACAGAAATAATATTTTATGGTGCATGTGATCAATCAATTTGCCACTGGAGCACTAGACATGTACTATGATCTCTTATTGATCTTTAGAGAATTCATCATAGTGTGTTCTAGAAGCCTAAAATCTGGCTAATATTCAGAAATCACCAGTTACTTGATGAGATCTTTTAAATCTTTATATTATCAGCAAGGAAAAAAATTACAAGAAAGTTGGTACCTTCTACATGAATTTCTTTTATCCTTCCCCAGTGAAAAAGAGCTGCTACACTAGTTTGTAAAAATTAGTGTAATTAAGTTTCTATTGTAGATGCCACTATGAGAACAGACTTTTTTTTTTTTGACATAGGTAAAGTCTAATTAATGCAATTGATTAAGTGGTAAGATTTAAAATTTGATACCTTTTGAATATAAATCTCATTTATGTGAAAGGAAAGTTAAAACTTTTTAAAAGTACCTTAAATAATATGTCATTATTATATTTTGGATTTGGTATAAATGTGTGGATAATAACATATCTTCTTAAATATATCTATAGTCATTTAAAATGTAATACCTTAATAAAAATTTTGAAAATATTTTCTTGGGATACACAAAGCAGCAGCCTCTGAAATTATCTCCATCTCTACCTCACTTCCTCCTTTGAAAGGAATTTAGACATGACCAAGAAATTGCCTGGGATTCATCAGAAATCAGCATTCATCTATACACTCAGGGCTCAAGACCTTGGGGAGCCTGAAATAGTGGCATTTGGTCACGTTCCTCTCATTGAGGGAATTGCACTGCCGAGCCCTCCGTACCCAAGTAGGATGCAGAATTCTTGGTCATCTTATGAACCATAGGCTTGAACATTAAAATGGAGTGAACACTACTATTCACTAATTCTTCATGGTAAGATATACTTAGCCTGCTCTTGGCAGGGACAAGGAAGAGCTATGAAAATTATCCAGGGACCTTGAGATAAGTATGCTCAGGTGTGGCTAGAACAGGATCCCAGGAGGGGTGTTTACGAGCTGGGGAACGTCTGCTCATTTTCACCACAGCATCGGGGTCCCCCTCCAAGCTCTCATGGAGTAGAATTGTACACGCCTGAGTCAGCTGGGCCTGGCTCTACCTCTAGAACTAATGGTTTAGAAACACAACTGCCTCCGTGTCTCCCATACAAGGACAAGTTTTCAAAGGATGGGTTGATAGGATGTATTGTTAATGATGATAGGACTCCAGCTGTCACCTGAGTTGGGATTATGATGGAAAAGAGATCAGGCAGCAAGAACAGGCCTCTTTCTCCAGAACCTCTCCAGAACAGTCCATAGTGGAAGTGGGGGAGAGGATGGGACAAGGAGAGGGTATATTTTAATTCATGCTATGAAGTAAGTCTCTGGTTCAACGTGGTCTTATTACCCTCTCCATGAAGGTCCATCCCAAGTGAGTGGATTCTCCAAATGAGTGCCTTTTTTGAGCGCCCTAATCTTAACGAAGCTCCCCTGTGGAGTCTTGCATAGGAGACACCACCAAATTGCTGTGTTCTCCATATCCATTTCCCATGTGTTCCTCAGTGCTCGGTTTCCATGGGACCACCACCTTTAGGAAAACGTGGAGCCTGTACTTTTTGTAAACATCTGCCTAAGTTTCCTGCAAGCACAAAAATTTCTGTTTCATCCCTACTCTCCCTTGCTCTTTTCCTTCTTTTAGGCTCTTGGAAAACTTTCTAAATCTGTCTTCTACCACAAGTTGGAAGACTTCCTCATGTGGGGTGTGCACAATGGAGAGACCAGCCTGTCCACTAACCTGTTGTCCTCATTCTCAGAGCCTGAGATCAATCAGGCTTTGGCGATAAGCCACGGTGCATTTTTTCTGTACCCAACATTCTGGTATCATGTAGAAGGCAAACTGAGCATAAAGTTAGCTTCAGGAAATGCAGTGTAAATCAGAGGAAGACACAGAGCCCATTATAGCATAGTAACCTTAGGATTCATACCAGGACCAACACCTCTAGGAGAACTTGCCACTCTTGTTTTGCGTGCATCTGCCCATACTTACTGCGGGCCCACAATTTTCTATTTCATTTCACTACTTCCTCCCAATATCACCACATATGAGGCCCTGGATTCCTTTCTAAGTGTGGCATTTACCAAGAGAGAGAAAAGAGAAGTAGGCCTAGGTCTTACCCTGCAGAACTGTTATTTCTTGCACATTAACTGTCCTATTCTGACATGTCCCTTCTGCTCATAAGCTCTACATACTATCACTAAGTCCTTTTAAAAAAATTCTCAGTAAATGCCTAATTCCTAAAGGCTGTAATATTTATTCACCATCATTTTTATTCTGGAAGGAAAAGTTTCAAAAGTACCCTTGGACTCTAGCCCCACCCCTCATTTCTGTCTCTGCATATGAAGCAAGAGATCTGTTGATGGATGACAACTGGTGGGAGCTTATATATTAAAAAAAAATCCCAAGAGTCAGGAATCATGTTTTTCTAATTTATACCAATGATACATTCTCATTATCTTTTTAAAAACTATAGCTACAACTTAAATCTCCCATGAGTTATATTGCTGACTTCCGATGATATTAGAGCTTATAAAAATCTAAAGATGGCCAGAAAATTACCAAATTTGTGCCCCTCCTGTCAGTGATACATAGACAAAAGACAACTTTCTCAGCCCTGGCCAGCCAATCAGGCAACTTAGTGGTGCCATGTGAATTGTGTATAACTTAAAAAAATTTTGCTTTGGTTCATCTTATGTTTTTCAATTTTATTTTGCATTTTTAAAAGGAAATAATATATATGCATGTGTGGGTATTATGTAGAGAAAGTATAGATTATGCATATGTATAAACCAGTTGTTTATTTCTGTCTTTAGGTATTTAAAACATCAAACCTTCTTTTAGGCTAATCCTACTGATGGAAGTACCCTGGGGGCCAGCATCATCACCCTCTGCGGAAGAAAGCTTTCTGACATTTGGGTAAATGTCCTTGAAGCATTTGATCCTGAAACTGAAATCACATTGCATTAAGCCACTAACTTTCATCCTTTTTCATCTCATGACACACATAAACTAATGACTAACATTCTGTGGCACCCTGAAAATATATTTTTTGCTGACCTGACAAAAATAGTTATAAATGTTGATTCATTCACACCAGAAGGCTATTGTTATGTTGGCTGTTGTCATTTTTTTAATTTGACAATCTAAAGAAAAAGAAGTCAGTGCTTTTCACCAAATAGTCAGATACTGTATGTTTTAAAAATTCTCATGGCACACTGGTTGAAAATTGCTGTGTTGAGCCATTAAAATTTAGAGGTTTATTTATTAATGCAACAAGGTCTTACCTTAAGTATTATGGACACAATGTTTTAAATGTAACATATAGTGCAATCATTTTTATTTTGGTTTAACTCTTAATTTTAAATTTTATTTTAATTTAATTTCAAATTTTGCTTTAGGGAATAAGAAGTATATGTAATAGAGTATAATTATGTATATATAGCATAAATATCTATATTTTCTCTGTAAGATAAAGTCAACCAGAGAAAGAAGCAGTAAGTGACCTAGTCCAAGTAGGCAGCAGCTAGTGCCAGCGCTGGGCAGGGCTGCCTCCCTCTCTCTGCTATTGCTGCATGCCTACAGCCCATGCTGCTCCTGAGTGTCAGTAAAAGGGACATCTTATACACATACACACCCAATAATAATAATCTTTAATAATGCAGATTTAGGTAGAATAACATCCAAAATTTCAATCAGGTTTTATGATTTTTATGAATTTATCAGTACTTTTCAGCTATTTGATTTAATCTACATTGAACAGTAAACATTTTATTCATTACTGATGCTAATTCAACAATGATCAATTAAAGTAACAGCAATAGTAATTTAAAGTTTAAAATAGGAAGGAAAGAAAAAATCATGCAAATATGCAGGCACCAGTCTTTAACAACACGTTTCCTTGGGGCATTATCATCACAGATTCTTGTTTTATAACAGATTTCCAGAAATATTTAATTAAAAGAATGAAGGATGAATTCCCATATCCCTAGAAAAGGTTTCTTGCAACTTTTAACTTGATTAAAATTTTCCATACAGTGAAAGACAGTGTCCCTAAAAAAACAGTAAAGATATCTGAGTTGTAGACAAAATTTTTATTTTTATCCCAAATGTTAAAATTATTTTAAAATTTCAATTTAACTACTATGAAATTAGCATTAATAAAACATACAATGTTTTGATCTTAATATTATATTATATCTTTATGTTCAAACTTATATGATACATAGTAACTAAAGAGAATAATGGATATTAGAGAATGAAAACTCAAAAAGTGGTGTCATTTTTTACAAAGCACACTGCTGCAATTTTAGAAAGTTTGCTGATATTCATCTTGGCATCTATGAAGAAACATGAACTTTATTTTTATTTTTTGAGACAAAAATTGTAATAAACAATTTGCAACATTTTGTTTTTTATTTTATTTTGTGAGAATAAAATCCATGGCATATTTTTAAATTGCACTTTAGCAATATCTAATCAATGAATTTGTTCTTTGTAAATTAATTTGTCACAATTCCAACAAATTAAGTTATTAAAAGTCTATATTGAATATAATCTTTGTATTGTTTAAAACTGAGAAGAATATAAATCCACTCAATGGAAAGCTATGTACTAATTTTGGGAAATGATGTGTATCACTATTTATTGGCTTGTTAATATATCAAATATACGTGGTTAATTAAAAATATATAGCAAGATTAGTGCCATACATATAATTACTTTTATCCAAACAACATAGTTTTATCAAATACTTTATTCATTTCTTTACAACCACTAGTTCAAATATTCTTTTTTGCAGGAGTGAGCCCAAAACATAAAATACATCAGGCAAGGAATTAAGGTGTGAAAATTAAGAGACAATGATGAAGAGGGTAAGTTTTATTTGTATCTAAAAACTCTCTGTTGCATTTTAATTTTTCATTGGTGACATACTGAACACATTTAAAAATAAATATAGGTGGGACACATTATAAAGTATCTGATTGTATAACCATTTTGCTGTATAGCTAAAACTATGCAGAATAATAGTGAATGTAAACTGTACTTGAAAAATAAATAAATAAAATATAGCTATAAAAATAAAATCCTATTAAGAAATGGAAAGAAGCATTTACTAATGATGTGAATTTTGCATAGAACAAACATGTCAGAATCAATGGATCAGTCATGTGCCAGAAAGAAAGATACAGAAGTCTTGAGCCAGGGACTAAAGTGCTTTTTCCTCTATTGACCCATGTTAGGACAATCATGTTTATTTCCCACTGATTTATTTCATGGGAAGCTACTGTCATTAACATCTGAGATCCTTACCCCCACCTTTAATTCTTCCCCATGGAAATCCCTGATTGGTGGCTGATAGTTGGAGTTTATTCACCAAAAATGTTGAAAGTCAGGAATCACTCTCTTCCCCACATTGCTCCACACTATCAGTGAGGCAGGGCAGCCACACCAGTAAGTGGTCTGTTCTGCAGACTAAGCTTTCCCCTGTACTGCTTTGCCCAAGTCTAGTTGAAGTAAATAAATGACTATCTTTAAAAATGCCAAATAATGGAGACTTGAAGCCCTAGGAATATTAAAGCATAAAGGCTAAAGTACAAGAAATTCTGCCCATTTTCTAATGTAAAACAAAACTTAAAATTTTCTGATTTCAAAAATGTAGCTGAATCTTAATTTAAAAACTTTGTTTAATACATGTTCACTGACTGATTACAAACTAGTTGCTTAAGTGTAGAAATATATTTATTAATGGTATTTAATTATTTTTTCTATAACTGAATTAATTAAAAATATCTGCCAAGGTTTTCTGCACAGTTTCTGAATTCTGAACATCAATGGGAATATACAATTGCTAGAGAAAGCTAGAAAGCAAGGTACCTGGTTTAACTACATTCCAATTTGTTGTTTGTTTTATCCTTTTAAATAAGGTTTTATTGTAGTCTATAGGATCCATTCAAAACTCCTTAACAAATCCAAAGTTAATTTTAGTAAAACTGGAGCTTAAAATAATCTAGGAAAGATACAGAGAAGATTGGCAAGGCCCCTGCTCAAGGATGACATGCAAATTCGTGAAGTGTTCCATATTAAGAAAAAAAACTAAAGTAAAAACACATCTGGTAAACTTCATTTCATTTTTATATTGCTTCTGGAAAGGATGAATGACAGCTAGAAACATTATAACAAAAATTCGTCTGATCCTTGAAGGGTGGCAGAAATGTGACATTGTCTGACAGGATCCCTATTATGCCAGAATCAATCGCAGCAAGGAAGGGTACTGCAGAGCGATAATAATTAAAGTTTGTGTAAACATAGAGTTATTATTAATATCATTAACATACAAAAGGGGTTGTTTCTGAAGTAAGGAAATCTATCATAATGTTAAACCTGCAGATCTAGACATGTTATATATCACAAGCAGTAGTTTGGCACAGTTCAGAAACTCTCAGAAATTTCCTTTATTATCATATGCTACTTGAACATGCTTCTCTTAAAAACCCTACTTTCGTCAAGCAGAATGAATCTATGTTGTAGATTTATTGTTTTAAATCATAAAAAGATAATAATGGCACTGGGCTTTAAAAATACTAATGAAATTCTAAAGCACACTAAGTGAAAAAGAAAAAAATAAGTAATTTTTTAAAAGATTTTATTTATTTATTTTTAGAGAGGAAAGGGAGAGGGAGAGAGAGAGAGAAACATGAATGTGCGGTTGCTGGAGGACATGGCCTGCAACCTAGGCATGTGCCCTGACTGGGAATCAAACCTGTGATGCCTGGTTCACAGCCCGCGCTCAATCCACTGAGCTACACCATCCAGGGCAAAAAAAAATAAGTAATTTATCTAGAGAATGCTATACTTTTATGTTTTTATTCTGAAATAAAAAATGTGATGCACCTTTAAAATATTTTAAAATATAGCTATATTTTAGCCCTGGCTGGTGTGGCTCAGTGGATTGAGCACCGATCTGTAAACCAAAAGGTCGCCAGTTCAATTCCCAGTCAGGGCACATGCCTGGGTTGTGGGCCAGGTCCCCAGGAAGGTGTGCTCAAGAGGCAACCACACATTGATGTTTCTCTCCCTCTCTTTCTCCCTCCCTTCCCCTTTCTAAAAGTAAATAAATAAAATCTTTAAAAATAATAAAATATAGCTATATTTTAAAACAAATTTTTGTTAACATATCAGAAATTCCTACTTATGTGCTCTATAATTCTTAAGATCTATATTCCTCTGAAGGTACTAACTCTACCTCATGTGGTAAATCCCTCAAAAATTCAGATTCAAAGGCAGCAAGGAAAGGTAGAACAATCACATAGAAGTCAAGGTCTCTAATGTAGCAGAAGAGAAGTGTCTGTAATCATCAACTGTTTATTTAAACAGAAGTTAATAAAATGACTATGGTTTAGCCTACATAATTTAGCCAGTTTATCCTCCAAATTATTATGTTCAACTTGATTTTAGAAAATGCACAGGACTAGGAGAGCTTAGTGTAATCTCAGTCATAGAACTTGACACATCAGAGACACACTCTGGGTATAGATGCTTGTATAAGATCTACCTAGTTCCAACATAGTTCCAAATTATTCATACTTTATATTTATTTGCTCTTCAAACAGAAAATATCTAATAAGGTTTGGCTAAGGACAACATGTGCTTCAGATTGGGTATATATGTAGATGATGTTCAGCTATGTTCCTTGTGGTCACTCTGCCTAAGTTGAGGAAGAGGTTTTCAGTGAACGATCTTGTTCTATCCTCTAAGTTCTTTCAGAGATTCATGTTTCTGACTCTCTTCCCAATTAACCTCCAACACATTTTCTTAATTTCAATTTATTACCTTTCTTCTGGTTCTTAATGCCAAATCATTTTTACCAAGGATTCAGGATAGTATTTGTGCTTCTGATTTTGGACTATTTGTCAAATTCTCTATGGTCGTATTCATCTTGTCTGCTGGGACTCTGGCAACTTCCAGTCCTGTGTTACTGCAAAGTCCACTCCTCAGCCAGCCTTTGGTAGTCAGGCATGAACCCATGCTTCCTGTGAATAATACATGTGTTCCTGTCTTCCTTCTTGGCAACTAGGGAAGGAACCACTGATATTTTGATTGCTAATCTAGCTGTCAAGAAGCAGCCAAGGTAATCAGTGATATAAAATACACAGGAATTTCAAGAAATTTTTTTGGTCTTGTAGATGACAAGTTGTTTCCTCACTTTTTGAAACTAAGTGACCTCTTTCAACTTCTTTCTACTTTGAACCTGAATCTTCAAAACTGAATAGATGATTGTCAGTACAAACTTTATTTTGGGCTGTCTATCCTCGGCCTGAAAGAGCATTATTTTCATTGTACTTTTAAATTATTTTATTAAAATGCTTTAAAATTTTAAGTTACATTTGACATTTAATACTATATTAGTTTCAGCTCTATAGCATAGTGGTTAGACTTTTATAGAACTTACAAAGTGATCACCCTGAGAGGTCTTGCTCCCACTTCACACCATATACAGTTATTACAGTGTTACTGACTATGTTCCTTCCCTATGCTGTACTTTACATTGCCATGACTATTTCTTAACTGCCAATCTGCACCTCTTAATCCTTTGTTCTTTTTCTCCTGGCCCTCCAACCCCCCTTTCATCTGACAATCATCAGTCTGTTCTCCGTGTCTGTGCTTGTTTTGTTTTATTTATTTGTTTACTTTGCTTGTTTAGATATCACATATAATTGAAATCAGATGGTATTTGTATTTCACTCTCTGGCTTATTTCACTTAGATAATGCCTTCCAGATCCATCCATGTTGTCATAAATGATAAGATTTTATTCTTTTTTAGGGCTGAATAATATTTTGTTATATATATGTACCACTTCTTTATCCATTTGTATTTTGATTGGAGCATTTAATCCATTTACATTTAAAGTAATTAATGATAAGTACATAGTTAATGACATTTAATGAACTGTTTTCTGATTTTTTTTGTAGTTCTCTGTTCCTTTCTTATTCTCTTGCTCTTTTTTCTTGTATGTTGATGACTTTTTGTAGTGCTGTGTTTGTATTTTTTTCTTTTTATTTCTTATGAATTTTTGTGAATTTTTGGGTTATAGTTACCATGTGCTTCGTTCATGACAAGATATGTTTATAGCAGTCTATTTTATGTTCAATCACATTCTAAAATCACTAGCATTTTTACTCACCCCCTCCATGTTTATATTTTTGTCATTATTTTTTACTGCTTTTTATGTATATGTTTGCATGTCTCCCTTAATCTACTGTTGTAATTTACACATGATCTTCCTACTTTTGTCTTTTTACCTTTGTCCTAGCTTTAGTGTTGGTTAATTCACTGATTTTATTATGTGCTAGCCTTTGTCGGTGTGGATTTTTTCCTTTGTGATATTTATTTATTTATCTTGATTTTTTCCCTACTTCTTCTTAAAGAAATCTCTTTAATGGTTCTTTTAATACTGGTTTGATGTTCATGAACTCTTTCAGCATTTTTTTTTTGTCTTGGATGACCTTTATTTTTGAAATGTGCATTTATAAGACATGCTTTTGTTTTTTTCAAAAATTTGTCCCTAGTCAATTTACTTTTCTGAATAAATCACTGAGAAACAGCATAGATATTAGATATAGTCTATAGTGAAAGTGATCTTTAAGGCCTAAAATAAGTTTCAATTGTAAATAAAAAATTAACAAAGTTTTGCTGATTAGGCTTTAGGAAAGCAAACTGGTACAGTAATTTAAAAAAAATGGATTTTCAAGATAGAAAGGTGAGTGTTAAGGATCTACTACTAGCTTTTTTTTTAAGCAGATTATTCAGTATCTCTCAACTTCTATTTGATTATCTGTATTATAAGGATAATAATATCATGGTAAAAATTTAAATTATGCTGCCAAAGGGCTTAAGTAAGGTGCTAGAATGTAGAAAGTATGGAATAAATAGCAACTAGTTGGAGAAGGGGCTGGTGATGTGTGGAATAAAAAATAGAATGTATGAAACACTGAGTACCTTTAAGGATCATCTTTAGTATTTTTCTAAAATTAACAACATTTTGTACATAATTTAGAAATTGTCTTAGTAAGAGTGACCTTTCTTATTTGTTTTTAAACATTGATTAGCTCCAAGGAAAATTGCACTGAAAACTGTATATCTTTACCAAAATAATCAGGATTTAACCTAACTAATCCTAGCCCCAGTAAAATCGGAGTGAGCAGGCCTCACAGCCACAGCTCAGTGAAGAATCGTAGGGCAAATATAACACTTATTTCCCCAGCCACTGTTAACAGTCAGACAGCCATAGCTCCAGCCTCATAAGCACAGACTGAACTATTAGGAGACTTTGAAAATCACTCAGCAAAGTAAACAGAATAGGTAAAAAAATATCTCTAAGGTTGAAAGTTTAAACTTTTTATAGACAGTCATGAGAAAGAAGAAAAATACACATACACTCCATTACAAAAAAATGTGAAGAGGGTTATTCCTGTCAGTAATACGGTCCATTCACAGCATTTCATTCACTTTGAGAGCTGGAAGCTTCTCAGAGATGCCAGCTTGTAGAAAACAGTCTTGTCTAAGCTAGGCTAGCAGAGTGTCTCAATTCTTTTGGTCAGTTGTTTGTTGCTAAATAATGAGAGATGCTTGTAATAATTCAAAAGTACAGAAGGTATTTTCCTATACAAATGCACCACATGTTAATCCTCTCTACCTGTTTCATTCTCTACCTAGCCTGAGTTTCTTGGAAATCCAGTTGCTTCAGATGAAGCCCATTTAGAAAAGAATTTCATGAAAATGGAAAGCTAGTTCAGTGAAGGAAGCTTGGTAATAAAAAAACTGATTCAAGGACTAGAAACAGTAAAGCCAAGTAGTGAAACTCTCCAAAACGAGAGGAAGAAAAAAGAGGGCCTTTCTAGAAACCCAGAGTTCCAAGACGAAGCATCACATCTCTACTCCATGTCCCACCCTATTGCTTCAGTGCGAGAAGAAAGCAGTCTAGTTCCTAGACCAGACCTTCCTTGTTTTTCATTCTTTTCCTCTGCCTGAATCTAACAATGAATAGAAAGGAGACTGCGTGTTGAGAGCCATTATTAGATTCTTTTTTTTCATTTAGAATTTATGAGACAAAGATCAGGCTTCTAAAGGAGAGTATGTTTCTTACCTTAATTTGTGTGAAATTTCTCCCTGGGTTTCATAGTTGAAGGAAGCTTTTGTCATAGTTCCTATAACAACCTCATTCATAAAACAAAGGTGGTTATAGTACCACTTTCTCTGACAAGATTGTCATACTTTAAGACGGTGATATCTCAAAAAATGAAGATTTTGAATCTAGAGAGGGGCATTTCTCCTCCAAGTAGTATGCTTTTGCAGTTCACACAAATTTATTTTAAAAACTGCATTTTTTACCAAAAAGTCTATAAAATGTAAAGAAAAGATATGCCAAATAATTTTACTAATCAAAACCATTTGATTAGGTCATAAGGAGGTCATAATATTGGAAGATAATGATTATATTGATTATATATTCCATGAGTATTAAGATAGTTACATTTAAACACATTAACTATAATGACAATGAGACTCTCAGTAATGAAAAAAGAGAAAAAGCAATCTTCCTTGGCAAAAATTAAAACATACATACCTGTTTCACATAGCCTTCCATAAAATAACATGAGTGTCCAGAACACATTGCCTGTATTGTTTTGTCCAAGCCAAGTAAAATATTGGTTTGTTTTTGTCATAAGGATCTTATACATTTGCAATTGATCAACATATTTTCGGGGATCAATGATTTTTTTTATTCTGTACTTTCTCCATTAACTTGGTCTCCAAAAGGGAGGTACCTATCATTTTCATCTGTGGCTGAAGCTGGAATTTGGACTAATTTCACAGGAAAGAAGGTCAAGAATAGAAAAGCGGGGAACATCGAAGAAAACCACATCTTCACTGCCCATTGTGCTTAAGGTTAAGTCTCAAACTATAACAAATTATAGAGCTGATGAGTGTCAGATGATATTTTTCTGCCAGTCAGAGAATGATGAATCTCTGAGCAGATGATACTCTGACCAACCAGCACCTGCATAGCTAATGATATATAATGATAATAAATGTGCATCTGCCAATACAGATTTGGTTATTAGAATGATTAATGGATATTATGAATGACTCAAGTAAATAACTTCCAAAGATAATTTATTAATGTAGTCAAACTATATTTTGCAGCTTCATTTACCTGTAGGTTCTCAAATTTTCTAAACTAATAGCTTAGTTTTATCCCAAATTAATACCTTCATTCTTGCCTAAAAACTGTCTCCCACATGATAGTGAACAAAACAAAGAAATATACGTTTTAATTTCATTTTTTTCTATTACCATTTAGTCTCCTTCTACCCCCCTCACAATTATTTTTATCTTTGGGCCATTTCTTCTGTAATAACCTAGTGTTATTTAAAATATTCTTTATTTTAAGTGGCCCAGGAAAATTCTGCAGAAGGGAGGAAAAGGAACTAGAATTTATTTCCCTGGTTATTTTCTAGGTTGTTTTGAGTTATTAGCTCATGCAATTTCAAAATAATTTCATGTTGAAGGCATTATTATTTCTATTTTAAGGCTTTGATGACTGAAATTTAAGAAAACAGATGTACAGGTTAATATAGGTTGTGATTTGGGATGGAGAGACTCAAAAAAATTTTTTTTAAAGATTTTATTTATTTATTTATTTTAGAGAGGGAAGGGAGGGGGAGAGAGAGAGAGAGAAACATCAATGTGCGGTTGCTGGGAGACATGGCCTGCAACCTAGGCATGTGGCCTCACTGGGAATCGAACCTGCGATGCCTGGTTCGCAGCCCGCGCTCAATCCACTGAGCTACACCAGCCAGGGGAAGAGACTCAAAATTTTGAGATCTTCCTATATAATCTACTATTTCTAATGTGACAAATGCTTGGAATTCTGGAGAATTTGACAGTTTCTGATTGCATTCTACATTCAAGAATGGTTTTAACAGTGTGCAAATATCTTAGTTCCAATAAGTTACTATGAATCACTCATTAAGTGATTATACTTTGTGTTTCAAATTCTAACATAAACTGAGAAATCCAGAGGAAATTAAGCATTTGCGTTAGATGTTAAAATATCAACGACATTCCTATTCAAGAGGCAGGGAGATCCAGTAGTCCATCTAGTACTGAGTATCTAAAGTAGTGAGGAAATCTTTAGCATGAGTTATCTAAAAGTCAATCAATTTCAATAGACATTTGCATTTGATATTGTAGTAGACTGAATCAGCAGGCACTACCTACTCCCTATGTACTTCTAAGTGTCACTGGAGAGGAATTTTCCTCTAGTACACCTAGTGTGCCTCTCTGTACACACTACTAGGCAGCAACTTCCGATCTCTTACCCAACCTTGTCCATCAAAGTTACCCTCTTTCCTTTTCTGAATGCATGATTACAGTTGTATTTACAGCACTTCATAGTTTACAGTGCAGTCATTTATTCACTAAATATTTGTGTACCATCTAATAGGCACTATGGTATTCACCAGCATATTAAGGAATTGTCCATAGTGCCCTGAAGTGGAGAGAGATACGTACAAACAAACTAATAAAATACAATGATATATGTGTTAACAATGAGATATAAAAAGGCTAAGTATTTTGGGATGGGGTAGGGGAGGTGAAATAGGAAGATTAATTCAAACCGGACGTTTTTCTGAAGTTGAAAGATTAACTAGGAATAGACAATGCAAACACGGGGTAGGAGATTTAGAGAGATAACATACTATGTGCAAAAGCATTCAGATAAACACATGAGAAAAAGAATGTTCTGAAATGAGGGCTGTGAACCACCAGAAACCGGGCTGCTAAGATAAGACATGATCGGATCATGAGAGTTAATTTACTTTAATTTAAGCCATGAAGGAATGTTTAGTGACTTTATTCTAGGGAGAGATATTGTTCTTTGCTTTTATTTTAGAAAAAATTTGTATACCTATATTTCTAACTGAATCAAATCTAAACACATATTTTCTGCCAATATTTTGTTTCATTTACCTAATGATGCATGAGGATATAAATAAATATAATCCGGTGGCTTAATTAAAGTTAATTTTACAAAGAAGGAGACTTCAAGCTTTCTTTGAGTGACCTCAGTGACCTGGGCAAGTCAACAACGTGTATCTTCCTTGTTTATGAAATCGGACAACAGACATTCTGCATCTTGTCCAGCCTTAAACATGTATGATTCTAAGCTTCAATGCTTCTAAAATTTTTACCGGACCAGGAACAATTAGTAAACTTTCAAATGCATACAGGCAACAGGAAAGCAGAATGATGCCTAGTATCCAATTTGCTGGAATGACCACACTCCAGAAACTGCTGCCACACGGACAGCGTCACCACACAAAAACGATGCACTACAACACAGACAGCGGCAGCTCTTCTCTCCCAGCCTACACCCGACCAGAGCTCTGAGATGTCCCTCACCCAAGCGTTCACCGTATTCAAGTCATTTGAGTTTTTTTGAGCAGATTGTGCTGATTATGTTAGAGTCTAAAACTTAAGAGAATGCTAAAGAAAATGAAAACACTTACTAGAGTGCCTCACAACTGCTAAGAATCAAATACTTTAAAAAAGTTGTTTATGCTATTACAGTTGTCCCAATTTTTCCCCTTTGTCCTCCTCCTCCAGCCCCCCTCTTCCCACAGTCAATCCCCGCACTGTTGTTCATGGGCAATACATATATGTTCTTTGTCTAATCCATTCACCTTCTTTCACCTAATCTCAATGTCCCTCCCCCCTCTCACAGCTATCAGTCTATTTCTCGTTTCTGTGCTTCTGATTATATTTTGTTGGTTTATTTTGTTCCTCAGATTCTAGTTATAAATGAGATTATATGGTATTTGTCTTTCATTGCCTGGCTTATTTCACTTAGCATAATAGTCTCCATTTCCATCCATGCTCTCACAGAAAATAAGAAGTCCTTCTTTTTTAAATGCTACATAGTTTTCCATGGTGTAAATGTACCACAGCTTTTTTTTATCCACTCATCTACTGATGGGCACTTAGGCAGTTTCCAAGACATGGCTATTGTGAATAATAACACTGCTATAAACACAGGGGAGCTTACATTCTTTCAAATTGGTGTTTCAGGTTTCTTGGGATATATCCCCAGAAGTAGAATTGCTGGTCAAAAAGCAGTTCCATTTTTAATTTTATGAGGAAACACCATACTGTTTTCTAGAGTGGCCGCACCAGTCTGCATTCCCACCAACAGTGCCCTAGGGCTCCCTTTTCTCCACTTTCTTGCCAACACTTGTTGTTTGTTGATTTATTAATGACAACCATTCTGACAGGTATGAGGTGATAGCTCATTATGGTTTTAATTTGCATCTCTCTGATGGCTAGTGATGTTGAGCATCTTTTTATATGTCTATGGGCCATCTGTATGTCCTTGAAGAAGTGTTTATTCGGGTCCTTTGCCCACTGTTTAATTAGATTGTTTGTCTCCTTGGTGTTGATGTGTATGAGTTCTTCACATATTTTCAATATGAACCCCTTATCAGATGTACCATTGGCAAATATGTTCTCCCATACAGTGGGTTCTCTTTTGATTTTGCCGATGGGTTCTTTAGCTGTGCAGAAGCTTTATATTTTGATGTAGTCCCATTTGTTTATTTTTTCCTCTATTTCCCTTGCTTTAGGAGATATACTGGCAAAAATACTGCTATGCAAAGTATCTGAAATTTTACTGCCTATGTTTTCTTCTAGAATTTTTGTGGTATTGTAACTTATATTTAAGTTCTTTATCCATGTTGAGTTTATTCTAGTGTATGGTATAAGTTGGCGGTCTAGTTTTAATTTTTTGTAAGTACCAATCCAGTTCTCCCAACACCATTTATTGAAGAGAGGGTCTTTCTTTACTCCATTGTATGCTTTTACTTTCTTTATCAAATATTGACCATAAAGGTGTGGGTTTATTTCTGGGCCCTCTATTCTGTTCCATTGATCTATATGTCTTTTCTTATACTAGTACCAGGCTGCTTTGATTCCTGTAGACTTGTAGTATAGTTTTATGCCAGGTATTGTGATCCCTCCAAATTTGTTCTTCTTTCTCAAGATAGCTAAAGCTATTCATGGTCTTTTATGATTCCATATAAATTTTTGGAATATTTGTTTTAGATCTGGGAAATATGCCATAAGTATTTTAATAGGAATTGAATTGAATCTGTAGATTGTTTTGGGTAGTATAGACATTTTAATGATGCTAATTCTTCCAATCCATGAACAAGGTACTTAATTAAATAATAAATGGATCATCAATAAAATCAAGGGAGAAATCAAAAGGTACCTGGAAACAAATGAAAATGAACACACAACCCAAAACCTATGGGACACAGAAAAAGCAGGGCTTTGAGGGAAGTTTATAGCATTAGAGGCCTCCCTCAGGAAGATAGAAAGATCTCAAATAAGCAACCTAACCCTACACTTAAAAGAACAATAGCAAACCAAGCTTAAGGGGAATAGAAGGAAGGAAATGATTAAGATTAGAGGAGATATAAATAATATAAATACTAATAAAACAAATCAAATTGCAATGAAACTAGGAGCTTGTTCTTTGAAAAGACACACTATTGATGAAATTTTAACCTGACTCATCAAAAAAAAGGAGAGAGCACCCAAATTAATAAAATCAGAAATGAAAGAGGAAAAATAATCATGGATACCACAGAAATACAAAGGATTATAAGAAAATATTATGAACAACTACATGCCAAGAAACTGGGCAGCGTGTGGGCAACATGGATACATTTCTAGGATCATACACTCTCCCAAGACTGAATCAGGAAGAAGCAGAACACCCGAAGAGACCAATAATGACTAATGAAGTTGAAGCAGTAATCAAAAAACTTCCAGCAAACAAAGGTCCTGGACTGGATGCCTTCACAGGTGAATTTTACCAAACTTTTAAAGGAGAACTAACACCTCTCCTTCTCAAACTACTCCAGAAAATTCACGAAGAGGGAAGGCTTCCAAGCTCTTTTTACAAGGCCAGTATTATCCTAGTTCCAAAACCAGGTAAAGACACAACAAAGAAAGAAAACTATAGGCCAATATCCCTGATGACCATTGATGCTAAAATTCTCAATGAAATAGTAGCAAACTGGATCCAGAAATACAATAAAAAAATCATTGTTTTGATCAATTGGGATTGATCAATTGGGATTTATCCCTGGGATGCAAGGTTGGCACAATATTTGCAAATTAATAAATGCGCTACATCACATAAACAAAATGAAAGACAAAAATCACATAATCATATTAATGATGCAGAAAAATCACTTGACAAAATCTAACATTTATGATAAAAACACTCAGCAAAGTGGGCATAGAGGGACCATATCTCAATATAATAAAGGCACTATACAAAAAAACCTATAGCCAGCATCATATTCAATAGGTAAAAAACTAAAAGTGTTTTCTCATGATTGAATACTTTTGATGATGTGGTAAGTTACTGTAATTGCATATAAGTGATATAAACAACTCATGCATATCAGACCTCTATTTGGGGAGGTCATCTTCAAAGATGGAAAGTCCCAGCACCTCACAAGTGTGCAATGAATACTTAACAAAGATATACCAAAAATAAAAAGAAAGTTTGTAATGGTTTGAAGGATTATGTTAACTGAAGGTGAAAATATGCATAGAATTATTTTTAAAAGAAAAAAGAAGTTTCCTGTTCCAAATAGACCAGAGGCATTTGATAGTCCTCTTAATCTGTCTTTAAAGAATTGATGGTGCATCAGAATACTTTAGCAATACATAAGCCCCTAAGCCCAAACACTTGGTTCTTTTTGCCCAGGTTCTATGTTCCTTGAGAAATTTGGCTCCTTCAGTAGATTCCTCTGCAGAAATAAAATGCCATGTCCAGAGGGCATTGATGTACTGCATCCTCACTTCTCTATTGTAAATAATCTCTTCCTTGTTTGAGTTTCTTTTGCACTTGGTTAAGGGCTGCCAAGTTTCAGCCATGCTGAGCACAAGAACAAAATTTACTTCCTATGCCTACAAAGATGAACTCCCACCCTGGGCAAGACAATTTAATTTAGGAGCGCATCCAAGAGGAATTGACCAACTTCCCCTCTATTACAGTATGTTATAAATGCTTCCCATTCATTGAGTTCTTCTGTAAGTCAGCTGATACCTATTGACAGTTATTAAGAGTTAGGCATTGTGCTGGGCACTAGGACCATAAATTGAAAAATACATTTTTTTTTTCCTACTACCTGAAGCTCAGTCTGGTGTAGGAACACTGGTGAGTAGATAAATGGACATGACTTCTCTGATTAGTGTTATCACAAGCACAGAGTAGGAAAAAAATCAGTAATTCCCATTTTGCATCCACATAGTTTTGCAGACTTCATTCCTCACTTACAAGCTATTCTTCTCTAGGATGAGGTATAATGGAATTTAGTACTGGGGGGACAAGGTGAACCATCAACCACAATGGAAAAGAAAGATCTCATATCCACATCCTGTCGATCAGTTATGTAATTTACAATTTATAAGTGTTTATAACTATCTGAGCCTACGTCTTACGTCTGTTACATTTGTAACAGAATAATTTTGGACTTTTAATGGTCACTTAATTTTCTAGGAATACCATTGCTAGGTAATTTAAGGGGAGATTGTTATGGTATTTTTTATACCATAAAAAATGGTGATTGAAAAAGTTTCTGGCCCTGGCTGGTGTGACTTAGTGGACTGAGTACCAGCCTGCAAACCAAAAGGGTTCTGTAACTAATTTCAAAAATGCCTGTGTGTAGGGTTCCACATGCACACACTCATCAGACACCAGCAGGATACTACCCAGCCAGAGATAGAATTCAATTCCACAGGTAAAGGGCTAGATCACACCAAAGTGAGCTCCCCTTCAGATGCCAGTCACAAGCCCAGGTGCTTCAGACCTATTGGGCACAAATCAGAGGTTCCCACATCCCCCTCCTCAGGTTTGCTTAATTTGCTAGAACAGTTCACAGAACTCAAGAAAATCTATTTACTCACTAGATTACTGACTTATTACAAAGGATATTAAAGGGTATGAGTGAATAGCTAGATGAAGAGATGTAATACAGACGGTGAGGTCCTGCATGAAGGGGCTTTTGTCCTCCTGGAGATGGGACCCTGTTCAGTGAGAGCATTCTGGTTTACCACTATGGAAGCTGTACGGAGAAGGGGCAGCAAGCTGCCCTTCTGAGGATTTTATAAAGGCTTCCTTACACAGTAATGATGGACCAAATCTTTGGTCACTGGAAATTAAGCTAATTTAAGCCCACTTACCCTACCAGGAAATTGGGTAAGAGGAGTGGCTAAAAGGTCCAACCCTCTAATACTTGGTTGGCTCCATTAGGCACCAGAGCATCCATTCACATAATAAAAAGCACTTTTATCATTCTCAGCATTTAGGAAATTCTGAGGGCTGTGGGAGCTGTGTGCCAAGAATAGTGGTCAAAGACCAAATATACATATGAAAAATATATTTTGGTCATCTGAATGCCCCAATATTTATTTTTTAGAAATCGCAGTATCTCTGTAATGATTTGTTTATCATGTTGGAAAAAATTGCATCACTAATGGGAAAATCATTGATTTTTTTAGTATTTCTTTTAGCTTTCCAGTAAAACGTACATATGAGTCTACATTTATAACTGCCATATTTAGATTACTCTACTTATAGGCAAAAATATCTCAGTTTAATTATGTTTTATAGTATGGTTAAACATTTACATATAAAAATATATTTCATTAGTATTTATATTCTTCAAATTCTCTTTTCTAATTTCAATTATAAAATTTTTTTAATTTACAATTTGAATATATTTATAAATACAGGTTGTATTTTCTATGACTTTCAATTCCTGAAAACATAAAATTTTTATATTAAAGTTGTTTGAGTTTGATATGATTCTTAAAAAAATTAAAAAGGAAAGAAGAAAACCCAATAGGTCTAAGAAAAAGAAGTATATGTAGACTATTTAGAATTTGTGAAACATGAGCTAAAAGATAGGAATCTGGTCACCAAAGATTTTGGTTATCAAGTTAAAGGAATTTACATTTTTCATAATTACATTGAGTCTATTTGAAGAATGACCTGTGTTGTGACTGGTTTCATTCAACTTTCATTGCTGAATTCATTTTGAATTTTTAATAAAATAAGTTTTTGCATAAATGCATTTGATCTTTTGTGTAGAGGAGTACTTTACAGTAAATATTTTAATAAAACTGGTTCTTTGTATAAGGTAATTAATACTTTTAGCTATTAGATGAACCATCTGATAAATATGTTATATTTGTTTTGATTTTGTTTTTGTTTATCTGGATGTTCAATATCTTGTTGCACATTTTTATTTGTTTTGTTTTTAGGCCTAGAATATGCAATGTCCACTAACGGTATAGAGTGTGTAAGCATGGTAGGCGATTGGAAAATGCTTTTTGAAATTTAGAGTAACAATGTCTACTTGGCAGTAACTTATCATAGTTCAAAATTAATATAAATCATCTCCAAAAATTAGAAAAAAACTGTATTCTAAATCAATGGTCAGATACTTGGGTCATTTGAGGCCTTAAAAAAAAAAAGAAATGAAAAGGCCTGCAGAACAATCTCTATCAAAGACTCTCTAGTGCCCTCCAAATAAACCAGAAACTTTCCTTATCCTGCCACTCCTCACTGTATTATCGCCTTCAGTTCTGACCCCTTTTATGCCTTTTGCTGATCTCCCAGAGAATCTAATCTAGCCTTAGGTTTTTTCTCAGAAAATGAAAAAATAAAATATCTCAATAAAACTTCAAGGCCATAAGTCAGAACAATATAAGGTATATTTGAGCCCTGATTTCTGGTATATCATAGTGAAAGTAGAAAAATTCAAATTCATAGCTTGAGATTTTCACACTTTTTTCTTCCTGTTAGATAGAATAAGTCAACAAAAAAATCCAGACGCATAAGCAATATTTGAACAACAGTACCTATTAGTGTGATTTCATTGAAATTGATTGAGTACTATATATAAAAATTGCAGAATGAATATATTTTTAAATTGTTATAAGATTTCATCTGAGCCAAACTGATGACATATGGTAAGAAGGAAGATTTCAAATGTTTCAGAATATAAGTTTTGCAGCTTTTTAAAATTCATTTGAAATTAAGGAGAGAACATTAGGAAGATGCTATGGAATTGAGAGAAAGCATCTGGGGATCAGATTACAAAGTGCAGTTAACAAAATTATGTGCTATCTTGAGGGTTAGTACCCCATTCAAGGGGTATTACTCTGATATCCCAAAGGTGTGTTAACCTAGATTCATAAGAACAAGGAACAGGGCTGTCTTAAAAGCTTTTACTAAAGAAGTTATAGACCTGGGGTGTGACTACCCACCACGACCTTCCCAGTTAGGAATTGATGATCAGGTCACCCTGTGAAGTTACTTTCCCCAGTTTTTGATCCCCCTTTTTTTGATCCACAGTTTTGACTTTTGGCCACAAATCAATCTACAAGCACGCATTGATGGTGAACTTTTTGGTCAGATAATGTAGTTTCACAGTGCTAGGAAGGCTCATTCCTGGAAAGTTTCAGTACTGACATTATCTTGTTGACCATTGGTGCAATACTGTAACCATGAGATCTGAGCTACGGCCAAATTTTCCCAGAAGAGAAAGGTACACGGAAGGCAGTCAGGTCTATAGCTTTCATTGTGAAAAAAACCCTCTGGATCATTTCTATACCATGAAGTATCATGATCTGAGTTTTGCTTTCCATCTAATTTTTCTGTATTTGGTATCTACTATTACATTTACATAAGCCATGAAAAGAGTACTAACAGTTAACTTATACATTTTCAGTGGTCATAAATGGTTGGACTACATAGAAGAATGCAAAGAACAAGTATAACTATTATTATGACTAATATTACTAGCAGACAGATATAGACAGTTAAGAATGTATTCTGAGTTCAGTATGAATCCATACACATACAGGCCTTGCCGACATCTTGGGGTAGCTGTCTCATGTCAGCAGCTTCTTATCCTCAAGGAGTCTTTGATATTCGTAGACACAAGTAGATATCCATTCATGGTTAGGCACTTGATAAGTAACTTCTGATGAGGTTGAAGAACATCTTTTGTTTGATGTCTTTTCTAACAAAATCCTCACATAACAATCAAGATCTTTCAGGTCTGTCTCCTTGGAACTAATGTGAAAGGTAGTGGTTACCAACTTGACATTTTCTTAAACCTTGGCAATATTGTAAGATGTCTCCTTTCAATACTGTCAACTTGTAAATTCTTTCATCCAAGTTCAGCTTAAAGGAATACAAAAACCAAAAAATGGGGAGCCAGGAATCTGGGAAGGACCAAGCATTTGTCTCAGGTTGCCCGTAGCCTGACTATTTTTTAAATGCACAACCATTTTTACCTATTAAATGTACCCTAGAAGTGTGTATCATTTCTTTTACAGTGCTTCTCATGCAATTTCAATTTTTTGGAGGTGTTTCATTGGCTTTTCGGAAACACCACTAAGTTATTCCTACATATATTGAGATTTTAATCCTCAAAACCTCAATGTCTGGTGAAAACTAAGAAGTAATCAGTAAACAATACGTATATTTTTAAGTGTGCATGGAACATTCAACCAAGATAGCCCATATGCTGAGTCATAAAGTATCTCAATAACTGAAAAGGATTGGCATTATATAGAGTTCTTCGACCAAAATGAAATAATTTAGGGATCATTTGCTGAGCATATGAGTATATGGTGCTACAGCCTAAATGTTAGTATGGTGAGTCCTTGAGAGGTAATTAGGTTCAGCTTTAGGTAATCTATAAAGATATTAATGACCTGTATCTCAAATGAAAAAAAATGTGTGTATATGTGTATGTATATATTGCAGGTAAAGAGGACATTATATACATATTTTAAAAATATTTTTATGACTTGTGCTGCTCTTGATGAACATTTAATAATGCTGTTTCCACTATTTGACAGCACAGTGTTAGAGTAAGTATTCTCTTTCATATAGCTTTATCCATGGGGAGTTCAGAGTAACTTTTACTTCAGAATGGTTAGGTAAAAAAGTTTATGCCTCTTTCTTCCTATCACCCACATATTACTAAAATAATTTCCAATAACATTATAGTAATTTGTAATCCACAGCAAAATATATGACTACTATAACTATATTTTTTCCCAAACTACTCATTTCTTTTCTTTTATCTTTATTCTATCTGGTGGGTAAATTAGTAGTATTTTGTTGGGTCCCTTAAATTTGTATTTTCTCACTGGTATGTTTAAACATGTTTTCATATATGTGCTTAAAATTTGTATTTGATTTTCTATAAATTTCCCATTTGTATTTTCTGTCAATTTGGCAAATACAATGGGTGAGAAAAATGCCACCCTGTTGCTTATCTGTTTATAATTTGCACTTCCTTACCAGCGAGGTTGAAAAATTTGCATGTGTTTTTTGACAAATGGAATCACGTCTTCTGTGATTTGACTGTTTTGTCCAACTTTCATTTTCTAAACAATTTGTAATATCCCTTTGCATTTTTCTATTCAAACTTAATTCTCTGTGTGGCAAAGAATTTTTAATTTTCTCTCTTTTCTTTTTTGACTTTTGATATGTTGACTTTTGCCACACATTTCATTATTTATAATTAAACATGTCCATCTTCCAGTTTATGAATCTGAATAGCCATCCTTGATTTTAAGTCTCTTCCTTCTCAGTTTTATGCAGACATTCATTTAAGTTAATGGCTGCTGACTGATCAGGGTGGTAGTTGCTGAAGGTTGGGGTGATTTCAAATTAGAAATTGTGGCAATTTCTCAAAATAAGACAATGAGGTTTGCCACATTGTCTAACTCTCCCTTTCACATACTCTCTGTAGTATGGGATTCTGTTTGGTAGCATTTTACCCCAGTAGAACCTCTTTCAAAATTGGAGTCAGGCCTCTCAAAACCTGCCTCTGACTTATCAACCAAGTTTATGTAATACTCTAAATCCTTTTTTGTCACTTTAAAAATTTTCAGAGTATCTTCACCAGGAGAAGACACAGAGACACGGGGTGAGCCAATGCTGTTGAAATAATGCTGCCACTAGACTTGCTTGATGCAGGATTGCCACCAACCATTACTGTACAAGAAACCTTAATGTTTGTGATGCCCACGAAGTGAAGGGCAATAAACTGAGGCACGTCTGTATTACAAACTGGATGGCTTAAACAACAGAAATTAATTGTGTTGCAGTTCTGAAGACTGGAAGTCCAAGATTAAGGTGTCAACAGGGTTGGTTCCTTTGGAGGCTGAGAGGGAGAATGAGAGTGGGTTTCATGCCTCTGTCCTAGTCTGGTGGTTTGCTGGCACTTTTTCCTTATCTTGCATATGCACCACCTCATCTCTCATGTTTTCCTGCTGTTTTTCCTGCGTTCACATTTTCTTTTTGTAAGGATACCAGTCTTGTTGGAGTAGGGTGGACCTCATCTTAACTAATCACATTTGCAAAGAATTTATTTCCAAATAAAGCCATATTTGGAGGTGCTGGGCATCAGGACTTCAAAGTACTAATTTGGAGGGATAAAATTCAACCCATAACAGAGGCCATATCACTTGGCATTCCAACTATGTGATGAGACTCCTAGTTCATCTGCATCCCCACTAACAACTGATGTTGTCAGTATTATTTTAGTTATCTTATGGGTATAGAGGGGTATTCATTGTATTTATTTGTTTAAAAGACTATACTTGACTATCATATTGGTTTTGTTCTTTTATCAAAAATCTATTGAATTTACATTATGAAGAACAGCATAAAGATTCCAAAAAAATTAAAATTAGAACTACCATATGATCCCATAATTCCACCCATGGGTATTTCTTTGAAGGAAATAAAATAACTGATTTGATAAGATATATGCACCTCCACATTTCACTGCAGCATTATTTATAATCGTCAAGACATGGAAGCCATCTAAGTGTTCATTGACAGATGAATGGATAAAGAAAGTGTGACACACACACACACACACACACACACACACACACACTATGGAATACTATTCAGCCATTAAAAAGAAGGAAATGTTGACATTTTATTTGTCTTTTCCCATGAAAATTGACATTTTCATCTCTGCATATGCTCAATAATTTTGGGGTGGATCCTCATCACCTTGACTATTGTGTTATGAGACTCAGTTTTATTTAAGCTCCATGAGGAATACTGATGTTTCTGTTTCAGCAGAGAATGTACCTGGTAAAACTCTGGCTGTGATTTACTACCTATTTTCTGTAGGCTGTGGTTTCAATGTTGGTTTATTTTTTAAAGCCTCTGCAATGCTCAATGCTACTGGGTTGTCCCACATGTGTCCTACTCAGTAATCAGTTTGGGACCTGGGAAATATGTATTTATTAGCTCAGGTCTCAAAATTTTTGGTATGCTAATATGAACCAGAGCCATGCATATGCAGGTAGAAATATGACTAGCACTTTTTTTTTTAAATTGAATCTATTAGAGTGACATTGGCTCATGAAACCACGCAGGTTTCAAGTATACAACTAAACAAAACATCATCTGTACACTGCACTGTGTGCCCATTGCTTAAAACAAAGTCTCTTTCCATCCTCATTTTTCCTTCACTTCCACCTACTCCCACCCTCTTTCACCACACTGTTATCTGTGTCTGTGTGTCTTTTTTTTTTTTTTTTGCTCAGTCCCTTCACATTCTTTCATCCAGCCCTGCAACCACCCTCCTCTCTGGAAGTCATCAGTCTGTTCCATGTATCCATGCCTCTGTTTCTATTGTGTTCATCAGTTTATTTTGCCCAAAAGTTCTTAAATGAATTCGTAGATGGTCTTCTGAGCTCTCCCTTCTCTCTGAATCTGTAGCTATAGTGTGTGCTAACTGTTGACAGTTGAGGAATGCTCAGGTTCATCCATATAAATAAACACTAAACTAAAACCTTCTTAAAAAGAATTTATTCAATAAAGAATATATTACTGTTACAAAAAAAGAAAAAAGAAAAAGAAAACCAGCAAGTAAAACACTTTTCCTAAAAACTGCTGCCATACAGTTAATTTCTTTGAGATAGCACCACCTTGTGGTCCTTATGTCCCAGGACTTAACTATACCACAAACCAAGTTTTCCTTCAGGATGTTTCTTGGATTTCCCAAAAAGAAGTCTTGGAATGCACAGGATGACAGGCCTCTGCAGGGTCAGCATGGTCAGAGCGGTGCTTTAACCACAGCGTGTGCCTCCGGGGTAAAGATGACACAGATGAGGAGACGGCTGGCAGTCACTGAACCTGCACCTGGACTCTAGACTCTGCAGATTAGCTTGTTGTCTGTTTTGAACTATTTCAGATCCTGGATTCCTACCTTGAGGCATGGAGACATACTCACAACTGAGAGTTAGCCATGTGTATCTGTAGTAAAAACAAATCTGAAATACCAGTGAAAATCGATAGAAAAATAATATCTGACTAACCCCCAAATAATGGATGTTTTAAATTGGGTTTTCTTTAAGTGGATATTTTAAAAATTAAATTTTTGTGAATTTCAAGCTCAATTATTGCCCTGACTGGCTCAGTGGATTGAGTGCTGGCCTGCGAACCAAGGGGTTGCTGGTTCTCTTCCCAGTCAGGAGGGCACACCTGGGTTGCAGGTAGGGGGTGCATGAGAGGCAACAGCACATTGACGTTTCTCTCCCTCTCTTTCTCCTTCCCTTCCCCTTTCTCTCTCTAAAAAAAGCTCATTTGTATATCTTTGACAGTAAGTGATACAAAAGATTACTTTAAGATATAAAACATAAGGAAGCTTTTCTACCATGTTGACTGATTAAATTTAACTAAACACCAATTGCTGAATTTATTAACTCAATGAATATAAAATTTTAGAGAACTATAAGAGTTTATAAAATTAGCATGTAATTTCAGTTAGTTGACAAATTAATTCCTTTTAAGTTAATGCCTTCCACAGTTGCCTAACTATTAAAATTGTTGACATTTATTTAAAATTACAGGTACCTATTCAATTTTGCTTCAGGATAGAAGAGTTACTAATAGAAATATGGTAAAATTATGTAACACATCTTTGAGAGAGTTTCAGATTGATTTCCTATTGATAATCACTGTTCCTGCATTAGCTTTTGTATAAATATCTGGATGTAGGTTTTTTCCTAAGTGATTTATTTATTATTTCAAAAATCATTGGTTTCAATAGAAAAGTTTAAATGGTAATAATAGGTGTTACTGTTCTTACAACCCTGAATTCTTGCCTATCTCAATTATCCGTTCTTGATGCAGCTGATTCTGACATAGAGATATTTTTAGACCAATAGACAATTTTGGTCAAGGGATTAGATAATTTTAGCATGTATAACAAAACAAAATTATACATGTAATAAAATACTATAACAAAAATTAGCTGTCATTTATTCTTTCCAAAAGCAATACAAATATCCAGATGCATTAAAACTGTTGTGGGAATGGGAAGGACAATTTTTTTTTATATTTAAAAATAGGTAAGATATCTGGTATACTGAACTTTATATTTTTCTGAGAATTGAGATTCCTATAATGAAAATGTAACATTATTGTAGTAATAATATTACTATAGGGTGATATATCATTATTAATCTTATTCCAGAAAGTATTGACTATATTTACCCATTTCTTTCTTCACAAACTAAGTTAAACTTATAGTACAATTTCTCAAGTGATGAAGAAAGAAGTGTTTAGGTTAATTGAAATTTTAGATCTATCAAGGTTAACTCTTTATACAGGTATGATTTGGGAATTTGTTTTTGCAAAATTGACCATAAACAGTTTTGGGGAATTTAAAACTAAATATCTGTTGACCAAAAGTAAGGCTTATGAATCATAGAAAGTGGGGTCTAAGTTTGATTATAGAAAGCGTAGGCTTATTACGCTTTTATGTAACCATTTTATTTTAGGATGTTACATTTAATGTATTATTTAGGATGTATTATTATTTAGGATGTATTATTTTCTCAGTTCACATAAATGTTGTTCTAGCAGGAAAAAAATACATGAACCTATATTCAAAATCTGGCTCTAGCCATTTTGGATACTTATTACGCTGTTTGGAAGCATTTCAGCTTATTTTTCTAGACGTGTATGTCATACTACTGAGGCTCTTTCCTGTGTTTTGAGGATAAAGGGCTTCACATATGTAATGACCATAAAATGGTGTCTTTCTCTCTTTGATAACATTACAAAATTACATGTGCAAAGAAAACTGTTTTCAGTGAGAGGAATTTTACTTTTGCCTAAACAGTAGTGATTCTCCCCCTTGGTTTAGCATTCACAGGTATCTTCTAGAAATTTTCATGATCTATTAAAGTATGGATGGAATGCAGGTAGCTTGTCCCTGGAAGTTGCTAGCAACTTTTTTAATGATGAGTAATACTGGATCTTTATATTACTTTAAATCATTATTTCTTGTTGATGTAGAACATACTTTCTGTCATATATGTCTCTCCCGAAATATCATTAAATTTTACAACTTACTAGTATAAAATTGTTGAGGAGGAAAAAAACAAAATATTTATCATGCTCAAAAATCAAAATTAACAGAAAATAATATGTGAACTAACAATAATGTACCCTCCCTCCAAAAGAAAAAAAAAAACTTACAAGGACTTTTCTGAAGTCAATGTATCACCGATTTCTGCCTATAACTCTTGAAGATGCAATGAAAAGAAAATTCTGCATATCTGAATACTTTTGATTACAGAACTATACTATTATCAGAACACTGAAATACAAATACCATTATAATATGACAGACGGGGGAGTACGCAAAGGCTAAAGACCTTCAAGAATATTCCCTAAATACAACTCACAAACACAATACAAGGACTGCTTGTTAACATGTAATACTGTAACTGTACATGCTAGCAAAATGGGGTATTGATAATGACATAACCTAGAGCTAGTGACATAATTCCAGCTTGCCTGATAGGTAGTTTACCTGGCAAACTTGCTGATAGAATGTATTCACCCACAAAGGTATCCAGATTTGGATAAGAAAATTTTCTCTTCTGATCTTGTTAGAATCTGAAGAAACAAAGAAAGGCAGCTCTCCTGAATGTGTACCTCCAGGCATGCATGTTTGAGGAATATTGGTACACGGTGTTGTTCCTCTTTCTGACCTCTCAATTTATATTATTTCACTCCCTCTATATTTTGATAACCCTTCACGACTGACCATACGACTGTGTGGTGAAAACTATTGGCTGCTGAGGTTTCTGTGAGATGAACTAGGATTGTAACGTCTTCAACTGCTGTTCCTGTTTCTGACAGCTGTTTACCTGAGCCAGGTGTTCCCAGGGTGTGCCACATGTGGTTTGTGTGTGCCTTCACATTGCCCTTGAGCCTTGATTGCAGTTGAGATGTCAGTGGGTGGAATTGGCCCCTCAGGCTGACTGGCAGTGAGGATTGGTTATGGCTGTGGTGCTGGAGCAGACTCAACTGAATCACTTTAGCTGGTTTGCCTTAATTGAGGCTCTGGTGCCTGCTGAGTCCTCCTTAGTGTGTGTCCTTTGTGCTGCTGATTAGATGGTACTCCAGTGTGGTCTGAAGCGAATCATGTCCTTTTATTGACCTAGAGGTAATATGGAGCCTTTCTATCCTCTCCCCCACCCCCGGGCTCAGTACTTTTACTTCCTCCATTGTGCCTGAACAGGAAAAAAGTTAAACACAAAAACCTGCCTAATTGAAGCATAACTTGAAACTGCCTTACCTGAGTTTTGCCTATCAGGTTCTTCAGATTTCAGACATAATGATGGTTTCCCTCCCAAATCCTAATGTTCTGCTCCAGCCTTTCCCTAACTCCTAGTTATATAGCAAAGGAAGAAATAGAAGCAGTATATAATTAAAAGTTTAAAAGTGACTCAGTTCTAGAATGGATGTGCCCTGTTGAACTAACTCATAATGGAATTATCTGTGGTCTTCAGAAAAATTTCTAAATCAGTATGGGTAAGAAAGGAAGTAGGCTATCTATTAAAACATTATACTAAGAATAACTTTTTAAATAGCATGACTGTATTGCAGATTTGAGTGGTATAAGCTACCTCTCACTATAAAGAGATTGATAAAGAGATATAAAGAGAAGGGTAGAGAATTAGAAGCATTTATAATATGTTGATAATTTTAGCTTTTTATAACCTATGATTTTACTGAAAGTTAGCATTAGATTAGAAATCGTGTTCAAAAAACATCAGTGACAACAGGGAAAAAGCAAGCTTTGGAGAAATACAACTGCTTAGGTTTATAAACTAGACAACTAGCAACATCTAGTGGTCATTCTCATGACCAACCCCTCTCTATAACCTCACAGTTGCTCAGAATTCAGTCGCCTGCCGAGTGTTGGCAGGTATTTTGAATTAAGTAAGAAAAATAAAATAAAATTGGGAAACAATATAAGAGAAATATAAGCATCACTGTTAATGTGTGTTAATATACACATACATGTACTGTTACAGGACTTAATGTTACCAACATTAATCTTAAAAGTTAAACTAAGATTTTGAGCCTCCTGTTATAGATAATTCTCCATTATTTTAACTGACAGAATTGGCAAGGATTTTGAACAATTACTTATCTTACTCAGCTGTTCAAAATCAGGCAGTAAGAAGAGCAGGTTTCAGCCCTTGAATGCTCATAATCTGGCAGTGAGGGCTTGTATACATGTTAAGAAATAATAATAGCTAGTAGTTACCTGGAGGCAAAGGAGTTTGCCTGGGTTTTCTATTTTGATAGTCAATTTATAAATAAATAATCCAAGACCTGAATACAGATTAAAAATTGTCAGGAAAAGTTTGATTCCCACTAACATAATTTAAATGCTTTAAAAGATCATGTATTTTAAATAATGATAATACAATATTGATCTGATACTGAAAACATAAACATGATTGCATTCCAACACCAGAGAGGGAAATGGAGAACAGACACTAACGTTTATAACGCGCCAGTAAAGTGCCAGACACGGGGCAGTGCTTCATCTGCATCTGTCATAATAATTCATCTTCACGACAATTCTAGAAACAGATGCCATTTGCCAAACGCCCCTCCCCACTGCATTTTATAGACAGAGAAATAGAGTTTCACTTCTGTGATCACACAACTAGTAAGTAACAGAGGTGGATCTGAATTCAGCTCAATAACATTTTGAATTTCGTGTTCTTAGTGCTTATCAACATTATGCTTATACACTAAATTTATAATCTGGGCACAAGTTTTAAATATGATATCAGCATTCATTTTTATCTTTAATTATATTTTATTATGCTATTACAGTTGTCCCAATTTTTCCCCCTTGCCTCCCCCAACCCAGCATCCCCGACTCCCTCAGGCAATCCCCACATCTTTGTTCATGTACATGGGTCTTTTGTTTCAGTTCTTTGGCTGCTCCATTTTTTTTACTGTACTTTACATCCCATGGCTATTCTGTAACTACAATTTTTACTTCTTAGTCCCCCTGCTTCTTCAACCATTCTCTGAAACCCACCTGCCATCTGTCAACCATCAGAATGCTTTCCGTATCCATGACTCTATCTCTGTTCTTGTTTGTTTACTTTGTTTTTTAGAATCCATTGTTGATAGATATGTATTTATCACCACTTTATTGTTCATAGTTTTGATCTTCTTCTTCTTCTTAAAGAAATACTTTGAACATTTCATATAATAATGGTTTGGTGATGGTAAACTCCTTTAGTTTTTTCTTGTCTAGGAAGCTCTTTTTCTGCCCTTCCATCCTTAACAATAGCTTTGCTGGGTAGAACAATCATGGCTGTGGGCCTCTGCTTTTCATGACTTTGAATTTCAGTGCCTTCTAGCTTGCAAAGTTGTTTTGGAGAAATCATCCGACAGTCTTATGGGACCTACCCTGTAAGTAACTAATGCCTTTTCTCTTGCTGTTTTTAACAGTTTCTCTTTACCTTTAACCTTTGGCATTTTATTTATGGTGAGTCTTGCTGTAGACCTCTTTGCATCCATCTTGTTTGGGACTCCCTGTGCTTTCTGGACTTGTGTGTTATTTCCTTCATCAAATTGGGGAATTTTTCTTTCATTAGTTGTTCAAATAGATTTCCAATTTCTTCTTCTTTCTCTTCTCCTTCTGGCACTCCTATGACATGAATATTGAAATGCTTGAAGTTGCCCCAGAGGTTACTTATACTATCCTTGTATTTTTGGATTCTTTTTTTATTCTTACTGTTCTAATTGGTTGTTTTTTGCTTCCTTATGTTCCAAATCTTTGATTTGATTCTCAGCTTCATCTACTCTTCTGTTGTTTCTTTGTAATTGTTCTTTATTTCAATTAGTGTATCCTTCATTTCTGACTGGATATTCTTTATGCTGCTGAGGTCCTCACTAAGGTCCTTGAGCATCCTTACAACTAGGGTTTTGAACTCTGCATCAGATAGATTGCTTATATCCATTTTGTTTAGTTCTTTTACTGGAGTTTTGATCTACTCTTTCATTTGGGTCATATTTCTTTGTCTCCTCACTTTAGCAGGCTTTCTGTATTTGTTTCTATGTATTAGGTAAAGCTGCTATGACTCCCCGTCTTGGTAGCATGGCTTAATCTAGTAGGTGTCCTGTAGAGTCCAATGGCACATCCTTTCCTATCACAGAAGCTGGGTTCTCAAGATGTGCCCCCTATGTGCGCTAAGTACACTCTCTTCTTGTAGTTGAGCCTTGATTGCTGTTGGCAGGTCAATAGGAGGGATTTACCTAGGCCAGTCACTTTCAAGTACTGGCTATGACCACTGACTACCAGCCTCTGCCCTCTGTGGAGGATCAGCTGTGTGGGGGTAGTGTAGAGGTGCTCCAATGTGGTCTGTAGCTATCCATTGGGCGTGAAGGTACTGGGGTTTCCATGGTGGTGCAGGCCAGGGTCAGCCCCAACCTGTGTTCTGCCCAGGGCCACAGAGAAATCTGAAGATGGCTGCTACTATTGCTGGGCTTAGAGGTTCCCAGACAAGGCAAGGTTGAGAATCTAGACTGGTTGCTATTTGTACCAGGCCTGTGGGCACTTAGCAAGAGTTAATGAGCCTGAGGGCCCACTGAGGACAGCTATTGCTTATTTGAAAGAATTTAGGAAATTGTGAAGCATGAGCCAAGACCAGACATTTATATGGAAAAGCCACTGTTAACAGCTTGGGTGAGCCCATTATTTGGGTGGGTCAGTGCCTCAGGGGATCTCCAGGACAGGGCAAACAGCTTTAGCCACATTGATGGAGTCTCAGATATGGCAGCTGTCTGTCAACTCTATGGCTTTGTGGGTAGAGGGTTCAGAAAAGGGACAATGGTGCCTGCCTTTTAGTCTAGATAAAGCTGTCTCCCATCTCTTGCCTTGATGCCAGACACTTCGGTTCCTCTTCATATGCCACTGGTGCCTTTCAAGCTACTACCCTGTTGCTGTAGCTCAGAAGAAGTGAGTCTGAGTAAATTTGTGTGTGGGTTCTTTAAGAGGAACTGCTTGGGACTCTGAATGTTTCTCCCACTGGCTCCATCCCTGCTGGCGTTTGCAGCCAGAAGTTATGGGGACTTATCTTACTGGCACTGGAACTCTGGGCTGTGGGCCCAGTGCAGAGTTGGGATCCTTCACTCCCAAGATATCCCCCCAGATTTTTATCTACCACACATGGGTGTGGGGTCAGCCTGTTCCACATCTTGTATCTCCTGCCTTCCCACCAGTCTGAATGAATGTGGTTTCTTTAATTTCATAATTGTAGGACTTCCATTCAACTTGATTTCTGATTGTTCTGAGTGATGAATGTTTTTTAGTTAGTTGTAATTTTGATATGGTTGTGCAAATAGGCAAGCTGTGTTTACCTATGCTTCCATCTTGACCAGAAGCCTTTTTTTTTAGTCTTCTCATTTTGCGCACCCTATAGCTGCAGAGTCACATGCTGTCTTGAAAGATGCCCAAGTCTGACTTTAATTCAGCAATGAACAGTCTTTCATTTCATTTATTCATTCAACCATTATGTAGGTACTCATGCAACTAGAGAAAGCTTAAGATAAAAATCTAAGTTCAAAGCAGCATAATAAATTAAATTTATATAACATTAGAAATTTACTCATTTAAAAATCATGTTATTATGTACATACATTGTGTCACTACTGATATAAAGCCAAATGACACAAATCACTTGAATACCAAGAACTCAGTGAAAATATATGTAAACATGTATTCACAATGCTGAGGATACATTATTGTACTATGTGTATTAAATGATAAAAGGAGTTGGGGATGATGATGGTGTCTGTTTGAATGAATCTTGCAGAATTCTCAGAGGAGAGCTTTGCACTCTGCAGTTTACTAACCCAGTTGAAGTGGGATGAAAGATTATGGCATGTAATCCATGAAGGCCATGTAAAGGCAAGAAAGAGATGGAGAGAAATAGAGGGATTTGAGGCATATTTAGAAAGTAAAAATACATCAAAGGTAAGGACTCCTCATGGTCTTTGAATAATGAGAAATATACATAGCCACTAGGATGCAGGAGAGTCTGGTGCCATGAGAAAAAACTTTTGACTCTTGCAAATTAACTGATCTAACAGGACATGATCAATATCTACACATCGTTGACTGGAAATAGTGTGGAGGAAAAGGAACTGTCAGGTTAAACTAGTTAATGTGCAATGTTTATACCTTGTGTACTTAGTTAATAGACTGTAAACTGAAACTTGAATTGTGTTGGGGAATTGTTGTTATTTAGCAAAACCATGGTAACTGCAAATTATGCGTATTGGAACCATGCAAGGCAATGACTGACTGTGTACACACCAACACGCATGCAGCACTTACCACATAGATGGTGTAAAACAACTGCAGATTTAATACATTGCTGACTGAAATGAAAAATAGAACAATTTATGTAAACATTATGGTGGTTTCTTTAAAAGTTAGACACATCTACTATATAACTTGAACATTTTATTTTTAATTACTCAAGAGAAATGAAAGCATATATCCATACAAAGACTTATATACAACTGTTCATAGCAGCTTTATTTGAAATAGCCACACACTGGGAATAATACAAGTGTTTATCAATGGACAACTGGATAAAAATCTTATGGTACATTTACACAACAAAACACAACTCAGCAAAATTAAGAAGAAAAAATTGATATATGCAATAACATGTATGACTATCAAAATAATCACACTAAGCTAAAGAAGACAGATAAAAAGGTATATAATCCATGATTCTACTTATAAAATCTCTAGAAAAAGGCTAATTTATAGTGATTAAAAGATGGAAACTATTGCCTAGAGACAAGGAGGATGGACAGAAAAAAATAAGAGGAGAAAATACAAAGGGACAGGAAGAAATTTTCTGGCATTATGGATATACTTATTACATTTATTGAGGTCATGGGCTTATGGGTATAAATATACATCCAAATTTATCAAGTTTTTCATTGTAAATATCCACAATTTATTGTATATCAACTATGTCTGTAAAGTTCTTATAAATATAAACATAAAAATGTATTTATCCCATTTTTAATCTTTTTACTGTCATTAACTTGGCATTAACTTAAATATTATATTACTATATATTTGTTCACTGGTAATATAAATTAATTAAAATAAATTTGATTAAAAATTTTAAATTGTTCTGACTTTTCATATCATAAGACAATAATTTTGATTAATTATTGACACAATATGTTAAAAAATCTATGTCATTCTTATTGTCTGGCAAATATCTAAAGATTGTTAGAATTTTTACCTTAATTATGTGGCTAATATGTCAATGTAATTTTATCTTTAAAAGACACATTGCTGCCAGCTGTTAGAAGATGGAGTTAATGAGTCACAGAAACATTTGAAAATAAAAAATGAGCTTTTTCCCCCCACTAAGTTTTTCCAAATAATTACAAAATAAATTAGAATACTTCAAAATATGATTACAGTTGTTGGATTATTAATTAATATAAAACTATATATTTTTAAAATTTTACTGAAATTCCTATTTAGGATTGGTTTAAATATACTCTTTAAAAATAACAAATGGTTAATATCCTAAAAAAGAATTTACTGAGCAAAGCATTTGAAACAATATTTAAAAAATTATCAGTAAGTTTTTTTTTTTAAGATTTTATTTATTTATTTTTAGAGAGGGAAGGGAGGGAAAAAGAGAGAGAGAGAGAAACATCAGTGTGTGGTTGCTGGGGGCTGTGGCCTGCAACCCAGGCATGTGCCCTGACTGGGAATCGAACCTGCGATGCTTTGGTTCACAGCCCACGCTCAATCCACTGAGCTATGCCAGCCAGGGCTATCAGTAAGTTTTATATCTGCAGAAGTTAGAGGAAATCATAGGCCATTACTTCAGTTTTCAAAACTTACATTTAAACTTATGTTTTGATATAACTGAGTCAAACTTTAATGTGGTCACATGTATAAATAAGAACAGGATCATGTAGGAGAAAAGTGGTCAAAAGATAATTATTTGTCCTTCCTTGTTACTGTTGCCATGTTTTAGTTGGGTGTTTATGGTCCTGGCTGCTGTTAATGGTGAGGTGTTTTTGCAAAAAAATTAAAATGAACAAGTTTACATGTATAGTTTACTTCATACAAACTGATAAATAGTGTTCCAAAATATACCCTGTTTCAGAAGCAAATAGCTCTTAGTTTGTCAATTTGTACGTGGGGATCTGTGGAGCACTGTTCCTCTAGGCTGTGGCTTTCTGTAATGCGTGTCACAGAAGTGCAAAGAGAAGTTACAGTGAGCGCTATGACATGAGATCAGAAACTGTTCTAAAATCTAATATAGCCTAAGCGATATCAATTTCAGTGGCAGAACCCAAACCAGGACAAGTAGACCAAATATATTCGTTGTTAAAAAAGGAAATGCATGCCTAGGAAATAATATGCACCCTAACAGCCAATCTAATAGTGCAATGTTTTCCATGTCTGGAGTATTTGTCTCAAAACAAAGGTCAGTTTTATGGATTAGGACAATTCTTTGAGTGCTGTAAAATTTAATTTTAAGAATAATAACTTTTAAGTAATAAAAATACTGTATTTCATTTTTAGTGATTTTATTTGATATTTATGTTATTAATATTCTCTTTGTTAAGTATTTTCTAACATCAAATTATTTCAGGCAGATATTATTTTTATATTTTATCATATGTATCATCTCTTTAGAATAATAAACCATGCATTTATTATCATACACTTATTTTTTAACTGAAAACCCCTGAAACTAAAACTGTCACACAACACTATTTATTTTATATTATTATGGGCACTCTATTTTAAAACAGATAAATAAATTATTATTTTAAAATAGGAGAAAATCTACAATTTGGAGATTTTCCATATTGTCAGGAATTATAACATTCCCAAATCCCCAATATTAGTATCTGTGGGGAATTTAAAAATACCGTTGACAGTTTTCTTACTTGCCACTTAAACCATTTCTGGTTTACAGATTTCTATAAAGTCTAACTTTACCTCTAACCTACATGGCTAGGGGTATCAAACACAAGTTTACATTGGACTTGCCCCTTAGGTTGTTCTAGGACTTTGCAAACCCATGTCCAAAATCTTACCTTCCCGTGACTGCTGTGCGAAACATCTGTAGGAGTCTTTTGAGTGCATCTCTCTATGTGTATATCAAAATGAAATCATTAACTTGCTTCAACACCAACCGCAATGACAAAATTACCAGATGTAATATAAAGCAAAACATATGGTCTAATTTCTACTCTCATAGGGAGTCTTTATGTAACAAACTCTGATTAAATAAATTTATATTTCAGAATCTAAATGAGAAAATTATATATAGATAAGTTTCACTTTTTAATATTTTTAATATGGAAACCAGTAATCCAGATGAAGTTATTATCAGGCAATTATTTCCATGTAATAAAGGAAAAGAAATGATAAGGCCATTTTTCTCTAATGACATAGTACTAGTCTAATTAAGGATATGAGCATTTATAAATATTTTTGCTACTATTTCAGTAATAGTGTCTAACTTACACATAAAAGCTCTACATGTATTTTTTTCATATATTGGAAGTATTCAACCCAAGTTTGATGTTCCATTTCAATACACAAAAAATGTCAGGCTAATGTCTAAAAGAGTATAAATATGGAATGCACTAGGTCTTTTGATAATAGTGACCAAAGAGGTTAGCTTTGATTTTTAAATACTGCAACAGGTAGGAATTTTCCATACAATGTAGAAAATGTTTATTTTCAACAAAAGAATTCAGAATGTTTAAAGGAACATGCTGGAGAAAATAAATTTCTTATTTTTTATTAGTATGTGGGGCAGATATATGAAAATACTTACCAGATTACATCAGTGGGGAAGTGCATTCTACCAAAAATAGCACAGCTAAAACATATGCTTGATAATGGTACATGTGATGAACTAAAGTGCACCCAGAGAATTATAATGTGTATTTTGAGGGAGTTTAACTGAGTATCTACCTCTTCCTTTGGCCAAGTTAAATAGTAATGTGTTCCTTAAATTATTTTGTCATTTATTTGTTGTGAATGAAATATTGCTATATACAAAAACACATATATAATATCATATGTATATATCACATAAGAATAAAATAAACAGAGACCCACTTGAGAGCATTTTGTGGGGTGCAAGTAGCTCTTAAAGTAGCAGAAGCAGAGAGTCCACACCTTTCTTCTCTACTTTCAGTGAGTTTCCAGCATTTGGTGGTTTTTCTTCTTTTGATACAGGATTTAATTCTTTTGCTTCTCTGGAGAATGGAGGCCTTTCTTCCTACTTCACGTCTTGTGGTCGTACAGAGATGGGTGACTACAAATCTACGTCGACTTTCACCAAAATCGTTAATGACAAAAAAATTGCCACTAACAGAATCTTTGAAAATGGCCAAAATAGGGTGGAAGTAGAAGATGGAGAGTTAAAGTCCCTGATAAATGGAAAAGAGCAGTTGCTTCAAATTTATAAGTAATTCCAGTTTACATTTAACTTAAAGCACAGTGTGAGAAATAACAGGACATTGTTTTTTGAAGATTGCAAGTGATCTCTACTTTTAAACTGTTACACTCAACAACTTTTATACATACAATATATGCCAATGCTTATTTGTTTTTATTGCTGGGACCACGTGAGTAGGACCTCTGCTTGTTTCTCTTTAAATCTGCTGCAAATGTCTGTATATACTTTGCTATTCATTAAACATAATTCTGAGGCAGAAATAAAATAAAAATAAATCATCTACATACTTACCTAAAACCATAAGAAATGAACATTCTCATGCAAATTAAAACCACAATGAGATATCATCTCATGCCTGTCAGCATGGCTATCATTCAGAAATCAACAAACAAAAAGTGCTGGAGAGGATGCAGAGAAAAGCCAACCTAGTGCACTGTAGTTGGGAATACTGTAGTTGGGGATACTGTAGTTGGGAATGCTGTAGTTGGGGACATAGTCAGAAATGGTGCAGACACTGTGGAAAACAGTATGAAATTTCCTCAAGAAAACTAAAAATGGAACTAATTGGAGGGAAAATGGAGACAACTGTACTTGAACAATAAAAAAAAGTTAAAAACAAACAAACAAACAAGAGGAAAACTAAAAATGGAACTGCTTTCTAACCCAGCGATCCCACTGCTGGGAATATACTCAAATAATCCTGTGACATTAGTTCAAAAGAATTTATGCACCCCCATGTTTATAGCAACACTTTTTACAATAGCCAAGATTTGGAAACAGCCTAAGTGTCCATCAGTAGATGAGAGGGTTAAAAAAGAAAAAGCTGGTATATTTACACAATGGAATACTACACAACAGAAAGAATGAAGGAATTCCTAACTTTTGTGACAGCATGGATGGAACTGGAGATTATTATGCTAAGTGAAATATTCCAGTTGGTGAAAGACAAATACCATATGATCTCACTTATAAGAGACATCTAATTAACAGAATAAACTAACGAGCAACATAGAACCAGAGGATACATTCATGGAATAGACTGACAGCTGTAAGAGGGGAGGTTGAGGTGGGTACTAACTGAAAGAAGGTTAAGTCAATGAACATTTATGAAGGGCCCATGGACAAGGACAATGGTGAGGGGACTGATTGTGGAATTTGAGGGTGGGCTGGGTGGAGGGGCCGAAAAAGGGGAAAAAGTGGGATGATTGTAATAGTGCAAACAATAAAATATTTCTAAAAATAAAGGCACATACCCTGGCTGGTGTGGCTCAGTGGATTGAGTATCAGCCTGTGAACCAAAGGGTTGCAGGTTCAATTCCCAGTCAGGGCACAACCCTGGGTTGTGGGTCAGGTCCCCGGTTGGGGACATGCGAGAGGAAACCACACATTGATATTTCTCTCCTTCCCTTTCTCCTTCCCTTCCCCTCTCTCTAAAAAGAAATGAAAATTAAAAAATAATAAAGGTACATAATAAGAAAGGAAGAAAGGAAAGAAGGAAGGAAGGAAGGAAGGAAGGAAGGAAGGAAGGAAGGAAGGAAGGAAGGAAGGAAGGAAAAAAAGAAAGAAAAAAAAGAAAGATTCTTGATATACCCAAAAGCTCTTAGGCTCTCATTCCAATCTCCCCTCCGACTTGACCCCAGGGATCAGTACTATTCTGAAATTTGTGCTTATCCATCATTTCCTCGCTTTATCATATACATGAAGTGCACAATTCTTAAATGTAAAGCTCGATGCTTTTATATCTACGTGTATCTCCATAAAATCAGAACACAGATTACGACATAGAACATTGCCAGCACCCTAGAAAGCTTTATTGTACCCTGTCCAGTCATTACCAACTCAAATGCAAACAGCATACTTTCTTCTACTAAGCAATGTTGCATGTTCTCAAAATAATTATCAATGCAATCATACAGCATGTACTATTTTTACATCTGCTTCTTTCCTTCAAAATTATCATTATGAAACATATTCATGTCACTGCATGTGTCATTGCCCGCATGTTGGTTTATCATTTTCTACAACTCGTCTATCTTGCAGCTCATGGGCATGGATGGCTTACCGTCTGGAGCTACTCCAGTAAGTGAGCTGCAGACATCTTTGTATATGTTTTATTGGTAAGACACTCAGTTTTGTTGGATTTACACCTACGAGTAGAGATGCTGTGCAGCAGGGAAGGTATGTACTCATATTTAGCTTTAGTAGATAACATAGTTTTTGAAAATAGATGTATTAATTTAAATTTCAACTAGAAATATGCATGAGTTCTGATTGCTCCACACTTTCTTCAAAACTTGTTCTTGTCATTTAAAATTTTTTTTTTAGCCATCTGGTGGATTTGTAATGGTATATGTCATTGTGGCTTTAATTTGCATTTTTCTAAAGATTGCGGTGATTTTGAGCACATTTACATATGCTCATCATCGTCTCACTGCCCTTGTATATGAAATGCCTGCTTAAATCCTTCTTGCTTTCTTAAAATTAGGTGGCCTACATTTTACCTAATGATTTGTAGGAGCTCTTCATGTATTCTAGACACATGTATGTATGGCAAATATCTTCATCCATTCTGTGAATTCGTTTAACATTTCTTCTTGATTCACAGGTCTTTATTTCTGGATTTTCTTTTTTTCATAGAACACATCCTTTTTGTAGTCTTGTACTGAGAATTCAACTGATTGTATATCCTCTCTGTTTTTGTTCATCCTAAAAGTCTTTTTTTAAAAAAATATTTAATTTGGCCCTGGCTGGTGTAGCTCAGTGGATTGAGCGTGGGCTGCGAACCAGGCATCGCAGGTTCGATTCCCAGTCAGGGCACATGCCTAGGTTGCAGGCCATGTCCCCCAGCAACCACACATTGATGTTTCTCTCTCTCTCTCTCTCCCTCCCTTCCCTCTCTGAAGATAAATAAATAAAATCTTTAAAAAAAATATTTAATTTGGATCACAGTTCTTGAGAGATTTTCCTCCAGCAACCCGGCTTCCAGCTGCTGCCTTGGCCTTGGCAGTCTGGTGTTTGCCCATTTGATGCCTCAGTCTCATCTTTGTATCCGTCTCCTCGAATTTTACTGCTGCAAAATTACTTAAAAAACTTTTAAGACATGCTATATTTTCTAAATCTGAAAATTAGTATTATTAATCAATTCTAAAACCTTCTTAGGTAACTTCTTTGAATGTTGCCTCACCTCAGCCTTGCACCATTCTCAATTTCTCCCTCTCTAATTCTAATTAAATGAATGTTATGCCTTCTTGAATTCATTTCAATATGTTTTAATATCTCTTTTATATTTTACATTGTCTTGTCTTCCTTTGCATTCTGGGTGATAACTTAAAATCTACCATCTCATGCACTTTCTTTTCTGTTGTGTCTTAGCTTTAATAAGGGGTGGAAGAGAGATAGCAAGCACTGTGCAGAGCAAGAAATTACTGGAGCCTTCAGACACCCAGGTACTGTGTCTTACGTACCCAACCATTGCACTGTTCTCAAGCAATGACCAGAAGATGTTAAGAGTGTGAATCACATCAGCATAAAGAAGCCACAGGGGTTAGGACCTCTCGGCTCAAGTACCTTGCTTGTCACCTAAAGGGGTGCGTATCTACCTCTCATTCTTTAGTGTAGCTTCAGTACATTAATGATAGAATATATACCAAACAATTGTGACAGGGTGCACGAAGTCCTTAGATTTAAGTCCTTAGATTTACCCTTTCATAAATAGTGCATTTCCTCTTAGCAGAGGTCAAATATAAGTAGAGTCTCCTGTGCCACCCTCACTTCCCACTGAGTCCACTGGTTACACCAACCCTACCAGTGGCCATTTGCACATTTCTGAAGTTATAATCAAAATAGGCATATGCACCATCTCTTGGAACCATAGAAATGATTCATTGGCCAGTGGAGAAAGAGTTATTACAGTGAAAAGGCTGAGTTGAAATTACCTTCATTACTTCTGGTTTACATAGTAAACATAAAACAATATTATATCCCAGGTATATTGGCAGAAATTAGTGCCACCCTCAGAGATATAAGAAAATACATAGTATGATAGATATAATCAGTAGTTAAGGAGAAAAAATAAAATGGGAATGGAGAAAGGAAGAGCCAGGTGAGGTAGAGGGTACAGTTCATGGGAGTGTGGTCAGAAGGAAGTGAGGGAGGGACCTGGTGGATATGTGAGCAAAACATTTCTGGGTCAGGAGAAAGCAAATGTCCTGGCATGTGTGTGAGCAATGGGGAGGCCAGCATGGCCTGTGCATAGTGGGTAGGAGAAGAGGCCAGAGAGATGGCAGGAATAAATTATGTTGGGTTTATAGATCACTTTAGGAATTTTGGCTTTCACTCTAATTGAGATAGGAAACAACTGTAGGGCTGAATAATACAATATGTTTTAATGAGATCATTCTGGCTACTGTAGTAAGAATAGATTGATTGGTAGCAAGAGCAGGAATGAAGCATGGTTACAGGGCAAGTACAATAATCCAAGAGGAGATGACTGAAGCTCAGCCCACAGTGGGAGAAGTGGCAGCAATAAGATGTGGTAAATTGGTGGAAATATTTTGATGGTAAAATTAAAAGAACGCTTTAATTCTGTTAGGTTCAGTTTTGTATTACAGCCTATTGAGATATGCTTGGATCCTAATGCTGACTCTTCCTTGCCACAAGTTTTAAATGGTAATGGAAAAAATACAATAAAATAAAAAAATAAAAGCAATGAAAAAATGATACATAGCTTTTTCCTTTTAGAAATAATTTGTATTTTAATATTTCTGGTAAGCAACTAGAAATCTCGCTAATGTTAGCTTTGATCTTAAAACAGACATTTTTTTAAAAAAAAATCAAGTGCTGGTTATATAAATAACACATCTTAAGAAGAATGTTTTCCTTTTTTCCATTTCTCACTCCATGTCCATCCCTTTCCCTTGACCGCTTGACTGGTACAGCATTAATAACTCATAGCGTTGGCAGCCTCATATGCAGCCTGACCATGCTGTGAAATTTGGTCATCATGTTCAACACTGTAGGTCCCTGGTTTGGGATGGGTAGGGGTGGAGAGGATGTCTCTCTTTCTGGCTTCTTTAAAATAGGCAGCCTCCTTCTTAGTGGTAAAGAATTGATTTTAGTTAAAGAATATTTTAACTTACTTGTTATAAAATGATAGTTGTGTCACAGCTAAACATGACAGAGAACACACACACACACACATACACACATGGATTAAAATGAAAAAAATTATTTTCAACCTTCCCAAATCTTCCATCAATGAGCATAAAGTTTATTACACTTTTCAACATCAAAGAACTGAAAGCCCAGTACACAGAAAAATTTATGTTTAATTAGAAATGTTGTGTATGATTTCCACTGGAAAGCCCTTCGTGATGTAAAACCAAACTAAGGGGGACAGTCTCTTGGTTTTTCTAATCAAAGAACTGTACTTACTGAATGGACAAATTTAATTGTTCTCATATCCCAAGAAAAATCACAACTAAGTATCTGTTATTATTTAAAAAATAACCTGAGCTGGCCAAGGTTGCTCGGTTGAGAAAGGCCTCTTTGTGCACTGCAGTAACCACATGTGGGGGCATCAGATGAAAAGCTCTTATTTTTAGAGGCTGAAACAAGCAAGATGTTGTTCTCAGAGGCCATCCCAGAAATTTTCAGAAATTGTAGATAATTAGTACTATTACTGCATCAAATTGACAAACAATCTTTTGGATATTGTAAATCAGAATTCATTTTCACTTAAAAGATAAGGGAAAGTACACTGAATCAGAGCAGTTATGTGTCACTTAACAGTGGAGTTGCATTCTGAGAAATGCATCATTAGGAAATCTCGTCACTGTGCAAACACCAGAGCGCACTTACACAACCCTCGATGGTATGGCCTGCTACACGCCTTGGCTATGTGGTACAGTGTTCTGAACCTGTACAGCATGTTACTGCACTGAATACTGTAGGTAGCTGTAACACAATGGTAAGTATTCGTATATTTAAACATACCCCAAACATAGACAAGGTACAGTAAAATACAGTATAAAACAAGAAACTGTACACCTGTACAGGGCATTCACCATGAATGGAGCTTACAGGATTATGAGTTGCTCTGGGTGAGTCAGGGAGTGAGTGAGGAGTGAACGTGAAGGCCCAGGACATTACTGTCTGCTACCATAGACTTTATAAACACTGTACACTTAGTCTACACTAAATTTGTAAAACAGATTTTTCTTTCTTCAATAATGAATTAACCTTAGCTCACTGTAACTTTTTTTTACTATATGTGGTTTTTAATTTTTGAACTCTTCAATTCTTTTATAATAACATTTAGCATAACATACAGGCATATTTTATTACTGTACAATTTTTTTCTTTATAATTTTATTCTATAAGCCTTTTATATAATTTAAAAAAATTTTTGTTACAAACTCAGGTACAAACACACACATTCGCCCAGGCCTGGACAGGGTGAGGATCATCAACACCACGCTCTTCCACTTCCCCCCTCGTCCCACACATAGAGCTGTCATCTCCTGGGAGAGCAGCGCCTTCTTCCGGAACACCTCCTGAAGGACCTGCCCGAGGCTGTCCTTGAGGAGGTGCCACTCTTTTCAGAAATATGTCCATGATGGTTCGCTTGGCTCCTTTGTGTTTTTCATCACAGATTTGCTCATAAATAGTTAATGTACCGTGATTATCTTTTGGTATTGGGGGTCCATGTTTTCAAACATTTTGAGGAATTTTGGGAGGTGTATAAAAGCTTCTGCTAAATGCTCCACTCAGTTTCCTCAGGGGTTCTTCTCTTTCTTCTCCCACGTTTTCCTTTTCTCTTGCCTAGTCTTCAACTAGTGGCAACAACTGGTAAATCAGTTGCTAAGGAACAACCTCTGAGAGCGCCTGAAAGTCATCCTTGCCCACACTCAGGTTAAGGTTGTGTGCCATCTCATCCACAGACTTGTTGCTTTTTGCAACCTCCGTGCAACAATGTTATGATGGCTATGACATCGCTAGGCAATGGAAGTTTTCCAGCCCCATTATAAACTTATGGAACCACCATTGTATATGTGGTCCATCATTGTCCGAAACTTGTTAAGGGGTACCTGACTGCAATATAAACATTGTGTAAAAGATCTCTAACTGTAATTTTCTTTTTCTGTTGAAAAGTTGACTCATCATTTGTTGTCATCAGAAACTCTTTGGTATTAAACCAATGAATAATTTCTGTACATAAAAAATGATGAGATAGAAGTTGAACTGGTAACTTTTGTAAAGAGTATAACCTATGAACAAAACCAAGGCCTGACATTAACTTCCGATATAACTTCAATGAGAAACTTCTCTGTCTCTTCATTTTGTTAGATGCAAAATAATATTACCTTTATATATTTAATACATAACAATACATAAATAAAATATTTTCCCTACAATCCTAATAAACATTAACCTAAAGGGTTATCTAACATACATCACATAAAATAATAAGGTATATTATCACCACTTTGCTGATAATGCAATCATGAATTCTGGTTGTTAGGAAACGGGAGAAAGTTATGGCAAAATCACTGTGACTCACCAAGACTTGAGCTATTAAAGCCTCAAACACACTTATTTACAGAGTATTTCCAAAACAAACTAAAAATGTAAAGTAAAACTCATCTTTACAGTTCTAAGAGAATGAGATAAGAAACCTGGGTATTTTAAATCACTCCCAGATACAATTTTTTTAGAGTTAATTTTAAAGGGAATGATTTTAACACCAGAAAAATGGCAAAAGCAACTGTGAAAATAGAAGTAAATACTTGGTGAGCTGTCATCCTATTTTGTGCTGGCTTTACTCAGAAGCTGAAAGTCAAATTATTTTTCAATTGCTTAATAATTGTTAGTGGAAATAACCACAAAAATGTGCATATTCAATAAATATGTCCTAGTAACAATGAAACCATGCATAGATTTTGGTACAACAGGGTAGACTATATAAATTCTTTACATAGGTGTCATTTGTTTTATCTGTTAAAACTTTTAAAGTTTTCTTCTTTGCATGGGCAAGTCAAGTTTCTTGGGAAGGCCATTGGGAAGTAGTTGTTTTTCAGCCAGAAGGCTATGCTTACTTTTCCACTGAAACATTTGTTTTCATTACCAGTGGCTTCAGTCAAATCTTGTTATGTTTGATGTTTTTCATTTTTGAAGATTTCTATAAGTAAAGGAAAAATAAGAGGGATCCATCAGAAATATGTATTGGAAATAGCCAGGAAGAAAACTGTTTGCTTTCAAATACTGTTTACAGGACACTCTCATGCATATATGGTTTTTGAGAGCTAATTGGGACACAAATAAGAAGAGTCAAAAAAGTAAGAAATGTAAACTCTTTAGCTACAAAGTAAATATTTTTATGAGCTGGGAGACAATACCTTAAATTTGTAAAGTGTTTTTTCATTTACAAAGTGCTTTCCTTTGCATTTTTAGTTTACCCTCATAAAAACTCCACGATGTAGGTCATGCAAGGTAAAAAACTGAATCCACAGTGGAGGTAAGAGACTTGCTTCGCAAAGAGACAGAAGCTGGCTGTGCTCCAACATAAACACGTGGTTGCAGACCCACCACTCTGGCTGTGGCACGGTGCCCATAAAATAGAGCCCAAACCTCGTGGAGTTCTGAAGGCCACAGAGGAGAAAAAGGTTACCTATAAATGTTAAATTGAAGAAAAGGCAACAGGTCTCAAGTTCAAACTGCATGAGCTAAAGCTTCCGATTAACATATACACAGATTTGACTTTAACATAGCATCGTATTCATACTCAAGTGAAGAAAGCTGTATTGCAAAAAGGAATTCTGTTTGTGTTCAGGCAAGACGCTTCATTCTTCTCCAGTATGGTCTTGTGTACCCTGGGTGGGAGGACGGGTGAAAAACCTTAACAGCACGTAATAGTCAAAAGGTAGAAAAACCAGTCATCCTCTGAGGCTCTTGCCCGAGTGCTCACTAGCCTATGCCTTGCTCCCTCCTTTCCTTCCTCCCCCACTTTTCTCTTCATATATCCTTCCTTCTTTCCTCCTTCCTTTCTCCTTCCCTCACTCTCTCTTCTCTCCTTCGTTTCTGCTTTCTTTCTCCTCTTCCCTCTCTCCCTTTCTCCCTCCCTCACTTTCCTTCCTCTCCTTCCCTTCTTCCTTCCCTCTTTTCTCTGCTAAATACCAACTCTATAACCTTAAGGAAGTCTCATTTCCTCATCTTTAAAAAAAGAGGGGGAGGTATGATACTGCCTATTTTATACAGTGTCTATGTGCCTATTAGGAGAAAGATTAAATGAGTAATTAAATGTAAAATGTTTTATATTTTACAGAGAGGAATTTTATTGTCTCACCAGCTGCTAGTTATTTTTATATGTGTGAAATAGAAAGACAAAATACACAGTTTTGTGACCTCTGAGGAGCTCACAGACTAATTGGTAAAGTTTTAAGAAAGGAGATGTCAAAGCAGAAAGAAATGGATTTCTCCACACATCATATTAACTCCCTGAGCAACCTGAATTTATTTTCCTCGGTCAACATCTCAGTGTTAACTTGGGCGAAGGGCTGAGGGCTGGGGGCAGAGTGAGGATAGTCAGTGGCCCGACGAGAGAAAGACGGCCTGGATTCCACGCTCCTATTGATTTCATTCCCTCTCCTCATCACCCACTACCCCCAGCTGCCACCCTCAGATATTTTGGTCTTCCTTACTTCACAAACAGCAATGAAACTGCTCACTCCAGTATATCCATTATAGATGAAAGAACACAGGGTTTTTAGGCAGTATGCCCAGATTTTATTCCCACTAGTATAACTGGCTATCTTTGTGACTTTATTTGTTAAAAGGGATAACAACAGTATTTCTCCCTCACAATGTTGCTTTTTGGGGAGGGAGCAGGGGTTGAGGGCAAATGAAATAGTACAGAAAGCAGAATCTGCAGCCCTAGGTATGATTTCTTGTTTTAAGACTTACTGGCTGTGTGTCTTGAGGAATCTCTGAATTCCATTTCCTTATCAGTGAATGAGTTTTGATAGTAATAACTGAATCACAGAGTTGAAGAAATATTAAATGAAATAATAGACCTGCAAGTGCTTTGTAAAATGTATAGTGCTACAGAGATATTACCTTCTATTAACATCTTTTATTCATGTAAAACTATTATAAACCCATAGTTTGAAAGTTCAATCTGTCATCTTGACAGTTATTAGTCTCACTGTCCCTTGTCAATAAACTGATTTAAGATAGTACATAGTTAAGCAGAAAAAGGGGAGATGAGAAGATTAGAATAATTAGATTATCTCAACATAAAATAATAGGATCTTTTTTAAACTGAAGAAGGGTTTTGTTGATTTTTTGCCAAACTGTTTTACAGATAGCCAACCTAATGTTGCAATTGCCAAATGAGTATAGTTCTGGCATGAATATTGGTTATTTTGTTACGGTAACAAATGACTTGCTCATTATAATACTAGAAGAATTTTTCTCTTTTTTGTGCTATTCACAATGTAACAGCTATGATACAATGCTCTTGTAATTTAAAGAATCATTATTAATATTTTCTCCATTACTTTAGGTCTAAATAGCAAAAAAAAAAAAAAATCCCCAAGCTCTGAACAGTAAGTAGCCTTTGCTAAATTCTGTAATATAAATACTAACACCATGGCCAGTTTTCAGGTTATCAATATGAAGTTACCACAAAACTGCTCAACAGCTAGTAAGCACTAACAAATGTTATATTATTGCTTGTCTTCATATGAGGCTAGAAACTTGCCAACTTCATGGGATTTTTCATTTCATTTTGTTTTATTTTGTTTCTCAGGGCCTCTGGTAGGGGTCAGAGGAGTGGATGTGGGATAGATGCTCATCTCTAAAATGTTCCCAGACACTCTCAGGCCCTCCCACCAGACCCAGCTGGGAAAAACACTGTCTAGCTCAGGTGAGGGTGGCGGTGGAGTCTTGGTGGGGAAGGAAGGATTGGAACAGCGCTGTGTTAAAGCTGGCTCATAGTGACTTACAAGAGCCAAGTGGTACATTTTCAGGAATTTTGTGAACTGGTCATTAAAAAACATAGCCATTATTAAAAATTAATTTATTTAGATTTATAGTTAAAGGGATTATTTCACATAAAGGTAATACATACTAAAACATCACATCTTAATTAGTTTACATTCTAAAAATTATCTATGTTTTTGAGATTATGTCTACTTTACCTATACGGTGAAAATAGTTCATAATGGTATAGTGTTGGAAATATTCAGAAAGGGGTCTTACATGTATACTCATGGCAACTGTTTTTGAGCACAGAAATTGTTTAATAGCTGTCACATGTTACAGATGGCGTAAGGGAGATAGGCAGTTCCAGTTAGAACTTCAAATAAGGTGGTTATAGAAGGTGTCATGTGACTATGAAAATACCTGAAAGAGGCAAAGCTGAGAGCCCTGTAGACTTCTGGAGGGAAGATTATGGCAATTAGGGAAAACAGCCTGTGTAAGCATTGAGGATGGAACAGCCCTAGAGTTTCTGAGGAACAGTTAGGAGGCCAATATAGCTAGAATCATAAGGAAGGGGGGAAGTAGAAAGACCACCAGAGGACTTTGAGGTCTTAATATACCTTAAATATACCTTAGCCATAATCAGACTAAGGTTTTAATACCATCACTCTGGCTCTTATATTGAGAATGGACAGTATTGAGCAAGGACAGAAACAGAGAGACTAGACAGGAAGCCAATACAAGGATCCAGATAAGGAACCATGATGGCTTAGACTAGATTGATAACAATGACCGTGGTTTACAAATGATCGTATTCTAGATACTGTTTAAAGTTAAGCCAATAGAACTTGTTGATGTGGCAGTTATGATGAATGAAAAGAAAAGAAGGGCTGCTCACAAGTCTTCTATTGCATTATTTTTAAATGTGTGGTCCAGAGTACCTCTGTGCCATAATCATCCAAGAAACATGTTGTAATAAATTCCCAGTTCCTACCTGAGAACTTCTGAATCAGATTCTCTAGAGCAGAGGATAGAAAAACTTTACTCTGAAACACCAAGTAATAAGTATGTCAGTATTTGCATCTGGTCTCTCAGAACTACTCAGCGCTACTGATAGAGCACGGAAGCAGCCACAGACAATGGGTAAATGAATGAATGTGTCTGAGTTCCAATAAAACTTTATATACACATAGAAATTTGAATTACATGCAATTTTCGCATGTCAAAACATTTTTCTTCTTTTAATTTTTCCCAACCATTTAAAAATTAAATAAAAGTTCTTGTCTTATGGGCTGTACACAAGTAGGCAATGGGACAGATGTGATCTACTGCCAAAGTTTGTCAACCCTGTTCTAGAGAGCAGATCCCAAGATTAAATGAGTATTTTTAACAAAACTAAAAAAATGACATTTTATATTCAAGAATTTAGAGAGAGATGGAGATAAATTTTGAAAGTGACTGTCATGTGTTCCTTCTTGCTTTGTTTCGTTCACGGGTCAGAATAAAGATGGGCATCTTGAATAAAATAAGAACTAGAATAGGTTTGGGAAAACAAATAAAAGAAGCATTTTCTCCTGCCAACAACAACAAAAAAAATGGTGAGAAGAAAGGGGAAAATAATAAGATTAAAAATTATTCATGAGAAACATGAAGGAATCAGGGGTAGGTTCCAAAGCTTATTATTTAGTAGTACCTTTCATATTTTAAAAATTGCACTTACCATTAAAAAAGGGAAATCAATGATTTGTATTTGACTCTATGAAAGTCAAAGACAGAGGTCATCATATAAATCTAGGCCCTTGTTCCACTGAAGTTAAGATACTGTCAATGATCCTAAGAAAATCACTACTTTGTTATGTGGAAGAACACTGCCTATCACAGTGGTACGGCACGCATGTAGCCCGTCTCTGCTCGCAGCAGCCTGTGCTGGGTCTCGGTTGTTACAGTTCACACCACGGCATCTCTTCTCTGTTTTATTTCATTTTACCATCTAATGCTTCAGTTGTGCTTTCTAGTGTTAACCTCCAATCATAAAATCACACTGGGAAAATATGGAAAAGTTAATTCACTTAAATGAACTTATTAATCATAATCATGTTACTGAAACAATGATCTTTGAGGTTTTAAAATAATTGACTTTGTTTCTTCAACTAGTAATTTTCAACCTTATCTCTACTTTGCCATTATGCTCTTGCCTTCTTTGTCTCGAGATTTAATTTATCAAAGTTTTATTTTTGTGACTAAATACATTAGAAACTGACAATTTTTATTTTAGATAAAATAATTTTAAAAAATAAACTCAAAGACAGCTTCAAGTGCTAATGGATGTAACACTATTAACAAAGAGTTTGGGGATTTTAAAAAAGAATTTATTGGTGAAAAAATAATATGTTCATAATTTCCTAGCAAGCATTATGAAAACTGTAAAAATGGGGACTCCTAATTCCTAAGAGATGAAAGATATATTTCTTCAAATTTCTAATAGATTCCTTCATAAACCAACATGAGGCATGGTTAATATTACACCACAGCAATTAATATGCAGTAAGCGCTAAATAAAGGTTGTTGATTGAGCTCTGTACTGATAGTATTTTAGTGTCTACTCTGTGTCTCATTACACACTTTCAAGGGAAGCAAAATACCTCTATCCTCATTTTACAGATCAGAAAACGAAATCACAGTGAGATGTGACAGTTCAGTCTTGGGTCTGCCTGGTGGCAAACCTGCACATTTTCCTCTATTCCCCACCACGTCACAGACTCTTTTCCCAGTGGTGAATTTTTCTGCCCAGCCACAGATTGAGAAGAAAATAGAGTGAAGAGAACAGACAGAGAAGACAAAGTTTCCTTTGCCTAGAAAACTGTTTTTCCCTTTCAACATGGTATATGGTTTTGCTTTTATAATTAACATTCTGCTGATGAGAACTCCCATTGGTGAAGGCTGAGGAGTCAGATTTTCCATGAAGAGCAAGCACTGCAGGAAATAAATTAATCTCTAGGGAAGATGAGGGGCAAGGCTGTCAGTACTCACACAACTGCCTAATGGAAAATGATATTTTGGAATTGTTCAAAGAATGAAATGACTATGGGTTTTCCTTCCAGCATATTCTCAAACATTTAAACCTTCTGAGAAGAGGGAAATAGGTTGCTATAAAATGAAGAACAATCTTATAACATTTTACTTCAGGCTGTTCAATAGTTCCAAACTAAGATAGTATTTTCTGGAAATGTAAGGGAAATGCTACTAGTGTTATTATTTTGTTTGTATTATGAAAATGCTGCATTGATGTTAAATATGAGAATAAAAAACATACCAGATTTTTGGATCACCAGTTTAAAATCATCCACTATTTTAAATAAGAGGTTTCTGGTCTCTGGAGTAAAAACATTTATTGCACTTAAAATTACACACCACTCAGAATAACACTAATTGCTGAAGTGTTCTTTTATTAAAATTGAGAGACAAGCCTATGTTTTATGCTATGGAAAGTACCTACCTCCTTATAGCGTGCATTCAGTCTTCAGTCAAGGTCTTTAATACAGAACCCTCATACTGTCTAATTCTCAAAGTCATCCAGATAAGCAACTGCCTTTGTTTCATTTCCCATCATAGAAGTGCAATCTGAAGTTTAACATTTAGATTAATGTTAAACTCAATATAATGACTTCTTTATTTTCCCACGAATACATTCTTAATTTCTAGCTTCTGACTTGACCTCTGTGAAGAGTTTTCCCATGGAGCTCTGTCCTCTCCTCCATATAATTCACCACAGTAAGTGTGCTCCTAGCCGTGGGAGTCATTTCCATGAGTCTCACTGAGAGATGACAGCAGTTGCATCACTCCATGATATCAGAGAGGCCACAGAGTTAACACTTTCAGAACGGACAGTGTATCCCTCCTATTTTGGTGATGAAACTGTAACTCAGAAAAGTAAAATATCTTGTGGAAGGCTACATGTCTAGTTTGTGCAGAGCTGGGACTAGACCTTAGGGTACGTGCATTTATTTTCTTGCCTAGGGTTCTCACCACTTCGCAAGTCTAATTTATGGAGGATGAATCATGGGTTTAGCTTAAAGGCATAGGGATAATTAGAAGAGCATAGTTGAGGCTTCAAAAGAAAGTGAATTCCATTAGAGAATGTTGATTAGGAGAGTATACAATTTGTTCAGTAGAGAACATTTATGTAGGGCAAAATCAAGCAGGCATATTTTAAAAGATTATCCTTTCTGGCAAAGATTTTGGTTTCCAGCGAACACCTGAGAAGGGGGCTAAGCCTCCTGTTTAGCCAATCAGATTACCTGACGCAATCACTGCAGTTCGTGAATGACCTACATAATAATCACATCCTCCTCACAACTAAATGACACTCCTCTGATACAAAGGCCTGCCCTTGGCTGAAGGAGGCCACCTTCCCTACAGCCGTGCCCTTTTCTCAGGGCCATCTGCACCCAATGATAGATTGATTCCCAGGCTATAAAGGCCTGGCCCCCTCACCCCAATAGAGAACAACTCTGCTTTTGTTTCTCTGCTTTATGTGTTGTTTCTGAGAACACTTCTCGATAAACTTCACATGCAAATTAACCCTGGGAACAGGTCATGCAACAAACTGCTTAAAACAAACATTTGCTCCTCACATATGGTACCTACCAAGAAGAGCACTTAAACTTATTAAAAACAGAACCCTGTGCTCTTCCTACTGCAGAGATAAGATGGGAAGGGGGTTCGTTAGTGAAATCAGTGCTTCCTTGTCTGCACAATTACATGTTTTGTGGACTCAGAGCAATCAGTGACTCATCTCCAAAGATTTCTAATCACCTCCTATGTCCATAGGATTCATAGAGGTCATGGAATTTCCAAGAGGATATAGTTCTCAAAGCAAGAAAAAAAAAGGACAGAAACTCAAAGATTGCAAGAGCCGCATGAGGTGGTCATAATCATCACTTTGCAGAACATACTGTTAGGAAGCGGTTTTCCTTAGCGATCAACTCATAAAAATGCTGAAGTTAATTATAATAGCTATGATTCAATTGGAGTTTTTTATGCACTATACCAACTCTAACCTATATATGTAGTTTTTGAAAGAGCCTACGGTGTAGTGTTATTATTAACCTACTTTTACAAATAAAGAGGTAGGGACGTTAACAAATAGTTTGTGCTACACAGCTAGTGAGGAGGACAGACGAGATTTAATCCCAGCAGTCTGAGTTCAGACACCAAAGGTTAACCACTTAATCATCCTACTTTCAGGGAACTGTTCTTTTAGTAATTTATGAACAAAACAACCTGCAGACCTAATCACAATGTTTCTAAGATAAAACATGAGCATCACCAAGCAACCAGAGTGAATGAAAGCCCCACGGAAGAAGGAATGCCTGAGATGTGCCGAATGGCTTCTGTCCATGTCTGAGGCACAGGGAGTGAGCTGGCTCTGAGGTACAGTTTACTGTGCGCCTGACTGCGGCAGTGAACTCCCGTTAACAAATACGCGTTCACACTGAAACGTCCAGGTGTTTACACCTGATTCCAAAATAGAGAATTCCCTTTTGTGTAAGTATTAGATACACATTTGAAGTGGTTCCACTTCATCTAACTGAAAGAATGAGATCTGGGTGTCCAGAAGGAGCAAAACTAGAGAAATAGCAATGCTGTCTTAATCATGTTTTTGTCTGTAATACACTACAGACAAGGACTCTGATAAAACTGCCACTCTCACCTGAGGAAAATTTAGACAGTGACTGCCTCATGTCTAAATATTAAAAAGAGGGGAAAGCTCAGAAAGGGTATTGCTTGCCCATCTGAACTCCAAGGTGGTGACTGAATTTCCAGAGATGAGCTCTTCGTTCCACATCTGGTACATGTTCAGTGGCAAGCCAATGAGTCTTTTTTTTTCAAACAAAGGAATATATACTATATCTCAATACAAATGAAATTGGAAGAATTATATTTGTGCTTTACTTAAGTTTTCTGTTCTTACACATGGGATTGCTGTACAACTCTAATTCATAATGGAGATGTACCTGTAATGTATTGTAGTTACAAATGGGAAAGCAAATGACAATATTGCTCAGATGAGCATACCAAAATTTCTGAAAAATATGCATGTTCAAATTATCTAAGCTAAGTAAGATTTCATTTCACTCTCTGGAATAAATTTAGGAGTCTCACTTGTCTAAAATCTCTACTGTAATTCAAGGACCTCTTCCTCCTTAAACCATCACTTAAACCACACAATATATTTGAAGCAGGTGCTGCCCCAGTCTGCAGCATACTCTGCACCATTCGTTCAGGGTGCAAAGCAGGTCTGCTATGTGCCATCCCTGGAAGAGGCACACACAGTGATAGGTCAGATGACAAGTTTTCTTAAAATTGAAACAAAAGCTTTGATATCAGGAATTGTGTTATCTGGTACTTTTTAGGATCCATAGTCTTAGGAAAAAATAGTTTCTAATAAATTAATAATGGCTGGAGACTCAACATGCTGCAGCAATTTTCACTGCAGTAGCTGTTTCTTTTATAGTCACACTTGGTTAGCATTTGAAATTTGGAGGAATAGCAATATGCATGGCTTTCAAAGCCCTGTACAGAATTTCATTTTTATCACTCAAAGGGAGTCAATGAAAAGGTAATAAGAAAAGCTCTATGGGATATTTTTATAGGAGTGTCAGAAGCCAGTAAGCTGACTACATGAAAGAACACAGAGCGTACAAACAGAGTTTCAGCAGCACCACTTCAGAGGCCTGATATCTGGTATTGTGACTTTTACATGCCCTTGGAAGAAAAAAAAAAGGCTAGCTAAAAAACCAGATAAGGAGGGGGAAGAAACAAATCATATGCTTAGGAATAATTACAGTTTCATTTTTCCTGCAAACTAAAATATAAACTTTCAAAGATAAAGGGTAATAGATATGGAGCTGCTTTGGTGTGTCTAAAATATTTCCCTTGTTAATTCATCCCAGATTTCTACAATATGGATGTTTGTCCGGGTGGTTTAATTGAATGCTATCGACTTTTCCATAAGTCTATTTGATCCTTTTTTTTTTTAGTGGAGGTGAAAACTGTCACCTCTCTATAAACTAAACTGTCATAATTCAAGTCTGCATTGGATTATTCATCTGACTCTTCTTTAACTGAAACATCTCAATTATGTTAACTTCTTCTCAAGCCATTAATCCTTCTTCTTAATTCTAGCAAAAATTTAAAAGTAAAATTTTCAGGATAATATAAGTAGTCTTAAGAGTCCTTTGGCCATGAAAACTGTGAGAAAAATCTAATAAAAAAACAATGAAGAGACCTATTATTAGCATGAGTATTTAATATTATACCACCCTTAAAACTTTATTACAATGAAATTTGCAGGCCAGGCAATCACTTTGACTGGGCTATAAATTCTGCCCCCCCCCAAAGAAATAGTAGTAAGAATCTGTATACTGTGCATTTGTCCTGGAAGGGTGGTGTGACTGACCTGCGGTTACATCGGTGTCTGCTGCTGCAGTGCCCCACTCTTGCTTCTCTCTTTCTCCAGATCAGCCAAAGAATTTTGACAACCAGCTGGTACTTTTGAATCCAGGCCAACTTGATTGGAGTGCAGTTTCTTGGATATATCTACATGGAGACTCTGAAATGAGACAGGCCAGAGTGATTGATACTATAAGTAAATTATCAGTCCAAAATAAATGCTTCCCAGAGATATGACAAGGATAAACATTTATCATAGGGCAAGTTATTTCTTATATGAGAAACAGAACATTCTACATGTCAAATAGAGTTACAAGTTATATTTTCATCAATATATTTTTTTAATCTAGGTGGGAGATATTTGTGGCAATCTAAGGGACTAGAATAAGAAGCCATCTCCGACAGAGAAAATCATCTCCAAAGGCGATTTGTATATATTACTTTCTTCTTGTGAATCTTATAGAATATTCTAAATTTAGAACATTTTTACTCAGTTTTCTTTTCTATAGTAAATAATACTGCATTTCATTATATAGTTCACAATTACATACTGAATAATGAAGGGATTTCGATTCTCTGTTATTATCATTCTTTATAGAAAACAAATCATAACATCAGCCTAAAAATAAATCACACTTGTACCAGTATTATGCAAACTTGACAAAGTTCCTTGCATCATTTAAGAATAATAATTCATCAAAACCATGAATTCTTTAGGCACAACATCAGTAGGCCCTAAAACTCATCTTACAAATACGAGATGTCATATAGTCTTTGATGTTGTACTGGTATATTGTATGCTCCAAAAGAATCACCAGATAGGAGCAAGAATTAAAGTCCTAAATAAGAAATTGAACTTTCAGCATTATACCTCATACCCAAATTCAGACTACAGTTTTTTCAGTTTCAATATGATTACAAAATGTTCAGAAATTCATAAAGTTAAAATTAGCCATTTTTGGTGATCCACATAGCCATTTTATGCTAACCAAAGAATGGCATAATGAACAACTGTCCTTAAGTTTCTCCTACAGATTGTATATAGCATTAAGCTCATTAAAAGCTTGACTCAAAAGCTTTAAAACTTGGAAAAGACCAATAAGAAAATTAAGGTCTAACATGATTAAATGATGCACCCAAATTAACAAAATAAACAGTGTTGATCCTGGGCGATATGTCTCCTGACCCTTAGGTGCTCCTCACCCCATTCTATGATCCATTTGTTTATTCTATGGTCCATTAGCTCTATGTGGTGGGCTTCTTGCCCCTATGGCCCCAGTTCTTTATTCTCCCCTGGATCTATGTCCTATCTACGTAATTTTTCAGTGTCTTCCTACTCTGACTTCTGATTTGTCCATGTGGCTTCATCTGGACCAACAGAATATTGGCACATGTAACAAATACAGAGACTTGAAAGATGCTTGCACAATTGGTTTTGCCCATTTTTATCTGTCCACTCTGCCTGAGGACATGCCTAGACCCGGCTGCTGGATGTTGACTGGGACAGAGAGCAGGGTCAGGTCATCCCAGTCATCTGAGCTGAGATAAGTAACAGCCAGAGGAGCCCTAGACATTTGGGCAAACCCAGCTAGAGTAGCTGAAAATAACTCAGGTCAGCTGAACCCCACAGCCTCCTGAACTAAACAAATGTTTTCGGATGTATGTTATTATGTTCTTCTGGTGAGCGCCCCAAGTCTCCAAACCAGGCTCAAATACTGATTTTCTGTTACATAAAGCTCCCACAAAGCTCTGTTCTTCCCTGCCCAGTTGGACTCCTTTAAGCCTTAATCCTTCTCTCTCTGTCTCTCCCTACCCACTTATCATCTCTCACATTCTTACACTGTGTCTTCAGAACTTTGCTCCATGGTTTACAAATTGTACTATGGACTCAACTTCCTTTCAGAACATTAGCTTCCTAAAATTTCATTCTCTACTGAGGATGGTACTCTGCAAGTAAAGATGGCTGGTTCTTCCTCCACAACCTACATACCCTCAGGTTGATGATACTCTTGCTATCTTCCTCCACAGTGCTATCTATTGCAGTATTATCTCTGTTTAAAAAAAAAATCACTGCTGCTCTGATATTTTTGCTACCTAGCTATGCACCATATTCTTCTTTGTTGGTATCATCTACCTACTAATCTCTAGTAGCAATCCATTCTTCACTTAAAGACTGGATTGCTGGGTCATCCCATTTAATACCCTGACTGGATCTCCATATTACAAATAAACTTTTCATTTCCCCACCTCAGCCTTTCTATCCCAGAGTCACACCTGAAACTCGTCATAGCCTGTCAGTACACTTCCAAAATCACTAAATGTCTGTCCCTCTCATCTGATTGCCTGTCTTCGTTTATTGTTTCCATTCCAGTCAAAGCCCTTACCTTCAAGACTGTGGGGGGCTTCTTTGTTTTGTTTTGTTTTTGTTCTTCTTGTTGTTTTTCCAACCAGGACTGTTCTTGGATGCCCCTGGGACCTGAGATCCACTGATCTCTTACTCTGTCTACATCCACCAGCCCAGCCCTTGAGGCTCTTTTCCCTTTCCCCTGTACACAGCAGCCGTGCTCGTTCTAAAGCTAGATGTTAGACTTCACCTCCGCTACCCCTCTGCAGCATTTGACATCTTGTCACCCACTCCCTTTCCTGGCTCTGGTGTCCCTCCTTCCACTCTGACCACTCATTCTTACTCCCCTTTGCTGGTTTAAACATTGACTGTTAAGTGTTTTTCAAGGTTTTGTTAATGATCTAGCTTTGTTTAACCATCCCCAGATAATTCCAGCAATTACATGGCTTAATTTACCATCTATATGTTTATGGCTCAGGGGAGGGACAAGATTTATGAAATAAAATGAGGCAGGAGCTTGTATAACATGATATGCATTCGGGACTCCAACTCTCATGTCTTTTAGCTCCACAATGCCACCATTTTCCCTTCCTGACTTAAGACTTGGCTATTTTGTTTGCCTGAAACAGCGATTTTCAACCTTTTTCACCTCATGGCACACATCAACTAATTGCTAAAAGTCTGTGGCATGCCAAAAATATATATATGTTGTCTGATCTAACAAAAATAGGTATAAATGAATGAATTTTGATTCATTTTCACCAGTTGGCAATTGTTGTGTTGGCTGTTGTCATTTTTTTATTTGACAGTCTAAGGGAAAAGAGGTCAGTGCCTCTGACTAAGCAGGTGTTGCGTGTTTTAAAAATTCTTGCAGCGCACCAGTGTGCTGTGGCACAACAGGTGAAAATCACTGACCTGGAACCTTATCACAAACTCTTCCTCAATTTTACTACGCCTTTAGTTCCTTCAAGTTTTCCCTCACCATGGAGACTTTAGCCAATACCTTTCTTTTCTAGTCTTTGAGTACCTCGTACTTGCACTGCAAAGCACAGTACCTGGTCTAATGTTTAATGCCTATCTCTCTGGTTAGAAATATAAACCAACTGGAATAAAGACTATATCTGTCCTATTCACTGTCTCCAGTCCTTCTCTCAGTGTTTTAAATACAGTGGATATCAAATAACTACATATTAAATAAATGGAGAAACACATGAATAAAATATAGACTTCGTTTTTACAACTTTTTCTTTGGCTAGCATATCAATGGCCACTACATATTCACATGTTATGAGTGCTATCCAGTCACTCCTCATAGTAATTATTATCACAGAGCTGAAAGCCACATATACAAGGTCTGGCAAAAATAATACCCCTTTTTATTACAAAATTTTTTATTATAAAATCATAAGCATGTAATTCTGTAACATAACATCACACTCAAGCACGCCATATGACATTGTAGGTGAAATTTCCAAATTAAAACTATAAATTAATACAGCCATATTATTACCCTACCAACCACACTCCAGTAGGCCTTACTTCTGCTGGACCCTGTATTTTACCTTATCTTATTCATAAAAATGCATATTGCAAATCTTGTGTTTTTACATAAACTCAATGCTATTACTGAAAACATTATAGTTATGTAATACCCCATACATTTCTTTGGCTCAAGTGAGAACACCAGACTGGTTCTGGGAGGGAAGGTGAGACCCTGAGGACTGCGTGCGTGCGTGTGTGTGTGTGTGTGTGTGTGTGTGCGCGCGCGCAGTGGCTCCGTGTTCCTGAGGCACACGATCGGGGTCCCACATTGATGAAAGAAAGAAGATTCTCCATCAGGCACTGCTTCAGTGACATCAAGCCTTCAACTTGAAGATCCGATCCAGAGGAAAATGAGAAAAAATACAATGTGTGCAAAGAATAAAGAGGAACCCAGATAAATCGGAACTGGTCTGCATCAGGCCTCTGCGACTGCTCTTTGGTAGTGCTCCATAAATAAATCCTCTTTTATTTAGTGTGGTTTCCACTTAACTTGTCATTAGAAATGAGTCATTAGGATCCTGCCTGTTCAGATAAAACAACTATTAAATTATTTCTCCTGTTATTCTTGGCTTGTACTTTGCATACTGCTTTTAGTGTTCCTGCTGAAAGCAATGATTCAGTTACAAGGTCCTGAATTTTTTCTCATGAACAAAGAAAAGAACAAATAAACATTACCAAAAATAAGATTTCCTTGAAAAAATTAAACAATGTTTTCAAACTCATCTTTCATCTCATACCTAAAGCAATGTTGTTGGGTAAACATCATCATTTTCCAAACATTCATTGAGATTCCCAGTTCATGATCATACTCACTGGCAGCCCTTCTCCCCAGGGGCACATAAGGCTTGCTTTTCCTTAGAAAGCTACATAGAGCCTGTCTTGGCCCAAGGACTAAATATCATTCACATTGAAAACAACATGAAGTATCCCAGATAAAGTACTTCACTTTATACTTTGTAAAAATCACTCACTCCCCTAACAGACTAAAAAATAACCACCTCCTCTGCTTATATAAACAACTGTTCTTTCTACTGTCCCTACCTTTTTTATTTTTATTAGAAAAGTAAATTCAAGTAACACTTGGGAAGAAATTTCTCATTAACTAACTTTCTTACTCAGAATTAAATTCTACTGTGATCAAGAACAATAGAAACAGTAATTCAGGGACTACATATTAAAATAAAGAAATAAGATTAAAATCTAATCATAAAGAGTATAGGCTTGTGATACACATCAACCTATCATTGCAGGAGAACATGTAATTTTTTATGTAATGTGTCTTCTAACATGTGTGTGTGAGTATGCATATTTTCTTTTTTGTTTGCTTTATGGTTGAATCATCATAAATAATTTATAAGATTATCAAGTGGTTTTAAAAGCTCATAATATTCTCATCATGTACTATAAATGAAGGCAAAAATGTTTAAATAAGCAATAATATAAAAAGAAAAATCATCTAAAGTTGATCATCCATGTAAATAGTCTTCTCTTTCAGATAGTTATCTGATATTTTATATAATCACCATCTATACTCATAAACTATATCTTCTGCACAGAATGTATTCTTTGTACCCACTGAAAGAATATGCTTTTGAGTTGTTTTCCCCCAGTCCCAAAGACAAGCTGTCATTGACACCATTCCTGTCCCTTGCAGCCTTATGCTGTTTGCACAGAGGTTGCCCAGGCCTGTGATTGGCAGGCCTTATATTCTGGGCTCATCAGAAGCCCATTTCCAACTCTCTCACTTCTAGAACTTCAGACTGCGCTCCTCCCCAGTGTGAATCCTTGCAGGCATCACTGAACCTTCCTCAGCTAATGTTCCTCCCCCTTTGATCGTGTTCTTCATTAAATGGTACCATGCGGGTGGGTAGGAGCTGACACTTGATTAGGGGCCTCAGCAGCAGTCACAGGTGTATGCATGTGACTTGATACTTAGACACTCGTGGGCCCAATTGTGGTTGGGACAACCCCTTTCTCCCTTGCCTGTTCCAATTATGACCAGAAGTTCAGATGTTTATGAGAGTTTGGGTTTTCTATCTTCCCTGCCCATTCCCTTAATTTCGAGAAGAGGCAATTGGCCCATAGGAAAGAAAGATGCTTGTGTCTACTTCCTAACTCATCCTGATAAGGGACTACCTGCCCACCTCGATTCTTTAAAGTCCCCCTGTATCTGCTGCACTTGCCAGGACCAAGCCCAAGACAGCACGTCCCTGCTGGAACTATGATTAGAGACCTTCACAAGCATTATATATCAAAGATCTTACCATTAGTTACTATTGAGATGACTTTAAACCTTTACATTCAAACATGCATTTCAAGAACATATCATGCATTAAAGAAACAAATTAACAGTGCTCATATATTTCAGTTGCATTTTCCTCTGTTTTCCCTACTGCAACTGGGAACTAGACAATTTAACATCTAGAAGTGTCACCATCCTGATCTGATGCAGGTTTAACCACCCTCTTGGGAAAAATCAAATTCTAGCTCTTGGCTGCAGGAAGAACTCAATACAGTCACACACTTTGTTTGATCAAAAATAAGATGAAGAATTTTGTTCCATAGTGCTCATGGTAGAGAAGCTCTTCACACACTTTTGTCAAGCTCAATTCAATCCACTTTTTGCTACTCTAATCTTTTATGAATTTAGCAAAAAAATGAAATGGACACTTGAGGCAATGCTTAACCAATATATTTTGATTTTAAAATGCAGTCAGAATAGACAGCTTATCTGTACAATTGTTATTCTTGAGAATAAAAATGAGAAGTCTGGCTGCCCTCAGAAATGCTAGCGCTGTCACTCCAGATAACAGACGACCATGCAAAGGTTTGCAATTTTAAAGATGCTGTAACAGGTGCATCCCCTTCAAAATACCAGGACAGGTTCACTCACAATGTTGGTATTGTGAACACTGGAATGGTTCTTTGCGTATGAATCAATCTTCTTTTACTTGATTTTTCCCTCCTGGAAATTTTAAAATTATTAATTCCCATAGTTATCGTTATCACTTCCATGACTTCTACTTTAATTACAAATCTCATAACTCTGACTATGTGAGGTAATCTGTGGCCAAAGGGCAGGAGAATTAATCTTAGTTTAAATTATAGAAATAGAAATTACAATAGGATAAACTATATGACACATTTTCTGTTTAGATTAGTTTTCGGCGAAATTAGTTTTGAATCAGTGGACATATGAAAGCATTTGAAAAGTGTCCAGCACAGCAACTCTGCTGCTGATGGCAGATGGAACCGCAGTGTACCATGTGATAGTTCTGTATCCAGGAGAAGTATTCTGAATTCAGTCCTTAAAGATTACATTTGAAATCATTTTCACTTTCTGGGTACTAAAAAACAGCCTTTCAACATGAGTCTTTGAAAGGTATCCATCCTGGCAACCTGATTTAAAACATTGCTATATTATTATTTGAGCTAGAAAAAAATTTTAATGAGCATGATTCATCTCACTCTCTGAGCATTCATATTATGTGAAATGTTAATGCATTCTTGCTACCAAAATGCTGCTAAAATGAAAAAGCTCATGCTACTGTGAACAAGTGCCCAACATATGTGCAGAATGTAGTCCTTGAAGGCTGCTGGCCACCTACGACCTCAACATTTCTTTGAAATGCTTTCCTGCGAAGGCTGCCCTTCTCACTTCTTCCTGCACACCCACACTATTCCCCAGCCCCTTATAAAGCTTTCTCTGACACCGCCACCCAACACCATCTCTAAACTTCTACAGAACTCAGGAGTGACCTCCCCGGCAAAGAGGGGGTTTGCTCATAATACCCTCTTCATCTCGTGTTCTTCTCTTTTTCGTCCCTCTACGAACATGACATCAGAGGCCCTTACTGTTCACATCTAGTTGAACATTTTTTTTCCACTCCTTTTCGGCCTCGTGTAAGTACAATCAGAACTTGGACCTCATTGTCCTTCAGAATTTCTCCAACATCAAGATCTTGTGTTGGGAACTGCCCTGCCTGATATCAGAAGCTGTAACCCCCGTCAACGCTAAGGCTGAGGGAATGACCTTGGACCATAATCCAGCAAGGAGACAAGCTTATCTCCCTGGCAGGAGCACCACTTCTGCTCCTTTGACTTCAACCTGCCTGGCCCCCAATGCTTGGTCGGTTAGCCAATGACCGGCAAGATTCCCCAAGGGGGGGACGACCTAAGACAGGCATGACCACATGGGAGGCCTCCAAGGAAGGACTTTGTGGGCTACAGTAAAAGGGGGTGATGGACCCTCACCCCTCAGCTTTGACAAAGCCTGAGTGCTCATGGTATGCAAGAAAATCTCCTTATCTCTTGGTTGCCTTAGTTCCCTTGCTCCACCTAAGCCTGAAACAATGACAGAGGGTGGTGCAGCCCTGTGCTGTAAAGGGCGGGTTCCCCAGGTGATCAGGCCTAAGAAAGAATATGTAAAATCCTGTGAAACTTGCTTTGTTTAGAATGTTCTTGGTTGAAAGAGAAGGGTCCAAGGAGGAAGTAAGTTCATTCCTCAAAGTCTTTTATAGCTCTTGGACCCTGACTCAAAATAAGCTCTCAGACTTCTTTATTGTCTATTGTTTGATCCTTTCTTCCTGGCAATGAGTAATGAGCTTTACCTGAATTCTTGTGCAAACAAACCCAATAGAAAGCTTCTCTGGCGGGGGAACGGTGCTCTCCCCACTAGAGAGAGTGGCCATTCCATCCCTACTTCCCACAGAACTTGGTTGTTTCTGTGTATGTCTTTCTCGTGTGTCGACAAGTTACCCGCAGTGGTCACTGCCGGTCGGTGGTTGTGACAACCTTGGATTCTGAGACTTTCCCTGTGCTCATGCTTACTTAACACTCTTCTTCCCTCTCAGTCTTCAGTTCATTTCTGCCTGTCAGCCTCTTCCTTGCCTCACTTGTTTTTCTACTCTCAGTCCTTAGGACCAGCTTATTAACCATTTTCTCACCATGGTTATAAAATTTTTACTTTCTATTTTATTCTCTTCACCAGTCCCTAAATCTCACTTTCTGTTTTCTCACCTCCCAAAATTAATTTATTGCTGGTAAAATAATCAATAATAATCAATAATCAATAATAATAATAATAAATAGAAATGGTCTTATAATTTGGCTCTAACATAAATTCATGTTGCCTGGTGACACCTGGCTCCTCAATGTCCCTCAGTTACCGGAGGATCTCTGCTTCAGTTCCTTGTGAGGGATCCATACATTATATTTGAAATCTTTTCCTCTTTTATCTAGCTCGCAAAGTATGTAATCACTTAAGTCATTAGGATTGTGTCCATAGATAATCAATTCTCACATCTTCATTTTTCCTGTTTTAGAAGTGCACTTTATTTCTTACCTTTTTTACAAAATGCCCCATCCTCTTCCTCTGCCTTTGACTGTGACACTTCCCCTCACATGTGCCTATTGACTTACGCACTCAGTTATTCTGCCCACTTCTAGAGCATTCTCTGACTCTGCCTCGCCATCACCTTGTTCATTTTCTGCCAGACTTTAATAAGAGTGATCTGTTCTTACTGCTCCTTTGCCTTTCCTCCCTCTGACTTACTATCTGGGTATTTACTGCGTAGCATCTGGTTTCTATTCCTACCTCTTGACAAAATATTTTCACCAGTAACTTTCTAATCATCAGTTATAAATCCCATGGCTTTTCCTCAGACCTTGTAGTTCCTGAGCTTTCTGCTGCACATAACTCTGTTAACCACCGCACCATTTTTAAAAAATCATTTTCTTCTCAGCCTCTAGTAACACTGTATCCTGGTCTTTCCTCTATCTCTAGAATTGTCATTCACTCATCTCCTTTGCTGTTATTTCTCTTTTCTACCAACTTCTAAATCACTGATCTCTAAACCATTCTGATTATATCATCTTAACAGTAAAAATTTTTAAGTATGAATCATAAATGTGATATGGATAGATGTACATTAAATTACATACATATGTACTCTACTAACATACATGCAGTTATGTACATTTACTCTATTAAGATATAATGCACATTATGAAACAAGCTCAAAGTAGAAATATTAAAATAAGTTAAAGTAAAAAGATTTTTAAGCAAAATTTTATTTTGAATATTAATAATATTGAGAAAATGGCTCAATGGTTTTCATTACTTTTCAAATCGTGATTTTATACTTTGTGGTACAGTAATTCAATCATTCGCTTCATAATTCAGTGGACTTATATATTGAATTTTAATAATGTCACCACTAAAACATGCTGCTTCACAAAGATACATGGACCCAAAAGAAAAAGTACATTGTTAATTGCTCTGTCATGATATGTATATTTCAACAATGTCTACTAATTTTGCTAAGATATTGAAATTGGCTATGAAATTCCTACCTTCCCTGATGTCAAGCTGTTTTTAAAAACAAAACAGATTTGAATTAGTAGTTAATTAATTAATATTTTAATAATTGCATTTAAAACCCACTGAAATTCTTTAGAACATTTTAAGAATGGTTAGAAATTTTGTTTCCTAATTTTTAAAGTGTGCAAGATGAGAGGTTCTATAGGTTGCACCATATTCACTGCGTTGCTTTCAGCAATAAAAAGCATGTGACATTAAAACTGTTTCCTAACAATCCATTTTCCAATGTTCCATACAGGATGATTCCTTTATTACAGTCAGTTTTGTTCCTTTTAATTGAAGGGCCAGTCAAGTGTGTACATTCCTCTAGGCAGCAGATGATTGACAGGCACTTACCATGGGCAAGGTAGACAAACGTGAGCACTCATCTTTTTGTAAAATAAATATTAGTATTAATAAATCTTTAATTTTTAAAAATGATTCATCATAAGACAATCAGTAAACATTTATTTATTTATTTAAGCTTTCAATGAGTTTTTATTGGCCTTATGCCCTGCCAAGGGATGTCCCACTTCTGCTGCCATTAATGCCTCAAAACTTAGGTGTCCTTGACCTCAGACACCACTCTGCCGTCCACAATCCTGCAAGTCATGGTCTTTTGGATGGTTTGTAAGGAGGGGCTCTTGTCCAGGGTGTCAACGAGAATGAAGTCCTCCACTTCTTCCAGTAGGCTGCAGTAGATGGCAATCTCAGCCTTCAGTTTGACCTTGATGTTCAGCAGGGCCTCATACTCCTGGGCCTGGTGCTGCCCCTCTGCCCAGGTCTGGGTCAGCTCTGATTCCAGGTACAGCATGATCCCATTGAGTTGTTCCATCTGCATGGCATAGCTCATCTCCTCCTCCCTCAGGCTGTTCTCCAAACTGACCTTTAGATTCCTCATTGAGTCCAGGTTGATCTCCAAGGACTAGACCCTATGACTCAACTCTGTCATCTCAGCAGCGCCTATCTCAGCGGTCTGCGAGGTGACCACTGTGGTGCTCTCTTCAGTCTGATGGGACCAGTCTTTGCTCAGCTCCTCTTGGTTCTTCTGAGCCAGCTCATCATACTTGTCTCAGTTGTCTGCCATGATTTTGCCGAGGTCCTGAGATTTGGGGGCATCCAACTCCATAGTCAACCCAGAACTGTCAATCTGACTTTGTAGACGATTTAATTCCTCCTCGTGGTTCTTCTTCATGAAGAGCAGCTACTCCTTGAGAACTTCGATCTCTGTCTCCAGCTGCAGCCAAGTAATATTGGTGTCATCAATGACTTTTCGGAGCCCACTGATGTCATTCTCCACAGACTGGCTCCTGGCCAACTCCGTCTCATACTTGACTCTGATGTCATCAGCAGCAAGATGGGCATTGTCAATGTGCGAAATGATGTAGGCATTGTCCACAGAATTTGCAAAGATCTGAGCCCTCAGGTCCTCGATGGTCTTGAAATAATGCTCCCAGTCTTTGACCTGGGGTCCCTTCTTCTCTAAGTGTTCCCAGATTTTGATCTCCAGTCTCTGATTATCAGCCTCCAGGCTTCTCACCCCCCCCCCCAGGTGGTCATTCAGGTGTTGCATAGTCTCCTTCTCATTCTAGATGCCCCCTATGCCCACCAGACCTCCGGCCATCCCTGCATCCAGGCCCCCAGATCCCCAGCTGCCCTGCAAGCTGGTGGAGTGGGACACAGAAATATGGGAGCCCGAGTCCCTGGCACCTGCATAGATGCTGGCTGCACTGCTGGTCCACCAGACTTGGTAGCTGGGTGACTGCATGGAGCCCAGAGTCCGGTAGCTTGTGGAGAAGCTGGAGCATGTGCTGAAGCTCACATTGTTCAGGGAGGAAGGTGAGAAGCTGAGACTCAGGTTGAAGCTCCAGTAAACCTTTATATGGCACAAAATAATGCCACAGTCCCTTCCCATCTTGACAGTTTCATGAGGACTCTGCATTTTTGTTTTACACTTCGTTTCTATACATTATTGAAAACATTCTGTGGCACTTTGTAAACTTCTGGCTACTCTTTCTTTGCTGCAATAACTTTCTTATAATAATACTGAGAATATATTTCATGTATAGATTCACCTGTCTAAGCTTCCTTGAGGATCACTTTTAAAAATTCTAGACAATGCAACTGTTATTTCAGTAGCTGTACTTAATTCAGTCTGCCTGTAAAGCAATGCCTTCATGACAGAAGTCATTAAAAATAGGATAATGGCTTCCTCGGTGCTTTAATTTTTTTCATGGATTTCATTATTGAAACATAGTCTCACAAATATAATAAACATATATGTCAGGAAAAACCTGAACTCTTGTGCAACTTTATAGAAAATCTCCCTCACTAATGTCACTTGTTCATTCAAACAATAACAATAGCTAATGCCTATTTTGTGCTCACAGTCTTATGTCTGTTTCATGTATTAGCATACTCAAATCTTCTGTATTTTTTTCCTAAACATTTTCCAAGAGTATTTTCAGAAAAAGAAATGGTTTCAATTTGTCAGCACACCACTTCTTTCTATTAACTTGCCCATTTTTAGGAAAAACCAGTGTACTAAAATTATGTAGTTTTTTCTTTATTACTGTTTAAAAAATTGCAAAGGAATTAATGTTAACTTTAGTGACTTTTAAATGTAATGAAGTACTGGATTGAGTATAACATAATTATAAGCAAAACTAAAAAAGCTATAGAAAATTGCTTTTATATTTTTGTTGCTTAACTTTAAAAATATATTGTTGATCACCATGGCTTTATTTTCTCAGTTGCTAAAATCACATTAAACAATATAAAAATATGGCAAGGTTTATTTTCACTTTGAATGTTTGTAAATCTTCATTTCAATCTTCATAACTTCACATTTTTGGCTGACATCTTGAAGGGTATGATTCATCATATTTTTTTTCTCCTAATATAACTTATGAAACATTATTGGAAGTGTGAAAGTTCTCAGTTCTACTTTTTTAAAGAAATCACTCAGTTATCCTTTTCTTATATCATAAATACAATCTTTTAATAAGTTTACTTCCTGAAGTATGTAATGCTTTTAGAAAAATGCACAAGTAATAAGAACAGCTCAATGACTTGATACAAATTGAATGAGCCTGTGTAACTACTACCCAGATCTGGAAATAGAGTATTAATAGTCCACCAGCAGCGTCTTCATGCCTAAACACAGTACATTTCCAATCTCTCTTCCCCAAAGCTACCTATTATTCTAACTTCAAAAATCACAATTAGTTCTCTTTCTTGTTTGGAAACCTTTATACTTTGAATCCTAGAATACATTCTCTTTTGTATTTGGTTTCTTTCTTTTTAAGTATAACTTTATAGCATATTCTGTTCTATAAATATACCAAAACTTACTCATCTCTTTACTACTAAAGAACATTGGAATTTTTCTAATTTTTATCTATTACAAATAATGGTGTTATGAATATTCCTGTATATATAATTTAGTGCACATATATACACTTCTCTTTTGGGTGCACACATACATATGTTTCTGTAGGCATATAATTTTAGGGCCATAGGGTGTGTGTGTACCCAGCTTTACCAAAAGGTTTTCTAGGATATACTCTTAGAAGGAGTACACAAAGTTTCAGTTGCTTCATATTTTTGCTAAGATTTGGCACTGTCAGTCTTTATTCAACCATTCTAGTGATTCTATAATGTTATCTCACTGTGGTTTTAATTTACATTTCTCAGATAACTAGTGTGACTAAACAGCTTTTCAATGTTATCTTAGTCATCATGAAATGAAGTTATTTTGTGAAATAGCTCTTCAGATGTTCACCCATTTTCTCTACTGTGCTGTGTGTATTTTTGTAATTGGTAAAAGTTCTTTACGTATTTTGAACGCAAGTCCTTTTTAGTGTCTGTCCCTTATCTGTTTTGCAATAGTCCCCTCCACTCTGTGGCTTGTCTTTCCACTCTCTAAATGGTGTCTTTAGTAGTATAGTCTTTGATCAAGAGGTTGAATGTTTTTTATTTTTTAGAATAATCTTGAAAAATCCTTGTTCATTTTGTTTTGGTTTTGTTTGACTAGAAAATACAACTTTCCAACACCTTGACCAGGTTCATCAAATCTGCAGTCCAGTGCAATTTCCTGAAATTTAGGGTGCCAATGCATATCCTTAGCAGGCAGCCCAGGCAGGGCCCCAGGCTTAGCAGTCTCTGGAAGCAAAATCAAGATCCAGTGACCAAGATTTTCCTATGATTTCAGTTAATGGTGATCACCAACAGCTGCTAACTTTATTACAAACAAATAAACAAAAACAGATGTTATGTACATCATGATAAAAAATAATATTCACTATCTATGGAGTGGTTGTCCAAGAAATCTAAACCTAAATCTATCATGCTTCAAGATTAACTATCAATTCACAGGAAAACAAGTCAGAACACTTAAAAGGATGCCCACTCACAGGGAAAACAATTCTAGAAAATATGTACAATGTGAAGGCACATGAAAAAATATACTGAATTTCAGAAAATAGGAGACCTGTCTAGAAAGTATACAGCTAATCATGTAATAGGAAAACAGATCTTTTTCGAAGGTGCAAAACACAAGAAACTTTGTATGTAGAACAATGATGCCTCAGTCCCCTTCAAAGCAGGCACCTTGGGACCTCACACAATTCTCCTAATTGCTATCAGTTGCTCCATCCTATTTTCCTGAATCTCATCAACAATCTGAAATCTCTGCCCTTTGAAAGGTGATGTTAGTTTTGGGAGAAGCCAGAAGTTGCAGGGTGCCAAATCTGGGCTGTAGAGGGCCTGAATCTCCTGGGTGATTTCATGTTTCACCAAAATGCTCTTCAGGAGACATGATGCATGAATGCGGGTGATGTTGTGATGAAGCTGCCAATCACCAGTTGTCTACAGCTGTAGCATTCAGAATCATCCAAATAATTTCCATGGAGGAATGTTCAAGCCTAGCACAAAATTTGATGCAGATCCATTGCTCTACTTGCTCAGTCATTTTGACTGTGACAGTCATATGATACACATGCTCACTCAAGGGTCTACAACTCCACTGACTAGGACAGTGAAGTCATCATTGTTCACGCATGTGCATTCCAGTCCACTCTCCTTGGCTACCAGGTTACATCCATGTCATGCAAAACCATTCTCATTATATTAACTACAGCTGGACTTTTTGTGGGCAGACATGGTAGGATATAGATTCTTAAATCATCTCATTTACCTAAAGTTGAGGTTGGGGTTTATACTCAGGATGACCTATCTAGATCTCCTATGGTTTTAGAGAAGGAGAATTTCAGAGTCTTGATTCTACTCCAGAACGTACACAGGAAACTGCAATTTGGAAAATGTTGCAGGAAGAGGCTTGGGTGCTCAGGAAGTGAGGTTGCAATTTAACGAGACTGAGCACATGAATAACATAGACTACATGATGTGTTCAAAATCAACACCAAGGATCTTGAGCGGTACCACAAAGAACAACAAGACAACTTCTGAATCAGGTGAAATGGTATTAAAGAGACCCTGGGCTGCAGACCAGAAACAACCTGCCTCACGCATTGGAGCCTCTGAAAACTTTAAGTGAGTCACCACGACAGCTCTTCTGATGCACAGGCATTGATAGGTGATGAAGTAATATTGCTCACATGGGCAACTCTGTGTTGAATGCTCTAGGGCATGGGATGTAGAGACTTGTTTATTTAATGATGATCAATGTCTCTCCTAAAGAACTTCAGGGAAGTCAGCTAGCTAGTTTGTATTCTTCTTGAAGATTTTTGGGCACTAAGCCTCCAAGCATTAATCAGACTACACACATTCATGGTGAATAAAATCATCAATAAATCCATTCATTTAGATCTGGACCTTCCTGGAGGGAGTTGCTGGTAGACAGTAACACAGACCAGATCCTCCAGCGTGGTGAAGCTCACCATCCATCATGGCATTTGCTCTTGGCTACTCACAGGGAATAAAGAGAAAAGGGAAGGATGTTTTGATCCACGTGTCTTTTCCACTTATATATGAAATGTTCACATAATAACAGAAAATTTAGACAGATATCTTTTTTATTTTTTCATAATGTATGTCTAAAGCATTAGCTTGAGAGGAAATTAATTTTATTACATATAGTTTGTACAAGAAGTGGAGAAATCTTAAATTTATACCAAGGAAAAATTAACTATGAGGTGAAGTTCACACACACACAAACATACACACCTGCACACATTCATACACAAACATACACACCTGCACACATTCATACACAAACATACACACCTGCACACATTCATACACAAACACATTCACCTGAATATATTCATACACACGCATGCACCTGCGTACATCACACACACACACCTGCACACATTCATACACAAACATACACACCTGCACACATTCATACACAAACACATGCACCTGTATACATTCATACATGCATATTTAACATTTGAAATTCTGCAGAAAATACTCCAACTCACACATTATTTTGAAGAGAGAGTCAGTAGAGAGTAAAATTGATACGAAATATTTAAGAGCTAAGTATTTATTGACATAGGTTTTATAACACCAGAATCTAGCCCCAGAATTATATAAACACTTTAAGCACATTAAAATCTCTACACAAGTACACGATCTGCTTTATCTGCCAAGTTAAAACTCAGCTGACAGAGAAACTGTAAAAGCCAAAGTTGATTAATCAAACTCAAGTACAAAAGGATTAAACAGTATCCTCAAATGCAGACCAGCCTGGAGTCTGGCTAAAGGCTCATCGCTTTCAGACTCTGTTCAGATTATGCTTATTACTTGCCATTTTATTCATTCTTCTATATTCATCTGGACCTCTTAATGTAGTCAGAACTGTGTCTTACATTGCCGGTATAGGAATTAGAGGGTTTATCCCATTTCTGAAAACTAGAAAGTAATGAGTAGGGAAAACTGAAAGACTAAATAGAATAAAAACAATATATGAGCTGTCCTGTACTTTCCTCCCACACTTCAGAGAAAAGGTTAAACAATAGGAAAAAAAACAAGAAGGAACTTGTGAAATAATAACAATATGGTAATTAATTAGAACAATGTTCAGGGGCTGTTTTATTTAAAATATCATATCTCTCTGGCTTTAAAAATTAGGTTGTAAACAAATATTTGATCAAGCCATGGGGAGGTTGTGACTTTATCTTAGTAGTAATTGTATACTGCCACCAGATGGCAGTCTTCCCTGGCTCTTCACAGCTCCCTTCCAGAGTCTAACATAGCTTTTCACTGCTGACAAAGCAGCGGCATTGTATCTATGTCTATGTACTCGGTTCAAATATGGGAAATTGGCCAGGACTCTGTGGCTCCAGGATTAAATGTCTTTCACTTGAAAGAGACTTCCATGGGCAAAGGTTTTTATTTTTTCAAGTCATCCATTTATCTTCTGGACAAAGGCTATTTACATAAACTCCAGGCTTAAGTTGAGCTTCTCAGGATTGCAGTTGGCACCTTTCCTTGATGCTCAGGACTCCAGGAGGCTGGTGACTGCACTGGCGAATGTTTCAGAGTGTTGTATTTCTTAAAGCAGCGCCAAGTGAGAAGTATTCAAATGCCACCCATATCTCCAGTATTCTCATCTAATCTCAGTTCCTAGAGTATTTACTTAAAACATTTTCATTTTCTTGGCATTCAATTGTACCTTTCTTTGAGATATTTATGGCTAATGTGTAAAGTTTGAGAATTTTGCTCTCTGACTACATGTGCACAACTACATCATAAACTAATTCCAGAATAAAAGGCGAACATCAGTGATCAGTGACATTCTCATTCAGCAATCACCAGCAACTGAAATTCATGCACTCCCTATTGCTAGAAAACCTCACTGCCTCTTCCCAACTATTTTTAATTTGTACTTCTAAGAAATTTATGTCCCTGACCAGGATCAGTATTAGTGGATTACTTCTTTGATATTGGAATTCACACAATACAAGATGCTATCTATATGTCATATAGAGAACAAGTTGTGAACATTCTCACAGGGTACCTGCTCGGGGTCAATGGTGAGGCTTTGGGGAAAGGGACTTCTCAGGCAAGGGCGGGACAGTGACTCAGGGAGGCACATATGAGGTGGGGCTCTTATCACTTAGCTTTCCCTCGCTGAATGGTAGTAGAACAGGCCATCCCAAACATGACTGTAAGAGTTCAGCCTCTTTGGAATATTAATGATTTTGAGCTGTAGGCACTTGACAAACAGCCAGTACAGGGAGAGACCATCTCTGAACTCCCCTGATGGGCCTGAAGACAGATCCTCCGAAAGAAACTTCATTGTCTTAAATCCTCTCCGGAGTTTCATCAACCAGAAGTTTGACTCTTATCAGAGGAGACAAAGGAAGTCATGACCCAGACAAACTCTGTCACAATGGTCTTACCTCTCACCTATTCTTCTTAGGGCCCCTTCATCCCCTTCTTCCTAAAACCAATTACTCTCCCCTGAGAGACCTACACAACCCCACCCCTTTCTCTATTCAGATGATATTTAAGCCTGAAGTCTAAAGTTACCTCTCCGGGTTATTCAGGTTTCCTGGGTATCTCCCACGTATACTTGAGTTTTACATGTTAAAAATCTTGCTATTTTTCTTCTGTTAATCTTTCTTTGATTATAGAGGTCTCAGCCAAGAACTCATAAAGGTAGAGAGGAAAATTCTTTTTTTCTCTACATTACTTATATCTCACAGAGAAGGCACAAACTATTGAACTAAACTATGAGCAACTTAACCCTGCCTGACATTTTCCAACTGTCCCCGCACCCCGCTCCACACAAGGCAGTATGTTACAAATCTAGAGAATTTCAACTGTTTTATATGTTTAATATAAACATTATTGTATATGTATGATATGTATAATATAAAGGCATTAGAATTCAGTATAAACTTAGTTTAAAAAATTCTCATTATCCAGAACTAAATTCACAGATATTCACAAAGAATGGGGCTTATAATACAGTTGTGCAATAATGTATCGTGTGTGAATACAATCATGCATAAAAAAGGAAAACTTTCTATGGATGAGGAATTGAGGACCAAATTATGTAGGCAAACAAGGAAAGGCTGCAGTATTTTTTACCCTAGTGGAAAACAGAGGAAGTTATATCCTATTTCAATAGCAAGCAGTCATAGGTTTTTCATATACAATTAGAGTTTTCAAATTAACTTCAATACTTAAAATTTCTTTATAACTCTTATTCTATAACCCAAAGGATAAATTCCAGACTAAACTCTGTGGCCTTTAAGATATTCCCCACCCAATTTCATGCCTCCCCTTCTAGCTTTGCTTTGTAATTCTCTGAGTATGCCCTGACCTTGCTTATTTTCCAGTGCATCTTGCTACATAGTGTGCTCCTGGCAGTCTTCCTACTAGCTTATCTTTCAGATTTTCAGGGAGTCCTCAATGCATATTTGATGAGTGAGTTAATCAATTAAATAACTCAGAGTTGCTTTTCTAAAAAATTCCAAAATGACAGGGAAATGTACCTATTCACTTTTCCTTGGAAAGCCCTGGAATACCTGTGTATTATATTAGCTTCCTCGGGCTGCCGTAGCAAATTACCACAAACTAATTAGCTTAAAACAGCCAAAATCTAGTCTCTAAAAGTTCTAGGGGTCACAAGTTGAAATCACATATCTTTAGGGCCCTGTTCCCTTCAGAGCTTCTAGGGGAGAGACTTTTTTTTCCCCCTCTTTGAGCTTCTTGACCGTTCCTTGGTGTTCCTTGGCTCATGGCTGCCTTATTCCAAATTCTGCCTCCATCTCCTCATTGTTTTTTTCTGTACGTTTTTGTGCATCTAAACTCCCTCACTTTCTCTCTCACAAGATATGTGTGATGGCATTTAGGGTCCACCAGATAATCCAGGATAAACTCCTCCTCTCAAGATTCTTAATGTAATCACATCGTTGCCTTATAAGGAAATATCCATTCTTTTGACATATAAAGTAATAGTCAAATATATCAGGTGATTGAGATGCAGACATCTTTGGGAGAGGGGCCATATGCAGCCTACCACAACCTGAGAACAAATAATTAGCCTTATAAGAATGGGAAATTCAACCTGAGTTCAGGGTTCCTATGATGAACACAATATTTCTTGGTTAGACCTAAGCCCAGACATTTCTATAGCTCTCAAAGGAAAGTTTTACTTGTAGTGTCCAAGGAGATTGCTATTGCTAAGTGAGCTCCAAATACACCAACACCTAGAAAACAAGAAGATGTGGAAGACCAAAGTGATGAAAGGGTAACTCGGGACACAGACTGGATCATCACACTCTCATCCTGCCTACTGGACAGGCCAGTGCTGTGACCATGTGGGGATGGAGGTCCCAGACACACATAGTCCACACGAAGCATTTGGGAGCTAGGTTCTAAATGTGGACAAGAAGCTCAAAATAAAGGAGCAACTTTCACTTCCGAGGATCCAGGATAGCAAGGGTGAACTGCTGTGGGACAAAAAATAAATCAAAATGAATTCCACCTACCTCTCAGGGTAAGGAAAAGAGGAGGAACCAGCCAGTGGGAAGGAAGAGGTGGCGTGTGAAACAGGGAGGGCCCAGGCAGCCTGCTTAATGCTGTAAACCCGACAAATTGTTCCAAGCACATAAACTAAAAAGAGGTTTTGTATGATTCTGTAATCTGCCACTTTACCAACATTCTTGTACTCTAAGATTCCATTGTACTAATAGTGAAAAACACAAGTCACTTTTAATAGTATTCATTCAAGGGTTCACATTCAACTGGTGTGCACTTGTATTGAGCCGACTGGCATCGGCCCGCAAGCAAGGCATGCCATCACTGGCCAGTGCTCATCTTGACTTTCTCCGGTATCATCACTGACTGTTCGCATGGGCATGTGAGGACAGGGCTGGAGAAGGAGCCATTGGAGAGGAGGTCACTGGACCTTGAGGCAATAATTGTCCCCTGATTCCTCCAAAGAAAGAAATAGGAAAATAATTAGAGCTTTGGCAATAGGAAACTAATTGTCTTTTTCCTGCTTTATGTGTTTTTGTTTTTTTTTCTGAGCAGGAAGAAAAATTTTATCACAAAGACCATCTAACGGTGAAGGGATTAAAATGTATGAATTGCCAGTTACAAAAACAGTCATGGGAGGCCACGTACAACATAGGGAATCTAGTCCATAATACTATAGTAAGTATGTATAGTATCAGATGGGTACTACACTGATCTGGTGATCATTTAATAAATTATATAACTGTATATCATATGATACATTATAATATGATACAAGTTATATGACCAATATAATAAATGATATATATTATATTACCAGCACATGTTGTAACTAATAATCAAGAGTCTTTTTTAATTTTTTCCTTTCGTAATCATGACTGAAGATAGGTCCACCTCGCTCTTCCCCTGGTCATTTATATAGGAAGGCATTTGCACAAGTTTGCTCGCCCACACCTGAAAAGTAGTTAAAATTTATAGATACCGTTTAGAAACCAATGAAACCCCACAAATATTGTAGCTCAGTAGGATATTCAGTTTTAAGTCTGCAAACTTATTATCTAACTTCATTTTTTAACCAAACATGTGGTTAATAATGTTTGTTATTATTAACACAAGCAGAGCAAAACATAATGGTTCCCAATACATAAATTATAAAAAAATATGGGAAAGTTTACATTTCTTTTAAGCTTTGCTCTTAAGTTTTCTGGTGAGTATTCAGTACTTTTAGGTGTCAAGTAATATCTATGCTGCCTCATTTTTATTTCTCTTGGTGTTTTTTTCTGATTTTGAAAAAGGCTCATAGAACAGCATTATTTGTTGCTGCTTATCAAATTTTGTTTGCAATAATATAAACTTAGAATCATAAAGGGAGAAAGAATCTGCCAGATATGTTATACACTCTACTCCATAATAAAATAAAAATGCAAAATGAATTGAACAAAGAAAGATAAGCCAACTGAGGATATACAACAGTTCTGGAATACATTCTTAAGGTGTGAAGAGCACAAAAGTCTGAAGACACAGCAGAAAGTGTTCAGCTATATATAATTTGATATTTAGTTTCTCCATTCCTTAAGTGACCTGTGGAAGTCACTAATGGTTACTATGCTTTTCAGCCAATCCTTTACTATAACAACTTATTCTTATAACAGACCTGCTCATCTAATCAATTTCTTCATCTGCGGAATGAGAATGACAGTTACTGGCTGGCCAAGATAATGGGTTGAGACTGCTCAGGCTAGATGGAAGACAGGAGAAATCATCAGAACCCTGATAATTTTCCATGGGATAGTGTTAGATTCACAAACAAATAATATTTGGCACCAGTGAAAAATGGTAAAAGAACTGGTTGTTACAGAATTAAAAAAATTAACTTAAGCAAACTCTTTGGAGTGCAGCTAAGAGCATCATATGAAATCATAGGGGGGAAAGATAATATGGATCATTGAGGAAACAGTATGGTAGTTCCTAAAGAAATTAAACTAGAATTACCATGTGATCTAGCTATGCAATTTTTGGTTATAAGAGGTATGTCTAGAAAGCTGTTTCATATAGTGAAGAAGATATAAGATACAAGAAACACTGTACACACAACAATGATGCCTCAGTCCCCTGCAAAGTAGGCACCTGGGAACTTCACACAGTTCTCCCAGTGTCTCTTTCACTGTTCAAAAACATCCTGCAAAATCCTTTGCTGGAATTGCCATCAGCTGCCTCATCATATTTTCCTAAATCTCATTGATGGTCTGAAATCTCCTGCCTTTCAAAGGTGATTTTAGTTTTGGGAAAAGCCAGAAGTCACAGGGCGCCAAATCTGGGTGCTGAGTTAAACATTTTCAGGTGTTTGCCTTGTTGCAGGCCTTCCAGAGCACAGATCACTTTCAACAGATTCTCGACCATCTTTGAAATGTTTGTGCCAACTTTAATTTGCACTGCACTCATTGCATCATCCCTGAAAGCCTTCTGAATCATCTGAGTACTTTCTAAGGAGAAACGTTCAAGCTTAACACAAAACTTGATGCAGATTTATTGCTCTACTTGCTCAGTAGTTTTGAATGAGATAGCCACATAGTACATGTGCTCACTCAACAGCCTCCGCTGACTAGTACAGTGAAGGCATCATGGCTCACGCATGCGCATTCCAGTCCACTGTCCTTGGCTACCAGGTAATACTGTTGTTGTGCAAACTGTTCTTGTTATATTAACAGTGGTTGGACATTTTCCAGACAGACATTGTATATTCAATAGAATTGAAATCAGGGATTTGAATGTATATTTGTACACAAATGCTCATAGGATTTGGTTGCTTTCATTGCAAATCAGGTATTCATTGACAGATGAATAAGTAAACAAAATGTGAAATATACACACAATGTAATGTTATCCAGCCTTAAAAAATGAAATTCTGACATAGTCTACAACAATGGATGAACCTTGAAGACATTATGCTAAGTGAAATAAGTCAGACAAAAAAGAACAAATATTGTATGACTTCACTTATATGAGGTGCCTAGAGTAGCCAAACTCATAGAAACAGAAAAGTAGAATGCTAGCTGCCAGGGTGTGGTGGGGAGAGGGAATGGGAAGTTACGGTTTAATGGGTACAAAGTTTCAGATTGGCAAGGTGAAAAGTTCCAGAGATGGATGGTGTTGATGTTTGCACAACAATGTGAATGTTCTCAATGCCGTTGAACTGTATGCACCCTTAAATATTGGTTATATTGATAAATTTATGTTATATATATATTTTCCACAATAAAAAAGATAGGAATTTTTCTTCCTGGGTTTTACAAAATCATGTATTAAAATTGTTATCATATAAAAGAGCAAGTTTTCTTAGAAATATTTTACATGCATAATGATGAATTATTAAAGGAAGGAGAGAGAGGAAGTGGGCTATTCTTTTGATTCTTCTGCATGCCAAATCGTTTAGAGAAGACTAAAAGGCAAGGTGACTCTCTTCTTTAGATTAAAATAATGATATTTCAGCTCAGGTGATAGTTTTGCATTACAGCCATTTAATTTCAAGTTCATTACATGACTGCTAATCATCTGGACACTCAATTTTTCAGATATGAAGTCTAAATCTGGGAAAATATATGTTACCCTTTAAAAATTGCTGTTGGCCCACACACATACACACACAAAAAACACTATACAGTAAATACAAATAACTGAGATCTGGAAATAAAACCATTATTAAATCATTGAAATTGACCAACTTTCCAATATCTGGTATCAGGTACAATGATCAGAGTTGCAGCTAGAACAGATGGTCCACTGGCTGCTCCAGGCAATTATTCTCCAATAAGTTACAGAAGCTGCCAGGGTAGTCTGGTCCCTTAGCTCAGGAAGTTGAAGCAGTGGATCCTTTGGAAATTTTCAGTGGAAACAAAGTTTCTCTTTAGTAGTCTCTTCTTGCTCATTTTCCCTCCTTCAATTCCTCCATCTCCCTTAATACACTTACCTTACCCCAGATCCTTTTGTATCAAATGTACAATTAAAAAGTAAGAGAGGGAAAAGACTAAGAGAAATGAAACAGTGGAACTTATTTTGATGGCTCCTGAGCTTTGGAGACACTGAAACAGAATGCCCTAACTTCACAAGGCAATCAGCCAAAGTGACCAAAACAGCACTCTCACAGTCTAACTTGGGAGAGCTTAAATTATTTTTCCAGCCCTTATGGTAAGCAATTTAGACACATGTATCAAGGACGTAAACATTACTATATTCTTGACTAATAATTCTACCAATGGGAAATCTGCCTAAGTAACAAGTCTTAACTATAAAATATTTTATAGAGAAAAATGAGAAACAATCATTCAAATGACAATTAAAACTCCAAGTAATGCAGAATAACTAGTGATATTGTGACTAATCAGTAAGGTAGATTTTAAAGGCCATTAAAAAAGATGATCCTTTTAACATATAAATACCTATATGCTATATTGAGAAAAGCAAATAACAGTATGGTGTGTTATATAATGTATTTGCTCTATATATCAAACTACAAGTGTTGACCTGTTGGTATAAACATCGTATATTAGTATTTTTCCCTGTGGGTGGATTTGGATTCAATTCTAATTCAGCATACTGAATTATGTTGTTTAAAGAAAAAAAGTAACTTATTGTCTAGACCTATTCTCTTATATTTATAAACAGGAATAGAATTCTCAAAGACTGTCCATCCTACTAGAATAAGACTTAAACAGCATACAATGACTAATGTTGATATTCATACTTAGAACACTGAAGCTATTCGTTTCAAACTCAGTTGATGTCCAGCTATTTCTCTATTTCCTCACAAGTTATTCTTTCACTCCCTTCTACTTCCAAGCAACAATATTCTATTAAATATGAGGTTCTCTCTCTCACTAAGATCCTTGAAGTCCTGCTTCTTTACCGTGGACAAGACAGCTGCTGAAGCTCCAGCCATGCTGTTCACTGCAATGGCTGACCTTCAACTTACCTTTGAGACATTTCTTGGGATTTACATATATCTTTTTATGCTCATATTTTATTTGCCATAACTATGTCACATAACCAACCTAGCTGCAAATGAGACCAAGAAAGATAGTGTTATACTGGTAGCCATACCCTCCAAATCAGGGATTCTATGTTACAGAGGAGGATGTACAGAAGGACAATTAGGAAACAAATGAGCAATCTGTCATACAGCTCCTACTCTTTATTACATTCCATAGTACCCAGTGCTTGACCAAATAGGTGTACAAGATGTTTACTTGATTAATGGCATTTTTAAAACTTAATTCAACTAATGTGAAGTTATTCAGTCACAAATTTGAGAGAATAATCTAGAAATGCCAATTCTAGTTATTTATATTATGTAATAAATCAAAGATGTGCTTAAAGATTTAACAAGAATATATTGCTTATTAAAATATTTTAATACTATAAAAGTGTAAATCATAAATGACCAATGATATAAGACCGATTATATAAATTATAGTATATCCATATAATACAATACTATGCATGGAAATGTTGGTCTTATATTAAATGAATTAAAAAGAGCAGATTACAAATCAGAGTGAGCAGAATTATAGGCAAGTTTAGGTTTATGATTATTTATCTCTTTTTCAAAATAGTTTTCTACAACAGCATTTATGTCCAAAGGACAGCTCACATTAAAGTTATTTTTAGATCATATTGGGTTAAATAATATCAGCATTAAAAGAGCACAGAGCCCATAATTCACACCAAATACTCCTTATGCTTTGGTCAAGTGATAATTGAGAGACACAAGAAAACTCCACTCATTTTTTCTTTATTATGCTTGTGTCCCTACTTTCCTCCCATTCTCTCTTAGGCACTTCTTTTGATCACATACCTGCATGCAAATACACACGCTTGCACTATTGCACAGTTGCACAGAAAACAAGCTGGATATAAATTTAAAAAAATAGAGAGAAAATAAATGCACAGGGGAACCAAATCAAATCTTAGTAAGCTTAAAAAGAACTAAGAAATGCCACATTATGAGGAGAGCACATACAAAAAGCAACTTGATATTTCTGCTAGTATTTTCTCCACTTAGCAGAGCTGTGAGTTGGGGCTAATGTCTGGCAGGGTCTGCTGGTAGTCTTCCCTGTATGGGGTAGATTATATTTATATGGATTTATTCACTTGAAGTGTCTGCTTTACCAACACACATAGTCAAGATTTGATGGCCAAATGGAGATGTAGAGAATAGTACACCAAAATGGGAATGAATAAATAAGATTCCCTTGCTAAAGTCACAATTTCTCAGAAACTCAGTTTCCATTTTAACTATAATAATAAAATAATGTACAATTTATGCCTTACTGAATTAAAATTTGATGTTCACACTTCAAATATTTCATGCCTCAAATTATTTCATAATAAAGGGAGCCCTGGATTGAAAGCCGAGAGACACCAGTGTCGATTCTCAGTCCCACTCCTAACTAGACAGTGTGTTAAGGGCTACCAGAATACATGTAAACGAAGGAGTGAGATAAGATGAATTCTAAGGTCTCATTCAGTTTAACTTTCCATAATTCTTTGAGCATAGCCTCTATAACAATTTCACATGCCAGAATATTGCCATCGGCAAAAATCTCCTCATATGTAAAACTGGATTCAGCCCTGAGGATATTACACCTCATTGAATCTAGAGCTCACTGTAGGGTGAAAACCATTCTTCTTTGGCTGGAAAAGCACATAATTATTTAGTCTATGTCCCTCACAGTGTGGGTAACTTCTTTAGTCTCAATTGTTCAGATCTGACAAGAGCGTAAAGATATGTGGTGATTATAAACTGCGAGAAAAGCAACTGAACTTGATATTTATTCAAACCCCAGGATTGATGCTCTCTATGTCAAGTTAATGAGGAAGAAAAGTCTTCATGAAACTAGATATGAAGCACCACACATCAGCAGCTTATTTTGAAAGAAGATTTGAAACAGAAAAGAATGAGTCATATTCATAAAATGGCTCTATCATATTTCCAATTCTTCCTTAAGATTTTTGCTTCATGTGCCATATGCTTTCATAGGAAGTGGCATCCCTCCTGCAGCAATAAATGTACAGGTAAGTCTGAAATGGATGCTATGATAAGACCAGAGAAATTTTAGAGAATCCGTGAAAAAAGGTTAAGACTTCAATTAAGTAATCTTATTCTGTAAGAACCCGGCAAACATTGCCAGGCCATAAGGCTGAATGTTCCTGGACCTTACTAGATTGAAGATGAAATTTAAGCCATAAAATAAGCCTTACACTACCCTGGACATATAGCTGAGCTGGAAGTTTATTAGAGCACAATACATCATAGAGAATTGCAGCCAGCTCCACTGACCACTATAATACTCTGTCACGGGTTTCACAGAATATAGGAGCAGATTTAGAGTTTTGAGTAGATCAAAGTATTAATAAAAAGGTGCTTTGCTTGATCTTTCCTGGGACACTAACAAAATGTCATTTTTAACCTCTGCTCATTTCTTTATGAAATAGGGGCACTACTTCCTCAAGCACTTAGAAATGCTTATGAGAAATGTTTTACATAGAAAATGTGTATAATGGCTTCACTATAATCATTGTTATTATGGGGTATTACCACACTTCTGTCAAGGGGTCAATCAACTAACTCTATTGGACCCGGGTTGTAATGAAACAGCTGTCCTCATGGGGAAAGAAAAAATTACTGGTGTCCTACTCTACTTCGCAACATGTTCTAATCAACTTTAAGTGAAAAAAATTTAGTTTTTTACTGAGACAAAAAGAAGGAAACATGACTTATATATTCTTTTGAGGAAAGCAAAAATTTTTGTCATAACATTGGACTACATGAAAAGTGTCTCTTCATATATATATTTCAAGTATTTATTTTATTTTTTATAGATCTCATATTGTATTTTGTATGAAATATGAGGTGTATCTGAAAAAGAAAACATGAAACAACTCATTAATTTAAGTACAATTTTATTTGTGTCCCATCACAAATTCTAAACTGGATGGCAATGCATCATTAATAAAAGAGCTATTCTCCTAATAAATCTTTGGGTTTGGATTCCCATAATAACATTTGCACTAAACATAGTCAAACTAGATCTTCTTATTTGATGTGACATAGGAAAAATCTGATTATTCTAAGATTGGCTTAGTATTGATATAATTTTAAGTTAATGGTTAATTTATGATAAAATTAAAATATGATAAGGAAGTTGCTTGAAGAGTTCTGGCCAAATGGAGGTGTAGGTAGAAATACTTTGCTTCCTTGCCCAACCAAAACAAGAATAATAATCAATTTAAAGACAATAAACAATCAGAACTGCCAGAAAATCAACTGCATGGAAATCCAACAACTAAGGAGTTAAAGAAATATTCATCCAGACTGGTAGGAGGGGCAGAGATAGGCAGCCCGGAGGGCAGAGAGGACCTGTGGCAAGGCAGCGGACTGTGCAGGCAAGGTGGGACTAACTGACAGGAAAACTAAAGAATCAAAACCTCTAGCTTCAAAATATTGTGGGGGTTACAAAGGTGGGGCAAACTTCCAGTCTCACAGGAGAGTTCGTTGGAAAGTGGGACTAGAGCAGAGCAAGTGGCATTGTCCCCTCTTTGACTCCTCCCCAACAGACAACACCAAACACAGCTAAGAGTGTTGCCCTGCCCAGGTGAATACCTAAGGCTCTGTCCCATTACACCATAACAGGTCTGCCAAGACAAAGAAATATGGTCCAAATGAAAGAACAGATCAAAACTCCAGAAAAAGAGTAAGTGATGAGGAGCTAGACAACCTATCTGATGCAGAGTTCAAAACACTGGTAATCAGGATGCTCACAGAAATGGCTGAGTATGGTGGCAAAATGAAGGAAGAAATGAAGGCTACACAAAATGAAATAAAGAAAAATACACAGGGAACCAACAGTGAAGAGAAGGAAACTGGAGCTCAAATCAACAACTTGGAACAAAAGGATGGAATAAACATTCAGTCAGAACAGGATGAAGAAAAAAAGAACTCAGAAAAATGAGGAGAGGCTTAAGAACCTCTGGGACAACTTTAAGCTCTCCAACATCCGAATCATAGGGGTGCCAGAAGGAGAAGAGGGAGAGGAAGAAATTGAAAACTTATTTGAACCAATAATAAAGGAAAACTTCCCAAATCAAGTGAAGGAAATAGACTTCCAGGAAGTCTAGGAAGCCCGGAGAATCCCAAAGAAATTGGGCCCAAGGAGGAACACATCAAAGCACATCATATTTATATTACCCAAGATTAAAGATAAGGAGAGAATCTTAAAAGCAGCAAGGGGAAAGGAGAGAGTTACATACAAAGGAGTACCCATAAGACTATCAGCTGATTTCTCAAAAGAAATCTTACAGGCAAAAAGGGACTGGAAAGAACTATTCAAAGTCATGAAAGGCAAGAATTTACATCTAAGATTAGTCTATCCAGCAAAGCTGTCATTTAGAATGGAAGGGCAGATAAAGTACTTCCCAGATAAGGTAAATTTAAAGGAGTTCATCATCACCAAGCTCTCATTATATGAAATGTTAATGGGACTTATCTAAGAAATAGAAGATCAAAAACTATGAACAATAAAATTACAACAAACTCACAACTATCAACAACTGAACCTAAAAAAAAACAAAAACAAACTAAGCAAACAACAAGAACAAGAACAGAATCACAGAAATGGAGATCACATGGAGGGTTATCAGTGGAGAGGAGGACAGGGAGAATGGGGAAGAAAAGGTGGAGGGAACAAGAAGCGTAACTGGTAGGCATAAAATAGATAGGGGGCAGTTAAGAGTAGTATAGGAAATGGAGAAGTCAAAGAACTTATATGTACGACTCATGGACATGAACTCAGGGGGAAGGAATACTAGAGGATGGGGGGTGCAAGGTAGAGGAGGGATACACAGGAGAAAATATTGAGAGAGCTATAATAGCATAATAAATAACATATACTTTTTTTAAAAAGAAGCTGCTTGATATTCATTTCACATTATTTAAATGCTTCACAAGGCATAGATTATATAAGTAGTCCCCATCCTACAAAGGGGTTGTATTCCTATACTTGGATAAAGGTATTTGGATAATTTTTTAAAGAAATCTTTCTCAACCATGTGTGTAGGCTTCTGGACATTTTCATAATAGTTGCTTTGATGTTGTTGAAATTTAATACAAATAATATTTCAAGTTGATATTTAATACATTATTCTTATGATGAAAGGTATATGTATCTGCAACTCAGGATGCTATGGATAAATAGTGTTGTCATAACCCCACATACTTGGTATCTCTCCACTCTGCCATTCTTAGGGTGTCAGCTCTGCCCACTGGCCATCATCAACAGCAATCAGACTCAGGCAAAGTCAGAGGTTATTGCTCATGATAGGCATTGGGTTCCCAAACAAGAAATACCTTGATGCTTTTCAAATTAGATGTTACCATGAGGAACTGGTTAGTTTGCCTTCCCAATATAAGTAAATTTTAGATTTCTGCTGACAGCAATGGAGAAGTCAAAGAATTGGGAGGTTTCCAAAAAAAATGTTTAACATTTCACCTTTTTATCTCAAATATATATATTTTTCCCATCATCCTACAGAATCCTGAAAGAAACCATCTGGCCTATAAGATACTATTTTTAAAAGTTGTTTTTATTTTATTTTGGTGTCAACTTATTATAACTTTTAATTGTATGTTGCACAAATATTCTCCACAAAGTAAAAGCATAAAACCAGCAACATTCTCATCTCACATGTCATACTTTAGCAATCAATATTTAACACCAAATCATCCAAATACAGAAAAGAATTCATACTATATAACCAGGTATGTTGTTTAAAAAATTCTCCCACCACCTTTTTAAAAAAGTTGTAATCATTGTCTTTTAAAGTTAAGAATTTCCTTTCAACCCTGTTTAATATAACCTCCTAAAACTACATGTAAAAATATTAGTATGCAAGCAGGTTATCATCTGTATGATTTTAGAAGAACAATTGTATAGAGCTGCTGTCAGATTAAAAAGGTAGTGCACAAACACCTCATTAACTTGTAGATCAATGACACAAATGTGACTAAAAATTCATAGACAAATTTTATCAAACCTAAGGTTATTACTAATCCATTTCACTTTTTGCAGCAGCAGAAAAGGTAAAAACTATTATATGACATTTTCTAACAGAATATGTTCATGACCAAATTCAAATGGCTGTGTCTGTTGCCTCTAATGCTACTTTTGATAAGATGAGAATAAAAGTAAAGAGATGAGAATGATCAGTATACAAAAAACATTTCAGAAAACATTCTGGCACTTGTAAATGGAGCTTTTGGTTTTTTGCTTCTGACTTCTTTAACTGCCAGTCACCTGCATCCTCTAGCATTTTCCACTAATTATTAACTCTTTACTAATATGACAGCTCCTTTATTTAGCCAAAGAAATAAAGCCTAGAATGATGGTGTATTTTCCAGTGTATTAATGTGCTAGTCAAATTAATTCAGAAGTGAGTTTTATCAGAGTGTCTCATTGTTTAGCTTTTGTAAGGATGCAGTAATGTCACTTTGAACTCCAAAAATACCTGCTCTGTAGTCCAATTATTTATATCCTAATAAAAAAGTCACTACAATGAATCTTGATTTTTTTCTGCTAAGTGGACAATATATAATCACTTTTTCTTTGTTAGAAGGTTTCTGCCAACTTTGTGGCAAAAATAATAAAATGGTATCATATTAAAAAAATGGTCACCACCTTATTTTCTGAAAGGAATGGTAGTAAATCAAAAATATCTGTATGGCAGGTCAAAAGGACATTTATTTATTCCATAGTAGATCTTTTCCATATAATGTTTTGGGATGACAGAAATGTTCCATATCTGTGCTATCCATTACACTAGCCACTAGCCACACGCCGCTATTGAGCACTTGAAGTGCAACCAGTTGAATTAAGAAAGTACATTTTTAATTTCAGCTAATTGAAATGTAAATAGTCCCCCATGGATAGTGGCTGTATTAGTCATGATGTATGGTATAATATATTCTTGGATTCTACAATTATTGTCAGACTTTCTGATGATGTATCTAAGCCTTGGATTATATGTATATATTCTTGACTAGACAAAAATATATTAAAAATGTGATCATCTCCAGAGGCACTAATATATGTAAGCACTTTGTATGCTAAGAAATCAATTCAGCATTCTGAGAGGGGTGGGTGGCTGGCTGTATTAGCTTAAATTATTTAGTTGTGGTATCATCAATCACCAATTTTTAGTAGGTTACAACAGTATAGTTTATTTCTTATTCCTGTTACCTGCTTTTTTTCAGGGTTCAGCTATAACTAGCCTCTGGGATCAAGTTGGAGTGGCTACTGTTTAGGTCTTAACAATATTTTGGTAGGGAGAACAGAACAATGGTGGATCCATACATTGGCTCTCAAAGGTTTGCTCTAAAGTGGCTCATGTCACATATGTCACATTTTATCAGCCAAGTCAAGATATATGGAAAGTGTGATATTGGTGGTGCTGAGAATATTATCTTCCTTTAGGCATAGTCTGGTCTGGTAGAGCAGAATCAGAGAAGAGTAGATGTTTTAACAATAGTGCAATTTATTCTCTATAGATAAATGGATATACCACAGGTATGCATGCATATACATATACATGCATACATATGTATAATATTTAGACATATATATTTTCATGATGTAATTTTAGAAGATATTTGAATTGGTCAACAGTTATCTATATATGTACACATATATATATGTTTACATATATATATGAAATCAACAAAATACAAAAAATGAAGAATTAAGAATACAATACAAATAACATACAGTAAAAAAAGGAGTATAAAAATATCAAATCATAGATCTCTTATTGTTGACAGAGTTGGGTTGTAAAATGCGTTCTGTTGTTCATTTTGTTTTTACCCTTTTACAATCTTTTCTTCACAAAGCCACTGAAAGGAACACTTCCAAATGCAAATTAGATCATGTTGCTTCCCTACTCAAAACCCTCTGCTGCCATCTACCTTAGTCAGAAGAGAAATCTGAAGTTTGTGTCATTGCCGACAGGATCTAGCACCTTGCTAACACTAAACCCATATCCTACCTCTTAGCTCTACTCCAGCCAGGACAAGAACGGTCTCATCTCAAGGCCTTTGCATTGTCTGTTCCCTCTGCTTCTGTCTGTTCTTCTCCCAGAAACAGGCATGACTGGCTTGCTCGCTTTATTCTGTAACCATTCTATCTAATTAATTAAAATAGCTGTCCATCACTTCCATCATTTTCTGTACCCTATCTAAAGAGTTTTCAATACTTATCAACACTGAAATGAAAATTATGTTGAGCCTGAAAAATTGACATTGACTGTCCTTGAGTTTATAATTTCTGTCATCTCTTCTTCATGATCTCTTCTTAGAGCTATTACTTTAAGTATTTCTAGGCTACATAAACAGGTGGAAGTCATTTAGCACTGCCTACCAGTTACCAACTTTCATAAAAGTTAAAGAAAAACCTAAGCAATCAGGTCTCTATCTGTACTGAAAAAACAAGAATAGATAACTTGTAATAACTAGATAATCATAGAGCCTTACACAAATTTGACATATCTGGGTTGGAGGAGATGGGCAAAAGACAAGGGGAATGTTTCCAGTGTCCCTATTTTTGATCATTCCCAACGTGGCTTTGTTCTTTAACTTATGAAACTGAAATGTAAGAGTTTGAGAAAGACAAGAATTTGCCTGATTTCCATGAATAACTTGTAAAGGAAAAGTCCATTAGGAAGGAAAGAAAGAGCATTGTCATTTTAGTTTATTTATATGAGCCAATAAACTTTGTAAGTGACTAAAATATTCCTGATCCTTAGTATGCATTATATAATGCTTTGTAGTTTACAGAATGCTTTTATAAACTTTTTCTCATTGGATTATAAAAATCAAGATCTGCATTATGGTTATGATTGGATTAACTCAATAACAAGATCCCAAACAGAAGTTAATTTTGAATATCCAAAAGAACTGATGTCTGTGAGAGACGGGTGTTTCTGAGCAACACTAGGCTTTTGCATGATAGAATCACTTATTATAAGTAACTTTAAAACAAATGCAAAACAAAATGCATTTGTCCTAGCTTTGTTACTCTCTCTACCTACTAAAACCCATCAAAAATTACTTTATGCACTTGCAAACAATTGAAAATACACATTTAGAGGTGGTTTCTTTTAGCTTAAAGTTCTGCTCTATATAGGTCTGCAATATCCAACATGTAACTACTGGGCACATGTGGCTACTGAATGCTCGAAGTGTGGCTAGTTGGAACTAGGATGTGTGTAAGTATAATAGACACACTAGAGTTTTTCAAGCTAAAAAGAAAGAATATAAATAATCTCATTAATAATTTTCTTTTGAATACATGTAAATCAATTACATCAATAATATTTTGTAAATGGATAAAAAACAAAAATCAAATTAATGTGACTGGGCTTTTTGTTGTTTTTTTTCTTAATATGATTACTAAGAAATTTAAAATTGCATATATGACTCACATTTGTGGCTTATATTATCTCACTGTTGGACAGATAATTATGACATAAACTGTAATAGATAAATCTTATACATTCTTAAAAGATGGTTTAATTAGATTTGAGAAAACATAAATGATAGTACAAAGATGCCTATCACGAGTTTAGAAAGACTCAGGAAAGTCTGCAATATAATCTCTATCCTAAAATGGGGCTGATGGAATCCATTACAATTTGTTACACGTACTGAGAGCTCAGTCACTACATGACATTGTGCATGTTTTATCCCATTTAATGCTCATAAAACCCCCAAGAGGTAGGTGCTAAATCAATGCTAAAGCCATTTGCTATATATTTTTCCACGGTCATTTGCCAAAAATTAGTTTGTTTTTCTCTTTCATTTGGTTGAAGTCTACACACTTGAGGCTTTTTTATTCTAGTCGTTTCCCTTTAAGATAGAATTAACACTTAAAAAATAGTAAAATATTGAAAAATGAAAGGGGTTATAAAATGTATGTGTGCAGGAGAATTCTGTGATCAACAGGATTATAAAATAAAGTCCTTATTCAGTGTATACAGAGGTTGGATATCTTCAGAAAGGGCTTAAGTGGGACACTAGTCCACTAACACCTGCACTTGACTACTTAAAACACTATTTCCTAAAATAATGTCGTACTTGGTAAGGATGTGGGCCAGGCCCTAAAGATGGGTGCTGCTTGCTGGCCTTACCTGAAGGCAACAGTGATCATTGGTCATCACGCTGTGACTCAGTACCAGCTTGTGTATTGTCTTACATTTATATTCTCTCATTCAATTTTTGAATATCTATTTGTTCTTATTTCTTACCTAAAATTTCCAGAAGCTGTTCCAACCCTGCTTTTCCTGAAGTGATTAACATAAATGTTGTTTGTTTTGTTTTCTCTTTTCTTCTTTCACATTTTAATAAAATTAGACCCCCCAACTACAGTGGGAGTTTATGCTTCATTTTGTTCTGACATCTCCATTTGTATAGGCCACCACCAGGGAAACCTCATTAACTGTGGATTTCAAAGCTTCATGTAAACTACAAGTGTCCTATTAATCTAATCCTGTTATAAGAGACCCTTGATTTCACAGGGGATACCCTCTGAGACTCTCAAGAATTCTCAAAGTCAAGGGCACTATTATATCCAACAATTTTTCCCTTAAAAATTCAATAATGCAGAATGAAAAAAAAAATGTAAGTAGTCTCTTCAGACTTAATGGTTCTGCAAACACAAGGCCAAAATCATGTGTATAAAGCTATTTGAGGGATAAGAACTGTTACTTTCTTACATATCTTTATTGTCCACCAATATTATCAGTTGGCTATTTTCTGGGAAATATTTCACAAAGCAGCCAAGTTTTCCTCATGTCATGAGTGTAGAAGATGATGAAGAGAGAACAATAAAAGCCCAAATTGAGATGAATTGTCAACTAGGAAAAATGGATGGGGAAGCTTACTATAGCACACTAGCTTCAAAGTATAAGAGAGTCAATTCCAGCTATGATAAATTACAAATTATTACATCCATTGTTTGCAAAATAATGAAGAGAATTTTTACTGCCAAATATAAAAAAGCCACTCAAGCAATTTAATCAAAATTGAATTGTATTGTTACGATGGATAGTTAGCTAATTATTAATAAGGAAGGAAACAAAGGGAATTGGACATTGTTGAGCCTAATGGACTGAGGAGCTTAAGCCTGTTTGCTTCACCAGGAAGTTACAGCTTCACACACTCCAGAGCATCACAGCATTGTCCAGGCAAGGATTAACACTCCTCCCTTTTCTCCTTTGGTACCAGATTATTGGGAGGTAGGTGGAGCTAAGCACACGCACAATAGAGGTCAAAAGGACACAGAGGCAGGTGCTTGACCATAGAGGCCTGTCAGTCTAATCTGGGAGAGGGATCTATTGGTTAGGGGGTGGACCCTTCAGAGCCAATGTAAGCTTGGGGAATTGATTGGTTATTTAAACAAAATTTGTTTATGAAACTGAGAAAGAGATAAAGAGAGAAACATTGACTTCTTTTTCCAATTATTTATATATTTATTGGTTAGTTTTTGTATGTGCTGTAACCTGGGATTAAACCTGCAAACTTGGCACATGGGGGTGATGCTCTAACCAGCTGAGTTACCTGGCCAAGCCTTGCCTGGTTATTTTTTAAAAACTTTTTTGGGTCTTTCCGAAGCCCCAAATAATATAATCTTAAGGAACAAAGAGCTCTCTCTCAGTGACCTATGTTTGCACTGTCTACTGGTATGTATGCTCTCTCCTTAATCATGTGGCCTGTACAGCCATGCAGCCAGCACCCATGTGGACTCCAAATGCAGGCTTTAAGCAGGAGCCTGGGTACAGCAGGATAGGTGGGAATAGTGCTAAGCTACCTGTATGGGGACTGAGACTGCTTAGTAGCCAACTGCAGGCTCCAAAAGGACTAAGCTTTAGTACAAAACAGAAACACTGCACACTGGCCTTTGTTTTGGCCTTGCTGAAGACACAGCTGGACTTTTTTATGGCAGGATGGATGGAGATGGGATACAGGAGCAGCCCTCCTCCAGAATAAAGCTTGTCACACCACAGTCTCCCATGTGTGGGTCCATGAAATGTTTTTCTCAGGATCCCATATGTCTTGCAGCTGTTCAAGGCCAGGCGAGTTCACACAGGATTAGGGCAGACAGAAGAAAATTCACAGAGCTATGGGGATGTCTGACATATCTTTATTCTGGGGTGGGGCCATCTACACACACCACAAGCTGCGTGTCACCACAGGAAGTCCAGACTCCTTTATATACTGAGTGTACAAAAAGCCGGCAAGGTGCCAATACTGACCTTCAGGTTAGATAACAGAGCTTCGTTCTACGAATGCGGGCCCCTGCTTGAGGTTACATGAACCCTGCGAAGTAATGTCTGCCAGGACATCCAGGCGAGGGAGGCTGACTGGCTCCATTTCCCTACACCACGAAAGAGCCCCACTTCCACCAGCAACAGTATTAGGTGTGTTGGGGTACAAGCTGACCATTATAGTAATCCTTGTGAAAAAAAATCAGTAATTATTCTTAAATAAATCCTTACTGATATCAATCTAGTGCAAGGCTTCATTGAGTGGCTAGTGTAGAAGCAAACAGAAATTTAGCAACCAAAATTCAAAGGATCTGTTCTCATGACTCGCAGTATAAGGCACACATCTGAAATCACTGTTTAATATTCTCTGTGAGAATTCTAACAAACTTTTTTATACTCACTGAGAATATGCTTTATTGATTTTAGAGAGACAGGAAGGGAGAGAGAAAAAACAATGACATGAGAGAGAAACATTAATTGGCTGCCTCCTGTACACTCCCTGAGTGGCAAGTGCCCTGACTGGGAATCAAACCCTCAAGCTTACACTGTATAGGACAATGCTCCAAACTCTTATCATCCAATGCATCCATTATATTGCTGTCTTAGCTCTTCTACTGATTGCTTACTTCTTTGTGATGGCCACCAGGAATCCCCAATGTGAAATTTGTATATTTCATATAGCATTTTTTTTGTCTGTTTGATGTAGTAACTAGCAATTTTATTGAATGTAGGCATGAATTTAATAGTGTTTAGAAATTTCTATTTTATTTATTTATGTATTTTTAAAGATTTTATTTATTTATTTTTAGAGAGAGGGGAAGGGAAGGAGAAAGAAAGGGAGAGACATCAATGTGTGGCTGCCTCCCATGTGCCCCCTACTGGGGAGCTGGCCTGCAACCCAGGCATGTGCCCTGACTAGGAGTCAAACTGGTGACCCTTTGATTTGCAGGCCTGCGCTCAATCCACTGGGCTACACCAGCCAGGGGAAATTTTTGTTTTTAAGATGTTTAATTTAATGATCCTTTTGGTAAAATAGGTGGTTATAAGGCAAAGAGTTAGACTCTGTTTCATTCTACTTCCAGAAAAACAGTAATTCCTTTATTCAGGTAAGTAAAAAAAAATGTAAAATACATTCAATAGGTCCAATATAACAATTTGTGAGAATTTATTAATGTTTTAGGATAGACCACCCTCCCCTCAGTGTTTTAAGTACATCTTCCCGCTTCCTCTCATGGTCTCTTTTCTCTGAACTATAGCACACAAGCACACAAACACACAGTTTTCTCTGTTTAGCTCTAAGTCAAGGTATTTAATGATTTTTCAGTCTTACAGGTTGTAAATTCGTGTGAAAGTTCTTCAAAATATAATTAACTGTCTTTTAAAAATTTAGATATAAAGTCATGCAATATAATTATCAGTTGAATTATTCATATATTCAGACAATAGCTCAAATCAGAAATTTATCAGTTCCAAAAATTTTAAAATGTTTCTAAAAAGTTCCTAAGTTCCTCATTTCTACAAAGTTACCTGCACATAGCTAATGATGAATGCTAAAGTATCACCTTGCGTTCATCGTACTGGCTTTGCTTTCCACTGAGAGGCTCTAGTCTTTTTGGTAGTCCTGGTCTTAGCTCCTATGGCACATGATGCACTGTTCTTGGTCACCATGTGCTAATGCTACACAATTTGTACCTTTAGCAGCACCACACTCACCTCCATCTAAAATGCAAATATCACAGTGTTTCAAATACAACATCAGAAAACAGTATTCATTTCAGTTCACTTTGCAGACTTTCCTTTTTAAGTCATACTCTGAATTTTGGTCACCCTTTGGCTCTAGTGAGATAGAAACATTAATTACATTTGCAAGAATTATTTGAGTTCTTAAAGGTACACTTCAAATGAAAGGTTTAATGAGGAAATAAACAAACTGAAATAAACCTAACATTTTTAAAGATCCTATTAAATTGGACAAATTATTTGAGTTAGTGCTTCTTGGTTCTCTTTAATCAGTGATTAGAACAGCTCTGGGGGTGGGGTTTAGGAGGTGGAAGGATCAGGCAAAAAGAGAAAGGACTCATGGACATGGACAATAATGTGGTGATTGCAGAGGGGAGGGGGTATAAGTGTGATAAATGGTCATGAAAAATACAGTAAAAATGATAATACAGAATGTTGTTCGAACTTCCACGTTATTTGATTTTTTATGAATAAATGAAAGTAAGTATCAGTTGTTGAGAACTTAGGTGCTTGGCAGTGTATAAAGTGTCACTAAGTCCATACATTCAGGCCTTGCTTTCTACTGCCAATCAGACTTACTTTTCAGACTTAAGAAGATATCATTTCTGCTCCATTAGCTAAAGGACCTTAAAATTACCTTTATTTTCCATAGCAATCCCTAACCTCACATTGAAAGCTGGAACTGTGACAGTCTATAATTATTTATGGTTCAATGAAGCATAGTTGAAAACCAAATATTGCACTATAATTTTTTTCCTATTCCTTTTATTTCTGTGTAATTATAAAACATATATACATATCATTAATTCCCTATTTCTCCATCTTCCCTCCACAGGGTCACTGAAATCAACATGGTATGTGTGTATAGCACCACATGCATGTATATATCATGTAGAAATGTATAATTTGTGTATCTTTAGTGACTAAAAGAGTGTTGTGTATTTTGTTTTAAACTTGCTTTTTCACTTAATACTATATCTTGGACATTTTATTTTTCAACACATCTACATCTGTCTTATTTTTTAAAAAATCTCCATAGTATGGATATTCTTAGCCTGTATAATTATTTTGTTATTAATTGATGACTATGTGGTTTCCATGTGTTCATTACTTGAAACACTGTCACAAAATTTTCTTATATAAACTCAGGTATGGCAGTATTTTCTTAGGCAGTAGTAAGTGAGATTGCTAAGTCAAAAATTATTCATACAGTATATTAGAATGTGCTTCCTCATGGCCTCTCATTATTTAATTCTTAATCATTCTTTTTTCCCCCTGTTTTTGTCCCTGGTAAATGATCTTACTTTAAAATTTGCATATTACTGATTTTTTGGTGAGTTAAGAAGTGTTTCATATACTTATTGGTCATTTGTAGTTCTGTAAATTTTCTATTTGTATTATTTATTCATTCTTCAGAAAAAGTTTTAATTTGTTCACTGAGGATATTTAGGAAAAAGTACTTATATCTGAGCTAATAAAATGTTTTCTTTATAATTGCTTAAAAATTAAGCTAATGAAATCATCCTCTAGAAAAAAACTTGAATGTTATGTTTCATTTTTGTATTTAAGAATCACTCAACTATCTTCCTATTTCTGAAATTTCATAGACTACACTCTTATCCCCTTTACTAAGGATTCTTGCTAACAGATTGTCATTCCTGTGGCCTTTTCCTGGGAAAACAGCAATATGTTTCAAATCTGATGTCATTATGATGTTTCCATTCCTAGAGAAGTCTAAAACCACAAGAAGTTCTAGTGCATGATTTAGAAGTCCAATCTTTTTATTTAGGTAGCTCATTAAAAGGGTGGTGGAGACTCAGTCCTCAAGGAATTGTTATTGTATCAGAAGTACAATTTGTTTATTAGACTTCTCTTGGCTCTGCCAGTCCTAATCTACTTAGCATAAAAATGAAGTTCTATATCAAGTTGATAGCACCAGCTAAGTTTCAGAATTCAATGTGTGTATGTGCATAAATATATGCTGATTCAAACTTAAGTACCTAAAGCCCCTCAGTTATATTTTGCATGATTTTGAAGATAAAAAATAATTAAGAAGCTAGAGGTAATCTCAAGATTTTTGCTGACAAGAGAATAGAACTTTGGCCTGAAATGCACTTTCTTGGGGAACATAGAAAAGAATGTAGCTTTTAATAATGGTTTCATTAGCTAATGTAGAACCATTGAGATCTATCAGAATGTTTTTAGAGTATCAACTTATAAAAGAATCACTGTTTCTGATCATCACACATATTCCTGATATATTTCTGCATGAATAGTAAGCCAAATTTTAATGCTAGAAACTTCCAAAAGAAGTATTATACTTTTATAACATATTTGAGCCTCTTTATCCCATTTTCTATCATTAAAATGAATACAGTGTTAAAAATACTGGATCTCTTAAAAATACTTTATGTATTTAAAAAATATATTTTTTCTTGTTACTGATAAGTAGCTACAAATATAAACTTCCACTAAAAGAATTTTGAAAGATTTTTAATGACAACAGGGAGATTATGGATATTTTCATCACATACATGACATCTGGTATCTTCTTTCCTGCCAAGATCTATAAACGGCTTAAATTCTCACTTAACTTTGTAAAAAGCACTCTTAGGTAAGAAGTCAAACAACCTAAATAATAATTAATATAGCAATAAATGTTTAAGACTCTAATATTGGTGGCTTTGCACTTACATATCAGAGGAAGTTAAGGTTAGCTCAGTTTCAAAGATGAAAAATTGAAATTAGCCAATTTATTTATTTTTATTCTATATAATCTTATGTTCTTATACATAGTTAGTGGCTTATAACAGTGTCTTAGTTATTGAGTCTGCATAACAAATCATCCCAAAACTTAGTGGCTTAAAACACCACCATTTTAGGACTTCACAATTTTGTGGGTCATTTAGTCCCAGCTCCATGGGATGTTTCTAGGTCTGCAACATCCAAGATGGTTCACTACATCCTTGGCACTTTGGTGATTGATACTCATGTCAGTTGGAGGAAAGCTTTTCTGGATCTGAAGATGATGAAATAAAGAAATAAGCTATATGCCCTCACTTACCCAACATACAATGGGGAGACAGGATCGAAGGGCACTTCAGTTTAAACAAATGAATAATGGAAGCAAAATAGGAGTTACTGGTCTCAAAAAAAATCAGATCCAGAAGAGCACAAGTTGCCATTTCCCTTTGAGAAGGAACAGAATGTAATGAGTAGGACTCAAATATTTTCCCTGGGGGTTTTCTTGGCTGTTGGCCCAAAGCTCTGGACCCTTAACACTACCCCCAAGTCATCTTTTTATTAAGAAAAGGCCTAAATTTGTAGTTAAGTAGTGTTCTGAGCCTGCTTCCAGGTAGTAGGAAGTTTAAGGGCTCAAAGATTTTTTGTTTTGAAAAATCTGTTCCTTTCAGTTTAAGCTAGTATAATTCTTTTTAAAACCTATATATGTGTGATGTACAAATTATAATCAAAGTCTTTTGATTATAAAATAAGTTTTTCTTTTATAAAAGAAATTCCTCTTCAAGAACTTCATCTATGTAAAAATGAAATCAAACTGACAACTGGCTTAAATATATTAAGTCTGCTAAATGTAAACCCAAATATTAACTAGTTATTTATCTTTTATAGAAAAACTGTCAATGATGAGTGGGTTAGGTGGTGAAAATATTTGCTTGGATTATACCCTAAGAACCCTGAAACACCAATCCAAAAGAACCAATGCACCTCAATGTTCATAGGAGCACAATTTACAATAACCAAGTGCTGGAAGCAACCCAAATGCCCATCAGTAAATGAATGGATCAAAAAACTGTGGTACATTTACACAATGGAATACTATGCAGCAGAGAAAAAGAAGGAGCTCCTATCCTTTGGGACACCAAGGATGGAAGTGGAGAGCATTATGCTAAGTGAAATAAGCCAGGTGGTAAGGAACAAATACCATGTGATCTCACCTTTAACAGGAACCTAATCAACAAAAGAAAAAAGCAAGTAAAATACAACCAGAAACATTGCAATTAAGAACAATCTGACAGTAATCAGAGGAAAGGTGGGAAGTGATAATGGGGGGAAGGGTTTTCAGGAACAACTATAAAGGACACATGGACAAAGCCAAGGGGGGGTGGAAGCAATGGAGGGAGGTGGGTTTGGCTGGGGTGTGGGGGGAGTAGTGGGAGGTCAATGCAGACAACTGTAATTGAACAATGATAAAAATAATTTTTAAAAAAAGAAAGAAAAGATTTGTGGAAAAGTGTTTTCAACAAAGATGTTTATGGCAAAATGATTATAGTGAAAACACCAGACATGATATATTTCAATTCTCCTACATCCATTCTTCTGTAGATGGACATTCAGATTGTTTTCATACTTTGGTCCAGAGAATAATGCTGCAGTAAACAGATATCTCTTCAACATTTAGATTTAAATTATTTTGGACATATTTTGTATACCCAAAGTGAGATTACTTGTAGTTCCATTTTTAACATTTTTCTTAAAAAGGTTCTTCCTTCCACACAGTTTTCCATAGTGGCTGCACAACTTTATATTCTCACCACAATGCACAAGGACTCCAATTTCTCCACAACTTTAATGCTTATCTTTTTAAAAACAAATAATAGTCATCTGAACAGGTGTGGGCTGATACCTTGTGATTTTGATTGCATTTCCATGATGATTAGTGATGTTAAACACATTTTCTTATACATATTGGCCATTTGTATGTCTTCTTTAGAGAAATGTGTAATCTAATCTTTTGACTACTTTTTAATCAGGTCTTTTTTTTTTTTTTACTATTAAACCACACTATTTATATATTTTAGAAATTAATCCCTTATGTAATATATGGTTTGCAAATATTTTCTCTCATTTCATAGGTTGCTTTACATTCTGTTAATGAGTTCCTTTGCTATGAAGATTCTTTTTAGTTTGATGTAGTTGCACTTTTCTATTGTTGCCTATGGCTTTGGTATTATACCCGCCAAATTGTTGTCGAGACCAACAACTTCAAGACCAATTGTCCAGAAGCTTTTCCTTTATGCTTTCTTTTAAAAGTTTTATGGTTTTGTATTTTACATTTAAGTCTTTAATCCATTTTGCATTAATTTTTACGTATGGAGTAATACATGAATCCAAATGTCATTCTTTTGTATGTGGAGGATACTCAGTATTCCTAATGGCATCTATTGAAGAGTAGGCACCCTTGCCTGGTTCCAGATCTTACAGAAAAAGTTTTCAATTTTCACCACTGAGTATGATGTTAGCTGTAGGCTTTTCATATACAACCTTTATTGTGCTGAGAAAATGTTTAATTATACTTAATTTGTTGAGTGATTTTATCATGAAAGGGTGTTGAATATTGCCAATGCTTGTTCTGCCTCTATTGAAGTGATTGTGGGATTTTTTGTTTTCATTCTATTAACATGGTGTAGTTCATTGATTGAATTGCGTATGTAAACCATCCTTGTATTCCAGGAATAAATCTCACTTAGCCATGGTGTGTGATCTTTTAATATTCCATTGAATTTGGTGTGCTAGTATTTTGTTGAGGATATTTGCATCCATGTTCATTGGGGATTTTGGCCAATAATTATTTTCCCTTATGTGTTCAAGATCAATAGTAGGAATGGTAGACAAAAGACATCTAAAATTTGTCCTCCATAAAACTAATGAATACTGGCAAAGATATCAGAATCAATTTTTTCAGAACTTTACAAATTAACCAAATATTTGCAACAATCCAAGAAGCTTATATTCAAGAAAAAATGACTTAATTTTGATGAGGACAGTTAGCTCTGTGGTGTCCTGACTTGCTTTAGTCTTACCCCCTCTCCCCAGCTCTGTGGTAGCTCTGGAAGCTGGCACCCTTGCAACCACAGTAGGTGTGAAAACATCAACCTTGCAGCCACCAGAGGGGCACCCTGGGTTTGGAGCACCTCAAAAACACAGTATGAAGTTTCATTAAAAACTAAAAACAAAATTACCATAGTATCCAGAAATCACATTTCTGGGTATTTATCCAATAGATTTAAAATTGGCATCTTAAAGAGATATATACACTCTTATATTCATTGCAGTGTTATTCATGATAGCCAAGATGTAGAAACAAGCTAATAAATGGACAGAGAAAGTGTGGAATACTGTTCAGCCTTTAAAATGAAGGAAATTCTGCAATATATCACAACATAAATGAATATTTAGGACCTGATGTTAAATGAATTAAGCCAGTCACAGAAAGACATTTCATGCATGATTCTATTTATGTGAAGTGCCTAAAGTAGTCAAATTCATAAAGTAAAAAATTGCAATGGTGGTCGCCAGTGGCTGAACAGAGAGGAAAATGGGAATTACTAATCACTGGGTATAAAGTTTCAATTGCGCACGATGAGTAAGTTCTAGAGATCTTCCATGCGACAACTGTACCTATGTCCACCCACATTGTATTATACACATGCGCGTTTAAGTGGGTAGAATCTTAAGTATGCTTACAACAATGAAACCATTTCTAAAAAGTCTTGTTCTCAGAGCATTGTCACTATTACACCAATCTGTGCAGCTCCTTTGAAAAGCCCCTTTTGTAGGACTTGTCATTCCTTGACCTAACTCCAGAAACTCTCTGGAAATAGCCCTATTACTAGTACATTTATTAAAAACATTCATCTTCCTGAAGCTGTGATATCAGTTGTGGCAAACAAGATATATCAGGTTATCCCGTCCATGTCCTAAATTCTTCCAACTTTCCTGTTTCATTTAAATCTAGCTCTCTCCAACACTCTTGCACACACACACACACACACACACACACACACACACAGTGTCAGGTAGGTAGAAGATAAGACAAGTAGACAAGTAGACAAGTAGGTAGACAGGTAGTGATAGATGATAGAGAGATAGACAAATAGATAACCTGACAAAAACACGAAGTTTCCAGATTAGTACCCAGTTTATTATTCACAGATCATCTTAGCACTGGTAATGTTATGAAAGGCATCACTGTTAAAATCATCCTGAATAAATGTTGTTAAAATAACTGAATTACTTTAGGACAAATTAAGATTTTGCACATAGAGTGGGACTGTACCACAGGCTCACAAAATAACGACACTTGGCTCCTTTGAGACATTGGCCCTTCCTCTCCACAGAATAGTCTTTGACTTTAGAATGTAAGTAAATATCTAGAGAAGAGATAAATCTCTAAATCTATCTGAAGCAACGAACTATCTCTATCTTTCAGGACATGTTTGCTTGCCAGTCATTCATTAGCCAAGTTTGTCAGTGATCCTCCCTCAGGAAGTTTGGACCACGTGCTAACATGAAAGCATTCACAGAGAATTGCCTTCCAACAATCAGATCTTGGGGTTGAGGCTGAAGAGTCCAGTGACCTTTCCTGATTTATTCTATAGCTTTTTATTATTGAATAATAAAAGGTTAGAGGACTAATGTAAAGGGAGAAAGTAAAATGCTTTCTTCAGCAGGATTGGCATTTTTATGAAAGAAATCAATGATATTCATAGTTATTGCCCTAGTCTGAACTACCAGAAAACTTGAGAGTACCCATTTACTGGTAGTAGCATGATACTAAAATGTATTTTTAGATTGTAGTATCCTATTCGAAATAGATTCTTTTAACATTTTGTTCTTGTATCTTTCCTTAAAAAGACAAACAAAAAATTATCATAACAGCTGCTTCTGCCTTTTTAGAATATCTGAATAGGTAATAAACTTTTTATCTTATAAATTCTGCTAAGACAAGATTCCTTCACTTAATCCTCAGTACTCTTCTGCCCACTTGCCCAGAACCCGACAAACTATTAAACAAATAAAATTGCCTTTATTTACTTTGATGTAAAAATATTTTCAAATAAATTTTGAAGTCAGCACAAAAAGAGCCCTAATTTTTAGATCACACTTCAGAAGCAGAGCTCTGGCACCCTGAGCATTACTGACAGTGACCATTGGGGACCCCCTTACAGCTAGAGTAATTCTTTCCCAGCAGAAATTCCATCAGGCCATGCCTCCGCTCCAAACTCTCTGTTGGCTTTTCGTCTCAGTCACAGGAGATGATCAGAGTTCTTTTCAGGGCCTATAAAATACTACATTGCCTGCCCATCTGGATAATAGTTATTCTTTGTTAGCTTCTTTTGTTTTGTTTTGCAATATCTACATATTCCAAATAACTGATTGATGGTTTGATAAACAATTGAGTACAATAGCAGATAGCTTAGAAATAAGTCATAGAGTTCTTTAGCTTTATACTGAAACTGGATGAGTTCTGTATATAATTAAAATATTTTTCTCAGGTGTTTTAAAAATCTGTCCTCTTGTTTAACTCTAGACAAAGACTTACTGAGTTACTTCAGGGGACAGTCATATACTCATTCCAAACATGATGTTTGCTGTGCAGAATATCCCAGGTGTGACAAAAGAGATAATATATGTATATTACTATTACTATTAGTGAAAAATAGCACAAATGCTAAGGAATTACAAAGAAACTGTGGTAAAAGTCACTTGATTACTTGGTCCCAAGTGGAAAATTCTGCTTAACGAATGAAGAATATTCAGAGACTTAGATTTGTTTTACCTCAGAGGAAGATAAAACAGAAGTAGAGAGATGATTTTATAAGATTAAAAAAGTTGGTAGCAATCCTAGTATACAATCCATGTATACTGGCTTAACACAGTCTTTGTTCACCTGGTTAGCATACAGAAACACAGATCGGCGCAGCTCTGATGAGGAAAGTGGCACACAACACCCATCTCTCCAACAATAGGTCAGCAACATCATTTTTGTATAAAACAGAAATGTGCTTGCTTCTGAAGTTATGTTACTGATTTGCCTAGTTACAGCACCTTTCATCTAAAGGAAATAGCTTTATTTTGCCCTGGCTGGTGTGGCTCAGTAGATTGAGTGCTGACCTGCACAGTAAAGGAAAAAGCTTTATTTCAAATCATAAAATTTATAAATAAAACAAGAAAAATTTAGCTGTCTTTAGGTAAGTTGCATTAATTACTTTTGATATGCTATGATTTTCTGATGTGTTATTTCTTTGGATTTTGTCTTTACAACCACCCTGTGAGAAAGATGCTACTGTGCTGTTTTGCCTATGATGAAAACAATAAACAGATTCCATTCAAGAAACAATAGAGCAGGAAAGTTGAAAGACACTACCTTTCAACTCATACACCACCTTTCCAGAGGCATCATGGGACCAATCACATAAAATGCCTGGCCGTGTGGGCAGAAGAGCAGGAAGAAGGGCATACCCTACCACTGGCTGCAAACCTGGGAACCTTGGGCAAGAGGCTTTAGCTATGCATCGATGATGATGATACCACATCACAAGATTGTGTTACAGGATTCAAACGAGATGAACTAAACAAAACCACTATGTATAATTATTATCGTTTCTAAGAAAGACACAGCTTAAAGAATTTCTAACATATCTATCAATAACCAATGTTACAAAAATTTTAGAATTAGCATTTTGATCATGTTTCTGGCTCTCCCTGAATGCCTCTGATTTTGAACTATTTACTGAAAATCCTGTGTTGCCAATCAAAGCTGAATTACTGCTTACCTCTACAGACCACTCTTTTGAAGACTGATTACCTTTTAACCATGATTAGAGATTTAGTTTTCATAATAGGGAATAACAGCTTCTCAGAGTGGTCTGGCAAGGCTTTATAGAACAGCAGCAGTCAGGCTGGCATGAGCTTTTATTACCCATATTTCCTGTAGCTGCACAGACAATGAGAAATCAACTTCGGTGAGCAGCATCAGTTATAACTGCACAGGTACACTTTTCTCTCAGCCTGGTCATGATGTGAAATGTTTGATTAGAAAGATCTTGTGCTTTTTGCTAAATGGGGGTAAATTTCTTTTCATTTGCAAGAACAAGCTCTTCCTTTCTGCCTTACATACCATAGCCTCTTAGTGCCTCAATTCTGGTCTTACAGTGCCAAATAGAAGCATAAATATGACATCCTTGAGATGCAGAAAACAATATTGTTATATCTGTTTGAAAACAAATTGAATTCGCTTCAGGAAGGAACAGGCTACACCATTGCACAAAATCAGACGCATTGTGTGATGGAGGAGAGGAAAGGGACAGGTTATACACAAAGAATGGGTCCTGGTGGAGGCAACATGGGAATGGAATTGGTAGCCCTGGAAAAGAATGTCAAAAAGGGTCACAGAAACAGGAAAACTTTAAGGTGAAACAGATAAAGGAGTGAATGGGAATATTGCCACGTGCATATTGAATTGAGTGACACAACCACCACAAACTGGGTTTTAGAAGTGTAGGACCAAAATAGAAAAGGGCGATTCTTAAACGAGGCAGTTCTTGGAAACAACTTCCCAAAAAAGTAAGAAAAGAGAAAATAGAGGCCAATTTCCTACTAAATGCAGGATTAAGAAGACAAAATAGGCCCCATTAAAGCAAGCATTACAGACATGGAAAGTTCTTTAGGTGCCAAAGACAGAGAAACAGACAACATCACCAGGGAGACCACCATCTCTGCCAAATATCATAGCTCATTTTTTGGTACTTTTTGCTTCTTTTCTTTAACATTATTCAGCTAGAACAAAGCAAACTTTTTGTTATTTCAAAAGACTCAAATGAAGATTTTCAGTTACTTTTGATTATTTACTGGCCAATATATAGATACAGAATCATAGATTGGAAGAATATTTTGGCTAAAAGCAATAGTACTGATCATTTACCTTAACTTTATTTTATAGTCAAGGATGCTAAGATTATTCCAGATATCCTGACAAACTAGTAACAGAGCAAGATCAAAAATCACATTTTCTTAATTTCCAGATAATGTTTAATAATGAAAAAATATATATATAAAATATTAAGACATTATAGAATATTACATTTTGAACTACTGGTTTAAGACAAGCCAGGTAAATGAACGAACTCAAGTAAAATTTGAGAAACTTCCTCTCAAACAGATGGGTAAGGAATAGTTTAATAAATATATGACACTGGGAAAATGTATTAACCATTTTTAAGAGATAAAAGTTTTTCTCATAATGTATACCATATAAATTCCCTATGGATTAAAGAAATAAATAAGAAAATATAAAATGCTTTAAAATAATCATAAATTAATTTGATTTTAAAGCAGGTCAGGCTTTCTAAGCTTAAAACTACGTAACTAAATTATGAGAATAAGTATTTTGACTGCATTATGTAGTAATGATAATTATAAAACAAGCAACCAATAAATAGGAGCTGATCCCAGATGGAAAAGCACTGATTTTGTGAGATGAAAAAAACTTGGAGATGATTAAGGGTCAAGGCATTAGCGTGTAGAAATTTCACTTCCTTCTTAGCTATTCTCACTAGGCATTCAGCAAATTCCTTTTTACTCTAAAGTAGATTGGTCGTAGATCCTTGAAAAATCAAAGAGAACAGGTTAAATTCATCGTCTGAAGCACTAAAGACCAGAGTGACCTGGACATAGGTTACCTTTGTAACCTTTAGCTCTTGGACATAGTTGAAAAACACCTGTGTTGAGATGGTACACAAACCTGAAGAGTGAAAGCGCTAATAAAGAGGGCAGGAGGAAACTGTGGTAGTGATAGATGTGTTTACGGCACGGACTGTTGACGGTTTCATGGGTGTGTACTTACCACTAAACTCACCAAGCTACACACATTAATTATGCATAGCTTTATATGTCAAAACTATAAAATTAAAAAATGAAATTCAGGAAGAAAGTGAACACAGCAAAGGAGGTCACAGGAGAAAATATAAAGCTCCCACATAAATTTTTAAAAAGAAAGGAGAAGGGCATTGGAATGTCAAAAATTATGTGAAATTGAGGGCTTAGTTTATTTTAATCTGGGCATTAAAAAGCTTGACATTCGAAAGGATGACTGGTGATAACTGCATTGCATGTACCCACACACAAATACTCATATACAGAAATATGCACACATGGGTGTGTACATATGCAAACATCTACACATGTACACGCTTATAAAGAAGTCATTGAGCAAGTTGGACTTGACAGGATATAAGCAGAAACTAACTTATTCTTCTCCTTCTATATCCCTTCAAATATCTGTGGTTGTTCAAACTCTGTACAAAATCTTGGGGAAATCCCAAAGATTTTAGTAAACAAATAGTCCGTTAAAATCCATATTTGTATAATAGTCACTTAATTCTAGACCATTTTAGTAAAATAACCAGAGCTCAAAGACCTTGCCTACTTTGACTTCCTGTAGTAACTTAAACCCTCCTGAAGCTCCCAAATCTGTAGCAGAGAGAATATGGTTAACTTCTTGATTATTAGCTTTCTCTATCTCCTTCCCCTACTCGCTAACCTGTCCTTTTTACTTCTCCAGCACAGAGAAAAAGGATAAACAGTCTTGGGTTGCTGATGTCACTGTAATTTGGATGTACGGACATTAAAAGCTGACCCATTCATTCATGGAATGCTTTTGCAGCACGATTGGAAATCATCCCACCTGGGAAAGACATGGTAGCTTACTTGCCTAAGGCTAGCCACTTGCAACTCTCACTCTCAGCTCTTGGACATTAGGAAATACATTTATTGGTCACGGTTCTTTCACCTCCAGTCTCCTGAGAAGCCATACATTTGCTCTGCTATTGATGAAAGGGCAGTTTACTCTCAATATAGCTTAACCCCAAAGTGGGGAAACTCCAGTAATAGTCTCTTGCCTTTAGACTTTGTAGACATGGGGCAAATATCAGTTTCTATTTTTCTCAAACTCTCACAGACCAGTGTCAAAGGCCCCAAATGAATCATATGATGGCCTCATCACATAACTTGAAGTAGAGAAGAAAAATCCAAGTTTTCTTTACCCATAGTGTTGGGATAAGAGGAAAACACAGGCACAAAAATCTCAGATATCCCACGCAGTGATATTTTGACTGATACATCCCCTAGGACAAAGGATATAAAGGAAAGAATAAACAAATGGGACTACATAAAACTAAAAAGCTTCTGCATGGCTAAAGAAAACAATGAAATGGAAAGGGAACCAACCGCATGGGAAAACATATTTGCCAATGATATCTCAGACAAGGGTTTGATCTCCAAAATATATAAGGAACTCACACAAGCCCTGGCTGGTGGGGCTCCGTGGATTGAGTGCCAGCCTGTGAACCAAATGGTTTCTGGTTCAATTCTCAGGATACACGCCTGTGTTGGGGGCCAGGTCCCCAGTGGCGGGGGAGACAATCACATATTGATGTCTCTTGCCCTCTCTTTCTCCCTCCCTTCCCCTCTGGCTAAAAACAAACAAACAAACAAACAATCTTCTAAAAAATAAATAACTCACATGACTCCACTCCAGGAAGACAAACTATTCAATTTAAAATGGGCAAAGGTCCTGAACAAACACTTCTCCAAGGAGACCCATAGACACATGAAAAGATGCCCAGCATCACTAGCCATCAAAGAAACACAAATTAAAACCACAATGAAATACCACTTCAACACCAGTCAGAATGTCCATCATTAATAAATCAACAAATGACAAGTGCTGGTGAAGTTGTGGAGAAAAGGGAACGCTGGTGGGAGCACTGTTGGTGGGAATGCAGACTGGTGCAGCCACTGAGGAAAACAGTATGGAATTTGCCCAGGAAACTAAAAATGGAACTGCCTTTTGACCAGCAATTCCACTGCTGGGACTATACCCTAAGGATCCCGAAAATCCAATTCAAAAAATCTATGCAATGTTCACAGCAGCATAATTTACAATAGCCAAGTACTAGAAGCAACTTAAGTGCTCATCAGCCAATGAGTGGATAAAAAAACTGTGGTACAGTTACACAAGGAATATTACACAGCACAAAGAAAGAAGGAGCTCCTACCCTTTTCAACAGCATGGATGGAACTGCAGAGCATTATGTTAAGTGAAATAAGCCAGGCAGTCAAAGAAAAATATCACATGATCTTAGCTATAAGTGGAATCTAATCAACAAAACAAACAAATGAGCAAAATAGAACCAGATGCTTGGTAATAAAGAGCAAACTGACAGGGACCAGAGGGGAGTGGGGAGGGGAATAATGGGGGAAAGAAGGGGAAGGGACAAGTCAAGGAACACAAATAGGGGACTCATGGGCACGGACAGTGGGGGGAGGGATTGACTATGGTAGTGGGGGAGATGGGACAGGGGAGAGCAATGGGGAAAAAATGGGACAACTGTAACTGAACAACAATAAAAACAAAGAAATCCCCAGGATATGATTAACACTGAAAAACAAATCTTCTTTCCTCACTTTAACTTCTTAACCTATATTTTTCTTGATCTGAGGTGAGGCAAAATGCCCTAGCAATTAAAGAACACATGCTTCTGGCTTGCAAGATGCAAGACTGGCTAATGTTCTTGGTGCTGACTGTGGGACCTTCACCTTCCAGGTTCTGCATAGACAGGCTAGCAACTCACTGTGGAGCCACCTTCCCCAGCTAACCCCAAGGTGCTCTGTCCTTCTGAGGGGGCTAAGACCATGTTGGGTTGAAGCCCTTATTTCATCTAGTGACTAGCTATATGCCCCAAGGACTTGCCCACACCACAGCCTCCATCTGCATTTATTCGACCCTTATCCTGCAGGACAATGGGGTGAAGGTGACTGAGGACAAGATCAATGCCCTCATTAAAGCCGCTGGTGTAAATATTGAACCTTCCTGTCCAGGCTTATTTGCAGAGGCTCTGGCCAATGTCAACATTGGGAGCCTTATCCACAATGTAGGGGCTGGAGCTGCCCCAGCAGCTGGTGCTGCACCATGAGGGGTCCTGCCCTCTCCACCACTGCTGCCCCAGCTCAGGAGGAGAAACTGGAAGCAAAGAAAAATAATCTGACATGTCTGATGATGATATGGGCTTTGGTTTTTTTGACTAAACTTCTTTCATAACACTTTCAATAAAAAGTTAAACTCTGCTAAAAAAGCAAAATAAAAGTAGAGTTTGAAGAGTCAAATGTAACAATGTGTTAAACTACACACATGTATACATATGTATATATGTCCACATATCACTTACCATGCATACAGAAACATACAGAATCATATATGTATGTGTGCCGGAGTCTATGTTAATGAATAATGGAAACATTTATATAACAAAATATTAATGTGATGAGATTACTGGTGATATCCTTTTATTCTTTTGTTTTTTTCTATTTCCTAAAATAACATGCCTTACTCATAAAACCACTTAAAATGTATATCTATGTATAAACACATACTGCTGGATCTTATTTTAAAGGTATGCTTTTAGTTGAAAAATAAAATAAAGGATCACTAAAAAAGAGTCAATAACCCAGAAAGAGACTGTTATATAGAGAAGTATATTATGTGATAAAGCATGACAAATTGGAAAGAATTACTTAATAAATTGTATTAAGATATTTTAGAATTACCTTCATAAAATTCAGATGGATTTGGTAGTATATAATACATATATAGTATGTAGATTCACATACATGTGTACACATATACACATATTTACCTAGGTATGTTTGCACAATTGTACATATTAAGTACATACATAAATTCAAATTCTAAAAAAAATTAAAACAGAATTGATGAATATGTATTGAATCACTGGGATGGGGATAAGTTTAAAAGCAATAAAAATAAATGAAAAGGTTAACAGGTTTAGCTGCATAAAAATTGAATATTCCATACAGAAGTATTACAAACCAGTAGTCTGGAAAATTTATCTAAAAATGTGACATTTGCAGGCTTTTTTAAATACATGGACTGTAAAGAAATTTATTTAGAGAAAAGTAAAGTTAAATGTCCTCCTTTGTTCCCTTACTTTTTTCTTTTCTTTCTTCCTTCTTCTTTTTTTATCCCTAACTGAGGACATGCTTACTGATTTTAGAGAAAAAGGAAGAGAGAGAGAGAGGGAGTCAACTGTTTGCCTTGGGCAGGACCAGGACTGAACCTGCAACCCAGGCATGTGCTGTGACCAGGAAACGAACCTGTGACCTTTCAGTTTATGCAGCGACACTCCAACTGGCTGAACATTGGCCAAGGCCCTCCCTCCCTTTCGTTCTTCCTCCCCATTTCCTTACTTCTTCCCACAGGCATTCATTCATTGTTCTGTAGCAAATACAAATATACATTCCTAGGCTTAAAGAAGTACAGAGTCCAATTAGTAAGATAGATACGTAAAAGAGCCATTAGAGAAACCCAAAGTAGGAGCACCAAACACAGGCTGTGAGCTGGGGGTTGACGGGTAGAAGAGTACCAAAGAAATGCTTTTAGAACGGGTAATAGTACAGAGTAGTTTAGGTAAAGGGTAAAAGGCAGTTTAGAATTCTCAGTCTAGCATGTACTGGTAGCTCTCTTACCTTGGGTAATTATTCCCAGAGCCTCAGTTTCCCTGTGTATAAATTAGAAATAATAATAAGACTAACAGGAACACTGAAAAGATTTAATAAAACTAATTTTGTTTTTTAGGATTTAGAAAGCCCCCAGTAAATGATTTGGAATGATTGGGAACTCAGGAGAGAATAAAGTTTACAAAGGGCAAATTTAGTACTGCTGAATCACAAATGTGAGGTGAGGTATGAAGTGGAGTAAACCTGGAGAAATAAATAAGGGACAGATGATTAAAAATATTAAAAGGAAAATACAAAATATTTTTAGCAAGAGTTAAACAGTAGTATTTTCCTTTTAAAATGATCAGTACATCAGTGGTGTGAATAATACATCTGAATATAGTATGACCAGAAATAAAAAGACTAGTTAAGAGACATTCTCAATAATCCACAACAGAAGTCATGAAAATCTGAAGTAATGAGATATATATTCAAGAGATGCTAAAGAAGTCAAATTTATAGGATTTATGATTGGTAAATGGAAAGAGGGAAAAAAAGGATTGTTTTTAGATTTCTGGTTTAGTGAATGGTGGTGGCACTTGCAGAGACAAGAAATACAGAAGGATTAAAAGTGATTAATTTTTTTAGACACAGTAGCCAACTAATATCCAATTTCTCTCTACTTGCAGGCATTAGAGAGAGTTATACCTTCTCATCGCAAGTAAACATAGACTACAATTTCTTCTGGACAATTAAATAAGTGCAGTGGCTAGAAATAGAGAGAGCAATCCCTCATCAGTGCATTATTCTCAATTTATGATTCTCTGCCTCCTTATACCCACACAATAACAACCACCCATGTTCCAAAAGGAGGAGCTGACGTTAATATGGGTCCCTAATAGTGGAAGCCATGTTTCAGAGAAATTTCCTTTGACAACTTACAGTCTGATAAAATTTTAAGTTACATACCAATCAATTACATTGATGATGTCCACATTTTTGTGGGGAAAATAATAAGCATCAATCATCCATGGCTTGGATTTTAATTCTAAAATCATAAATATTCTCTATGGTGCCAAGTCTGTTAAACTATTGTTCATTAGTTCTACCTAAAAAGCAATAATTCAGACTTTGGTCTTGAAAAGTTATTCAATGTTGATGAACATTAATGACCTGTACTAGAGAGATAATAACTTGAGGACTAATTTCATTGGGTTTTTGTAAGGATTAAATGAGTCTACATATGTAAAAAGATTAGAATAGTGAGTAATTAATTTAAGCACTTAGTTAATCATGCTCTCCTATTGCTTATTGTTAGGCTTTTTGTGTACCTCTTTTGTTCCTTGTATTTTTAACCCCCTCACAGAAGTCCATCTCTTTTTTTTCATGAACCACACACTCTCCAGTGTCTTCTTCTTCTCTTTCAGAACTTTGTTTAGCAATTACAGTAGTACCCCCACCCTGGTTTCACTCCCCACAGTTCCAGTCACTCGCAGTCACTCGCAGTCACTCACAGTCAGTTGTGGTCAATGATGGGCTGGTGTTTTGTTTTGTTTTTTAATTACCGAAGACTGAGACCAGTCTGGATTGCAGACGTTTGGATAGTTTATTGCACACAGGCTGCCTGGCAACCATGTGAGAGAGAATTTGGCTGGGGAAGAGTCTAATATGAGTTGAACATATAGAAATGATTACAGCTCAGGGGAGAAGCTGGAACCAGAGACAATGAGAAGAAAAATAGCGTGCGTAGGGCAGTATTCATCCTTGGATAATGATGACCTTATGTGACTTTGTGTTTTATCCTATTTCATTAAGTGGCAATTGCATACTTTTTGAGCATCAGTTAAGATTTGGAAAACATCTGAAAGCAACAAACTTCTATTAAGGACAAACAGTATGTACATTTGTGCAATCCAAATAAGTATAATGTCACATATTAAAATTACATTCTTATCTCCTGCACTAGAAGAACAGATGTTTTTGGTTTTTACATATTGTGTAATTCTATAATTTTGGAATCAACCCTTTTCAAATTTGTAACCACATCAGTAACAGGAGACAATGTATAGTTCTGTGGTCTTTAATGTATACATTTATTCCATTTGGCTAGTTTTATGGTCAGTGGCTTTCTGATTTATAGAATTTCTTCTAATGTTTTTCCTTCCTCATCAGGTTTAAAATTAGCTATGTAGCTGGCTCATGGTAAATGCTTAAACAAAAGGCATATCTTACAAAATGTTCTATTATAAGTGTATCTTGATGATTAAGTAGTGGGTAGAGTTTTCTAAGACACTATAATCATTGAAGTTAGATTCTGGATGAAGTATAAGGGGAAAAAAAGTTTAGTGTTGTAAAAGGCTGGCTGAGAGCTTACCCTTAAATAATGCATTTGTCTTATCATTTTTATCTCTATGAATAGAGTGTTTATGAACTCTCTGATCTATTAAATTCCAAGTTCATTTTGACTAACTATTCTCTTCTATTTCGAGGTAACTTGTTTTTAAAGTTTCCTGCTTTTTTTAATCTGAAAAATATTGATTTTTCGAAGCCTATCCCTTATGCATGCTTTCATAGCCACCTCATATTCATTTTCCATCTTAACATTTATCCAGGAAATTCGGTTTGGAAAGCAAAGCACAAAAATTTGTAGATCTAACATCAATGAAAATACCACCAAAAGATTTAAAAGTAATTGTTGTCCTGCAAGAATCTGGGTAGTTTAGCAAAATGTATTTGCTCAAATATAGAGCTTATGTCTTACCACTTTATTTTTAGGCAAGATTTTTATTCTAAAATAAACTCAAACTGATAAATATAGTAATAAGAAACTCAGATAAATCTGTTTTGGGAATTACAAAGCCAGCTGGAACTTATCTCCTCTAGATTTCTCCAACTATTCTTCAGATTTCTAAAAATTTATAAAATAAAACTTAAGATATCGAGCTCAAAGAACAGAACTTAAATATCTAATAAGCCCACATTCAATTCAGTGATTCCAGGCACTGAAATTTCTACAGGGATTATTGGAAGTTGACAATTCAAGTGCCCTCACTTTATAAATACTGTACATTGAACATTCTAAATTGCTGATTCTTCCATCATATCTGGTTATTTCTAAACAGGGATTTCTAGGTTATGGACATTTAAGAAACTGAAAACTATTTTAACTCTTGTAAAAGCCAGAAGTCTAATATGAAATGATTGACTCCAAATTTCATTCAAACATTTTGCCAATCCATTGGGAAAATACATTTTTTAATTCCTGTATTTTTGTAGCTGAAAAGTAATACTAAGACTGAAAATACGATAATCTCATAGTTGGTGATATTTTAGTTCTTGTCTCCACAGATGGGAGAGGGAGGTGCAAAACAGTATTAACTCATGTTTTTCATCAGCCCTTCCTCACTCCTCAAGTGAAAACATTGTCAGTTGGTTGAAAGCTCAAAGAGGGCCACAATTTTGGTGCATTCAAGCATTTCCAAGTAGAATCGTTCTTCAGTTATCCCACCAGGAAACAATGTTCTTTGGACATAAACTCTCTAGAGAGAAAGAGTATTTTATTAATAGTTTGCTAAGTGGCTCATTGTTGCAGGTCAAAATTCTCTTAAAATCAGGAAATGTTTTCTAATGCCTTACTTTCATCAATTATTTTTTTAATATTTTATTTATTTATTTTAGAGAGGGAAGGGAGGGAGAAAGACAGAGAGAAAGAAACCTCAATGCGTGGTTGCTGGGGACCTGGCCTGCAACCCAGGCATGTGCCCTGACTGGGAATCGAACCTGTGATGCTTTGGTTCACAGCCTGCACTCAATCCACTGAGCTATGCCAGCCAGGGTCTTCTTTCACCAATTATTTTTCATTTAAAACTCACTTAAACCATTCTTTGGCTATCTAGCTAGAAGTATTAATGTGATGCATATAATGGCTGGAGTGAAATTTTAAGTCATGATTCTCACTTCCAGAAACACAAATAGAATTTATAAATATTCTGTATTTCTCAATGAGTACAGGTTTCTATCTGTGCTCATTGAGAAATACAGAATATCTACCTGGAAGGTTTCAGTTGGAACTATGGTTTGGCTAACTTTCAACTCAGCACTTAATTTATTCATCCTTTGCCTCTCCTCCCATCTCTTTCACTTCCTCCTACTCAGCTGTTTACCGGCTCATCATTTACTAGAATACAAACCTCAGGCACCTCAAAAATCTGTATGTGTCTTGCTTTAAAAACAACTTGAATACTTGCTGAAAATATGCTAAAATTATCTCACAGTTGAAATTTCTCAATATATTAAAGAAAAATTGTAAGTTCCCTTCATTTACTTGTTAATCAGATTTAAGACCCCAATTTTTAGAGTGTGTCTACATTCTACCTTTAAGCCTTTGGTCTTTGAAAATTGCTAAAACATTAGTTTTCCTTATTTACAGGGAAATAGACTTACCGCTTCTGTGTTAGCCCAAAAGCAACCACCAAGAGTGGATAGATACCAGTCTGCAGAAGTTGGTTGGGTATAAGAGTTGGTTATACCTGGGTGGTGGAGCTCAGTGGATTGAGCTCGGGCTGCAAACTGGGCATTGCAGGTTCGATTCCCAGTCAGGGCACATGCCTAGGTTGCAGGCCATGGCCCCCAGCAACCGCACATTGATGTTTCTCTCTCTCTCTCCATCCCTCCCTTCCCTCTCTAAAAATAAATAAATAAAATCTTAAAAAAAAAAAGAGTTGGTTATAAATCCAAATACTCTGTCTTTATACCACATCAGGTAAAAATATATATATAAACAAATCACACTGTTTGTGTGAAATGTCTAAATTCTATAGACAACAAATGAGTGGATATAATACTATTCTCTAAAGTATCAATTTTCAATTGGTATGCCGCATGCATTTTTAAAACATATAATTACCTATTTCATCAGGAGCACAGACCTCTTTTCCCTTAGATTGTCAAATTAAAAAAAATGACAACAGCCAACATAGCAATAGCCATGCAGTTTAAATGAGTCAAAATTATAACTACTTTTTTCAGATCAGCAAAAAATACATCTTTTCGTGTGCTACAGAAGTTGAGTAATTAGTTTATGTGTGCCATGCAATGAAAAAGGATGAAAATTGCTGCTCTAAAGATCTAGATTCAGCCCAAGAGTGTGGGTTTCTTTAACACTTCTCAGCCTCTCTGTCACATCAGATCACAAGTAAGTCTCAGCACCCAGCAGCAGCTGTTGAAGTGTTCTCTGCGCAGCTCCCAGACACCATTGCTTTCCTTCAGCCTTTTCCAGCCCTCACTCCAATTCTGGTCTAGGCTCTGTTTTCTGTTCAATTCACGGTACCTTGCCATTACTGCCTCCCTTGCTCTTGGCCTTAATGTCTCCTATGGGTGTTCTTGCCCAACAGAAATCTAGAAATTCTGGCAGCAAAGTGGACACTTGGGCATTAAATGGCCAAACAGTGTTAGTGAAATGCAAGATTTCTGGTCCCAGTTTGCAGTCTCTGAAGGAGTGGAATATCTCATCTTTCAACCAAAGGTTTGTTTTTCTATCTGGTTATAGGCTCTTTAATCAGAATACAGAAGTTCCATTTCTCCTGTGTGGCATTCAGAAGTCATAGCCATATATATCTGCGACAGGCAAACACCCTAATGAGTGTACATTCTTTCAAAGTCTCTGAAACTACTTCTGACATAGAAACTAACCTTTGGAGAAGAAGAGTCTACCCTACAAAATTCCTATTTAGAACACAATTTTAGCCCCAACCTCGTTTATTTAATCACTTCAAAATATTGTTTTTATCTGATTAAAAGTCATAATGTACATTATGCACACTATTGTAAGCCTAAACATTTTTAAGGGTCCCTTGGTATATTCTCATCCCTTTGTTTAGACCCCATACATTATTCTCCCAGTTAAGTATCTTACTTTTAAAACAAGAGTAAAACCCTTCAGTGCAGTACTTATTAGGCCTTGAGATGTGCTGTTATCTCTGGTTGGTACCCATGTGCCTTGCCCAGTTGTCCGTGCTCATACTCACATTACATTCTCAAATTTCTACTACAGTCAATTTTCTCTTATTTAAGTATTGCTAAAACTTGAGAAAAGTTGACAATATTACCCTGAAAAACAATTATTTGTATTGATCATAGTTCCTATAACCTGTCCTTATATATTTTTAATTTCTAAATTTCTTAGATGATCCACAGGGAAAACGAAAGTAAACATATAATGAAGCATCTAATTGTCTTCTTTTCATATATAATAAGATTTTTTAATGAGTTAAGTGTGTTTGTATATTTAAACTCAAATAACCCTTACAAATTGTTCTCTGAATTTAAAGCAATATTTCACATAGAGCCCAAAATGTTAGAGGCTTATTTTCAATAGTAGCTTCTTGCCCTTAGAATTAAAAAGAAAAATGTTCTATCCAATCACTTCAAAAGCATACATAGGAGAGCTTTAATGTAGATATCAAAAGAAATATATGGAAGAATGACATTGTAATAATAAGATATAATTGGTTACAATAATTTTTCAGTAGATTATGCAGAAACTGACATATATATCATTTATATTAAAAAATTATCCACTAAGCAGATTTCTATTTTTATAGAAATCTTACTGAAAATGAGGAGGTCAGTAAGTCTAAACACAGAATTTATAGTATCCTTGACATTTTAGAGTGATTTCAGGAAAATAAAGCTCTTTATCTACTGCACTAAATTTGATGTAACTATGTAATCATAAACAGAGAATCATAGACCCTTTTCAATTGACTGTTAAACTTCCAACCAAGCAGAAATTTCCCGAGATCACTGAACCTAGGGTTTCCTAGCTTCTGCTATAACATTTTGGGTGACAATAAATCAGTTCTAATAATTATATCAAAATTGTCTTTCCTTGACTCTCAACCAATGTTATAATGAAAAATAAGAATGTACTCTCACCCTGGCTGGTGTGGCTCTGTGGACTGAGCACTGGCCTGTGAACCAAAGGCTTGCTCGGCCAGATTCTGAGTCAGAGCCCATGTCTAGGTTGCAGGCCAGGTCCCCAGTGGGGGGAACGTGAGAGGCAACCACACACAGATGTTTCTCTCCCTCTCTTTTTCCCTCCCTTCCCCTCTGTCTAAAAATAAATAAATACAATCTTTAAAAAAATGTACTTTTGCTACAGATAGCTCTTTAAATGTATAAAATAACTAATATTATCAAGTACCAAGTCATTAAAATTTTAACTATTATTCGGTTCCCTCAATATGTCCTCAGATGCAAATGTCTCCAGGACCTTTTAACAACTTAACAAACAACACTTAACATCTTAAGAAGTTTCAGTTTATCACTATTTAGAAGTACACTTAGAACTAGACACAATAATCCATGTGAGGTTTGACCAGTGAAGAATTAGTTAAGAATTATTAAGTTGATCTAGAATCCTCCATCTATAAATTTAGTGTAAGAGAGCATTAGTTTTGTTTTACTAGGTGTGAGATAATAGAAATCGTGTGTGTGTGTGTGTGTGTATGTGTGTGTGTGTAATTGGTCTCTGCCCCCAGTTCGTGAAATGCTTGTTGCAATTAATTCCCTATGTAATGACAGTCCTAGGAGCATCTTTTGTTCTAATATTTCACCTTTGACCCTGGTTCCTGAAGCAGATCTCCTAAATCCTTCAGAATTTCCTGGGTGATAGGAGTATCTTTTGCTCTAATGAGGAGAATCTGGGTCGGCTCCTACGTGGCTTTTGGATGAGAGCTGGTCATCAGACAGATTAATCCATAAATAGAAGCTTAGAATTTTGAGCCCCACCTTCCCTCCAATTATCCAGAGGAGGAAGAGGGACTGGAAATGGAGTTAATAATTGATCATGCCCATGTGAGGAAGCCTCAACAAAAATCCAAAAAGTATGAGGTTTGGGGAGCTTCTGGATTGGTGAAAACACCCATGTACTGGGAGAGCAGCACACAGCAACTCGGCTGGGAAGAGAAGCTCCAGACCTCAGGACCCTCCTAGAGCTTGCCTTCTCTATCTCTTCATCTAACTACTCATCTGTATCCTTTATTACACCCTTTAACAAAATGGTATATGAAAGTAAGTATCTCCCTGGGCTCTGTGAGCCACTCTTGCAAAGAGACCCTGAGGAGGGGGTCATGACAGCCTCTGATTGCTAGCCAGGATAGACAGGAGATGTGGATAACCTGAGGACCTACTACTTGTGAAAGGTATCTGACGTGGGTTGGGGGCTGTCTGGTGGGACTGAGCCCAAAGTAACCTGTGAAACCGGACACTGTCTGCAGGTAGATAGTGTCAGAATTAAGTTGTAGAATAGCTAGCTGGTACCTCAGAATTGCCTGGTGTGGGAAAACCTGCACACATCTGGTGTTAGAAGTGCTGTGAGTATGGTAGCAATGTGAGAGTAAGGAGAGTCTGGAAGAAGACTGGAGATTTTCCCCAAACAGTATCCTAGACATACATTGTTGTTTTGTGGATTCCTCTCTTAATAAAATACTTAATGCATTTTCATATGGCATTCTGTCAAAAGGCATTTTTAAAATTTTAATCTATTTTTCTATAAATGCTTTTTTAGTATGTTAGAATTTTTTTCTGATTGTAATAGATATATAGTCCTTCATATCTCCAGATCACCAAATATTGTCCCAGCATCTATTATTTGAGGCAACCAGTCCTCATTCCCTACCCCATTAATCTTGACTATTGTGGGGGCAACCAATGAGTTGACTGAACCAGGAGACGGACATGTGATCCAAAGTCCTTCTCTTTTTAAACTGTAATCAAACAGAAAAATATTCTTCCCCAGTGATGGAATTATGAGATGAAATAACTGTAAGCAGTAGTGTGTCTCGTATGAATAAAACTAGCCTGTGAAAATAAGCCAATTTGTGATGAAAAGAACCACTCTGGCTATGTTCGAGATTCTACTTCCAATTGGTCCTGGAGCTTAGCTGTACCCTTAGGTTCTCCAAGGGTATATATCTAATAAATTTATTTAAAAGAAAAAGCCACTTTGACAACAAAACAAGTTCTAACTTAAATACAGATTTTTCTATCAAAAGCTTTTACTTATATCTTCCTCCTAACTTCATGCCCTCTATTAACATTCTAATGTTGCTATAATGTGAACTTGGTGCCTTAAATGATACAAATTTATTGTCTTAGAGTTCTGTAAGTCAGAAATCTGACATGATTCTCACTGGCTAAAATCAAGGTGTCGGCACAGCTGAATTCCACTCTGATGGCTCCGGGGAAGAAGGTTTCTTTGTCTGTTCTGACTTCTAGATACCGTCTGCTTTTCTTGGCTCAAGGCTCCTTTCCTCTGTCTTCCAAGTCAACAAGGATGCATTTCTCTGACAATTCTGTCATCCCATCTTTCTGATCCTGACCTCAACTGGGAAAAGTCTTTTAAGGACTCAATTAAATTGGATTTACCTGGATAATCCAGGATAATCTTATTCTGAAGTCCTTAATTTTAAGCACATGTGCAAAGACTGTTTTGCTACACAGTGCAACATAGTCACAGGTTCTTAAGCCTTAGGGATAGATACGTTGGGGTTGGGGGCATTCTACTGCTTACCAGTAAAACACAAACCAGCATTCCATGTCTCACATCACTCAACTCAGCAATAAAAATACACTTAGCAGGAGAACACTGATACCCTCCGCAGGAACAGAAGCATGTTAATCAATATTATTTGGGAACAGTTGTTTAATTCACAATGACTCCTTCAAAATTGTTTTTCTGGAAAAAAAATTGGCTGGCTTTATCTTCCTTCTTCTGAAGATGAGTTCGAAGATCCTTACTGGATTTCTCTAGCATACAATCAGGATGCAATATTTGACATGTAGAATTATAAGTAGTTCCATATCCACATACTTGAAGCCTGAGGCAGCTATTATTCCTGCGTATAGAGAGTAAACACAGCATCTCTCTTTGTATTACTAATGGCTTTGTTTCCCCAAGCTGCTAGCACAACATCTGCCAGGCCAGAATGTACTCTTTCCACACTCTGCCGTGGAATCACTGCCGGCCAGATAAACGACCCACGCTTCATGTTGTAAGGGCAAATGCTTTCCAGACTCTCAGCAGGCAGTTTTCAAAAGGCAAAAACTTCGTAGTGATGAAGCTGCAACCCCTCCCCTCCCAAAACCTTTAGAGTGGTTATGGAGTTGTTGATTCTGTAATGATCTCATACTGTCTGCGATTTTATTGATTTTGTTTTTCAATAGAACTGTTAAAGACTCCAGTTCTCAGATAGGCAGAATGTGGGCAGATGCTCATATGCTCAGGCATAGTTCTGCCAAGATATTTTTACATCTTTCTGCACTTAAAACAAAATGAAGACGTGTGTTATAGATGCGAGCTACTGGTAACCCACTAGAAGAAGAGAGGTTTTTGTACACTCATTTCCAGGATGAAGTATTGTATTAAAACAACTCTAGCAAGAAAAAGTGAACAGCTCATTCAAAATAAAAGAGTTTTTCTTCCGAGTAACCTTACCAAACATGCCTAATTACTAAAACCCATTTAAACGGCAATTTGGGTCAGCATATTCAAATGTCATCCTTGCTATTTCTAATTCAACATAAACTTGTCACATTTACTGGGTAAGCATCAAAACACAAAATGCTGCAACAGCTTATGCTCTGTTGATGTTCATTCATCCACTGTGCGTCGGAAAAGGCTCATTTCAAATACGGCATGAAAGAAAGAAAAGTAAGCAAAAAACAAACTCAGAAGAGACTTGAAATAAATTGCCTCAGGAAAAACACTCAAGAAGAAAAACTGCAAAATCACAGCCTTACCTTGGGGGACTTAGGCAGACCCACGGTCTTTTCTTCTGCCACATTTGGCAGAGTTAGCTTTGCTTCTCCCACTGAGGGGTGCTTGGGGGGGCGGGGCGGGGGGTGCGAGAAAGAGCTTTCATATCTTCGCATCATGTAATATTGTTCTTCCGTGATCTCTTCGGTCAGAGCCTTGACTACAATTGATCCTGTATCCTGAGACAAATTATTACTAACTAACTGAACAGTCATATTCAAGCGGCTGACTGGAATTTCCCAGCATTCTGTGGGGTTGGCAAAGTCACTTATGAGTAGATAAGTGTCCGTGATGGTTTCCTCCAACTGCAGTCCTGGAGTAGCAGCCAGAATGTCTTCTTCGATGAAAAGATCTCTCACAGAGACCTTCACATTGAAGGGCCAGTGGAACTGTGCACAGAGCTCGGAAATCTGGTACTGTTTCTTGTCATGGATCACCTCCACAAAGCCGCCTTCCATGTACAAAGGGAGCAGTGCTGCCTCATATGCATTTTTGAGGATTTTTTCACAGGCCAGAACGTTCACCACTTTTTTGATTCCCTCGCAGAGGACTTCAGTCGTCTGTGAGTGATGCACCAGAAACTGGTCCCCAACAGACACGGATGACAACTCAGCATGAGGGGGGTGGAAGGCTTTGGTGGCCACCACGTGGAGAGCTTCCCTCTCACTCTTCGCTATCTCCAGGTCATAAGCTGTTGGCAACTCTCGAGGTCGTCGCTTGAACTTGCCTTTATAGCTAGCGGGGATTAAGAAGTGTCTTTTAGGAAAGTTGCTTCTAATTTCTGAAGCTAAGATCCTAGATGCCTGATACTTTTTATGAATCACAATGGTTTTTCCAGGCTGTAAAATGCTTCTGGGGAGATGGTTTCCTTGAGGTGCTTCTATGACTTCAGCCACTATGGGGAACTCTTTACTGGTCCTTTCAGAAAGATCTTGTGTAGATAACAGCTGAAGAAACCAGTTGGCGTCATAACTGTCAGTAATGTCTTTGACTTCAACATCTAAACTGGGGAGGATGCGGATTATATCCTTTTGAACTGAAAAAAAAAAGAGTATGATATTTTGTGCATCCAAGTGTTGCTGTGAGGTAGTATTGCACAATCTCTTGAGATGTCATACATAATTTTAATTTAAAAAACTCTTATATTCATGATATAACATTTCTTATATGTGACTCTCCTTTTTTCAAATTTTAAAATGAAATAGATCATATATAAAACCAATACCCATAAAGCTGTTGCTCAGCTTAGAAAACAGACAGCAGCCAGTACCATGAAGCCCAGTGAACCTCACCAAAATCCCAGGCTCATTATTGCCCCTAAGAGTAATAGTTCTCATGATTCCAGTGTTAATCATGCCCTCATTTTTCTTTATAATTTTTTACACATAACATACATGAATTTATATGCTTGAGTTAATGTATACATGTGCATTTTTTCCCTAAAAGTTTTATTATATTGTTCTGTAAGGTTTTTATAGTCCAGGCAATATATATAAACTTATCTTAGAAGAAAGATTTGGTTCATGTAAGATCTTCCCTGCACAAGGCCCAAGACAAAAGTTTATCATGTGCCATATAGTTGTTACCTTGCAAAATCATGGGATATAAGTACTTAAGATTAATATATGGAAATGGATACCAATATGCAATATTTATAGTTATTTTTTCCTGCTGATGCTACATTAGCATCTGGATATAAAACGGTGGCAAAGGATGGGCCACAGTCAGAGGAGCCCTAGGTATGCTGGGGGCGGGTGCTCACCAGTGTGCTCTTACCCTGATGTGTCACTGGGGACAGTGAATCTCTATATTTTTCTCAAGAGCCCACTGTCCCATAACTTTTTATGTGAGACTATGGAGACATTTAAAAACATTCTTGCACTGATATAACCAGAAACATTGAAATTAAGAACTAACTGACAGTAACCAGAGGAGAGGTGGGAGGGGATAATGGGGAGGAAAGGGGGCAGGGTCTCAGGAGCAACTATAAAGGACACGTGGGCAAAACCAAGGCGTGGGTGGGATCAGGGGAACGAGGTAGGGATGGCTGGGGTGGGGTGGGGGTGAAATGCAGACAGCTGTACTTGAACAGCAATTAGAAAAACAAGGTTTAAAGGGGATATTGGGGGCAATTGGGGAAACTTGAATTATGGACCATATGTCAGTAATGTTAATAAATTAATGTTGATGCTTTTAGGAAATATAATGGAGATGTGAGTATGTAAAAGGCTGTTTTTATTCTTGAAGATACATGCTGAAACATTAAAGGATGAAGTGTCATGAAAAAAATAAAAAAGCAAATTCCTGCATTAAAAATAAAGTTATCTGTTGTTATTAACAGGACACGATAATGATTTATTTTTTGACACCTTCCTACCACAATGTTTTGTAGTATTTTCATGACCCACTATTGTGCCCCAGTATCTCCAGGCACCCTCTGTCAATATCTTTTTCCCCTTATATGCTTTTGAGGATGGGTAATGCAGAAGATAGGACTCCTTTTTATAAAATGTTACTTATATTATTATATTTTATATTATTAACCATTCATGTAGCATCTGAAAACCATAACTCTGTACTTTGTGTCATATTACCTGCACATTTTGTGTACAAAGTTCTTGAAGATACAAGATGAAAAAAACTATTATTTCCTTGAATATAAAAAAGAAAAAATCTGCCCTGGCTGGCATAGCTCAGTGGATTGAGCGCAGGCTGCAAACCAAAGCATCGCAGGTTCGATTCCCAGTCAGGGCACATGCCTGGGTTGCAGGCCACGGTCCTCAGCAACCACACATTGATGTTTCTCTCTCTCTCTCTCTCTCTCTCTCTTTCTCTCTCCCTCCCTTCCCTCTCCAAAAATAAATAAATAAAACTTTAAAAAAAAAACCCTGTCTAGAAAAAAAAATCAAAGCTTGTCTGTAGGCTGAAGGTCGGTAAAAATTGTAAATATTCTTAGTTAATAAAAGAGAGAGGGGCTAAAAGGATATTTCTTATCTTTATCAGTTCATTTTATAGGATTTAGCACACACACACTTTTGAGATTGGTGCCACAGGCTTCCCGGAGCCACCGGGTAATTCTAGAAACTGGAAAATTTCAGTTATTTAGATCAAAATGAACTAGGCTTAAGAACTGTAGAGCTAGCAACAGACAAGCTCATGCCATTTGTCAGCTGAGGGAACAGCTAGACATCGGTGGAACAGCTGTTGCTGAGGGATCTGGGGGACTCCCAGACTGATCCATCAGAACATAGACACCATAACGTGAACTGGATCTCAATCTGTATTGGGGCACATGGTGTGTGCTGAGGGCAAGAAACTGTCTTAATAACTTAGGAGGACTTTCCTGATGCCAGAGAAAGCTTCCAGACCAAGCTATCTGACCTCTATTAAGTTTTTGCTGTTATTGTTTCCAATTCCTGCCCTGTTTTCAGTATTTCCATACCAAATACACTAACAGTTTGCTAGCCTATCTCATACTGCTAGATTTATCAGCAGCATTTCACAGAGTAGATTTCACTTTCTCCTCTTTGTGTATTTGCCTCACTTACTTCTTTATCTGACTTACAATTCTTCTCAATTTCTTTTATGGTTTCTTCTGTCTACATGCCACCCACTTCTTCCCCACCCCTTCACACCTTTTCATGTGTCTTGCTTCTCTTCCTTTCTCTATCCACACTCACGCCTACTGTAATTTTACAGTCTCAAGTCTCTAAGTACCATCTGTATGCCGATGACTCCCCAGAGTATATCTCTAGCCAAATATTTCTCCTGCATTCCAGATATCTACTTAGGATCTCTACTTGGATATTTAATAAATGTCTCAAGATTAACATGCCCAAACTAAAATTCTCATCTTCCCAACCAAAACCTAGTCTATATGTTGCTTTTTTTCTATCTCAGTTATTGAAGACTTCTTTTTCCTTGATCACCCCAGAGATCTCAGAAATATTATTGCCTTTTCTCTTTTTCTAACACGTGACATCCATTACATAGGACTACCCTGACCTGAGCCACATTATTTCTTGCTTAATGTATTGCAATGGCTTCCTAACCAGTTTTTTTACAGTCAAATCTGAATAAGCCAGCCAAAATTTTTTCACTGTTAAATTGATCATGTCTCTCTTCTGCTTATAGACCCACAAGAGCAGGCCCTTTCATCCAGAATAAAAGTCAATACTCTTTCCATAGTCCGAGGTACCTCTGGGATCTCAGCTCAGTGCCGCCTCCCTGACCTTGTTTTTAATCAGGCCCTTTCTTTGCATGGCATGTATTCATTGCCAAAAGATAAGTCTTTTAGCCAGTTATATTTATGACACTTCCTCTTGTTCTGCTTCAAGTCTACTTAGCTTCATCTTAAAATGAGATTTGCTCAATAAATACTTGCCATAGACAGACCACTTTTGTCTACTTAAAACTCACACATTGAAATATAATCTCTAAAGTGATTGCACTGGGAGGTGCTAGCTTGGTAGGTCATGAGATTAGTAGCCTGATGAAAGAGAGCTCAGAGACCCTCTTAACCTGAGCCCACACGACGACACAATGGGAAGATGGCTGTCTGTGAAACAGGAAGCAGGCCTTCACCAGCCTCCAGATCTCCCAGCATCTTGATCTTGAATGTCCCAGCATCCAGAATGATAAGAAATAGATTTCTGTTGTTTATAGGCCACCCAGTCTACGGTGTTTAGTTCTAGCCAATGAATGGACTAAGAAAGTGTTTTAATTAAAACTGTAACCGTATCTGTCCCTTGCCTGCTCTGTTTCTTTATTTTCCATGTTACCCTTCACCTACAATCATTCCATATAATTTGCTTATTAATTATTACCATTGATTGTTGTTCATTTCCCCTGATTGGAATATATGATCCACAGGGACAGGAGTCTTTGATTGTTTTATCAAACAATCTATCCTCATGTTCAGAATGGTGCCTGGAACATAGTAGCCACTAAATAAATTGAATGAATAAAAAATAATTGCAAAACAATGTCTGTGATTGAGCATTAAAGGATGTGATTCAGTTAATGAGTGAAATTTCATTGTAAAGAATTAGTTTCTGTTGCTAAAACTCCTGCTATACATTATAGAATATATTGTATATTTTATATAAAACATAGCCCTTTAGGTTGTAATTTTTCTTAATGGCTTATTAACTGCAGTAAATAATTTATCGTTTGGTTTCTACAAGAGAATAATCTGGACATTTTAGAATATAACAATAATCATGATGCATATGCTTTGAGAGAAGATTCAACACAGGGAAATAGCACATACAATGAAAATCAACAGCTCATCTTAGATCCATCAGAGAACTGAGGTCAGAAGGCAAACCATCACCTCTAAAACTAGAGATAGGTGAACACGGAGAGTTACGGTTTTTTGGAAACAGAAACCTCTGCTGGAGCCATCAACTGACGGAGAATGCTTTAAGAGGAATTAACTAATTGTTGGAGACTGAGCATGGACAGGCCTGAGAGAGAACATTTCTGGATGGCCACGCTCAGGGGGATTTCCCCGCACTTTGCTGAGTTTACTTCAAAGAACCGCACCAGGTTCTCAGGGTAAAGTTCAAAGAAAAATCCCCTCATGCTTCGGGCAGCATGAGGGGAAAAGTAAACATTCTGAAATATACCCAGAGCGTTTAGTTCTTCTTAAAAAAAAAGAAAACTAACTACCTTGGTTTTTTTTCCGGACTCTAACCCACAAAGGGTAGGAATTGCCTGACTCCAGGCACCTCTCCTTCCTTATGTGGGGAGGGAAATACTACCCAGCTGCAACCTGCAATCTGCAGGATCCATTCGATCTCACTAAGGGGGCAAGACACTGATCACTGAGAAGCACTTGTAACGGTCCTAACCTAGAGGCACAGAACCACTAAAGGACTGAGACCTAATTATAAGATTATAGGGTGCTCCTCCTCCCCCACACCTTACTGAACATATCAACAGGGCTCCTATGTAATAATAAGGATCCCAATGTTTCAAAATGGCATTTATGGCTCTATTTAAATAGGAGGTCTCTAGGAAAGACAACAAAGGAGGCAAAAACAAGGGCACCACATAAAATTTTAATCTCTGACACCTCAGCTATAGCAACGAGTAAGCCCAGCCTGATCCCTAGTAAATAAATATAAAACCTCATACTAAATGTTTCTTTATCTTGGTTTCTTTTACCTGATAGATCATGTCTAGCTTTCGATAAGAAATTACAAGGTATTTTAAAGGGCAAATAATATAGTCTGAAAAGACAAAGCAAATGTCAAAAGCGGACTTAGATATGGTAGAGATTTTGGAAGGATCAGACAGAGAATTTAAAATATGATAATATCCCAAGGGCTCTAAAGGAAAAAATGCAAGAAAAGGTGGATAACATAAACAGAGAGATGGAAACTCTAGGAAAGAATCAAAAGGGAGTGCTAGAAATTAGAGACACTGTAACAGTGATTAGGAATGACTTATATGGGTTCATCAGTAGACTAGACACAGCAAAGAAAAAAAAATCTGTGAGCTTAAAGATATAGCAATAGAAACTTCCAAAACTGAAAAGCAAAAGAAATAATAATGAGAAAAAATTGAATAGATTATCCAAGACCCGTGGGGAAATTACAAAAGGTATAACATATATGCCTGAAAAAAATGGTAATGAAAAGAAAGAAAGGAAGAGAAGCAATATTTTAAGTAATAATGGCTGAACATTGTTCAAAATTAATGAAACTTAGACAACAATAAACAGGATAAATAGCAAAAAATCAAGAACTATGCATATCGTGTTCAAAATACAGAAAGTCAAAGAAAAGAAAAAACTTGAAGAAATCAGAAGAAGATAATCTTAACTATCTAGGGAGAAGAATAAGAATTACATTAGACTGCTCTTCAAAAACCATGAAAACAGAAAGACAGTGTGTGCTATATTTAAGGTGTTGAAAAAAGCACCAACTGAGAATTCTTTATCTAGTGAGATTATCCTACAAAAGTCAAGGTGGCAAAATATGCCACCCCAAAATATACCACTTTAGCATAAGGATTATTTTGAGGTAAAAGTACTTGAAAAACAGCAGACACGAGCAAATCATTCTGACCTCCCCCTTTCCTCTAGAAAAAGGAGATAAAAACTCCCATGTGAAAGATGCCCTCCCCTTACCAAGCATAAAGAAACTAAGGAGAGTCAAGAGGATTCTGTACAAACAGACCTCCTTACAATAATTCGTGCCTTCCTTTAACCTCCCCACACAGTTTAGTTACTTTCCCACAGCTGTGCCTCTTTGTTTAGCCCTACATAAAAGCAAGCAGGTTTCTTTGGGTCTTTATTTCCTTATAAGGGCTCCCGAGTCACAGGAAACAGGTCAATTCATAGATAAAATATCTAAATTTGTATGCTTTTCTTCTCTTACTCTGCCTAATGTCAGTTTAATGCTCAGGCTCAGCAGAAAAACCCTGATAAAGTAAAAACAAAACTTTACCTACCCTATAAAATAAAGGAGAAAGACGTTCTAATATAAACATAAATTAAGAGAGTTTCTTACCTGCCTTGAAAGAAATCAAAAGAAAGTTCTTCAGAGAAAAGAAAAATGATATGGGTCAGAAACTCATATCTACATAAAAGGGAGAAAAACTGTTAGAAAAGGGATAAATCAAGACAGAATATTTTATTTTTCCTACTATTACTTGACATAACTGATAACAATTTGTTCAAAGAAGTAATAGCAATAATATATTGGATAATCATAGCTCATGAATAATAAAATGAATGACAGTAATGTATTAGGGAAGGGAGAGAGGAATTAGGAATACTTTGTTTAAGGTATCTGTCCTACACAGGAAGTGATGTAGTATTATTTGAAAGTAGACTTAGATTGTAAATGTCTATTGCAAACTCTGCTGCAACTAGTAAAAATATTTTTTAAATATAAGTGATATGCTGAGAGAAGAGAAAATGGAATCACATAAAAGGCTCATTAAATCCACATTGGGAAGAAAAAGAGTGAAAGAAAGAACACATTTAGTTTGGAAATGGAGAAAAAGATAGATATGAAAGATATTTCTATAACATGAGCCATTAAGGATGAGGAGAAATTACAAGTCAAGGCAGGAGGCATGAACCACAGGTTACAACTAACATGCAATCCAGTCTTGGACTAAACTAGAGCATGGGGTCTGGACAGGAGAACTGCCAAAGGGAAGACAATGAAGATGATCAAGTCCTTGAATACCAAGCAGAATAAATAACTATTTCAGGAGGATATCAAAAGCTGGAAATTAAGAATGACCAAATTAAATTAAGAATTTGGCAGATTAATTTGACGGCACGATGGGAAGAGGCACCAAAATCCGAACATTTGCTTTTCTTCCTCCACTACCTGCTGTGGAGCCACAGACACCCGATGCACCACAGCTCCATCTGCCTCATTATTTTGCATCAACTTCAAATTTTACATACTTTGCTCTCATATTTGTTAACAAGGTAAAATAAAATCCCTCTTGGTTTTTTAATGCTATTCCAATAATGCTATTATGTTCTCTATAGTCAAAAGTTAAAGTGAATATTTATACTTATTTAAAATTACCTAGAATTTAGAAATTATATCCTAAGTGTTTAAACTGGAATGGAATTAACTAATTGTTATGACAAATTATGTTATATCTAAGTATTTGTCCAAGAGAAAAATAAATAAATCACTTTTTGTTTTGTGTTTCTGATAAAGCAAAATTGTTGTGATCATAAAAATATATTTAAAAAATAAGAGGGGAGAAAAACAAGATAAAAAATTTGTAATCTTTTTATCAATTTATCAGCATTATGGTACCACTGCTTACATTTTGGTACACATAATTCTAGTCATGTGTACAACGTATTCTTTAAATGAGCATTTGTGATTTTATAGTTGGAAAATGTAATTCTCTCTTCACCCACCCCCCCGAAAAACAAACAAAAAGAAAAAACAAGCTCTAGAGCATAAGCTAAATTAGAAAATTTCCCCCCAAAATCATCTTGACTTCAAAATGATAAAGAGATAAGAAGGCAGCAACTCAAATCCCTTGGGACATCCCTGGAGGTCTTTATTACAAATTTTCCAGTTTCAAACTAATTGGAAGGAAAAATAATATATATACTCATGTAACCTTAATTTAGACTTCCCAAATTTTCTTTCTGGGCGAATGTGAATTGGTTTTGCTTGGGTATGTTTTCTGGTTATTCAAAGGGAGCTCTTGTGAAACAAACTAAATGTCCATTCCATTTCCTCAAAAAGGCTGCACTGGTTTCCTCTTAATGTTGCTGAGTCATTTTACTACACATTACCTTTACGCCTGTTCTTTCGGGGAAAGCCCCTTTACAGTTAGGGCTAAAGTCCATCACAATGTGGTGCTTTTCTGCATTTCCTGCCCAACAACTTCTTAGCTACCTGTGAATTTTGAGAACCCTACCCCCATTAAACACTATTTTTAAAAAGAAAATAAAGATTTCCATTTAAGCGTGGGCAATGTGGGGCAATGCACATTTCCTCAGAGAGTTAATATTTAACTCTGGAATATTCTCAGTCTCAGCTCAGCATATAAGGACCTATCCTTTGCAATTGGCCCTGAATTGATAGTACAGGGTTGAAAATCTGTTGAAGAAATCTTATTCAGGTGTCAAAGGCAAGGTGTTTTTTCTAAACAAGATTGATAAATTCTAGCACCACAGTTCTCTCATAATGTCCAGTTCTGCCTATAGTATTATTTAACAATAATAATAATTCATGTATTTGTTGGACATTTTCACTAAGTTTGTCATTTACTTTCCAAAATTGTACTTGTTTCTCTCAAAAGTGCTTTGATAAATTCCATCTCTAGCTCTCAATTCCTCAGTGAATTTGTTTTGTTTACATTGCATCACATTATACTCTTTATGGTGATTATTAGATGCACTAATAATTTCTGAGCTCTGCCTTATTCTAGAGTTTTAAATTAAATTTTGTTTTATAGTTCATGCCTTTGGTCTCAATTTTTTTATGGCTGTTCTGTGAAATTATATATTTATTTAGTTTCATTACAATAAGAGAAGTTATCCTGTGAATTTCCATTTTGTTAGATGGTTCTCTGGCTCTACTGCTGTTTGTGTTTGGAAATAGAGAAAGTGCCTGTTGGATTGCTAACACCAGCAGCAGAAAAAAAAGAAATCAGCATGACACTGAGAAACTGAGTTATTTAAAATGAATATACTGGCTTTTCATATGGGTTTATTTATAACACTGTTTTGTCTTTTACATTTTCATTTGGTTTATAAAAGCTAAGAAAAGTGAATAACCATTTCTTATATTGGGCGATACACTTTAACATGTTTTCCCCACTGATGTCTGTGATGGTGAGTTGGCTATGGTACCCAGTTAGTTAACCAGACAGTAACCTAGGGGTAGCTGTGGAAGAATTTTGTAGATGTGGGTAATATCTAAGTAAATTAACTAACTGACTTTGAGCAAAGGGTGTTCTGTGACCTCTGATAATGTAGCTGAGCCTCATTCAATCCATTGCAGGCCTTAGGAGCAAAAAATGAGGTTTCCCAGAGAAGAAGAAATTCTGCCTCAGCACTCAGCATCAGCCTTCCAGCCCATCTCATAGATATGAAACTTATTAAATCCATAACTGCATGAGCCAACTCCTTAAATTAAATAAATTAGTTAATATACAATTATGTGTATATAATATTAACAATATATAACATTATGTATACTGTTTCTCTGGAGAATCCTGACTGATAAAACATTAATAGTTGGTAGTGTAAAAATAAATAGTCATACAGATAGTAAAAACTACACTCTCCTCTGCTTGCTGTTTGATATTCCTATTAGCAATAAGATGGCTGCCTAAATGGGGAAAATCAAGTGGAAGCTGACTACAGTATTCACTGAATCTAAGTATGATGTTAAATCACAGTATTTTCATAGACACACACTAATAAAAATTGAACTTGTTATATGAATATAAATAATATCAACTTTTGTGCCATGAAGTGAATATTTATGCTCCTTAGATATTAAATTCATGAATATCTCATTGTAATAAAGCAAATCTGGATGTGGTGAGAAAACCCTCTTGTTACCTAAATGAAAATTTTGCACCGCACAATGTGCATATACAGAAGCAATTATTTCAGTTGCTTCATTCATTGATTCATGTATTTGCTTTATTGAATATTGAATATTGACTTTATCTCAAGCATTGAGAAGCTAAAAATAAATGCATAAGAAATTGACTCTAATATTTTTATAAGTTACTGAAAATTGTTTTTATTAAAATTATTTATAAATTATAATTATCATTTAGCAATATTGGTGACCAGTTGTTTTAAGATTATACAAGGTCCAAGTAAAATGGTGGGTTAGGACTAATTTAAACAAGCAGTGAAGTTTATGGGTGAAATATGTTGCCTACTAGCCCTTTTCTCCCTCAAATTTATCAGTAGTAAAAAGAGAGAGAGACAGAAAAGGTGCAATGAATCTAAGGCATCTGTAACTCTTAAACTAAACGAAAACAGAACTCAGATGGAAGAATGGTAACTCAGATGGAAGAATGGTAAATGATTTGGCAGAAGAGAAAAAGGAAAACCTAGGTGCCTTAGAATTCCAATGAAAAGTCAGCTTTTTTGTCCCCCCAAAAGTCCCTTATACCTACAAACTGGAGGCATAAGGGCTCCTCTGAAGGTGGAAGAGAAGCTAGGTGGCAAAAACAAGGAAATTATTTGAACGTCTGAAGTGGGTAAAGCCAGGCTCCAACTCTAATCTGGGAAACATCGGGACCACCGCTTCCCCCTCTTTCTCTACAGGAAACAGGAGGCACAGGGTCCTAGAATCTAGAAACCAGGCACAAGAGGACAGGGGAGATGCATGGCCTTGAAAGCCAAGAAGGTGAGGCTAAGTCTGCAGGGGAAGGGTGAAACTCTCAGCCATTCCCACTGGGCTACAATAGTTCATAACCTCCAGAAGACAGCATGAAGATTCTTTTCAGGTAAAACCAAGCAAGATCCAGAGGAAAGACCCCTAGACCTGAGTTTGGGAAAATGTGCCTGTGAAAAAGGAGGCAAAGTGAAACAAATACATAAACGAAGAGATTGTAGATAAATAATGCCTCACTTGTTCATTAAAAAGAGTCTCACATGCAGATATGAACAAATGGCAAAAAAAATATTTAGGATTCGAGAAAAAGCATTTAACAAGAATGACACAACAACACTTTTTCTTAAAAAGCTCAAAAGAGGCAGATAAAATGCAAGGAATGGTAGAAAACTTTAAAAAATGTAAAATAGTTTCAGAGAGATAATGTATTGTTACTTTAAAATAAGAACACAATAACATTTTTAAGTTATGTAAGAAATAACTCTTGGAAATTAAAAACATGACTGCTAAAATTAAAAATTCATTAAAACAGTGGGAAACATAGTTGAAAAATTTTCCCTGAAGGGAAACCAAAGACAAGGAGACATAACGTCGAGAAGAAACAAGTCCTTGATCAGCATGGGAGCTTCAACAAGAGACCAGAAGTTACAGAAAGAGGGAAAAGAAAAAAAATGGTTAAAGGAAATTATCTAAGAAATAACCCCAGAAATGAAGGACCTAAATTTCCCCGGAAAACTGCCATCGCAGTGAAATAACAGAACCACCCACCACGGACTTCACTGCTGTGCAGCTTTTGAATACTATGGATAATCTCTTCAAGGCAACACTGGAAGGTAGAACATGAGGGGGCAAAGCTTTCAAAATTCTGGGAATTATTTCACCCTGGAATTCTATAAATAGCCAAACCATCAATCTTATGTGAGCATAGAATTAAGATTTTTCAAATATTCAGGTCCTTTAATTAAATAATAACTAGCCTTCTGCACCTATCTCAGAAGCAATTAAAGGAGTTATACTGGAGTATAGCAGAATACGGGGAAATTAGGAAATGATCAAGAGCACAAAGTTTGCTGACAATTTTGTTATGTCTTTTTGCCACTATTTGACTTTTCTTTTTACTTTGGTAAAGATTGGATTCATTTTTAAAAATAAAATGAGAGAAAGCCCTGGCTGGCGTAGCTCAGTGGATTGAGCACGGGCTGCGAACCAAAGCATCACAGGTTCGATTCCCAGTCAGGGCACATGCCTGGGTTGCAGGCCATGGTCCCCAGCAACTTCACATTGATGTTTCTCTCTCTCTCTCTCTCCCTCCCTTTCTCCCTCCCTTCCCTCTCTAAAAATAAATAAATAAAATTTTAAAAAATGAGAGAGATAGTATTTCACTCAGAATGTTTTTTCCTGCTACCCAGTTCCCACCTATTATACAATATTCATATGCTACCTTTCTAATACAACCTTTCTGCTTGTATGTCAGGCTTCTGCTTATAAGTAAATTAACAGGTCATATGTGAGCAAAAATGTTCCCCCAAATTTTGGAAGCCACTGTGTTTTTTCTCTTTAAGAGAATGCAGCTTCCAATCCTTAAAATTTCAGGTAGGGAAGAAAAAATTATTAACCTATACTTTAAAACTTAACACCATTAAAAGGTTTTAATGACAAAGGCTTCTTTTTTGAAACAAATTTAAGTAACTGACTTAATTTTTCATTCAGAAATATTATGCATTCCATTTCTTACACTAATATGAATTTCATCTTCCTGTAAAAGGCACACATAGATTTTGTTTTGACTTATATGAGACCAGTAATTAGAGATTTTGGACAATTATTTATATCTATTTTCCAAAAATGTGTAATTTTTAAAAAAATATGAAATGCACATGAAAATTAAGGGGTTTCAGGCCTGTAATAAGGAGTATACCCAAGAATTACCAGGAACAAATATTTCATTTAAACACTTTTTGCTTCTTTTCTCTTTTATGGTGCCTATATTTTAACAATAAAGCCATATTTAAAACTAACACCAAGGGTTTGCCTATCTCCTATTCATCCTCCATGTCATTGTTTAAATGCCATTTCCTCAGAGCAGTCTTTTTTTATTGATCCCTAATTTAAATTCATTAAATGCAACCATCTTGCTCAGATACTTAGGTCATAGGCTGGCCTTCATTTGCAGCTGTGTGATAGGAGGTGCCAATGATTTTAGAAAATTAACAAATTATAAAATGAGAAAAAGTTATCCATTATTTATTAATATTGAGGAAAACTCAATTATTAATTTTAATTGCACATTTTGGGATAACTAAGAAAACACTAAAGTGAGGACTAAAATTTTTTGTGACCTCATTTTTGTCCAATTAAAAAATAATCATGCTGTGGGCTCAATCTTTTAAAATATTTTAAAAAATCACCATTTCAGTGGGATTCCTTACCTATACCATTGGTTCAAATGAATTAATCAACTTGTGGTTAAATGTTTGTATGTAACAAAATTCAATATGTAGTTCTAAAACCTACCCAGATTTTCACATCAACTTTTTCATAATTGTATTGGTGACCAACATTATTAATAGGAGCAGAGATACATAGAACTTGAGAGAGGAGTACACTTTGACCAAATATTTTTACATATTACTTTATGTTCTCAAGTGTATTACATAAAGAATCTGAATAGAATCTTATTTCATTTTCTTTTTTAAAAATGCTTATTGACTTGAGGGGGGGAAGGGAATGGTGGGGGGAGGAAAGAGAGAGAGAGAGAAAGAGAAAGTGAGAGAGAGAGAGAGAGATACTGATTTGTTGCCTCCCATAAGCATCCTCAACAGGGATTGAACCCAAATGTTTGGTTTACAGGACAGCGCTCTAACCAACTGAGCCACACTGGCAAGGGCTTATTTCATTCTCAGAACAACTCTAAGAGGCAGGCAAAGGAATATCATCATCCTTTTTTCAAAAATACAATTTTACTGGTTCATCCAAAGCCACCACCTATTAAGTTACTGATCCAAAGTTAGAATTCAGGACTTTTGATTACAAGCTCAGAACTCTTTGCTCCAGACTTGCCCTGATTATGTACCTAATCTTGCAAATTCAAGGCATTAATTCCTTTAGGGTAACAATAGTTATTCCTATTTTAAAATGCAAATACTTATCTGAAGATTACATATTAAAGCATGCCTATGTGTAACTTAATTTGTCACATCATTTCCCTTAAGTCAGAGGAAGTTTCAGCTAGTAGGGAAGATTTATTGCCAGTGATGGTGGCTGAAGAAAAGGTTGTCACAAAAATAGGAGTAAGAGACACATTAAGAAAACTGCATTTTTACCTCTTTTTGACCACTTCCATACAAGAACGTTTCTTTCTAACCAAATCTGTTCTATTTTTAAAGTTGCTTTTTCCTGACCATGTTGAACTAACAGTGGTAAAAATGAATATCTTGCCCTGGCCGGCGTAGCTCAGTGGATTGAGCACAGGCCGCGAACCAAAGCATCACGGGTGCGATTCCCAGTCAGGGCACATGCCTGGGTTGCAGGCCACGGCCCCCAGCAACTGCACATTGAAGTTTCTCTCTCTCTCTCTCTCCCTCCCTTCCCTCTCTAAAAATAAATAAATAAAATCTTAAAATAACATGCAAAGAAGAAAAGAATGGACTAAAATATTTAAAAAAATGAATATCTTAATCTGTCTGTATGAGTCAGAGCAACTTACATCTAGTTAGCACCACATAATTTACAATATATGTTTATATACATTATTCAATTTGATCCTTGGAGTGAATATGTTCTTTGCTTATTCGTATGTGAGACTCTAACTCTCAGAGGGCTTAATGGACAAGTCAGGGACAAAGTCCCATTCTTCACTCTAAAGTTTTTCTCTTTCCCAAATCACACAATGCCCTTGCTCACAGAGCATCATTCTCAGTGGATACTTACATTTCATCACACCTTGAATTTCATAAACAGGCTTGAGTATCAGAGCACCATAAAAGCCTTTAGGGAATGGATTCGTTAAGTCCCACTTATTTGAAAAACCTGTGAGTTTCACAGTTCGTGTTCTGTTCTTGGGGATCTTCCATTCAACGATCTCCTTTAGAGTATAAATACGTTCATCTTCACACTCATAGAATTCTCCTTCTTGTGACAAAGGCAAAGTAAATGAGTGATTTTGATGATTTCTTATCACTCCACAGTTCACCATTATTTCTCCATTGATTTCTTCAACTGAGTTGAGCATGATTTGCTCACCTTGCTTTATGGAGAGATTTTCCAATTTCATATCTTTCTGACGATAGAAGCAAGGATGCCCAAGTCTACTTGGTCCAATGTGCATGGTCCTGGTAATTTCTTCCATAGTACGGTATGGAGTTTTATCAGCCACAATCTTAAAAAGACCTAAGAACAGAATTGTGTGAATTAAAGACAGTTTTTAAAATGAAAGTTTTCTACAAAAATTGCAGTGAAAGAGTTATAAAACAAGTATAATGTAACTTTTCAAAGTAATGTATCTTTTTTTTAAAGATTAGATATACTTTTGTGAATCCTGAACTGTTCTAGAAAAATTACAATGAACTGTCTGTAGCTTACTGGACCATCTGATTGAGGCAACATAAAAGGAGATCAGAAAAAATTTATTTGAGAGAGAAAAGGCCCTGTTCTTGGGAACGAGAAATCTGTGTGAGATACTGACTGTGTGACATTGAGCAAGGCATTTAATCTCTTAAAATAACATTTTTTTTGTTTTTTTAAATGGAAGGATTGGATTAGACCAACATTCACATAAATGTAATCTCTAGACACAACAAAATTAAGAGATATTTTGGAAGGAAACTGTTTTATGGGTAAATTAATAACCTAATGAACAAAACAAACAAATGAGCAAAATAGAACCAGAGACATGGAAACGAGGCACAGACTGACAGGGACCAGAGCGGAGAGGGGTGGGGGATAAGGGAGGAAAGAAGGGCAAGGGCCTAGCTCAAAAACAAGTATAAATGACCCACGGACAACTGGGCAGGGATTGACTGTGGGAGTGGGTGGGGGGTGAGAGGGGCAAGGGAGAGCATTGGGGGGAAATTGGGACAACTCCAATAGAACAATAAAATATACTTTGGGAGATTAAAAATATAAAAATAAAAATAGTTGAAATTTCTCATCTAAAACAAAAACAACAATAAACATAGAACTAGATAGTGGTGACAGCAGTACAACATTGCGACTGAACTTAAAGTCACCAAATTGTACACTTTGAAGCCACAGATTTTAGGCCATGTATATTTTACCACCATAAAAAATAACTTAGATATTTCAAATAGATTTAATATTTCTCTGAAAATGTAGGCATACCGTGACTCACAAGAAGGGAAAACAGCAATCGAAATTTTTAAAATTTCTTTTGTTTAAAGAACTCTTGGTAAAATATACACTAATAAATCACAATATAACATACCATGCTTTATTAGCACTTTACGTAACTCTCCTTGGAAAATACCAGGTTTGGTAGTTCTGGCTTGAATGAATACTCTCAATTACATTTCATTCTTTCTTCTCATTCCTTCTGTAATTTTGCCATAGTTTCACAATTTGAAATTTTTTCTCTAATGATACCAGAATAGTCACTAATACAATAAATTTTTACTATTTAAGGTGCATCTTTTTATGGTTGGGTATTTAAGTGTTTAATTCTTCTCTTTGAATTATTTTGCTTCTCTTTGAATTATTTTGATTTAATGAGCACATCTGCTTTGTAGCAGTTTCAGAATTTATTTACTGCATAAATTTTAATAAATTCCAGAGAAAATATGAATAAAGGAAAATTACATAATTGCTTTCTGAACCCAGAAGTAAATTAATGATAATATTATATACTAGTATGCACAAAGAAGACAATATATTTTTTAAAAACTTAATGAAATGATATAGCTTGGAATAGTCATTTATTAGTTTTACTCAACATATACATTTCAACCAAGTTCATGTCTATATCAAACCATTACTAGCCAAGTGATAATGCCATTTATGTATATTTTACAAGGACTGTAAAAGGACTTATGTCCTGTACAAGGACTTATGGTCAGTTACTTTTGTAACTGATCTTGACTCTAATACAAAAAATGTAAGATTTTTGTTATTTTTAGATATAAACTTCCTCAAAAAGTGTTGGTGGCACAGTCCTGGCAGGAGTGAGGAAGGCAGCATGTGAGATCTGTCCTAAAAACCTTTAGAAATTGAGTGTTCATCCACTGCTAGTGTGCTTGAGGACCGTGAGACAAAGAAACATTTACTTTGAAGGAACTTCTTATTTTATTATGCCTTGTATCAGGGAAAATCTAATAAAGTAGTATTCTTGAATTCTCACAGTAAATGAAATTTGTGTGTGCATGTGTGTGTGCACACACATATATTCCTGCAACATTTAATCTCATTTGTCTGTGTGTGAAGGTTTGTGTGTAAGGGTCCACAATCATCAGGGTATAGAGAATTCCACAGTTTTTGTGAAATAAGTTAAAAAAAAATAGCTACCTAGAATCCCATAAATAGCAGAGAAACACAGCTTGTTTTTGTTTTTCTATCCTAGCTGTATTGATGACATAAGTCACAGAAAATTAATTTAGTATCTTCTTTCTTGGGGAATTGGGTTCACCTAAGGTAATAACAAACCTAAAATGTTATGAAGTAGAAAAAGCCTGAAGCCCTAAGGCTACCATTATTTCAAGTTAATCACACACTTCAGCGTTGTCTTGTTGGACGTCTCTATTGCAAAAATAATCCATCTTTACGTCTGAATGTTTTACCTTAGAAAATGATTAAGTACACAGTTTAGCATAGTAAGTGGCAGAGTGCAGAAAAAATTGATTAACTTATTTCTTCATACACTATTATAGCCAATCCAAAAGTCCTTTCTTATAAACACTAGAGCATATATCTAGATAGTCATAAAGGAACTTCAATTTCACAATTAACTAAAGCACCATAAGCCTGATCAGGTTTAAATTAGACCAATACTGCATCTTTTTCACAAAGAGTATGGTAGTTTTTCACTAAGGAAAATATGATTTGTTATTCTTCCAAAGAAAAACAAAACACATTTCAGGAGCTGAGTGGTCATAAAAGCAATTATAAAATAAGCCAATATATAGTCTTCACAAAATAAAACACAGAAAATAGATCTCTATTTCCAAATTTTATTCTCATCTATTAAAATGGATAGTATTATCATTTTTATATTATAAGAAATTATTCACAAAGAGCATGTCACTTGAGAAAGAAAAATTATAGGAAACTGCATTAAATCGATCTGTTGAAAATTAGTCAATAACTGAATTTAGCATGTAAGATCTTGACTCTGAATCTTAGATTTTCAGGGAGTTTATATTTTTAACTAATTGTTAATGATCTGCAATCATCGTTAGTAATAGTAACAAATAAAATTAGCTTAGAAATTTACGAGTTTGAATGATTGTTTTCATTCACATCATTTCTCCTCACAATAATCACCTAGGACAGTAAAACAAACACTGTCACTGAGGGGTCTGAACGTGGCCATGGTTTTCATATTCAGGGCTCTCGAATAAGAGTTTTATGCTCTTGCCACCAGGCTAGGTTACCTCCCTATCACAGGCATGGCTTACAAAAACATTGCTATGGAAACCATATTTACTCCAGTTTACAAAATATGTATACGCACCTCTAGAGCTGGTCCTGACTTTGCATGGATCAGCCTTTCCAGACCCTCTAGTACACGAAGAGCGAGAATAACTTCCTGGTTCACTCTGCATAATTCGTGCTCACCAGATTTTCTTCCACTTTTTTTCTCTATCTCATCAATTCCCACCCAAGCAGGGAGTAATTTTTAAAATTAAAATTTCCAACTGTATATCAGAATATTATTTAGTATACATAGCATGAAGGCATTGTAAAGAATTTATAGTCTTGCCCTGGCTGGTGTAGCTCAGCGGATTGAGCGTGGGCTGTGAACCAGGCATCGCAGGTTCGATTCCCAGTCAGGGCACATGCCCAGGTTGCAGGCCATGTCTCCCAGAAACCACACATTGATGTTTCTCTCTCTCTCTCTCCCTCCCTCTCTTCCCTCTCTAAAAATAAATAAATAAAATATATATAAAAAAGAATTTATAGTCCTTTTTCCTAGTCTAATCTTCAGCTCACTTTCCCAGTTCCAAGCAAATATATTGCCTCCATCTTTGAAACAAGTAATCTTAGAGTGAACTTTACCTACTAATTCTCATCTTTCTCTCATATCATTAATATTTAGAATTACTAAAACATGAGCAACTTGCAATGTGCTGGAAATTCACATGTAAGATATCATTTAATTTTATAATGGCAACATGAGGTAACTACAAATAAAACACAAACATTTCACAGGTAAGCATATGAATGTTTGAAGAGGTGCCATAAATTCTCCATCATCACGTAGATCATAAGAGACACAGTATGTTATGTGTCTCTGAAGCTCAAGGGCTTAATCACAGATTTATACATTTTAACCTTTCACTGTTATCTGAAATTATAAATATTTTTTTAGCCTTTTATTGACTAAAGGGATGGTTGTAAGGTGGGAGTTTACCATGCTTTTGGATACAGAATGACTTAGAACTTTTAAAATCTAGTAAGAAAGTGAACTTCACTGACATTTAAGACGTTCATGGGCACAAGTCTCATCTGTTCACAGGTCAGTTGGTCACATGCCTATAGGTGCAGGTGAGGCCCCCGTGGAGGCCTGGGGCTGCAAAGGCAAAAGGGTTGCCAGCACTGCATGCACCAGTTTATGTACTTTCAACATGCCACAGGTTACCTGGCTGAATTTAAGTGGATTTCTAGAATGTAATATTGTAGTTTTAAAATAAAATAACTCTTACTAATGGATGGATGACTTGAAATACTTCCTGCAAAAAAACCACGTATTGGAATTAAAACTAATATAAACATGAGAATAACCAAAATATGGCAGAGTTGACATTTCTCCTCCCACTCAAGCTTTTCTTCAGCCATACTGTAAGGTAAAATAATGTCACTCTAGTATAATAAAAAATTCAAGTGGCTGAATCTCTTTTAACACAAATTTATAAAAACATCTCATCCAACACCATTATAAAGAAATTTGCCCTTGAGATACAGTCAAATGTATGTCAAATATACACACACAATTTTAAATTCATGCACATGTATTTGAGAGGCATGTTTGAAAATTTTAATGCACTGGGGTATGTGAAGAAGATTCGGAGATAAATCAGACTATTCCATATTTCTGATTATGCGTCTTGTCGCTCTGCCAATAAAGCAAAGCATGTCTCACTTATTTGTGTGTTTGCTTCATCTCTGAAAAACTGCACTGTTTGTTCTGCAACTGAATTTCTAAGCAGCTTTATTATTTTATACTTGCCTATATGTATTTCTCATTTCACATGCTTCTTGTGGCTTTTCTATCATTTTGTTATATTCCCAAGACAATTCTTGGGTCAGCATATCTTACAAAATCTTCTTCAAAACTATGCCAAATCCAGTATTTTTACCAGAAATTCTAGCTCAAGCATCTCTATTCGATTTCAGATTGAAATGGAAGTACATGAAATAATGTAACAAAGCAAAAACCTCAAAATCTTTGAGCAAAGGTATATAACATATAATAACACGTTATATAATAATGTAATAACAATGTTCATACTATGAGAAAACTCTCTAGATTTCTCCGAGTCAAATATATGATTATTGAACATCATCAACTAATCAGGGATTCCAACAGTCTTCAGAGAAGAGTCTCCAAGATCAGAAATAAGGAGTGTGAAGAAAAGTCAAAGTTCAAGATAAGAAAATTTTGCATGGTAATTTAATCGAGTATTTGGGGAGGGGAGAAGACATATCAAAGATGGCAACCATTTTTAAATGTCAGATGACACGAAGTGAGGCTGTAGAATTTCTATGTTTAAGTGTCTTTGCAATTATAATGGCATCGAAATGGTCTATAATAGCTACAAAGAGTTTTTAATAGTTCTTTTACCTGGAGGTAGAACAAATAAATCATAAAACCTACCAATTTATTTTTAACTCAAAGTCAATTATTGCATTTAAAAATACCTCTTTCCTCAACTAACATAACATTTAAACTCCTTGAAAAAAGTGATGCTGCAGTATCTAGCACATTTGGGATGTTCAACAAATAATTTACATGAATAGTGTTAGGTCTTGAAATCAAATGATGTAATTTGGTATCTCTGCCTAAATCTCTGTTATAGTCATAGTTTTTTAATAAACTTGCCATACTGACTTGTTTATGTTTGAGCTGTCTCTCCCTCAAGCGATGAGAATGAGTAATAAACCTAGGATGAGGAGGGAGAATGTAAGAGATTCCTCTCATAAACCTTGGCAGGTGTACAGTCGCTGGACTCCAGTTCTTCAGCGCCTTGTCACTTGGGTTATGGGAAGACACACAGAGGCATGGGGCTGGAAAAGAAACCCCACAGACCATACCCCAAATCTCTCACTAGGCTTTGTTAAGTGGACCTTCAAAATACCAGACTTAATACTCCTAGCCCTGGTGACTTTAGGCGATAGAATTTTCAGGGCCAGTGACACACAACGGTCCCAACAGTAAAGAGAAAGGGTTAAAAGTATGACGTGTTGATTCAGACAGTCTGGGTTTAATTCTGGCCTCAGCCCTTTCCTCACTGTGCAAATCTGAGAACTTAAACTCTCAGGGCTACAGTTTCCTTTTCTGTAAAATGAACAAAAAAAATGTAGTATATACATCACAAAATTAATGTGATGATTAAATGAGTTAATGAATGCAACATGCATAGAAAACAATACATAACACGCACCCAAAAAAAAGAAAAAAGAAAAAAAATAATGCTTATTATTTTTCCTCATTTTTTTAAAACTCTGGAATTCTAGGCCATTGTAGGATGGTTATAAAATCAGAGAGATTAGTACCTATAAGGCCAAGAGGATGAACTAGACATCCCAGATTGGATCAAATTAGGCAAGATAAACTATACAGAACCCACAATTCAGTGTCTGACACAGACTGAGCTAAAAATTCCAGCAACCATGTCTTCCATACATTTTGCCCAAGTGTTTGCATATGGAAATGAGTCTCGAGTGACTTTTCTAGGTGGACTGCCTTTGGGGAAGCATTTCCAGGTTGCTTTGAAGAGTGTGTCTGACCCCATGCTTTGATTAATTGCTTAGAATTTACCCACCATAATTTTATGCCCATAATGAGCAGATTATAGGGAGATGTAAGCACTTTTAAAATACAAATATTGTGCTGCTTGTAGTTATTCACAAGGTATGCATTTTACACAGTTGCTGAAGTTCCCTTGAACAAAAGAAACAGCAAAATGCCAAGGCATTTCTGAAAATATGTTTTATTCATGGCTCTGAAAGGTAGTTGAAGCCAACTGAGGGAGGAGTATACCCTCCTTCTGTTTTAATGATCTTAATTTTGCTAATGGAATGTTAGTGGAGAGAGTTTGGGAGCCATGTGGCGCTGATTGCGTTGTTCAGTATTGATGTTGCTTGCAAATTAAATGTACCTAAGTAGCCACCTGTTTATGCTTACGATTATGTAAAGCCCCATATGTTTCCCTCTCTCTACATGGGAGGTAAATATTGAAAAAATTATTCTGGTGTGAAGGGTGAAAACAGCAGCAATTCCTCTCTAACTGTCACATATGCTGCAGCGTTTCCTTTAGTGTGTGCTTTGTCTGACATATTTGTTGATTTTTACCATTCTGTGTTCAAAAAAATCTGTTACCCATGGTTATGCAAAAACAATTAAGATCAGTTTACATTAAATTCAAATAAGGAAGAGATATAATTTTCCGATGTAGCCGTAGGTTTTAAATAAATTTCAGAGCTTATGATTTAAATAGATTTTGATTTGCATGATGAAGAAAACTTTTTTTTCTAAATTCACCAGCATATAAAAAGGGACATTTTCTTCCTAAAGATATCATTTTGATTCCAAATTACTAGGCAGGCAACAAAAGCAACAACAACAACAAAAAAACTAACTTGCATCACAAGCATTTGCAAATCCTACCTATAATCAGTGGCTCTTTAACTGGGTAGCACACCACCATCCATGCCCATGGGATTGGCTGCATAAAGCAGGTTGCTGGGCTCCATCCAGAACTGACCTGGTCAGCAAGTGCTCCTGAGCAGTTTTGAGATGAGTTTCCTTAGCTCAGTGGAAGATCTGGTAGAGCTAACACCTGTGGAGCTGCCTCCGGCTATTCAGAGGTTGGTCCTGACGGGAGTTCACAGACAGACCAGAGACAATGAACTTGCTACTGTTGATTACTTTAGATACTGGATATAAACGAATGGGAGTTTCCTATGGTTTGTGTCTGATCAAGAGTGGTTTCAAGATCAATTGTTTGGCAGTCTAAACATGACAGTTCCTGACTTCCAAATTAATTGTTTGCAAAACAACACACAATATGGTAGAAAAAGATGAAAGCTTACCACACCACCAAAAACTATTATTAGACCAGCTGCCTCCCAAAGACAGAATTTACTTTCATAATAAGACAGACAGAGCTGAAATGAGAACAGGAGAGTCCAGCAACCCTGGGGCTCATGGAACCGAGGAGCCTCTCTAAATTTTCCAAAGGTAAAAAGAATAATGAAAATAAATGGAATTAAAACCATTGAGTACTTTTTATAGGCCAAATTTTGTAGGAAGCACTTAATGATCGCCTCATTTTACTTATTTAATTCTTGGAAGAGTTTTACAAGATAAATAGTATTTGTATTTTACCAACTTCATAGATAAAGAAATGAATAAACTGATATACTAAAATACATCAAGGAGGTCACCCAAGTCTTTTTAAATTTTGGTATTTTTCTTCAATCTTGGTACGTACATACATAGGTATAGATAGAAAGGTTATCACAACATTTAAAGTATACCAAACACATTCATTTGAATCTCCCTGTTTCACTTAATATTGAACCATGATTACACTTCATGTTTTCAAATATTTTTCACAAATTTGATTTTTAATAACTGTATAATATGTTGTAAGGGATGTATCATAACATCTTTTTTCTTACTATTGGGTGTTTAAATTGCTTGTATTATTTTGCTAGCATAAATAGTTCTAAGAGGTTATTTCCTTAGAGTTTATTCTACTAAGTGGAACCACTGAGTGAAAGCCCTCTCCTCAGCGACTGCTGCGCCCAGGGGGACAGGGACCAGGATACAAGTGCACCCCGTCATCAGCCACTGTCTGCACACACATGAAAGCAGTGATATTTGCCAATTGACTGGCAGATGGCTCTGGTAATGTATCAAATTCGTTTTTAGAAAGGTTACAACATTCTATATGTCCTCCAGGTAGGTTTGAGAGTGACCTCTTGACAATACCTTTCCCAACTTCATTATCATAATTGTAAAGGCTCCACTGATAAATATGTGGGAAAGCTATTGTTTTAATTTACAGAGTCCAAACTAATTTCTGTGTGGTTATACGTCATCTAAATTTCTTCTGTCCTTTATTCATTTCCTACTCAGTGTTGCTCTAAACAATTTGATTTTTTTTGTCTTACATTTTAGTGATATCTAGTATTTTTAAAATTGTCATTTTTGCTGTTGAAATTTTCTTCCTGCTTTTACTTTTGTGATGTAGAGAAAGTTCCTTTATATGTAATTGGATATATCGATTCTTTATGGCTTTTCATTATATTTATCTTCTGAAAGTTGTTTTCAGTACAAACATAAAATAATTTTACCTAAAATGTAATTTTTAAATTAACTTCAAGTTTCCTTTGCTATGTAGTATAAAGTTGATGATCCAATTCCATCTATTGCTTTCTCAATTGATAAGTATACTACTTAATTTACTAAATAATTTTTCCTTTAATCCCAAATGTATAGTACCAACTTTATCAAGTAGAAAGGAATAGTCTACATTGAAGTCTGTTTCAGACCTATCAGCAAAGGCTTAAGGTTCAGGGACACTACAGTCAAATTGAAAGCATTGCTCTAATGCTTATATAATAACCAGTACCACTATTACTAACTTACTGACTCAGCTTTTGATTTTCTGCAGCATTCACTGTAATTTACCTAGCTTTTTAATGGTTTTTAATATTGTCAGGACAAATACACCTTATTGTTCTGTGTTTTAAAAAAATATTTGCTTTAATATTTTTCACTTCTTTATTCTCTCAAATGAGCTTTAGAATTACTTTTTCAAGAGACCACATAATGACAATTATGATTATAGTATGTTAATTAAGTTTATTGCTATTTATCTCATAAATTAATTCATGTACATTTGATATATATAATATTAAGTTTTCTGATTCTAGCACTTAAAATATGTTATTATTTCTTTTCATAGATAAGTGAGCTTTAATATTATTTTTAAATAAATAAAAATAGTTTTATAATATTAGTTATATTATATAAAGATACTAAGCATAGTTGTTTTGTGCTTTTCCATGGCTTTTTAAAATTATATTACCATTATATGTTCTAAATGGTTATAAATGGAAAGTTATGACTATTTTTCTATATATGAAAATATTTGTTTTTATTCATATTTTATGTATATACTCTAAATATTTTACATATTTTTTCTTATATATTTTTATTTTGTTCTCTTAAAAAACTAGCATATTACTTATAACAAATGTAAAATTTTTGTTTAACTTGATTCCATTGGTTTTTCTGGATGATCCTACTGCAAATAATGATCTTTACCTCATTTTGAAAAGCCTTCAAATTTCATTTGCTCCTATCCACATTTATTACTCAAAAGTATAGAAGGGAATTCAATGAGAGGGGAAATAAACACCCATATGAGAACTGCGCTTCTCTTGTCTGATGCACTGGGCCTCATGGCTGGGCGCTCTAGCCTGACTGCAGAGAGCCCTGTCGCCCAGCTGGCTGGGTGCCCTCCAGGCTCCCGGCGCCAGGCCCTACTGTCTTCAGGGGTTCTTGGGGTTTATAAATTCATCTTTCTTTTAAAAAATGATAGAGGATTACTGAAAATCATGGAATTATATACTTTAAGCAGCTGAATTTTGTGCTATGTAAATTATATCTCAGTACTGCTGTTAAATTTTTTTAAAAATTCAGGAAGGGAGAGATGGACGGTAAGTAATAGCTTCAGAAAACAGTTGGAGTGGCCCTCTCATTATTTCCAGGTGGGGATGTAAATTGTCAGAATATTTTTGCAATGTGATTTGTCAATATGCATCAAAATCTTTAAAAATATTTTAAGTTCTGAAGTCACAATTTTATATATATGAAGTTATAATAATAATAATAAGTACAGACCAAACTTCAATTGAAAGCTGCTCAATATAGCATAAACTACATAAGTAATCATTTTCAGAATGGACTTAATAAATTGTGATATATGTATATGAAGGACTATTATATAGAAAATAAAAAAATTGCTTTTTGAGGAATATTTGATAATGTAGGCAAATCCTCAGAAATAAGCTTGTTTCCCATTATATTAAATATGTCTGTTTGTGTGTGGCTGTATAATGTACTAGAAAACAATGGAAGAAATGTAACAAATTAATGCTATATAGCTCTGCTGATGGGATTGCAGGGAGCTTTAATTTACTTCTATACATTTTCTTCTGCTTTCTAATTTTATACAAGATTGTGTGGTATTGAGAAAAATCAATACATCTTATCACTTTAAAAATTGTGTTCCTATCACTTCTCGGCCTTTTGGCTAAGATCAAGTGTAAAAATTGTGTTCCTTATGTCCACACTAAGTTCTGCATGTGGATGTTTATAGCAGCTTTATTCACAATTGCAAAAATGTAGAAGCAACCAAGATGTCCTTCAGCAGGTATATTGATAAACTGTGGTATGTCCAGACAATAGAATATTATTCAGTGCTAAAAAGAAATGAGCTATGAAGCCATGAAAAACCATGGGGAACCTTCAATATACATTACTAAATAAAAAAGGCCAATCTGAAAAAGCTACATACTTTCCAAATATATTTTAGAAAAGGCAAAACTATGAAAATAATAAAAAGATGAGTGGTTGTTAGGGATTGTAGGGGACGAAAGATGAACAAGACAGCACAGAAGACTTTTAGGACAGTGAAAATACTCCATATGATACTATAATGGTGGATACAGGTCATTATACATTTGTCTAAACCCATAGAATGAACAAAACCAAGAATGAACGATGATGTTAACCATGAACTTTGGTCATGATGTATCAGTGCAGGTTCATCAGCTGTAACAAAGTGTACCACTCTTTTGGGGAATGTGATAATGAAGGAGGCTATGCATAAATGTAAAGGCAGGGGGTAAATGAGAGATTTCTGGACCTTCCACTCAATTTTACTATAAACCTAAAACAGCTCTTTAAAAATAAAGCCTACTAACAAAGGTAAACACCTTTGGTTCCAATGGCACCAAATGATATGGTTCTATATCACTGTTATATAATTATGTTAAATATAATAATGTGCTTTACCAATATCCAGTTGAGAGGACCAAAAAACTAAAGATCTTAGTAGACAAATTTTTAAGAAAAAACTGGTTCCAACATAGTGATGTTGTTGAGGTAACACCACAAAGAAGTGTAGAGGAGTTGTACATGTAGGAAATGGAGTCCTATGAGCAAAGTGTGATTAAATAGATTTTTAGAAGATGTTCATAAAATATTAACACTGAAAATTTAGAATAGTGACAATTGTGGAAAAGCTGATTTTAGGATGATCTTTCTGAGAGTATGTTGGTGTGAGGCTTAAACATACATAGGTGGGTAAAAAGATCATTTTAACCTAGACTTAAAGGTCCATTTGTCTTCCAGATACCATACATCTTAGTTCTTCAACAATCAAGGATTTAGAGACAATCTGATAATATACTAAGAAGCAGAAGAAAAAATAGGCCAAAAAAGGAACTGAAAATTAGTGTAAAAGCCTAAACGTTTTGTGCACTTAGATTGCATCACAGATTTTTGCATAGTATATCTAGAATATCTCTTTTTGTCTAGGAAAGTATTTTGTGTAATAGACATAGCTGAACTTATTTTGCTTAAGTGAGCACAGTGGGGAAACAATGCCTTAAGAGAAGTTGACCCAGAATAGTTCATGATTCCTTGAATAACAAATTATCCAAAAGGCAGGGAGTCTATTTAGGGATGCTCTGAATCATGTCTTCATAACATCCAGATGGAAAAATAGGAGCAGATTCTGCCTTATACTTGCCTCTTTTAACAAAAGTCCTTCAAAAAGCAGGAGCTAAAGAGGTTATTCACTATGAAGCTACTAAATATATTTTGCCTAACAATTTTCCTATCAGGTAATTTCTCAAAGAAATTTATAGGCTGATATAGTAGTCACCTTCTAAAAAGTTAGGTACAATTATAAAATGGCTAACCATAAAAGATTTAGTCATTTTAATGCTATATAAAACAGAGCAATTAGCAAAAGTAGTTTTACAGTTTTGAGTGTGTGAAACATAGTGTTTATTCTTGTATTATTATTTATTATTATATTCTTTTTAATATGAACAACTGTAAACCTACTTTTGCATATCCCTATATAATGAATGACCATTGAATGTAATATTATGTTTCCTATCAATCAAGTTTCTGAAATAGAACAATGAAAAAATTCATTTTGAAAAATGTCAATGTATTAGGCATTTTGGTACAAAGAGCAAGTTTTACTTATTTTAGTCATTTAACCTGAATCAATTTCTTTAAAAAAATAATTCTACTAAACTTTAGAAAACAAATTATACTAATTTTCTACACTATCTTTTAGGAGATAAAAATAGAGAGAATACTCCTTTCCTCATTCTATGAGACCAGCATTATTCTAGTTCAAAAGAAAAAAGAAAAGACTGTTGCAAGGAAAACTAAAACACTAAAAGCAAACAAAAAAAATCAAGCCTACAGACCAGTGTCTTTCGTGAACTAGATGCAAAACCCGCAACAAAATATTAACAAATTAAATCTAACAATGCATGAAGAGAATAATACGCCACAAACAAGTGGTAGTTATCCAATTATGCAAGGATTATTCAACATTTCAAAGTTTATTAATGTAATTCATCACATTGATAGGCTAAAAGAAAAATCAAGTGATCATGTAAATATATGCAAAAAATGCATTTGAAAAAATTCAACATCCATTCATTACTTAAAAAAACTGAAACCTCTCAGCAAATTAGGGATAGAGAATTTCTTCAACACAGTAAAGAATATCTACAAGAAACCTCCAAGTGACACAATATTTCATAGTAAGAAGCTGAAAGCTTTTCTACAAAGATTAGGAACAAGGCTTAGAGGTCCCCTCTCACAACTCCTTTTCAACATCATACTGAAAATTCTAACTTATGAGATAAGAAAAGGAAATAAAAATTATGTTGATTGGGAAGAACAAAATAAAATTGTCTTTGTTCAGAGATAACATGATTGTCTATGTAGAAAATCTGACAGATTCACCCTAAAACTCCTAGAACTAATGAATATAGTAAAATTTCAGGATATAAGATTAATGTACAAAAGTCAGTCACCTTCAATAAACAAGTGGAATTTGAAATTAAAAACACAGTCGTTCACATTAGCACCTTAAAAATAAAATACTTAGGTATAAATCTAACAATATATTTATAAGATCTATAAGAACATTTACAAAACTGTGATGAATAAAATTAATTAATGAAAAACAATGGAGAGACAATCCATGTTCTTGGGTAGGAAGACTCAATATTATTGAGATGTCTATAGATTTAATGCAATGCCAATCAAAATCCCACTAAGTTCGTTTACATATATTGACAAACTGAATCTCTCGTTTACACACAGGGCGGGGCGAATGTAGATTTACAGTTGCTCATATGGAAAATAATATAGTTAACAAATAACAATACAAGAATAGCTCTTTGTTGTGTAGTCACAACTTGTAAAGCTACGTTTGCCCCACTCTGGATAGAGAGAAAAGACTAGCCAACACAATGCTGAAGGAGATGAATGAAGTCAGAGAACTGACACAACTCAACATCAGGACTGGTTATAAGGCTGCAGTAACTAAGACAATGTGGTATTGGTGAAAGAATAAATGAATAGATTAATGGAACAGAACAGAGAACCCAGGAATAGCTTTGCATAAATATAGTCCACCGATCTTTGACAAAGGAGCAAAGGCAGTACAATGGAGCAAAGATAGCATTTCTAACAAATGGTGCTAGAACAGTTGGACATCACATGTAAAAAAATGCATCTAGACACAGACTTTACACACCACAAAAATTAACTCAAAATGTATTACAGGCTTAAATGTCAACTGCAGAACTGTAAGAATCCTAGAAGATAACATAGCAACAATCTAGATGAGCTGGGGTTTACAATGACTTTTTAGATATGATTCTAAAAGCAAAATCTATTAGAGAAATAGTTGATAAAGTGGTAGGTGAATGGTATCTTAAGAGAATGAGAAGACAATCAACAGATTGGTAGAAAATATTTATAAAAACATATCTGAGAAAGACCTTGTGTCCAAAATACATAAAGAATTCTTAAAATTCAACAAGAAGAAAGTAAACAACCTGATTAAAAAGTAGCAAAAGACCTGAACAGACACCTTACCAAAGAAGATATACACATATCAAATGAATACATGAAAGTATGCCCATTTTCTGTCACTAAGGAATTGAAAATTAAACCAACAAAGAGATATCACCGGTGCATACACTTAGAATGATCTGTACTTGAAACGCCAACAACACAAAATGCTGATGAGGATATGGGGCACCAGGAACTTTCGTGCTTTGCTGGTAGCGATGCAAAATGGTACAGCCACTTTGGAAGGCAGTTTGGCAGTCATTTAAAACCAAACATACTTTTACCATACGTTCCAGTGATCATACTCCTTTGTATTTATCCAAACAAATTGAAAGTTAATATGCACACAAAAACCTGCATATGAATGTTTATGGCAGCGTTATTGATGACTATCAAACTTGGAAACAACCAAACTGTTCTTTAATAGGCGAATGACTAAATTAACAGTGGCACAACCAGACAGTGCAATATCATTCAATGCTAAAAAAAGAAGTCAGCTATAAACCATGAAAACACATTGTGGAATTTTGATCATTATCTAGAAGCAAATAGAATATGTAAAATCTCTGTACCTTCTGTTCAAATTTGTTGTGAACTTAAACTTGTCCTAAAAAATAAATTTTCTTTTAAGAAACAAAGGAAGTGAAATGATACACTGGGAAAGATCTACTTAACACAAAAGAAGGCAATAATAGAGGAGTGGAGAACACAACAGGTCTAAAACATTTGGGAAACAAACAGCAAAATGGGAGAAGTAAGTCCTATATTATCAGTATTTGCGTTAGCTATAGATGAACTGAACACAGAATGGCAAAGATTCACAGAATGGATTTTAAAACATCGTCCAACTATATGCTGTCTATAGCAGATATGCTTTAGATTCAAAGATACAAATCCTTTGAAAATAAAATGATAGAAATTAAGCTGGCACATAATAACCCAGAGAGAGTGGGAGTGACTGCACTACTGTCAGAGAAAATAGACTTTAGAGGGGAGGGGATTTCAGGGGGAAAGGGGAAGGGTTTGCAGGAGCAAGTATAAAGGACACATAGACAAAAACAAGGGAGGGAGCGGAAATGGGAGGGAGGTGGGGAGGGCTGGGGGGTGGCCTGGGATGGGAGTAAAAGGCAGAAAACTGTACTTGAACAACAATTAAAATTAAAAAAAATAATGAAATGGAAAAAATAAAATATAGACTTTAAAACAAAAATTGTTACTATAGACAAAGAAGATTATATAATCATTTCAGGGCTTATGGGGTCACTCCACTATGAACAGATAACAGTTATAAATACATTTACACCTTATATCAAAACCCCAAAATATATGAAGCTAGAGCTGCAGAATTGAAAAGAAAAATAAACAATTTAGTGTCAATAGTTTGAAACTTCGACACTCCACTTTCTACAATGGGCAGGCCTAGCAAGAAAATCCACAAGGAAGCAGAAGACTTGACAATACTGTAAACCAACAGACATGTGTAGAGTATTCCACCGAGCCACAGAATGTACAATCTTCTTAAGTACACGTGAAATGCTCTCCAGGAAAAGCTATATGTTAGGCCGTAAAATGAATCTCAATAAATTTAAAAGAACTGAAACTATACAAAGTATGTCTCCTGACCACAATAAAATAAAATTAGAAATTAGTAACAAATAAATTTGGGGGAAATTCTCAAATAAGAAAGAGTGTTTAAAAAGATATTGAGCTTTTGAGTTTAAAATCTAACTGGAAGCTAAAATTGAAAGGTTTGAGTAGAGCATAAATAAAAAAATTTCTCTTTTGAAATTTATAAAAAAAACATTAGTGGCTTTGATTTTTATCTTCTCCCTAGTGCTGATATAGACAAATTACTCCTACATCTGGGATTCCTTTTATCAAAACCTAGAAGGGGATTTTTTTTTAAGTAAACTATTCACCAGTCACTTTCACCAGTGATCTTCACCAGTCACTTTACCCTTTCACTTTAATCCTGATCATTGCAATAAAATTAGGCATATATACATTTTCCAAATTGTTACTCAGTCGATGCAGGATGATTGTGTCAATTGAAAGCTCAAGGGGATATTCTAAGTAGCAACTTCCCAAGTTAAATTATTAATCAAAAGCTAAGTGTTTTAACTACTATAATAAGATATGCTCCTTCTACCAGAAGAATCTAGTTATTTTGACTTACTAAATATTTATTCTACAGGTCTTCTAAACACTGGGGGGATTATAGCAATAACCGAGATTCAATTCAGTCCTCAGCAACCTTGTGATCTATTAAGCAGACAGTGTTCATAAGACAAGCACACAAAAGAACTTCCATTACATGCAAAATGTAATAAATGCAATGATTAAGGCGTGAAAGCCTACGGTGATTCAAAAGGTGAGAGTACTTAGGAAAAGCTTCTTCTAAAGAGTGGTCTCAACCTTGGCTGCTTGTTAGTAACACTCTGGGGGCTTCAGAAAATCTTGATGACCAAACCTTATCCCAGAAAAAATAAATCAGAATGTCTCAGGCAAGTGGCCTGAGCATCAAGATTTATTAAGTTCCTTTAGTGATTCCAATGTGCAGCCCAGTTTGAGAATCACTGAAATAAAAGATGGGGTGAGGAACAAATAATTAGAACTATATAATGAGAAAGATTTCCATTGAAAGGGGTGGAATATTGGAGCACTTGGAAGAACCTTCTCCTCATATAGGTAACTTATTTTTATCCTCCAAACCTCAGCTTAAGTACAACATTGGCTAAAAAGCTCTGCCTGACTCCATCAATAATAATAACAATTAATAAAGGTAATAAAAGCTGACACATTTTATAGCCCTTGCAAATGATAAGTACCACCATCCTAGGCACTTTAAGTATATTTCGACATTCGATCCTCCCAACAACAGTAGGACAGAAATAGCGTTAGTATTCTCATTTTACATGAAAGGAGGAGAAATAACTTGACAAAGTTACACAACTGAGAGTGGCAGGGCTGGGATTCAAATATTGTAGGACTCAGCAACCTATGTTTTGAAACATGACTAAATGCAGTTAGATGCTCTTATCAAGACTTTCAGAGAACCCATGCATACATCGATGATACCATGAATTACATTATATTGTAAATGTTTGCTAGATTTTTCTCTTCCCTGAATCATTCATTCAACAAACAATTATTGAGCATATTCTCTGTGCCAGAAAATGTGCCTGTTACTAGAAATACAAAGTCTCTTATGCTATATTTTATCTGCGAAAGAATTTTAGTTTACAGCAGAGGTCAGTGAACTAAAATTTGCAGGCCAAATTCTGCTGGCCACCAGTTTTCATAAATATAGCTTATCGATCCATGCTCATTGGTTTATTATCTCCAGTTTTTTTTAATGTTATGATATCAGAAAGAAGTAGTTGTGAGGGCAATGATCTGGCAGCAAAATCTAAAAATTACTATCTGGCCCTTTAGAGAAAATGTATGCCACCCCCTGGTCTAGAGAATAATACAAATAAGAAAATCACCAATGATTAAAATAAGGTACGCGCCATGGTGCCCAATATACTGTGGGAACATAAAGGAGAGATATCTACATTAGGTTAGAGGGCCAGCAAAAGTTTTCCAGAAGACATGCTATTTGGTCTAACTGTGTAAGGCTGAGTAGAATTACCTAGACAAAGAAAAACAGCCAGACTTGTCAGCAAGTTCAGGCAGGGCAGTTTAGTGGTGATCCAGAAAGTGAGAAAATGGCAGTTGGAATAAAAAGAGTTGATATGTTTCATATATATTAATCAGTGTCACATAATTTATGAAAATATATCTTTGATGTCTTTATTTTTTGCTATGTAGTATTGCTAGTGGTCCTTACAGTTGAAGCTCATCAAATATTTGTTAACAGAACATATAAAGTCCTAAGCAAAGGATGTTTATTTAAAAAGGGAAGAAAATATTTGCCTTCTATTAGTTCTTAAAATCATTGAACTATAAGAATTATGATTCTTTTACTCACTGTCCTAGAGTGAAAAAAACTACCACTTTTTCATTGTCTTCAGTTGTTTGGTTGACTACGTCTACTAACAATGCAGTTTTACAAATGAGAAATGGTTGCAATATACTCTACCTGGAAAATTCATAGGCAGTTCAAATGGCTGTGGAGATTCACGACCTTCAATGTGCTCACAAATTTCAGCTATGATTTTTTTAATTTTGAGTCCAGTAATTTTAATCACTTCTCCTGTTGCCAAACAGCATTCATTTCCAAACATTTCATAAATAGAGCCTGAAAAAAGAAGAATAAAACAGCTCTTAAAGATGAATTAAATCATGAAGAAAAACATAAGAGTCAAAAGCCTCATATTAAGTGTTTTATTTCAGTTCCTCTCGTAGCTACCTACTAAACAGGAATTTAATCAAGCTCGGCAAAATGTACAGCATGTTCCAAGAAAAATATTAGATTTTGACTTTATCTATCCATTGGGCAAGGTAGAAACAATCTTATTTTTGTTATTATTATAAATTGAATTTATGGTTTCCTCAGAACCTTTAGTTCATCTTCCAAGGTCAAACTACAAATATGTCCTCCTTTATTGGGATTTACGATCTATTTTTGCAGGGTCACAGAATTAACCTTATGTGACTCAACAATATTCTAAGTAAATATTGCAAGCACGGTTGTGATACAATCCGAATGCACAGCAGGGCTTTACACCAAGAACATCATATCTGTTTCTTGGCCTGGTTCTCTTTATCATTGTGCATATAAGTCTTCTGTCCATTTTATCTCTTGATTTTTGACACATTTGAAATAATATTTTTATGGCAATAGGGGGTGGACCAGTCCAGATAAACTGAAAAGCTTCATTTTAGTTCAGGATTTCAGTCTCCTTCCTAGCAAACCTTTCATCATAGATGCTAGAGAAATCTTTTCACTCATTTATTTTCCTTTCTTATCTCCTGGTGGAAGAAGAGCAAGCAGTGAAGTGACAAGAAGATGAGCAACAGAAAAAAGAAGAGGCAAAAATTCTGGATGATCTACCCTTAGTAAAAATGGAACAACCCTGAAACTACATCTTTGGGATATTATCAATTTACAGTTAATCAGTAAATAAACTGGTTTGATGTAAATAAACATTATAGAACTGTAGAGTTTAAGACATATAAATTTGTCCTTACCTCCAAAGATGATATGATTTATAGCACCTTTACCACACTAAAATGTGAACGACATAAACATAAGATTTGAGGTTTGTTTTTGTTTTCCAAATTTCTCTCTATTGGACCCACTCTTCCTAGAATCTTGCCTGATATGTAGCAGGCACCTGAAATATTTTTATAGCATTAACGGTTGTCATAAAAGTTGTTGAGACTGACATACAATCTAGCTTAACTCTTCGATAGCATTAGAATCTCAATAGAAATTGGGGGCACCCTCAAAATAAAATACTTTGAGAAAGCTTTAACATATGGGCAATTCACACAGAGGCACAGTCCCTTCTAGCCAATGCGAGAAAATAAATATCCTGATCCCACGGTTCTCCCTCCATCGGATTCTCTGCCAGGCACCTCGCTGGCCAGAACCAGCCAGAAGCCAGAGGACAGGGGGGCGCTGGTAACCCCACAGATGTTGCATCCTAAGTAGAGAGTGAAATGAAAATCTAGCACACAAAACCTAATGTCCATTTTCTAATAAAGACCATTTTGGCAGACATGCTGGTGCATCTGTTCCTCAAGTTTTAGTATATATTTCCACAAATCCCCTGTTTTCTCATTCTCTTCCATTAACTACCTGTGTTCACCCTTTTCATTAACTCTAATACATAGCCTTGTCAGCCATCACAAACCCTTTGTAGAACAAGTTGAAATATTAAAATAATAATAATAAATCCATAGTGACATTTCCTCCAGTGAACTCAGAATAGTTAACTTCTATGATCCTCATTTGGCAATTAATCACATACTAACATTTTACATCTTCAATATTATCTCATCCTGTACTTCGCTTTTTATGACTTCAGTTTTTGTTACTGCTAATTCAATTTCAAGCTTTATGAAAGGAAATATTGCATTATAGTATTGCATAACTATAGCATATAAACTTTCCTTTTACATTTAAAACCTACTATGTGCTAGGCATTGTGACTGACAGTTGGCATCGAAGATAAAATGCACAATCTCTGCCCCTCTCCCAAAGAAGCACTGTCTTGAGGGGAACAGGCAAGTAAGCAAATATTGAAACAGATTATGAGAGAGTTATAATTTAAGAAATACAAGGCATTGTGGGATGATACTGGAGACATTTAATTAAGAAATTACATGAAAAAGAGATTAGAGAAGGACTCCGGGAGGAGATGACAGCTGAGCTGTTTTAAAGGAAGTCTGACAAGACATCAGGACGGGCAGAGGAAATACTATTTGAAAGGGCACTGAGATGTGATACATTCTGGAAATTTCAAGTAGCTTGTTATGTCTCAGATATAAAGTAGGAAAAGGGACTTGGTAAAAAAAAGAAAAAGAAGAAGACGACAAGAGAAGTTGAGGGCATCTGGATCATGCAGCATCTTTATGAAAGCATCAATAAACTAAAAGGCCAATAAAAATCTGAAGCAATGTCAAAATCAAAGGATCTACATTTTCTGTTACCAGGGTTTAGGAACTAATACCAATTTAATGAGAGGTCATGTGTATCAAGGTGCTTGTTATCCAGAGTCTAATCTACAGCATCACATGGGAGCTTGTTAGAATATTGGCCGGACCCCAAACCTGCTGAATCAGAACCTACATTTTTAACAAGGCCCCCAGATGATTCATAAGCACATTAATGTTTGGAAAGCACTGGCCCAGGCAACAATTGTGTAACTGAAATAGTCTCCGTTCTGAGATTGTTGTAGCAATAACTGGATAGGGAAGATGATGCCCTGTATAGGAAGCATTCAGTGCCATTGAGGTAAAGGATGTCGAAAATGGAAACAAGAAAAGGGAAAGATTTTAAGTAGGTAAGTGATATGGTAAGGCTTTTCTTTCTCACATAAAATAGAACATAATGTAACCTAGTTCATTTTAGCTGAAGTCTGTTGGGCTTCATTTCAATGCAATGAATGTCTAATTGTAGATGTATATCAAACTGACTGACTCGAACGCCAACCTTTTCAAAAGCTCCACTGGAAAATCGAAAGATGAATTTATGCGAGATTACATAACAAGTCATAGGGTACAGAAGTCAGAGAATTCTATGAGAAAATTCTGTGAGTTTTAGTCAACACACAAAAATCTTCTTACTCTTCAGGTCTCATTCCAAACGTGTTACTCCTTTACAAAAAAGAAAATCACTTCTTTCGGTCATAAAAGGAATGGAACTTCATGGAAATACCAATCTTTAACATTTATCATTAATTCTTTGTGGCTCTAATTTTCTCTAACCAGAAAGCTGTTAATCCACTTTCAATAAAGAGAATGTCAGCCACGCCCAACACTAGAAATGTATGTTCCTGATAGATGAGAAGACGAGAACATATCTGAACTTGAGGGGTCTTGCACTTTATTGTCAATACAATGTTTCTTAAAATATACTTTTTTCTCAGCAAAAATGTAAAATGGTTAATTTACAAAATAGCTGACTTTCACAATCTCAGAACAAGCACATATAATATGTGTAAATGCCTTTTAAAAACTTGCTGAGATGTGTGTCTAAACTAAATGTTTGCATGTATACAGATATTAAGCTTGTTTTTATTTCATTTTAACAAGACATGTATTTTGAATATGCAAATCTATTAAATCTTTATAGACTAATTCTTCCCAAGTCAATAGCATAAGTATTCAGGACAGTGCCAAACATCAGAGCGAGCTGGAACAAAGCGGCCTGTTTCCAGTGATCAAACATTCCCCCTGAAGACTGTAATGAAAGAGCCACGTACCTTTGAAATCAACTTCTCTAATGTTACTTTGCACAACAGAAATGACACATTAATATGCTTTAATGAGCTCATCTCTTATTCGACAGTTCATATAAGCAATACTATGATCACATCAGAGGAGCCAAAACAATTGGTTCAATAGATGTTTTTCCATTTCCTCTAAAAGTTAAAAATGTATGGTAGTCAGGGCAGAAGAAATCCATCTCAACCAGTCCTAAAGATTCAGTTCATATTCCTGGTCTATTTCAAACCTCCCTTGATCCCCACACCTAAGTGAGAATTAATTTTCTCTTCTGTGCATTTATCTCCATCATAGACCTGATGTGATTATTACTGCAGCCTGCTCTTAGGGCATTATTTTCTAACCCTTGATACTATGCATATTTTAGAATTTATTGTGAATTCCTAGAGAAAGTTATTTCTTAACTACATTTATACGTGTCCTCATGTACACACTGCTAGTAACACAGTTTTTGTCACTTAGTAGATTCTTAGTGAATGTTGAATTATATATCAGCTTTACATAAAATGACAGTAAGCAATTTTGAATATAGTAGTAGTCCTTCTACACCAGCAGTTTAAAGCATGGGCAACCCAAAGCTCTAGCATGGGTTATATTTTCATTTGATATGTTTAATACAAAATGCACAAGCATATGTGAGAGTAGCTGGCCACCCTGTGAACTACCTATACAAAGACCATTAGAGTAGGCAATTCTATATTATGAATCTCTGCTTAAGTTTGCACTTTACAATTAGGTTTTTATACTGATGGACTTGAAGAGGAAGTGAAACGATGAGATGAAATGATCTGAGCTAGGTTTGGAGGAGTTAAGATTGCATCTAAAGTTTGCTGGATATTGTATTACAGTGTATACAGAACCACATCAGATTGGGTTGCCGGCAGAGATGTAGCTTTACTCTTCATAGTTAGGTATGATTATTCTTTCCAATGTAGTGAAAAAAAATAAGCATGAAACAGCAAGCTTGCAGCTTTCCTAGAGGCAGATTCAGCTACTTAGATATTGGAGTTACCACAGAGAGGTATATCTGAACATGGTAGGAAATGATCTTTCAAGGTCATAGAGACTCTCTTACTCCACCTCTACAATATCAATACAAAAACAGCAAAACATTGACCTTAGTAGTAAGAGAAATGTCCACACTAAGAAGAACTAAGGTATAATCTCTCTTACCTTTAAAAATATAAGGCTCTTTTTGTAAGCTGGGGATATAAATGTTATCCAGAAAGTCAAGCTTAAAGACAGAAATGAGCTAGAGACTGCAGTGAATGTTGGTGAGTCTTAAGAAGTCTGAATATAGGGAAGCAATGAAAGCCACAACAGGTTGGAAAGGCTGGAGCCTGAGAGCCAATTAAGCAGCTTAATATAGTAGTGAGTCCAGAAAATAGAAAAGGGCCAGATTTTCAAACACTGCGTGAAGTGTATGTTATTTAAATAAGTTGCACTGGTTGAGGAAGAAAGATTCACAGTTTTATATACCAGCTAAAAGCTTAATGTTCATTTAATGGTAGAATAAATTTAATAGATTGAATAAAACTATGCTGAGTGGGTTTGTAAGTTGGTATGATAGAAGTCATCATTGTGGTTTTTTGTGTTAACAATGATAGGAGCAAAGGGAAGTGGGATGTGGGAGTATGAAATGAACATCCTTCCTACACATCTACAAAACATTTCCTTATGATGGTGGAACAAATCAGTGGTTCTTCATCTCCTGACACTAGTATTGATCAAATGTTCTCCACGTTTCACTCAAATTTTAACCTTCAAAGTGCCATCATTAATAATAATATAATTTCTTAGTGAACAATGTTGCATTGGAAGTTTGGTTTATTGTTTTAGGAAGGACTTGGTTTCAAGTAATTTTATGTATTCTAATATATTTGCCTATTGTTTTATATCCTAAATGCTAAATAAAACTATTATAGACCTCTGTAGCCATTTAAAATAGCAAACCCAGTCTCTACATTTATTTAATGACTATGGATATGCTGGTTGAATTGATTACACCAGGGTTCCAATGCACTATTACACGTTCATACAATACATAAAAATGAAAGTATCACCACATTATAAATTTTCCTACATTCAAGTATATTGAACACATCATTAACTATTCTGCTTATGAAGCATAATTGAGAATGTGAAAGGTTTAGAAACTTTTATAAGAATTTTGAAGTTATTTTATGGCCACCGAATTAAATAATAAAAACATGCTTGCATTTTGTATATTTAAAATTTTAAATATTATTTTTACAACAATTTATTTTCATTGCCTTTTATTAAAGTACATGTTCATGATCGATTGGGAAAAGAAAATAAATTGGGCCTTCACCACACATAGTTTGAGAAGCTCTTCCATGAACCATTAATTATAAGTGAAGGGCCGACCACAGTCAGTGCCGGGAAATAGGATCTAGTTGAAGGGAGTTAGAGTAAAATGTGAACATACTGAAAAAAGGGAAAGTTATAACTTAATACATAAAGTTTTAATTGGTATTATTAACTCATCTATCTCAGTGTCACCAGCAGCCTGGGTGCCCTGGCTAAAACACAGGAATTTTAATCAACTTGACAGTAATCGTTCTAATTGCACATTATTATATTGGCATTCTGATTTGTACACTATGTTCTTCTGAGCTGAATGAGGCAGTGCTTGAGCCTAATTGACCCTGGATGTGTTGAATTGTTCGGCTTACACAAGCTCAAGTCCAAAGCCACAAGCAGGTAGAATCCCCTAGGAAATGAATTCCATGAGTCCTACCTAACTAGCCTGTCAGCCATCCTCCATGACAGAGACAGCAAACATCTAGAGAATGTTCTAACATTCCTCCCTGCATTACTAATCATTCACGGCACATATGCAGCTGAATCCAGACAAGACCTAATAATCCTCTTCAACACAAAGTTCCAGGTGACCATCCATCAGTTGAAGAGTGTGTGTCAGGTATAAATTACTTCCGGCCCAGCCCTACACCATGATTTAGCTTGCATTCTTTATGCCCCTTTGGTTGATATTTATTTTTACAGATTTTAACCCTGAGTTTGGACTAATTTTCTACCCCCAACAACTTAGTTAAAAGAAATCTGGCAGAATACAGACTCCCTTGATCCATCATTTTTTCCAGAGCAACTATCTAAACTGAGGCATAAAACATCTAATTTGAAAATGATGACAATTTCCCATAGTCTGATGACAGCTGTAGGGTGAGTTTCAGTTCCATTTACATCTCTAAGCAAAGTGTCACTAATTCTACTGGTATCTGGAATCACTGAATCTCAGTGTCAGACTGGAGCTTAAATACGACCTTATCCTACTAATGTACTACCATGTCTGATTGAGTGTCTAAACAATGCCTCTACCAAATGGCTGTCCAAACTATATTTGAACACTTTCAGTGATGGAACTTCCAATTATTCTGAGGTGATCTATCTACTTTTGAGCCAATCTCATTACGAAAGCTCTGCATTTTCTTTATTAAATATAATATGCGTTCTTATGGGATATACATATTAGAACTATTTTTAGCCTTTGGAATCACATGAAAAACAACTATTGAACTCTTCCAATAGCAGCTTTAAAATGTCTGAAGACAGCTGTCATTAGCTGTTCTTTATAACAAATCAATCTGTCAAACCATCGAAACATGCTCAGGACCATGGCCTGCAGCCCAGTCTACCCACCATAACACTGCCTGAAGCACAGCTCACAGGGAGGTGGCTGGCATGCTTGGGTTTGTGCACCACGGTCAATTGTGTGCCCTTGAGTGTTCCGGGGGAGGCTTGAGAGCACCTGCCAGGGACGTTCAAGGGAAGTTTCTTCCTATGAAACTAGAAATCTTTGTTTGAGAAAAAGGGCGGCTATTTCATACTAGCAACATTTAGCTTTGCCAACCAAAGTAATTCCTAGAGTATAAAAAGTAAAAACGTTCTAAAGCTGAGAAGCAAATTTAAGAAAATAGTGTCTCACCAGAAGCTGTATTCTTCCTTTGCATTCCTTTCATCATTAAAGACAAGACACGAAGATTATTTCCCCAGGAAAGATGATAGATTTAGTTATTGTTATTTCTGAGACTCAAAGATTTTTTTTGAATACTTGGGAGATAGTAATCATGAAAAGATAGACTTTATTGGAAAGGGCACATATTTTTTCACAGTTATCATAATCTTTTTATGTGAACATAAGAATCAATGATTGAAGATTATTGTATAGCAGATTTCACACAAGACGCAGTGCACAACATGAAGGAATGTTTGCCTGGCTGCAAAGAAAATTAGGGTTTGGTTTTAATTGCAAAGTTGAAAAAATTCAGTATTTTAGGTTTTACTTCAAAAAAAGGGCTGTTTGAGACACATCAGAAAATAAAGTTTCATAAATCAAACATTTTGATCTACAAGATCTGTTTCTTGTTGAGAGAAGTCAAAAGCAGGTCATAAGGAAGAAGGTCATAGAATTGGCACTTTGAAGTCATCTTGTGAAGGGAACACAGGACTTCCAGGATATCTTCTAGGAGACCAACTGAAAAGGAGAGTTTAAAGAAGAGTGATCTGAGAGAAGATTAGTTGGGACGGATTTGGAGAAACGATGTGAAAGAAGTACAGAAAGTGCCATAATAGCCTGTTCAGCATCCTCTATGTTCAGCTTCAGGAAGCTGGGCCTACAGTCTGTAACAAATGGCCATTCTAACATGTCCTAATGTAATGTGAAAAAACAGGCTCAGTCACTGTCTGTCAAAGGCCTCCTCCAATGGCTGCCTGAATATCCAGGAGAAATGATGTCTAACTGTGTGTATCAGAGGCCCCCATGTCCACCTTTGGGTTTCATGACTCACTAGAAGGACTCACAGGACTCAGAAAGCTGTTTTACTCACACTTACAGTTGATTACAGAGAAATGACACAGATTAAAATCAGCAAAGGAAAGAGGTGTGTACGGCAGAGTCTGGGAGACAAGTTTCTGGTTGTCCTCTCCCAGCTGAGTCATGTGGGCAGAGCTTAAGTCTCCCAGCAACGGCAGATAACAGCATGTACAAACTACTGCCGATCTGGAAAGCTCACGGGAGCCTTGGTATCCAAGGTCTTTGTTAAAGGTCAGTGACACAGATATGTGATGCCCATGTCACTGACCTTAACTACTCAATATTCATCAACCTCTTTAGAAGTCAAACTAACACAGCATGGCCTGGCACCCCAGTCAAACCAGAATTGGAATTCACTACAAGTCGCATTGTTAACATAATCTATTTGGGCAGCCCAAGTTCCAAAGTATAAAAAGACACTCTTATCAGGCAGAATATTCCAAAGAACCACTCACAGGTCAGTCTTTTCTGTAGAATGTGCAGAATTTGAACATCCAAATTCTGTTGAGTTAACCCTTTACTACCTACCATGTCTCAAGACTATGTCAAAGCTTGTCAGGAAAAAGCTGTCCAGGACTTGTAAAGAGAGAGAAAAAAAAAGTGTCTTTTGAATGAAGAGTTGGGTATTACTTAGCAGACCTTTTGGGAATTACTGATTGTATAGAGTTATGCAGCTTTCAATACATTACATTGACTTACAGAAATTGAGAGGTATGGAAATGATACTGAGCCTTAGCAATGCAAATGGTTATTTTCCATTAAAATAAAAAAAGATAGTTTTTAGTGCACATACAATTGACTTATATCTTGTAGAAAAGAACCCTAGATATTACATATTTGAGAATGATATCAGGTTTGGAAACCAGAAAATTCATTTAAGCATTTATGAATGTATTTTTGCATGTGTGTGTGTGTGTGTTTGACCTGGTTTTAACATTGCACTGGCTCTTTCATTTAATGAGTAAAACAAAATCTTTCACATGTTCATATATGTTTACATGAGAGTGATGTTCTTAACTTTGTGAAATGTTTTACTTTATTAATCTCACATTAGTTGCACAACATACCTTTTGATATACCTGGTTATTTGTAATACACCTAGTTATTTATAAAAATGGGATCCTTCTGCCCTGGTGGGTGTGGCTCAGTGGATTGAGTGCGGGCTGCGAACCAGGCATCGCAGGTTCGATTCCCAGTCAGCGCACATGCCTGGGTTGCAGGCCATGTCCCCCAGCAACCGCACATTGGTGTTTCTCTCTCTCTTTCTCTCTCTCTTTCTCCCTCCCTTTCCTCTCTAAAAAATAAATAAATAAAATCTTTTAAAAAAATGGGATCCTTCTTCCCAGAAATGCATAGATAATTTCATAGGGAAAGTGTTTGATATCTATATTTGGGTGGAAATGCTCAATAGTGAAATTTACTTCCCTTACATTTGTGAAATATTGTGCCTGCTTTATGTTGTACATTTTCTTCCATTTTTTGCCTCTATTTTCCCTTTACTTGTTTTCTGATTAGTGAAGAATTAAAAAAAAAATCAATCTAGTAAAGATAGATCAAACACTTATGTTGTTTTCAAAATATATTAAATGTACCCAAGTCTTTCTATTTATAGAAACTACTGGCACCAATATTCGTTATAAGTCACTTGCTCAAAATGTCTCTAGTTTTATTCAGTGAATAAAAGTTATAAACTAAACACTGATTAACATCATTATATAATTATGTGATTTCACAGTATATTTTTGCAGATCAAATTATGTCTTTTTTAAGGATTTTCTCATCAATACAAGTCTGCAACAGATAAAATTTCTATATCATTTATTTTTAAGAATGATAAAAGTTTTTAAACTTTATGTTGAAAAGAATCCAACCGAGAAATGATAAAATACAATAAAATTCTAAAGTGTATTCTAAATATTAAATTGCCCCTGTGAAAGAGCTCACTTTCCCCATATTTCTATAAAATTTTGTGAACAATGAGGAAAATTTCACACAAAATTGAGCTGAAGGTTGTAACATTTATAGAAATTTCAGTACTCATTTTTTTTTAAATTAGTTACTATTATCCACTGAGCTCCTAAACAATTCAGAGCACAATACTGGAAACAATCCTAAGATACAAACAAACAAACAAAAACCAACCAACTAAATAAACAAACAAACAAAAAAAAACAAAGAATCCCTTCTCTTTGTGAAGTTTACATTCTAGGTAACTGGACTTGGAAGGTACACACTGATGATAAAGAATAAAAATAAGTAAACTAGTAGCCACTAATGCCAGGCACAAAGAATTGCAACTAAGCCTACCAAAGTTTTTCTGATTTTTGATAGATCTGATGGGAAGCAAGAAAAAGAACAGTTTTCTGTGCTATAGGAAAGGATATTTGACAACTCCTTTTTGAAGACTATTATTTTCATTTTGCTGGGGAGAGAATCTGAAGAGTTCTTTTCGTTATATAAAACACTGTTCTTGAAAAAACATAGACAAAACCATTGGCTTGAATGCAGCTGTGCTTAACCAAGCAATTTCTCTTTAATATTAATTGGTATGTTTGAGTCACAACTCTCTCTATTTTGAGAAAAAAAATAATGAATGGTTGTGAACCCATCCCCCAAACTTCAATTCAGCTGCAGAAACAAATACCATAACAACAGTGGCTTAAACAAGAAATATGTTTATTTCTCTTTCAAGTAACAAGTCAGTGGTAGCTTGTCAGGGTATATATAGAATCTTCATAGCATCCAGCTTTTTTTGTAATGTTGCTATTCTGGCCCCTTTGGCACAGGACTTTGTTTTATGTTCTAAGATGGCTGTTCTAACTCCTACCACATCATGTCTGAATTTCAGCCAGTAAGACAGAGAGATGGAGAAGAGGGGACAATGTTCCTTTCGTCTTAGTGGCATGCAATAGAAATCTCACACTCCAAGTACTTTCACAATCTATTACCCCAAACTTAATCAAGTGGTAACATTAAGTTTCAAGAGAGCTGTGTAATATCATCTGTAGCCTGGCAGTTGTGTTCACAGCTGGAACCCCTGTTACCACAGAAGAAAGAGAGAACAGATACAGTTAGAGGAAGAGCTAACAGTCGCAGATCCAAAAGGTCAGGGAAAAGGTATGTATATTTCATGATTTAAATTAGGCTACACTATGCCTGTAAATCTTACATTGTCTTATGGGCAGAAATTATATATCTGTGTGTCTGAAACACCACAGGCAGGAGTGTTGTTGCAAAAGTTGAAGCTGTAGGATGAAATCTCAGGGCTGATCGTTATCCCCGCTGAAGAGACACAACTGTTAAACTTACTGCACACGCATGCACATGCACACACACTGCCTTCTGGCATTCCTTCTTAGGCATATGTTGAGGTAAAAGTCACATATAAGAATGCCTTTTCTAGACTCAGGTTTATGTCCAGGGTCTACGTTTAATAGATGTGTGGCGATAACTTCAATTTCCTTATCTTTAAAATGATGACAGTAATATTACCTCAAATAATTATTTTTAGAATAAAAAAAGATAATCAAATTTTAGGTGCACAGCCCAGCACCTGTCATCTGCTTAGGACTTAATAAATATTAATCATCATTATTGTCATCATTATTATTTTACATGATATTGTTTAAGACTGAATAATTTAGTATAATATTATACTACTGTAAGCTCATATGATTTTATCAGGATGAAAGATATTTCCTCTTATGGATGGGGGAGGGGCTTCCCTGAATTAAAAAAATATTTTTTTTTGTTAAATATCCTAAGGAAGAGAAGATTATGGAAGAGAAAATAGGAACTTAACAGAAATAAAAATACATTCAAGGTCATTTTTTTCCCAACTTGCACCAATGAACCTTGTTATGCCACATATGGGTTATAGGTATGTCAACACATTGAACTTCTCATTCCTTGAAGTGACCTGCTCAGGTGGGTCTGGGATAACTGCTGGCTTGGGCTGGTGGCCTCTGGCTGCAAGTCACCTTGTCTGTTTACCCCACATGCCAAACTAACATTTCTACTGTGTATATGTGTCTGACATAATTTAAAGAGATAGGGAGAATGGTCCATGAGCATCCCCAATGCAAAAGAGCAGCTGCATTCTTTCATATGGAAGTTAGCTGAGAATTAACTATTATACTAGGCAAGGATGCAGCTCTACAGCCACTCAGAAAGAAGCCTTGAAAGATACTTTGCTTATTCACTTATTCATTTTTATCTGTTCAACAAATTAACTAAATATCTGCTTTTTGCTAAACAAGAGAACTATGAGAAGTACTGTTACAGGAGAAACTTGGTTCTTCTTGCTGATACAGTAAAGAATTACAGATCAACAAGCCTATTAGAATGTAAGCAAAGTTTGTTATTGCTAACAGGCCTAGCTAAGGTGGGGGTGAAAGGGAAGAGCTTGGGTGGTAAAAGCAAGGGTGGCAAGAGGCTTCAGGTCCTCTGTTCTGAGGACTTTTATAGTTGGTAGGATGCTAGTGAGGGAATTACATATTGATTGGTGGGTAAAGGTGGTGCCAGCTTCCCACGGGGGGGACGTGACTACCCAAACATAGGTATGTGTGGGGATTCTTTCCCAGATGGTGGAAAAGGTACATAGAATTGCAAGGACTTCCCTCCTGCCTTCTAGGCCTTGGGATGTTTAAAATACTTGGAAATCTTAGTATGATGATGCTACAGAAGCTTACAGAAGCCTAGTCTCAAAGACTCTCCCCTCTTCCTGTACTGTCATAGTTTTGTTTGCATTGTGTGGCATGCCTGGCAATCTCATTTCACCAGGCTCAGGACTGCTGGGTCAAAGGACGAGACGTGTTCCTTTGCTTCTAGCCTCCTATATTGAATTATTTGTTAGATTAGAATGGCAGGGGTTCTGCCTTCATTTCCCCTCTGGCTGCTCATTCTTAGCAGCTACCTAAGAATACCACTGATATAATTAAATGGTGAGGAAATATGTGGTCTCACCTTCAGGAAATTTTTTCATACATTGGAATGAAATATATTAATCAAAAAAATCATACCAAGGTATGATTACAAAATGATAATTACTACGAAAGAAAATTGCATGATACAAGGGGAAAGGACCCAATCTTCCAATATCCATGAACAGGGTATTCGTACTATATGTATTGATGAAATCATTCAACAAATACTTATTGCCAGTCTCAAGCTCATAGTAAAGTCTTATTAAAAGACTTGAAGACCACTGCTTCTGGGAAGATGGAGCAAGATATATATTGTCCTATCCTCATTTGTCCCAGATTTGAAACTGAAGGACCTGGCAATGCCAATGGGTGCAGATAAAAAAAAAATTTAAAAAGCTCCAACAAATATTGCTCTTCCTAGCAAAGGAAAGGTAAAGGAACAGTCTAGTAAGAAAGAAAATTTTTGGCAATAATCACTCCACTCAAGCTGAACACCACAGAAAAAAATTTGGTTCCACAACCACCCACACCAAGAAAGGCTGAGTAGAGTCCTGAGAATCCCCTCCTTGATGTGTGCAGTAAGATGCTCACCCACCCTTTGTTGAGGTGGCGGCAGAAAGGGCAGGGTTGGGAGATGAGACTTGTATCTCTGTAAGCCATTAATAAACCTCCACCCCCATCAGGAAAACTAAGTGGGGAGTTTGGACTTCCACCCTTACCCAGATGTACTGAGGTGCCTTTTCTCCTCCTCACACTGCGGTGATATCAGAGGATGGCTAGTAAAAAAAAAAAATTAGCACTGTTGCTACTGAATTGGAGGCCAGCAATGAGGCACTCCTATTCTTCCAAGTGTGGTATTAGTGAAGGCATAGCAAAGAGCCAGTACTCACACTCAAACAAGCAGTTGGATGGATTCTTCCCTTCCTCTTAGGTGACAACAGAGGCTGAAGGGGGAACCCAGACTTCTAATCCCACCCGGCAATAATGAGGTAACATACCCCATCCCCTCCAAGAGAAACAAAAACCAGAAACCAAACAACAAAGTAAAGATATAATGGCAGATGTAAGCCTTAACATATCAATAGTCATATTAAATGTAAAATGGTTTAAATACATCAATAAAAAGATAGTGATTCACAGAGTGAATTAAAAAAAAAAGACCCAAATATATGCTATCTATAAGAGACTTGCATCAAATATAAAAACATAGGCAGGTTGAAAAGAATTGGGTGGAAAAAGATACATTGTGCAAATATTTATCAAAGGAAAGCAGAAGTAATTATATTAACATCTTGTAGACTTGAGTAAAGAGAATTACTGGAAACAGAGATGTACATTACAGAATGATAAAAAGGTAAATCTACCAAGAAGATGTAGCAATCTTAAATGTGTATATACCAAACAACAGAGGTGGAAAATATATAAAGCAAGATCCGGTATACCTAGAAGAAGAAACAGATAAATCAACAATCACAGTTGAAGATGTCAATATCCATGTCTCAACAATTGACAGACACACTGGACAGTAAGTGTATAGTAGAACAGTGACACCATTAAACAACAGAATCTAATCTGCTTTTATAGAACACTACACCTAGCAACAACAAATATACATTGTTTTCACATGCCCACCAGAACATATGCCAAGATATCTTGTGCTGTAGAGCAACTCTTAACAGATTTTAAAAGTTGAACCATAGTATTTTCTGACCACAATGAATTAAACTAAATAGCAGTAACAGGAAGAGAAGATAAAATCTTGCAAACCCTTAATACTTAAGCACCATACCTTCAAGTAATCTGTGATAAAAAACTATCAAAGTTGTGAAATACAGATACAGAACTACTGAGGGGAAAATAATCATTTAGTACTATAATTAAAAAAAGAACAAAAATCTCAAACCAATAATTTAACCTTCTTCCTCAAGAACTTTGAAAAAATAGGGAAAAATCAATAAAGCAAACAGAAGATTCTTTTAAAAGAGCAATGAAATTGACAAGCCATTAGCAATTCTTCAAAAGAAAAATATGCAAACTATTCATACAGGGGAATAAAAACGCAGAATTGGATGTAATTTGACAATTTAGGTGAAATGAACCAATTCTTTCAAGGAAAAACCCCCACAATATATCACAACTCACTCAATATAAAATGAATAAATGGTTCAATAATAGAACTATTAAGAAAACTGATCATAATTACAAAATATCCAAAAAAGAAATCTCTAGGCCCCCCTTCACTGGAAAATTTTTTCAATATTTTAAGGAAATATTTTCACCAATTCTATAAAATCCCTTCCAGAAAATAGAAGAAGAAAGACATACCAATTTGTTTTTTGTAGCTAGTGTTATTATTATACCAAACCCAGATGAACATTACAAAAAAAGAAAACTGCAGACCAATATCCCTCACCAATATAGACAAAAAAAATCCTTCACAAATATTAGAAATAGAATCCACCAGTATATAAAAATAATTACATATTAAGCCCAAGTGTGGTTAATCCCAGAGATATAAAGTGGTTCAATATCCAAAAAGCAGCTTTGGCTGGTGTGGCCCAGTTGGTTGGGCATCATCCTGCAAAGTGGAAGGTCTCCAGTTCAATTCCCAGTCAGGGCACAGGCCTGGGTTACAGGCCTGGTCCCCATGTGGGGCACATGTGAGAGGCAACCCATTGATGTTTCTCTCTCACATCAGTGTTCCTCTCCCTTCTTTCTCCCTTCATTCCCCTCTCTCTAAAAATAAATAAAATCTTTAAAAATATATGCAAAAAACAACCAATGTAATCCTCCCACTGGTGTCCAACCTGTGGGCCACAGCCTGCATGCAGCCCAGGATGGCTATGAATGTGGCCCAACACAAAATCATAAATATACTTAAAACACTATGAGAATTTTTGGGATTATGTGTAGCAATATATTTAATGTGTGGCCCAAGACAACTCATTCTTCCTGTGTGGCTCAGAGACGCCAAAAGGTCTAAAGAAGAAAAAAGTCTATAATCAAATAAATTGATACAGAAAAAGCACTTGAGATAATTAAACACCCTTTCATAATAATAATAATAGTAATAATGATGATAATGCTAACAATAAAAACTTCCTGAAAAACTAGGGAATAGGGTAACTTCCTCAAATCGATACAGAGAATTTATCAGAAACAACGCCAGAGATAAATTATTCTTAATGGTTAGAAATCAAAGGCTTTCTCCCTAAGATCAGAAAGGAGTCAACCCTGGCTCGTGTAGCTCAGTGGATTGAGCTTGGGCTGTGAACCAAAGAGTCGCTGGTTTGATTCCCAGTCAGGGCACATGCCTGGGTTGCAGGCCAGGTTCCCGTGAGGACCATATGAGAGTGAGAGGCAACCAGACATTAGTGTATCTCTCCCTCTCTTTCTCCCTCCCTCCGTTCCCTTCTCTCTAAATAAATAAATAAATAAAATCTTAAAAAAAAGAAACAAGTCAAGACCCTCCATTCTAGCCACTCCTATTCACAGAATCTTGGATGTTCTAGCCAGTGCAATAAGACAAGAAAGGAAATAGAAAGCATGCATATTGGAAAGGAAGATATAAAACTGTCCATATTTGCAAATGACATGATTATCTACATAGAAAATTCTAAGAAACTGACCAGAAAATTTCCTAGAAACTCTCATGTGAATTCATTAAAGTAATAGAACATAAGATAATATACAAAAGTCAATTGTTTTTATAACTAGCAATGAACTTAGGGACATTGAAAATGAAAATATAATTTACAGTCTCTTAAAAATGAAATACCTACTTGTAAATCTAACAAAACATGTATAGGACTTATATGGTAAAAAGTGAAAAACGCTGATGTGAGAAGTGAAAGATCTTTTAAAAAACGGAGAGACATACTCTGTTCATGGATTGGAATGCTCAACATAATAAAGACATTAATTGTCCCCAAATTGGTATACTGGCTAATGCTACTCATATGAAACTTTCGAAAAGATTTTTTATAACAAGAGACAAGATTTTTCTAAAATGTGTAAGGAAAGGCAAAGGAACTAGAAGGCTAAACTTTGAACAAGAAGAGTAAAGTGGAGGGAACTAGACTACCGGAGTTCAAGATTCCTGACGTAAGTACCATGACCATCACTGTGGTCCTCGCAGAGGCACAGGTAACACGCACCACTGGGACAAAATGAAGTAGTGCCTAGCAATAGTCCCACAGAAATAAGTCCATTTGACTTTTGTCAGAGCTGCAGAAGCAATTCAGTGGAGGAAAGATGGACTTTTAAACAAATGGTGCTGGAGCAACTGGATATACAGAGGCAAAATAAATAAAAGTTTTAAATAAATAAATAACCTATTACTAAACCTCACACCATATACACACACACGTTGACTCAAAATTGAGCATAAATGTAAATGTGAGATATAAGAAACAAAAAAAAAAAAGGGGGAAATTTTTAGGACCTAGGGTTTGGTAAGAGTTCTTAGAATTGACATCAAAAGTATAATTCATAAAGGAACACTTGATAAACTGAACTTCATCAAAATTAAGCACTTTTGTTCTGTAAAAGTAAATATGAAAGGATGAAAAGACAAGTACAGATAGGGAAAAAATGTTTGTAAGCCATATATCTGCCAGAGAAATTATAGTTAAAATTTATAAAGAATTCTCAAAGTCAAATATATATAAAACAATTCAATTAGAAAATGGTCAAAAGACTAAACAATCATTTCCCTGAAGAGAATATATACAAATAACAAATGAACACACTGTTGGTCATTATTGATGTGTACATTAAAACCACAGTGATATATCACTACATACCTAACAAAATGGCTAAAATAAAAAATAATGGCAACACCAAATGCTGGTGAGGGTATAGAGAAACTGGATGACTTGGACATTGTTGGTGGGAATTTAAAATAGTAAAGCCACTTGGAAACACTACTTGTTAGTTTCTTAAAAAATTACCAAATAAGCACTATTAGCCTTTCACTGATTGGTATTTACCCAGGAGAAACAAACAAACAAACAAATTCATACAAAAGCTTTTATACAAGTATTTATAACAGATTTATTTGTAATAGCCAAAAACTGGAAACAGTCCAAATGTCTTTTAACATATGAGTAGTTAAACAAATATTGGTAAAACCATACTAGGAATTACCACTCAGCAATAAAAAAGGAATAAACTCTTAATATATTCAAAACCTTGGATGAATCCCTAGAGAATTATGCCAGGTGAAAAAAGCCATTCCCCGAAGTTTACATATTGTATGACTTGCTGTATATAACCTTTATGAAATAACAAAGTTATAAAAATGCTGAACAGATTGATGGTTGAATCTGATTAAAGACATGATGGGGAAGTGGGAAGCAAGTCGGCATCACTATAAAAGGGCAACGTGAATAATGTGAGGGCAGCCACATTCGCTGCCTTGACTGTACAAATGTCAATCATCTGGCTGTGATAGTGTGCCACGGTTTCATAAGATGTAAAGGTGGATGTGTACTGGATAAAGGCTACACGGGATCACTTTCTATCAGTGCTTAGTTGTGTGTAACTCTGCCATCATCTCAAAATAAATAATTCAATTTAAATAAATTGTGTGTGTGCTGCAGTGCAGCTTTTCACACTCTTGACAGACTGAAAAAGTTGAGTCAAACACAGAAACACATGTGTTCAAGGTAAAGCAGTACAACAGAAACATCCTGAGGAAAATCTGTAACCGCCGAACTGCAGTAACTCCTTAAGAGAGTCATGATGGTGGAGAGAGGGCAGTAGGTTACACTGTCACTGTAGAAGACGTGAGCCTCCTCCCGACTTGGGGACTCCCAGGGACTCCAGAGCAACACCGCCCAGTAAAACAGTACTTTGTGCCATGATGGACGTATCATAATTTGAGGTTCCCAGCACTGCAGCTCACCTCCCAGTAAAACAGTACTTTGTGCCATGATGGACATATCATAATTTGAGGTGCCCAGCACTGCAGCTAACAGCCACATGAGGCTGGTGAGCATTTGAAATATAACTAATGTAACTGAGGAACTCAATGTTTAAATTTACTTGCTTCAATTAATCTCAATTTAAGTAGCCACATAAAGCCTGTGTTTACTATATTGAACAGCCCGTCCTTCCTTCCTCCTTCCCTTCCTCCCTTCCTTCCTTCCTTCTTCTCTTTTTCTTTCTTTCCTCTCTCTTTTCTCTTTCTTTCTCTCTTTCTCTCTCTCTCTCTCTTTCTAAAAGGGAAAATTAAAGCTTAAATGAGAGCCTCCGTTTTGCTTGTTCAAGGTGCGTCAGAGCTTTGGTAAGTTCAGTATCCTTGTGTCACCTTGATTGTCCTCTCATGCTAATGAAGTCGGCAACAAACAATTTAAAGTGCAATCTCTTACATATGTAGTAGTTGATGTGTGATTGTGGCCAAACAGGGTCAGTCTAGATGGAGAGTTATTAACATTGATGGAAAGGGCATTTCAGAAAGTACAAACATCTCTTTGCAGATTTAAACAAATTAACACATGTTAAAGGATTATCTGAAGGCAAGTGTCTTTCCAAGATGATATGATTACAAAATAAAAAGTCAGTGGCTGGAGAGAATTTAAGGAAAGTGGATTCAAACTTAAGGCATTATACTCAGAAAGTTCTAAGAGCAGCTTGCAGCATAACAAAAGATGCTAGGGAAATTGAGGGAGTGTTGCCACATGCTTCAGTGACACAAGTTGAAGTGAGGAGAGCCTGAATAGGGTGACAGTCTCAGACACTGAAATGACCCCACAGGAACTGGTGAAAGAAAAGTAGAGACCCAGCGGATGATGGCGTACTCATATGTGGAAGTATTGAGAAAAAAAACACCAAGATAGGTTCTTGATTTATTGTTTCTAAAGTTAAATGGTCATCGTGAAGCAGAGATGGTCTTATCCAGTTGCTTTTAAACAATTGTTTGCCAACAGGCTGCACCAGAATTAATTGAGGACAATTTAAATAAAAATTCTTGGGCTATAGTTCAGAAATTCTAAATCAGATTCACCAGAGTGCAACCCAGAAAAAAAACCATATATATATATAATATATATAAATGCTTATAAATAAACATAAATATTTATATATATAAATATATAAATTTTATATATAAATATTTATATATATTTATAAATATATATATAAATATATAAAGATATATTTTTTTAAGTTCCCTAGCAGATTTCAAAGTTTACTTACGTTTTGAGAACTACTGTTACAAATCACTAAATAGTTCAAGGGAATACAGGGACATCACATATGTCAACCTGAGAAATCATGACAAATTTAGAATTAGTTAAAACTATAAGAATAAAAACAAAACAAAACAAAAGTATTTCTATGGAAAAATCAGCTCCACTCAAAGTGAGAAAAATAAAGCATCTGGGACACATGTGAAAATAAATGCTTAATATTATTAGAATGTGCAAGTAATTTACTTAAAATACTTCAGCACAGATAGTGACATTCATAAGAAGGTTCTTCAATTGTTTTAACCTATAGCCCTGAGAAAGAGATGAAGAAAATGCCAAATGTACAGTACACTAATCAGAAATATAAACCCAGGATTACTAGTTAACATGCAAGAGATTATTTAGAAGTCTATATATACCCTTAAAACAACTGCTACAAGTGTCCTCTACACTTATTTCTTATTCACACAAAAGTTTTCTTGGTTACAATAATGAGTACATTGGTGAAGTGAGTGGTGTTCAGAATGTGTTAATTAGTTCCAAATATGACATAGGCACTCCTGTTCTTGCAAAAGGGTATAAGAATATGTTGAGTCCAGTATAAACCCTATGCTTCACAGTACTGGTGCAGCTGCTGATTCAAAGCAGATTTGTCATGTAAGCAGAAGGGAAACTGGGTCCTGATCTGGAACATTGCTGCACAAGTCTCTAAGGAACCTTTTCTGCAAGGTGCTGTTGGAGCATCTGAAAAGACAAGTAGCTGGGACTATTTCCAGCTGACAAACAGGCCACGTATCTGTTTTTTATGCCAGCTTGCAAACTAATGTTTTACATCTGGCAAAATTTGATCTAAGATTTTCTTTCATTACATGAGGCCATGTACTTCCAAGAATTGAAGTCTCTCAGCGTCTACTGAAAAAAAAAAAAAAGAAAGAAAGAAACCTAACGATGGTTAATGACCTAATCAGTTCTGGTCAGTTTGCAACAAAAGTCATTATTTTCACCCTGGCTGGTGTGGCTCAGTGGGTTGGGTGTCATCCCACAAACCAATGTATCACCAGTTTGATTCTTGGTCAGGGCACACAGGTTGTGAGAGGCAGCTGATCAATGTTCCTCTCCCTCACTTCCTCCCTCCCTTTCTCTTTTTCTAAAAATAAATAAATAAAATCTTTTAAAAAGTCATTTTCTCCAGAAAGTTTGGCAGGACTTTTTGTTACTCTTAATAAACACAATGAGATTAATATTTGTCAGTAGGTTACATTAATAAATAGGAGCTGCTGAATTTTACTGAGCAGTGAGACTGTGGTTTTTTAAAAACATGATGTTTCCTTGGATAATTCAGCTTTGTTTCACTAAGGATTCTGTTTAGAAAAGCCCAGCAATAAAAAAGCAATGCTAAAGGTCACTTGTCAGATGAATGGCATCTATCAGTTATTAATTTCACTGTCAAATTTTAATGAGAACTTGTCAATGAATCGCTTATTGTTCCAAGTAAGAGAACACTCTTAATAGTAGAAATCAAAATTTCTATTCTTACTTGTTTTAAGTAGTTTGAAGCACTCACTTAAGCTTTGGAGCATGTGTTAAAACAAGTAGTTTATTAAATGTCAACTTTTTAAAAATCTTCAGAATAATGTTATTTACACTGAGAAACAAATGTTCTCTTAGTTACATGATCTGAAAATTCGTACTTGACCAAAAGCACATCAATCCAGGAGTGAGTGACAACCTGTTGTGAGCATGTTTATACACAGCAGGTCATGATATCTTTGTAAGTGTTATGCCTGCCTTCAGGAGGAGGCCTTGTCTTCTTTGAAAAGGTCATGGTTATTTAATGAGCTTGGTTTCTGCAAATTCAGCATACTGCCAAGTTACTCACTGCCAACTGAATAAATGGTCATTCTTAAAGATTACTTTGTTCATTTCATTGCTTATCTGCCTCCTTATATTTAAGTATCATAACAACCCAATTAGAACATGGGCAAAGGACCTGGATCCTTCTCTGAAGAAGAGGACATAGTGATAGCCAATAGACATATGAAAAGATGCTCAACATCACTAAACAACAGAGAAATGCAAATTAAAAACACAATGAGATGCCATTGCACACCTGTCAGAATGGCTATCATCAATAAATCAAAAAGCAGGAAGTGCTGGTGAGGATGTGGAGAAAGGGGAATGAACCCTTCTGCGCTGTTGGTGGGAATGCAGACTGGTACAGCCACTGTGGAAAGCAGTATGGAGACACCTCAAAAAATTAATATGGATCTGCCTTTTGACCCAGCAATCCCACTTCTGGGAATATATCCAAAGGAACCCATAACACTCATTTGAAAGAACATAAGCACCCCTATGTTCATTGCAGTTGTATTTACAATCACCAAGATGTGGAAGCAGCTCAGGTGTCCATCAGCAGATGAGTGGATAAAACAACTATGGGACATTTACACAATGGAATTCTACTCTGCCATAAAAACAAGAAAATTTTACCCTTTGCAACAGTATGGTTGGACCTGGAGAACGTTATACTGAGTGAATGAAATAAGCCAGGCAGAGAAAGGCAAATAATGTGTGATTTCACTCATAGTGTAATCTAACAAACAAACTGAACTAACAAGCAAAACAGAGACAAGACATAGATGAGGAACAGATGACAGCTAGTGAGGGGGAGAGATTAGAGGGTGGAGGGGTTGAGCAAAAAAGAAAAAGGACTCATGGACATAGACAACAGGGTGGGGACTGCTGGGGGGAGGGGGATAAGGACTAAATGGTAATGGAAAATATAATAAAGATTATATATTTAAAAAAGAGTAAACAGAAAAAGAAAGATAATTGTTGATCCTGTTTTAGAACAAATTTTTAGTCTTCTTTCTATTAATAATCTGTGAATGGAATGATTGCACAAAAACGTGACTTGAAACAGGTCTCTGCCTCAATAAAATGAGGTTACTTTTGTTGATCTAGAATGCTGTGTCATTCTAAAAAGAGCAGACTGATGAGAAATATAGAAAATTACTTTTTAAAACAATGGACAAATTATGCGGGGGCAAGTGTAGGCAGGGGTAAGGAAAACGGATCCTTTTGGCTGTTAGGGAAACTGATTCTGCTGTCTGGGCTCTGACGCACCTGGAGAGGCCGTGGGTGGTAAAAGCGCGGGGGCGGAGGGAGCAGAGGTGGTAGCATCGTGTTCTTATAATTTGCTGTGGATCTTTGAGCTGGAGCTGAGCCCTCTGTTACCGACAGTTTCCGACCGGACGTGTCTCTCCGAGTTGGTCTTCCAGGATTTACAACCTGCCCTCTCTAAGCCTTCAGCTGTTGCATATTTTACCCACAGGCCCAGAGCCTCGGCCTGCATTAATCCTCCGTAGGTGGCCCTGATTTAAGCCCTGATTTACTCCTGCACTGACTTCGCAGCAGATTGAGCCCGGTCACCTAAGACACGGCGACCTCATCCCCCTGGTATTTTAAAGCATGCAATGGGCCTAGAGTTGATCTGGAGTTGTTGTTTTTAGGTGCCATCTCTATTATTAGCATGTTACTTATTTGCCCTTTCTTTGAATAAAAAAACTTGAGGGCAAGTTTGTGTGTTTGAACTGCAGCACATAGTGGGTACTCAAAGTACATTACTGTGGAAGAGCATCTGTAAATGTATCAAATCTCACCTGACTAAAACACAAAAGAGAATGAAAAGAAGGAAGGACCAGTTTGTGTGTGATCTAAGACAAGTTCAAGATTTTATTATTGTCAATTTTATAAACGATTTGAACATGCTATATCATTGCTAATTTTTTAAAAAAATTACTAAGAAATGCATACCCTATTTACATAGAAATATATTTAAAATTAGTGTGTTCCTAATGTTCAAATTCTGAGTGATCTCTGTTAATGAACAGTTAATTCAAAACTAACAACATTTTATTTCGGGACTTTTGGGAAAAAATTGTTTTTAAATATGCCTTAAGCTTTTTCTGATTATAATAGAGAAGTCAAAAAAATGTGCTTTGGTCTGTGGTTAGAATTCACACATCATTATGGGGCAGGTGTTTCTTCTTTAACCGACACAAATGCTGACTCATTAAAACCAACTCTTACACCCTAGAGTAAAACTGGAGACCTAATTTTTCCTTACAGGGATCAGAATATTAAAGAGCTAATTTCATTACATAAATTAGGAAAAAACTTGTCTCAAATTCTAATAAATTAATTTTCTTTAACAACCACCAAATCTTGTCAAAGTGTGATTGTCCATTGCCATTTACAAAGTATCATTTCACATGAAAACATATATTTCATTTAAGTAAATTTTATCTCATTGCTTTTGCTAGAATCTATGTTTTAAAAAGGTGTGATGATTCCCAGTATTTATTAGGAGTAAAACAAACTTGATGCCCCAGGTAAACTGTAATGTTTGGTGGGCAGTAAATGCAGACAACTGTAATTGAACAACAATAAAATAATTCAAAATATATAAATAAATAACATTTAACAGAAAAAATATCAAGAACTTGAACACTGCATCAAAGATAGACATTTCTAAAAATATGTTTTCATATTTTTACACATTATTTAAAGTTGTTTTCATTCCCATTTTCAATACTTACTCATTAGTCATTTAGTAGTGCCTGACAGAATGTATCAATATCATAATATACAGAAAATAAACTGCTATACTTAAAAGTTTTAATTTTCTTTTCCTTTAGTAAATGTTGCTCAATATTAAGTAAATGAGCAATAATTTGTACCTGTTAAAATGAATGTAGGCAATTAAGATCCCTAACCAAAATGTCCATTTCACAACATCGGAAGTCTAGCAGTCAATAAAAACCATTATTTTATTTAAATCTTGCTCAGTCTTTTATGTTTATAAAATGAAAAAAGTGCATAGTCTACATTTATGTACCTATAGAGAATCATGCACCGCACTCCACTTTCTAGTGTTGTGTTGCATAGTCAGGTTTGATACTTGACGACAGTGAGTCAGAAATGTCTGAGTGTCAGCACTCTGCTGCAGATGTAAGTACTGTGCTCCCTGGTCCAAAACTGCTTGCGTTTTAGAACATCTCCACTTCAGTAAATAACACAAAAAATTCCTGGCAGTCATTTTCTTCTAAAACTTTAGAAAATAATGCAGCTGAAGTTACTCTTAACTGAGTTTCTTTTGCTTGTTCTTCAAATACCTATTTTAGGACATTTTCCTAAAATAAGGCCTGCTTGAGCTAAATTTTAGGGTTACAAACTATTTTATTCAAGAACACATGGAAAAATGCACTAAGCTTTGAAATTTTTTTATGTTTTTAAACTTTAAACATTTTGATTCTTATTTCTAAAAATAAAACGTTTAATTACACTGAAAGTACCATAGATCCATGGTTCTTATTGATCTATAGTATAAGGCCTATAAGCAATCTAATAGTCAAATTATACATTAGCTGAAGTATCAAGTCTTAGATAAAAATGATTGCAAAAAAATCAACATCATTTCAAACAAATTTATACCTTAAAAATGTAGCCACAAGTGTAAGTTTTGCATATTACCAAATCAGTATGATTTCAATATATATTTCTTAAGTGAACATAAACACAAGTTTTCCAAATTTTATTCTAATATTTATTTTAGTGTCTAACTATATGCTAATAACACTGAGCAAATTTAGATTTATTTAATAAAACTATCAATTTAAGTTTGGGGCAAAACAAGTTTTACTTAATTTAGAGCTGAGGTATAAAAAGTTTTCAATTTTTAACATCTGTGAACTTGGATTGTCTTGAATCTCAGTTGGTGAAGCTCAACAGAACATTTTGTAAACATGTAGAAAAATTCTACTATATAAATTTTTTTTTAAGATCTTATTTATTTATTTTTAGAGAGGGAAGGGAGGGAGAAAGAGAGAGAGATAGAAACATCAATGTGCGGTTCCTGGGGGACCTGGCCTGCAACCTAGGCATGTGCCCTGACTGGGAATCGAACCTTCGATGCCTGGTTCGCAGCCCGTGCTCAATCCACTGAGCTACACCAGCCAGAAATATTTCTATATTTCTAAATATAGAAATTTAATGCCTTTCTTTCATACATCTTACAAATATATGCTCATGTAAAGAAATGTTGCTATTTTGTTTTGTTTTAGTTGAAATTTCTTTTCTAAAAAGGTGAGAGGCCATACATATTTCATTAGACTTTTATATAATTTCTTTCCTCGAGTCTATATGAACTAATATCAGTATTGTAAATACATATTAAAAAGTGAAAGTTTTTGCTTTGTCTGAATATGTTAAGTATATAAAATATGAGTAAATACATGTTGAATACAGTGCTATAATTTTAAAATTTGTTCTGATTTTACCATCATGTTCCTAGCTGACTAAATTAAGCCTGAAAAAATTAAATTTAATTAGCTAGAAAATAATTATTATGGCATTAAAATAGGCATAATTTGTTGCTATATGAACTTTATACATGCATCAAATCCATAAAAGTCATGTTCATGTAACATATAATTCACTAAGTATCATTTTTCAATATACTTGTTCAACCAGCTTTAAAGTTAATACTTCAGGGTTACACTTATCAAATTGCAATTGTAACCAATAATAAATTATTAAAAGACAAAACAAATGTATAACTAGTACTGGTTATTTCTTGTGCATGTTTATTCTAACAACCAAATTTGTATTGTCAAACTGCCATTAATAAATTGCTATCATATTTCTTAAAACATTGATGGTTCTATAATGATAGAATTCACTATTGAATCTAGTAAGCTCTTTGAGTAAGCAGAGCAGGAATAAACTTTACTCTAAATTTTATCTGTAGGGCAATGTAGGTGATATGGCAAATAGGTGACCTTAAAAATGGATATAATAATAATAATCTCACAAGATATGGCCAGGGATTAAATTTCTTTATAGAAATAATGAATTAAATAATTTAAGTAAGATTAAATATATGTGTACTTATATACATATAAATACTAAATTTTAATATAGATGAGCATATATAAAGTATTATCTATATATGTTGTAGATATATTCATATATATTATATGGTCATACACATACATAAAATATGTTTATGTATATATTATGTATGTTTACATACCCAAATATATATACAAAGAGCATGGCAGAGTGCCTGGCACATTATAAGCTTTATATAAGGCTATAGTCATAGTTAATAATCCATCATAAACAGTGTGCGAAAAGCAAATATTTATCCTTGACACTTTCAAAACTTACTGTTCTGTGTCATTTCTTTTTGTCAAGAAACTACCCCACTTTCTCCTGCTCCTCCTGCAAAAGACACTTTTTGTTTTGACAGGCTCCCCTCTATCCACACCTTTTGTCTTGCTCCTTGAGACCCTTGTACTTCTCAAATGGACACAGGCCATTCCTGAAATAAGACTTGTTTCACCCATTTACAAATATGTTAAAAGTGACAAGTTGATGACTCCTTTTACTTCAGAAGAACATTTTTGGTGGTGTAATGTTCATTTGCATCTGAGTGTCCTATAGGAGCTTCAGGCACATTGGGATATAACTGAATCGTGCCTGCATCTCCAAAACCTCTGCTGCTCTCGTAGTAACGCTGGCAAGTAACGTTTTAAACACCTACCACATTTACTTAGTCTAGGGACCTCGGACCTGTGATCAACTCCTCCTTTTTGCTGGCTGCTTCTCATAAACTGTGAAGTTCAGAAGATTCTGCCTAAAGGACTGTAGATTCTCTCTGTTCCCTTCAGCTGCTCTTAGCTTTTTATGGTTTGACTCAAATCCATCCTGTAAACCTCCACTAGAATCTAATCTATTCATCAGAGCTGATTTTTTTTTCTTAAACATCTCAGAAATTCTTTGGCTTTTGCTACATTTTAAAAATCATTTACAATGAATGAGTTTTAATTTTATAATCAGGAAAACACATTAAAATGATATCCTTTTATGGTTTTCTATTGATTACAGAATAAATTCAATATCCTCATTAGAATTCAGAAACCACTTAAAATATGACCACCAATTATGTAATTACCTACTGTTCCCTGGGTTCTTCTTGGGCCATATATATATATATTTTAAGATTTTATTTATTTATTTTTAAAGAGGGAAGGGAGGGAGAAAGAGAGAGAAACATCAATGTGCAGTTGCTAGGGGCCGTGGCCTGCAACCCAGGCATGTGCCCTGACTGGGAATCGAACCTGCGATGCTTTGGTTCACAGCCCGCGCTCAATCCACTGAGCTACGCCAGCCAGGATTGGGCCATATTTTAAATTTTCAAATGTATATAACCTTTTAAACTTTTTTCTCTTATTTTGAAAATTTCTTATTTACCTGCTCATCTTCAGTCTGCAAGCTTCAGCAATATATATATATCTATATATGTATATGCACACACACACACATGTATACATATATATGTATATCTGTACCTCTTGTTAAGCTTCCTCTGACTTGACTGTGCTCTTCCCAGTGTTTTCAGAAGTTTATGTCTATTGGGGAACCTTTCACATTATATCAGAAATACAGATTTTAAAATATCTATCTCCTTTTACTGTCCTATGTAGTCTTTAAAAGCAAGAATTATTATTTATTTTGTAAAAGGAAGAAAAAATACGGAACAATAGAGGAGAGAGACATAAAACTTTACAAAATAATTTCCATGTTTCTAGTATATTTTGCCAGGAAAAAGAAATGTAATATTTAATATATTCAAAACATCCTACTTAAAAATTTTACTTTTCAAGAAGAGAAACTCATCTTTATGGCATTTAACAACTGGTACAAGATAAACTTTGAGCACTGTATTTATGAGCAAAACTCTGTTTTGACTTATGTAAATGTATGTGTGGTTTCATCAAGCATTCCTTTGCTTGATGAATAGAAGAAATTTCTCATGGTATCTCAATACATAGTTAAGAGGATAGTTCTATGATTGTTTTAGCTGTTTTGCTAATTTGATTAGTATCTCCAAGTTTCCAATGCTTTTAAGAGTAAAATTTTGAATGTCTAAGAGCACCGTATATGGTTCTCTACCATTTCCTCTCTGCAATCGTTTCTGATCTCTCTTCCCCTCCTTCCAACCTCACTGGTTTCTCACTTTTTCTTGAAATATATTAACACATTCTGCTATAACATTTTGGTAAAGACGTTCTATGAGTTTGGAAAGCCATTCACTCAGCTATCTGGGAAACTCCCTCACTCTCCCAACTAGAAAGTCTTTTCTAGCTGATTTGTTCACAGCATGCTTAATAACTGTATAAAGTTGGTTAGTTTTTTTCATTATTTGGATTTAAGACTTTAGGAAATTCTGGCTAAGTCAAATGGAAATTGGATCTAAGGATAAGAGATAAAACTTTTTCAAGAAAAACTAAGAAGTAAAGGGTTAACTCCATGGGCTTGGGGTGCTCAAACTCTGCATATTCCAAAGAAAGGATTAGGCTTCACAGGCTTCTGAAAGACAACATCTACACCCTTAAAATAACCTGCCAGATTAGAGTGGTATCCTATATCTGAAATCTCAGGCCACACCAGGTAGTTTACACTCACAATGTTATTAATGGTGAATGCCTGTTTTGTACACCTATGGTCCTGAATCACACTATGGAACTTGACCTCTGGAGGAGTTAGAGATGTAGAAACTAAGGTCAGTCACACAAATACTCCATGTCTAAGTCACTGTTCCAATAAAGATTGTGGACACAAGCGCATGACTAAGCTTCCCTAATTAGAAATATTCTGCCCGTGTTGTGACACATCATTTCCAGGGAATTTAGAGAATAACTAGCAGCTCATGCCTCTTTTCTCTTGAACTCTGCCCTATGTGCCTTTTTCCTTTGTAGACTTTGATCCATATTCTTTCCATGTAATAAACCATAACTCTCAGTAAAACTGCTTTTTTGAGCTCTGTATTTCCTGAAAATCATCAAAACTGGGAGTGATCTGGGAGACTCCCAATGTAAAACGTTGGACAAAATTTGTCTGACCTTAATTACAAATAAGAGTGCTAAAGAAAAAAATTGATAAATTGGATTTAATCAAAATTGAAGACATTTTGCTTTGAAAGATGTTAAGAAAAATGAAAAATAAGTCACAGAAGAAAATATTTGCTATTTATATCTGAAAATACTTGTAAATCAAATACTAGAATGGAAATGCAGAAATAATTCTTTTATTAACATGCTAATAAAATTTTATTTATAATCAGAGAAATTTAAATTTTATATAATAATCACTTGTTACAAAATCGTATTTTGATATTTTTCAAGTATTTGTAAATATTTTAAAAATCATTCTTAGCTCAAGGGCTATACTAAAACAGGAAGTCTTCCATAAATGATAGATCCTAATGATAAAACTGGTGAGCTATGCTTAGTGGAAGCCATTCCCCTTACCTGTAAATATAGAAGGATGAGTTCTAAGGTAATGCATATAGATTATTTTAGCCGTAGGAAGAACTGGCTCCACCAGTTATAACTCAATAACAAGAAGACAAACAAAGATGGGCAAACAATATGAAGAGGTTTTTATCAAAAAAGACATGTAAATTGCTAATAAGCACAGAAAAAATTGATCAACATCACTTGTCATTAAAGAAATGCAAATGAAAAACTACAATGTGATACCATTGGCCATAATATAAAAATAGAAAATACCAGGTTTTTTAGTAAGTATTTAGTAAGAATTTGGAGGAACTGAAATACTAATACACGGTAAGTAGAAATTTAAAATGGTACATTATTCATAATATATTCAAAGGGAAATAATATGTGTCTTTTAATTGATATTAGATAGACAAAATATAGAGTATTCACATAATAAAATATCATTGCAATAAAAAGGAACAAAATACTTATGCATGCTACAACATGGATAAACCTCAAAAACATTATACTAAGTAAAAAAAGTCAAATACAAAAGACATACACTGTATAATTTATTTTATATGAAATGTTCAGACAAGGCTAATTTATAGACAGAAAGCAGGTGAATGATTGCTAGGGGCTGGAAATACCAGTGACAATTATTGGCAAATAGTTCAGGGGACTTCTATGAGGTGATGGAAATGATCTAAAATTAGTGGTGGTTACACAACTCTATAAATTTGCTAAAAACCACTGAATTACATATTTATAATGGGTGGATTTTGTGGCTTAGAAAATTATACCTCGATTAAGATGTGAGGAAAATCTAATAGGAGGAGACAGAAAACTAAACATTGAATAACTTATATGGCATGGAAGAATGAGATAGGTTTTTGGATTCCAAAACAAAAAAGAAGAACATAGTAGAAAGAATAGGGAATATGGGGAGGAAGGGCAAAATTTTTGCAGTATTAGATAAGGTAGTTAGGGTAAGACTTATATTAAAAAGGAGTTAGCATGTTCACATTTGGTAGAAGAGCTAGCCAGCCCAAGGGAAGAGACTGAGCAAAGCTTTAAGGCAGGAGCATATCCCTCAGTTTGAGCAACAGTGAAGAGGTCAGTGTGGCTGGAAGCAGGAGATTAGTAAACAATAAACTCAGATAAATAATGGGAGCAGGAAGGGGGAAATAGGGCCTTATCACACATTGTAAAAAAATGGAGAACCATTGGAGGATTTTTAACAGAGGAACAATGTAATCTGACACAGTTTGAAAGCATGATTCTTTATGTCATGTAGAGAATAGACTTAAGGAGTGATGGAGAAGCAGGAAGACCAGTTAAGTGGCTACTTGGATAATTCTGGCAGTAAATTATGATGGCTTGAATCAAGGTGGTAGATGGTGGTTGTGGTGAGTAGTGAGATTCTGGATAAAGCAAGGCGAAAGAAATTTTAGCATCAATTTTTCTCTTTTTAAAAGTCAATTCATACTTTCATAAAAGTTAGAAGAGAATATATCAAAATGTTAACAGTATTTCTTTTTGTTTGATGCAGTTTTTGGTAATTTTGTGCTTCTGCATTTCCTAACTTGTCAGCTGTGTCACTGAATTATTTCTATAGAGCAAAAATATTTTTCTCAATATTCAGTTCATTGAATAAGATAATAATGCAAACCAGGTATTTTTTTGCCATATTTTTAATTGAACACCAAAATGGTTACATATATGAATAGTGATGAGTGGTAATATTAGCAACATAAAGAGTATTCAAGGAAGAAAGAAGTAGTGTTTCCTGAATACGGAGCGGTGAACTCACTCTTCCATGAACATGTGGTAGCATTATTACCCAAGGAACTTCCTTGACATTTTATGACTCTCTCCAGAATAAATCTCATATCTAATTTTTAAAATTGATAATAAGTGCATTTCTAGAAATAATAAATATAATTTGTATCAGTCAGGGAAGTTTAGGTTATGCTGAAATAACAAAAAACCTCAATGTCTGACAAAATGAAACAGTGTAGGTGTATTTTTCATTTCCCCAGCGCAGGGTCTCTCATAACTGTAGTCACCCAGGAAGCCGGACTGTCGGAGGCTCCATCTTGTAATGGTCTCTCAGGATCAAATGCATTCAATTATGAACTGGTTCCTGAAAACATCTGTCCCCAAATGGTACACATTGTTCTGCTCTGGTTACATTGGCCCGTGCAAGTCCTATGGCTGCAGAAGTGCTGGGAAGCACGATCCCATGATGTACTCAAATGGGGGAAATGGGAATAAATGAACACTATTTTAAAAATTCTTCAAATTTGTTTCCTAGCTACAAGCCATTCTTTCAAAGAATTGAGGGTGATATAATGGCACAGGTCAAGGTAGCTATGCTGTGTATCATAATAATTCATGCAATAGCTTAGATGACCTTTAATGGATTTGTGATGCAATTATGTTGTCTCCCAACAAGGCTCTCCATAGTGTATTACAAGATGTGAGGTAAGAGAAGAAAATATGAGAACTACAACTCACATTTTTTTAAACTGTATTTATTTATTTTTTGAGAGAAGAGAAGGGAGTAAGAGAGGGAAACACCAATGTGTGGTTGCCTCTCACTCAGCACCCCTACCCAGGACCTGGCCTGCAACCCAGGCGTGTGCCCTGACTGGGAATCGAACCAGCGACCCTTTGGTTCACAGGCCAGCATGCAATCCATTGAGACACACCAGCCAGGGCTAATGTTTTCAATAATTTTCAGTTATATTGCTTTCACTAAAATATATTCATAGTCAATATAATAAAGTTATCTTTTATGAGATAAAATATATATTGCTAACAGAAAATTAAAATTATTTAAATGTTAATTTCATCTTCATCCTCTTACAAATTTTATTATTGTGTATACTTTAGAATAATCATAAATATCAGTAGAAAAAGTTCATACTCACTATTTTTAACTGACAAGGTTCGTGATTATATAAAATCCTGATCAATTATATTATGGATGGGACATTCCAGCCATGACCATTCTCTGTGGCCAAAACAGACTTTTCAGTTGTCTACCTGAAATCTCCACTCTGATAAATATTTATATTTAACATGTCAAAACAGAACTTTTTCTTTTCCCACCAGACCTCTTCCTCCCCTGGCCTTCACAGCTCTGTCAAATATACAAACACCAATCGAGTGCCTTAGCTCAAATCCTTGCAATTATCCTTCAGTCTCAGCCTCTCGAGCATACTGAATCCACTACCAAGTTGTGACATTTCTATCTCCAAAGCATATCTTGACTGACCATTTCTCTGCAAACTAAATCAAGCCACCACAGTCTGTCTTTGGGACTACTGCGTGGTTTCCTGATGCGTCTCATTATAATTCTGCCCTCTTCTCCCAACAGCAGCCAATGAGTCTCCTAAAGCAGCAGTCGGGCCCTGTCGATCTCCTGCCTCAAACTGCTCATTGGCAGTAGTTGTAATATCCCAACTCCTTGAAGTGCTCTTGCCTACTCCTTAAACCTCTTCTCCTAAACTCTCTCCTCTCTGTTTTCTTCTGTCTGTACAAGGTACAAGGATATTTTTTCTCTTCCTCAAACAGACTAAATTCTTTTTGGTCTCCATATGTTTGCATGGCTGATTCCTTCCCAGCATTCAGTTCTCTGTCCCTAAATCAGCTCTTCAGTGTGACTATATCTTATAGTCCCCCACCTGTTCCCCAGCCCACTCTGTACCAAATTAAGTATTACTTTGGCCTTTGCGTCCTACGCAATCCATACCTCCCCACCACATCCCCAACCTCATCTCCCACCATCCTTCCCTGCAATTGCAATGCTTCATTCCCACTGACCTCCTCCTGTTTCTTAATTAGGAAGAAGGTTATGTGGTTTGTACTTGCTCTGTCCTCGGCAAGAACGTTCTTCCAGATATGTGTCAGGCTCATTTCCTCAGTTTATTCTGCTCCCTGCTTAAATTTCATCTCATCAGAGATATCTGCCCTAATTACCCTATCAAAAGATCATTGCTTCCCCTTGCCTTGCTTTACTACTTATTTAGTTCTTCATGACACTTATATGTATATTAAATCTGTCATTTGTTTCTCATTTGTCCCATCCACAAAAATATAATAAGCCCCAATAGGGTGAGGGCTTTGCTTTCCTCCCGCACTGTAATTTCAGCCCCTTGAAAATGTATTGTTGTACTTTATATAAGCTATTCCATGCTGATATTCACTTGATGTTTGTATATAAAAGATGCTGCTTATAGATTATTGATTGTTCTTATGTAATCATTATTTTTATTTTTGTAAGTATATTTTAAGTTAATTTCTAGAGGTCATATATTTATGCACGTTATATGTAGATGCGTATTGCCCAATTGATACTTTGAAATCTGTAATAGTCTACACATCCAACAACTGTGCTTCTCTTCATTTTAATACACACATGCTCACATTGGGTTTTGTCAATCTTTTTAAGATCTGTGACCTAAAAAATGATTGAGTGATTTCTTTCTTATTTGCATTTTATTAGTAGTAAACTCAAAAAAATTTATTATGATTCTGACATATGAACTTTTTTATATACATTTTCTTATTTTAAAACTTCACATTCATTTTTGTTTGTTATTTAATAATGCTTTAGACACTTACATATTCACATTCTGTCTGGTGTATATACTATGAAAATTTTCCCAGTTTGTAGTTTGACTTTCGTCTGCATTCATGTATTTTAGTTTTTTTTAGTAAGGAAATTTCTTCTTCATAAGTTTAACTTTTTCGCTTTTTAAAGCACCTTGTTGAATATTTTTCTATGGTTTCTCTTAGTGTTTTTATTGTTCATGCTTTAACTTTTGATATTTCTTCTCCATATTTAATTTATGTTGGTATATGTAACTATGGTGGAATTCAAATCTGTTGTGTTTTACTTTTTGAGAAATGGTTGCTCAGTTTTCCTCATAATATACCAACATGGTAATCGTAATAGTAACATTTAAGATTTACTGCAAGATTCTTAAAGGACAGTCATTTTGCTAAATATTTTATATGAAATAGCTCAATTAACCTTCACCTCAACCTTCAGGATTATGATGAAGCCTATTTTTCTTGAGAGGGCCAACAGAGATTTGGAAGGTTTTAGGTTAGCCATGAAATCACCCCTCCTGTGTAACAACCGGGATGCAGAGACCCGAGTTTATAACCCCAGTGCCATGTTTCACATCAACAGGACAACTTACTGAGTGCCTGAGCAACACAGGAGTGATGGCTACGCTGCTTGTTATCTTTGTGGTTGCAAACTGGGGGCATTCAATCCAGTACCACAGAACCTTCCACAACTTCATTTTCTCAAGTCCCCTCAAATCTCCTTTTCCCTGAAATCCTCTGTCTTGAAGTCTCTACCACAGGGTGGGCCAAACCTGGTTCTGCTGCCTACACTGATACAACAATCAGAAAGAAGACGAAGAACGTGTTTTCTTGCACTTTAAACAAAATGCCAAAAAATTGAAAGTACATGCTTAGAAAAAGATGTTCCAAGAGAAAACTGGATTAGTAACATTATCCAGCAACCTAGAAATTAGTGAAAAAGTCATACAGAAAAAAAGAACAATAATAGCAGAGTAAGGTATGGCCCTCATTAACACAAGCAGATGCAACAACCTCAAAAATATGATCTAACAAAAAAAGCAGTAATAAGGAGTAAACTAGATATGTCAACAGCTGTTAAAGGATTTTTTTAAAAATAGCCCTCTTAGGAAATGATGGTAAAACCACAAAAAAATTAAGCAAGGAGAGCAAGATCAGCACAAAACAATGAAAAACTTAGGCAATATGGTATATACTAAAAGATACTATACCAAACAACAAAATATGTGCCTTTTAAAGCACATATGAAATATTTCACTGTAACACATGGTTCATGCCATCAAACAAAGGAAGCCTCACTCAATTAGAAAGATACAAGATGATGCAGACTATTGTTCTGTAACAACATATAATAGAATTATCAATTAAAGCAAAAAAATAGCTGAAGGAAATCCCATATTATCAGTAAATTAATAAGTATCCATTGGATCAAAAATAATATTTTCTATTACTCAGTAATAGAGCAATAGAAAAAATACTACATGGCAAAATTTATGGGTAACAGTTAAAGACATATTAAGAAGAAAATACAGTTTTAAACACATTTATCAAAAATCAACAAATGTTTTTTTAAATGATTGCCTGTTTAACCTAGAAAGACAGAAAAGGAGCAAACAGACAAACACAATAAAATAATAGAGATAAAGTTAGAAATTAATGAAAGACTAAAAAATTATAAAATGCAAAGAGATCTATATAACTGAAAGGCTACATGAGGTTCATGGGTTAGAAAACTTAAAATGGTGGCAGTTCTGTCCAACCAACCCATGCACTGTTGATCAGAATGCCAAGAGGGATTTTATGGAAGTTGATAAATTAGTTCTAAAATGTATATGAAAATTCATGCTGCTAAATCTGGGGAAGAACAAGAAATTAGGAGAACATTACATAGTAGCACAAAACTAGCAGTTCTCAAATTTGGGTGCATGTCATAATCATCAGGGAGATTTTTAAAAACCTCATGGTAATGCCTTATTTTCTACATAATTAAATTCTTATATTTTGAGGACAGACCAGGCATCTCTAGTTTTAATACTTCCCAGATATTTCTAATGTCCAGCTAAGTTTGGGAAGCACAGTTCTGCCACATATTGTCATGTTTAATATAAGTTGTGCATTACATTGGTGCAAATCTATATTAATTAAGACAAGGTGAGACTGGTGTGAGTACAGCAATTACATGAATGGAACAGAATAGAAGTTATAGAAAGAGACCCAGACATGTATGGACACTGTTTATTACTAATATGACAGTTAGAGAAAAGGAGAAAGGCAGTTTGTCCATAAAAATACTGTAACAATTGGCTCCATAGAAGAAAAAAGTAAACATTGATCTCAACCTCAACCATATACAAAAACAAAAAAAGTTCTAGGTAGATTGCAGATCTTATGGTGGGACTAAAAAAACAAAAAGGCAATGTAGGAAATTATCTTCCACAATAAACAAATGGGACTACATCAAACTAAAATGTTTTTGCACAGTAAAGGAAGCCATAGACAAAACAAAAATCCTGTTGAATGTGAGAAGATACTTGCTTATGATAAAGGGTTAATATCCAAGATTTATACAGAACTCATACAAGTCAACGCCAGAAAATCAAACAATCCAATTAGAAATGGGCAGAGGACCTGAGTAGACACTTCTCCAGAGAGAACGTACAGATGGATGAAAAGATGCTCACTGTCACTGATCTTCAGAGAAATGCAAATTAAACCACAGTGAGACATCACCACACACCTGTCAGAAGAGCCATCATCAACAAATCAACAAACAACGAATGCTGGAGAGGATGTGGGGGAAAGGACACCCTCATGCACAGTTGGTAGGAATGCAGATTGGTTTTGTGCAGCTATTATGGAAAATAATGCAGGGGTTTCTCAAGGAATTAAAAATGGAACTGCCTTGTGACCCAGTGATTGCATTTCTGGGTATATATTTGAGGAAACCCAAAACATTAATCACTAATTCGAAAGACAATATACACCCTCATGTTCACTGCAGCATTATTTACAGTAACCAAGCTATGGAAGCAACCCAAGTGCCCATCAATAGATGAGTGGATAAATACTAGTGAGATTTTATATATATAAAATATATATATATAAACTTGGCCATAATAAAAGAATGAAATCTTACCATTTGCAACAGCATGGCTGGACCTAGAGGGTATTTTGCTGAATCAGACATAGAAAGACAAATACTACATGATTTTACTTATATGTGGAATCCAAAGAGCAAAATAAAAGAACAAACAAAATACCAACAGACGCATAGACACTGAGAGCAGACTGATGTTTGCCAGAGGGGAGGAAGGGTGGGAGACTGGGTGAAAAAGGTGAAGGGATTGAGAAGTACCAACTGGTAGTCACAACATAGTCATGGGGATGTAATCAATAATACTGTGATAACTAGGCACGCTGCCAGGTGGGCAATTGAAATATGCGAGGACTGTTGTATAAAGTATATTGTTGTTTAACCACTATGCCGTGTATCTGAAACCAATACAAATAATATTGAATGTAAACTGTAATGGAAAAAAAAAGAAACTGGAAACTTAAAAAAAAGAGAGAACATATCTTCATGAGTTTAGGGTAAAAAAATTCTTTGACAAAGATAAGAAAGAAAGCAATTATAAACTGAATACAATACCATTGAAATTAAAACTTTCATCAAAACACACCATTTAAAAATGAAATACTAAGCTATAGACTGAGATAGATATCTCAGCATGGATAACACACAAAGGGTCAGAAATCCCAGAATGTGTGTGTGTGTGTAGTGTATGTGTATAGTATATATATATAGTGTGTGTGGATATATATATGTTGGAATATATATATATATATTCCATCAATTAAAAAAGTTTATGAAGTTCAGTGGAGAAATGGTCAAGAGTGGAACAATGTTTTTATAAATGAGCATCTCCAAAAGGTCAGTAAATATATATATGAAAAGGTGCCTAATTTCATTAGTCACCAGGCAAGAAGATGCAAACTATAAATGTTATACTCAAGAATAACTAAAATTATAATTACTGATAACATCAAATGTTGCCAGGGATATAGATTAATTGAAACTCTCATCCACTGCTGGTAGGAATGTAAATTGGTATAACTACTAGGGAAACTAGTTTTTCATTATTCCCCAAAGCTGAGTATACACATACCACATGACATGGAAATGTCACTAATTTTTATACACTACTGAGTATGCATACATCTGTATGCACATGTACAAAAATGTTCATGATGACATTATTGGTAACAACTCCATACTAGACATAATTTAGATGTCCACTGGCAGTAGAATGCACTAATAAGTTGTGTATATTCATTCAATGAAATGTTATACACATTGAAATGAATAAAGTACATAGAACATCATTGGTTAATTTTTAAAAGATGATGTTGAGCACATATGCCAATTAGGAAATGATACATGCTATAATTTTTTATTTATATAAAGTTCATAAATGAACAAAAGTCATGATAGTGACCACCTTTGAGGAAGGTAAAGGATAATGTTTGAGAAAAAAACACAAGATGAGATTTCTAGAATATTTGTAATTTTAATTTCTTGACTAGGGTGGTGGTTACATAAATGTCCTTACTTCATAAAAATTCCTCTAGGTATATACTTTCCCCCTTAATTGAAGTATAGCATAGTAGTGAACTACTAAAGGATGAAGAGGATCTCAACAGATGGGGAGACATACTCTGCTCTTTTCTAAGACTTAATATAAAAATGTCAAATCTTCCTAAGCCAATCTACAAAATCAGTATAATCCAATACAAATTCTAGTTGAATTTCTTAAGTAACTGACTGATTTCTTTAAAAACATATTTTAAAAAATCTAGAATAGCTAAAGTCGACTTAGATAAAAGGAGGAAAAACAGGGGTCGATCTGTACATGGACTACACAGTAACACATTTCAGAGCCATAGTTACAAAAACAGGGTGATTTTTGGCACAGTTGAGGAAAAAATAGACTAATGGTATGTAAGTGATATTTCAGAGATAGATTGTTCCAGATGCAAGTTTAAATATAACTTACAGCAGCAACACAAATCAATGGGAAAGGATGGCTGGCTGGGTAAATGGTACTGGGGGGTCAGGTTCATTTAACGGAAAAAAAACTAAAATGGGATCGCTCTGCACCTCAGAGCAAAGTGTCCTTCAAATGAATTAAAAACTGAATGTGAACTACAAAATGGATAAGTTGATATAAAATAAGGTGGGAAAATATTTTCATAACCTGAGAATGAAGACTGACTTTTAATGTAAAGCTTCCATAGCACAAACTGGGAAACAAAAAAAAATGATTTGGGGCTGACTTGTGAACAAAGATATATTGCATAATATTGTATACATGGAAAAATGTGTTTTGACTTCAAATAATCAATTTACAAGTGAATTAAACAAAACCTGATATTAAGCTGATGATAGCTTGCACCAACAGGTGTGTGTGTGTTGGATTTGACATTTGTCAATCTTTGTTTTGTTTTATAATGTAATATCTAAAACCTTTTTTTCTATGAAAGGTTAGCCTACCAACACTTACTTAAGTTACTTCCCTCGTAGTTTTACTGTATTTAATTTTATTACTGCACCAGTTCTACCACCATTATGAGAAGAAAACATGTTTGCCTAGAAAACACCTCTTACTTTCTTGCATCTATCCAAACTAACTGCTTAAAGAATCTCTAGGCCTTAACACACTTTTGCTGAATTAACATAGTGAATTACATGAAAATGCATTAACTTATTAATCAATAATCCAAATTGAATCCTGACCTGTCAACATGAATTTTTAAGAACTATCCTGTGATTAGAAAACATTGACTTCTATAACTGCAATGAGAATGGCATCATTTAAAGAATGAGGAGGTTGGCCCCCACAGAAAGAGTATAAGAAGCACTGACAAAGGTGACACCAAAAAGTGGTTAAGAGCTGGATGAATTTTTCTTTCTAAATACGGCCCTTTTAATAATTACTTTTGTTTTATAAAATTAAATTTTATTCTCTACATTCTAGAAACATAAATACAGATAAGTTAACTTTTCAGTCTTTCATTATAACCAGTTTCAAAGAAAAGGCAGAAATAATTCACCATTCATGTTGAACTATTTAGAAGGTTATGAAAAGCTCAAGAAGCTTCATACAATTCCTTCACCCTGTTTGCCCCAGAGTCCTATCTATTTCTCTCTTCCTTGTTACTATTGGGTCTTGACCATTACTTTCTCTCTTTTACGATCACCTTTCCTTTAACAGAACTCATACATGTTCTATTAAAATTTCTTCCTCCAATTCCCAAGAGTATGCACCTTATAAGTACGTTTAGGCAGCCAACAGACAGAAGGGTGCTTACCTTCAAAGTAGATGCCTGACTGGACTTCTAGGACCCTGGGCAGCGTCCTGAGGTCAAGGGAGTGGACAAATTCTTCCAGTGACAATGCCATTGCTCTGACTTGAGTCTCGCGCAGACTTCGCACTTACAGAAGCCTGGGGCTTCTGGGTGTCACTTGCCTGTAAATGCAGACTCTGCTCATGATCCCTCCCTCAGGCAGGCAGGGATGTCACACTAGAGCCCAGCTGGGGTGGTGTAGCTGTAGGTGGGGAGGACAGTGAGGAGGGAGGGAGGAGGCAGGGGGCAAAAGGTGTTAGAGCTCTTTTTGTTCTGGTTGTGGCTTCATTTCCTTCTGACACCGAGGTAAAACAGGATGGGGGTGGGGTGAGCATGTCTTAACAGACTTTGCCCCAGGAGTGAGATTTGATAAGTAGCTCGATGATTGTTGCTGGCCCAGGTGTGCATCTACAGTTTGGGGTCAAAGTTGACCAGAAAAGAACAGAAATGTAGGACTGAAGTCTAATCTTAAACGTCTTAATCTTGATTCTTTATCTCTTTAGTTCATTTCTATAGTTTGCCTTTATGCCTTATTTGCATACTCAGTGCTTTTATATTAAATTTGGGTCTGAAAGTGTTTTTGTGTCAGCAATTTTCAGAAATCTGATACTCTGGAGAGAGAGGATCGAAACCACTTTTTATTCTTCCACAATAAAAATTTTGCTGAATCTTAAAGGAGAGTGGGGCAGGGGTGCAATATGCAAAGTGATACAGTAAATTAACTCTGTAAGTTAATATGAATCCCCACACTATAGTGAGAGTATCTAAATTTGTCATGAGCAACCTGGGTTTCCTGAGTGTAGCCCTGCTTTTGATTTAGAGGTTACTTCAGCCTTGTCTTTGCTGTTCTTTCTTTGTCTCATTTATCAAGTGAAGAGCATGTAGGAGTCAAATAGATTGTACAATTTTTTTTCTAGGCTAAAATTTTGCAATTCTGACCCTATAAAAACAAATCTTAAAAATCCATCCTTTGTATTTAGAGCTAGACTATACAATTCAGAGTGATATTTTCTAAGTCTCTTTGAGGGTGAGGAAGGGAAGACTAGTTGGTATAGACAGAAGTGAAAGATGCTAAGAAGCTGCATCTAGACAAACTCCCTGTCTAGCAACTGTTTTATCTTCAGGCTGCAGAGAGCAGAGCCAGAGCAGAGAGGGTCAGGGCTTATCACAGCTCTCCCATATCCTTCACATGAATGACCTAGCAATAACATAGAGTACTACCTTACTTTGATACAGAGCTTACAAAACTTCTGCAGCTCTTATTAACAAACTTGATACTTGCAATAATCTCCTTGAATTCATTTCTTATTTCCCAAGACTAGAATTTATGGGGTCATGTCATTAGCTTTTTCACCAGTAGCTTCTATTATTCTCACTTGCAATTTTTTTTTTTTGCCCTCAAGTCTCCCAAACTTGATTTCTCTGCCTTCTGCACCCCTCTCTCCAAACTTAGGCTCCTTAATTGCCTGTGAGCATTGGGTAAAGCTGGTCAGCGTATGTCACTCAGTGGAACACACGAGAAAGGCTGCTGTGCACGGCTCCTTGAAATCATATATCCGTTAGCATTGGTGCCTCAACAAATTTCCTTTGACATCTCATCCACACTGGCCTTTACTTGATGTTTTTGATAGTGTTGTCAACTTTCTATACTACTAGCTAAAGAAGTCATTTTAACATATCATCAATCTTTTATAATTATCTATGCTACCCTTGCTTCTGCTCTTTCAACAGATGATCCTTTCTGTTACGATCTGCTTCTCTTATATCCCCAGTCATGGTTAAGGACACCACCAGTCTCTTAGTTTCCTGAGCCAGAAAGCTGCATCATAGGGTGTGCCATCTCCAGCCCCCAAAACCTTCATGCACTAGAGACGGCAATACTTGGTATTTCCCTCTCTGCTCTGCATCTCCACTGTTTCCACTTCAGTCCTGATCATAACCACTGCTGACACTGTGGGCAAGGAAATGCTGATGTGAGCTCTAAGACAAAATTGACAAAGAGTATTGAAAGGGTATTTTAACCACCAGGTAGTAAAATGAATAATTAAAGTTCGATCATTGAAACAGCAGATTGCAGGTATAATAGTAGTCAGACAAATGCTACTATATGAAAGGGTGAATTTCCAAAGCAGTAGGGAAACATATTCTATTCAATAAATCTGATCAATGCTTCTACCAAGAGCAATGTGAAAAATGGATACTTTCTTATACATCTGTTTTAAGGAACAAGAGCATTATCAGGGCAGATGGAACTTGAGAGACCAATGTCCTGAAAGGTGAGAAAACACAATGAGGAAACACAATATTCTGCACTTCTTTCCCATCAAAACATTTGTGGATTAGAAACTGGTACCACAAGAGAGTCTGAAAAGCAGAGCAAAAGTGAGGGTTAAGGAGGAGAGACGATGTTTAGCAGTTTCACATAGCTAGAAAGACAAAAATTGGAATTTGGGGCTATCAAGCATCATCCAGGAAAGGTCAAAGACATGAATGGTGCAGCACCACTCTTCCCCTTCAGAGGTTTGCCCCTTCCAAAGCAGCACAGGGTTGGTTTCGTGAGACACCGGTTAGAAAGTGATCAGTAGGAATTTGAAGAAGCCAAGAAGTGCTTTCTAGCAGTCTCATTGTGCCGGGAAGGCAGGGCCTGCCAAGGCGGAAGGAGGAGCTCCTATAACTGCCCCTTGCTTTCAGCTGGGGCCCCAGAAGTCTACTTTTCAAAAGCAAATATTGACTATCAATAGAACGTGCTTTCCCTAGACTAAAATGAGCTTAATCCCTGATTGGGCTGCCAGACAAAAGCGATTGGAAATCCTGCCATTGACAAAAAGGAACCAGAACTTCTATAACTTTTTTAATGCAATGTCTAGAATTTAATAATTTAAAAAACTCAGACATAGAATTATTAGGCATAAAGTTTAAAATAATTTTGATTAACATGTTCAAAACCAGAAGAAGGAGAATTTCAGAAGTGCCATTTATAAAAGCATCAATGAGCCCTGGCTGGTGTAGCTCAGTGGATTGAGCACAGACTGCGAACCAAAGGGTCGCTCCTGCTGGTTTGATTTCCAGTCAGGACACATGCCTGGGTTGCAGGCCAGGTCCCCAGCAGGGGGTACACAAAAGCAAGCACACATTGATGTTTCTCTCCCTCTCTTTCTCCTTCCTTTCCCCTCTTGATAAAAATAAATAAATAAAATCTTTAAAAATATAAAATATCAATGAAAATTCTTCAGTTGAAAAATACAATTAAAAATACAACTGAGGATATATATCCAAAGGAACCCAAAACTCTATTTGAAAAGAGTATACCCTTTCTATTTGAAAGAGTATATGCATCCCTATGTTCATTGCAGCATTATTTACAATAGCCAAGCTACAGAAGCAACCCAAGTGTCCATCAGTAGACACATGGGTAAAGATGCAGTACAACTATACTATGGAATGTTACTTGGCCATTAAAAAGAAGATATCTTACCACTTACAGCAAGGTGGCTGGACCTAGAGAGTATTATACTAAGTGAAATAAGTCAGAGAAAAACAAATAACATATGGTCTCACTTACATGTGGAATTTAAAGAAAAAATAAACAAAATAGAAACAGACTTATAGAGACAGAGAACAGACTGATGGATGCCAGAACTGAGGGGTGGTAGGAGGAGAGATGAAACCAGATGATGGGATTAAAAGTACTACTTGGTGGTTACACCATAGGCACAAGGATGTAAAATACAACAAAGAAAATATAGTCATTAATAATGCAATAACTGTATAGTGCCAAGTAGGTACTGTAAATATTAGGGGAAACACTTTGTATGTATATGATTGCCTAAACCGTATGCTGTACATTTATACTAATACAAAATAATATTGAATATAAACTGTGAAAAGAGTGTAGAATTTCTTCAAAATATTAAACATGGAACAGCCTTTTACCCAGCAATCCCTCTTCTGGAAATATATCCTAAGAATCCTGAAACACCAATTTAAAAGAATATATGCAATCTTATGTTCATAGCAGCAATATTTACAATCTGAAAACAGCCTAAGTGGCAATCAGTAGATGAATGGATAAAAAAAAAGATGTGGCACATTTATACAATGGACTACTGCACAGCTGTGAAAAAGGAACTCTTACCTTTTGGGACAGCATGGATGGACCTGAAGATTATTATGCTAAGTGACATAGATGGTCAGAAAAAGACAAATATCATATATCATTTTTATGTGGAATTTAATGAACAAAATAAATTTAGAAACAGTGGCATAGATACATGAAACAGACAGCTGTCAGAGAGGAGGGGGCACTAAATGGAAGACATCATGCGATTAGCCAAAGAACGTGTGTGCATAACTCTTAGACGCAGACAACAGTGTGGTGATGGCCAGAGAGAAGGGGAGGCCAGGGCTGGGTGGAGGTGGGCATAGGGGACCAATGGGGACATCTGTAATGATATAAATAATGAACATAAAAATATAAATTTCTAAAAATAAAAAATAAGAAAAAATACAACTGAAATTAAGACTTTAATAATTGGATTTAACAGATGAGTTGGACATATGATAAGAGAAGACTGCTGGAAAGAAAGTGAGAGAGTGGAAAATATCTGTTCTCTATCTACAGAGATAAAAAGAACTCAGTATTGAGAAAAGAATATAGGAGACATTTTAGTCACAGTGAAATAGTCTTTGCTTATGTGTACATTGAACCCTAACATGAAAGGAGAAAGAGAGTAGAGAGAGAAACAATATTTCAAGAGATAATGGCTGAAGACTCTCCAAAGCTGAAAAAGACATCAGTCCACAAGTTCAGCAATTTCCAAGAAAACCAAGAAGGATAAATACAAAGAAAAGCCTATTAAGGAACATCATACTGAAACTTTTAAAACCAGAGTCAAACAGAATATCTTAAATATAATCTGAGAAAGAAAATCATCACCTTCAAGGATAAAAATAAGACTACTGTATATGTAACTTATTAACAAAAACAATAAGCCAGAATATGATGGAAATAGCATCATCAAAATGCTGAAAGATAATAACTACTCACTTAAAATTCTATATTCAGAAAAAAATAAGTAAGGACAAAGTAACTATATTTTCAAACAAAGAAAAATGAAGAAAATTTGTTCTTAGTAGGCCAGCACTAAAACCATTTGAAAGGGTGTTTTTCAGGCCAAAGGAAAGTGACCCCTGACAGAAAGGCAAAAATTCAGAAGAAATTTGGACAGTAAATTTAAGGGTAAATTGAATATTGACTGTACAAAACAATAATTGCAATGGTTTAAGGAATTTAAAATATGTGTAAATTATATATAGTTCAAACAAAATATTGCAATATGTAATAATAATGCAAAATAAAAAACTAGTAAATGAATTAAAATGTTCTCTAGTTCTAACCTTCTAGAGAAGCTATAAAAGTAATCATTAACATTAGACCAATATAAATAAAAATGTATTTTATAATTTTTTAGGCAAACCACTAAATATAGCAAATTAAAAATAAAATTAAGTTTTGATTAATCAGAAAAATGGAAGAAAAAAGCTAGCAAGGAGTAGGATGATAGATAAACTAAAATATATTCTTTTTTGAATTAATTTAAATTAAATACACATATGAATTTTAAATAACTTAATAGTCCAGTATATATTACTTAGAGAGCAGGCTGACAGTTCTGGGTGGGGGATGGGAGCTGGGGGAATCAGGCAAAAAAGAAAGCAAAAGAGAAAGAACTCATGGACGTAAGTTCTTGAGGGGGCAGGGGGACGAGGGTAGGTAGAGATGGAATAATGTTTAGTGGGAGTAAAGGTTAATGAAAAAACAATATTAAAAAGGTACACCTTAATTATAAGTACATAGAAAAATCCAAAAGTAAAAAGATAGAAAAAGATACACCAAAGAAACATTAAGCAAAGGAAGCTTGTGAAACTCCACCAATATCAGATAGAGCTGATTTAAAGACAAGAGGCATTGTTAGAGACAAAAATGCTGTACTACTTAACAATGAAAAAGCGATCAATTCTTGAGGAAGATACGACAGCCCTAAATTTTTATGCACCACAATAACATACATAGCTTTGAAGTATTCGATGAACAATTAACCAAATGAAGAAAAGACATAGAATCCATTATCAGACTAAGAAACATTTACACATATATTCACCATTCGCTAGAACAACCAAATATAATTTATGAAAGATGTACTGTTGAGGGTACAGCATTTAGTCACTCAGCATAATGCAAACTGGTGTGGTCTATCCTAAAATGAATTTGATCTAGTAATTTTACCTTTAAACAGAATCAGATACACACAAAGATATATCTATATGTTTTAAAATTTTTAAATTAATTTTAGAAGAGGGGGGAGACATCAACTATTATTCCACTTATGAATGCATTCACTGGTTGGTTTTTGTATGTGCCCTAGGCAGAGATCAAACCCATAACCTTGGCATATTGGGACAGTGTTCTAACCCACTGAGCTACCTGGTCAGGGTGATATAATCACCTCTAATGGCAAAAAATGACAAGGTCCCTAAAATGTTAGAATGGAGCTTATTAAATCAATTATCCACTTGATTGTACACTATGCTGCTTCAAAAAGCATGTTGTCAAAGATAAGAAGTATTGACTTTGGAAAATGGTGACAATATTTAAAAACTGAGTATATCAGAGAAGCATAGAGAAAACAAAATCTAGAATATATACCAAATTATATATTTTTAATGTACTTGAGTGTGTTTTACTTAAAAGATTGAAAGTGAATGAAAGATCTTTTTGCTCTTGAACAAATAGAGATTACTTTTCTATTTTTGTAATATCTAGCCCCTTCTTTGCACAGTTTTCACTCACCACACATTGCCCTATTTCTCTTTGTTATGTCTTGTGGACAATTTCTATTCCTTATCTTCATGTTCATGGCCACCCTGCTTTCCTTGGCATATTATCCTTACTTGGCTTCTCTAATTTTTAATTCTTTTTCTACCTTCTCCTTCTCAATCAAATTTGCAACTTCCTTCTTCTCTGCCTTTTAAATATTGCTGTGTTTGCACCAGAAGACATGCTGGAAATTGAAAATGAACTGTCTTTAAAATCAGAACATTTAAATGAGAATGTTTAAAAAGCTAACCATAAATCCCTGCTTCTAAGACCGGCTTTTCCTGGGTTTCACATTTCAAAGGCCTAATGGTTCAACATTTCCTTGGATTCCATAAAATATTATAATATGTTTCTAACAAATTTCTCCTCTTAGTTAAATTAGCATGAGTCACCTTATTTCATTGGTATCTGAAAGAACCCTAATCACTACAGTGTCTAGTTAAGGTCCCCATTTCAAGTTTCAGTTTTTAAGACTATTCATGGCTGGACTAACTATAGAAGCTCTTTCCTAGGGTAGTGCCTAATTCCAGAATAGAGAGTGCCTCATCATTAATCCCAGACTGGCTCTTAAGGTCCCAAAGCATAGACCCCCATCATTAAAAATAAATAAATAAACCCATGTATAACACATGCCCTATGAATAGCATTTGATCCTTAAAAAAAAAAAAAAAGAATTCTCAACCAGATTCTGCAGGTAGTAGTAGTATTTTCTTAGAGAAAATCTAGCCTAAGTCTCTATAATTGGCAACTTGAGAGGAGAAACCCATGAGAGTACCAGTGATAACTGCAGTGTGCCCCGTGAAAGTCTAATGCAAGAAAGATTATCCTCCAAAGATCTGTACCTTTTGATCACAGAGACTGATGCTAAGGATCACTGACGCACAAGGGAATTGGAACCGCCCAGGTCTTCCCTTCCTCTCCTGCAGGGAGCTATGCAGGGTCTCTCACCACCACCAGCAGCAAAACAGAACTATGTAAATATAAACCTTGAGCCTTCAGAATGCTCCATTTGTGAACCTGGTGTGTCTACAAATGGGGTGGAGCTCTTAAATCTTGATGTGGTTAAACCTAGATTGGACCCGACGCAGTGTTTCCTGCTATGCTAGCTGAAAGTAACAGAAACTAATTCCAGTTAGATTAACCTGAAGACTCAAATTATTATTAAGGGTCAGAATTGTTTAAAGGCAGGCTTGCACCTAGGGATCAGGTGAAAACTAGAACTATAAATCAAAAACACCCCCAGAACCTGAAATCTATGTAATTTTATTAACCAATGTCACCCCAATAAATTCAATAAAAAGACATCTGGAACTTAAAGTATTCTCTCATCATCTTTTATTTTCATTTTCTCTGCAAATTTTAAAGAGCCCCTTTCGCATTCACTCAGGTAGTTTGTAACAGAAGCGAAACTTCTGGTTTTGAGCAATTTCTACTTGATTTTACTACGCCTTCAGAGCAACTAAAATCAGCTATGCAAATCTAATTCCTTCCATGTCTTACTAATTGGTAAATTGCACCAAATGAGGTTGATGGATAGGTGCTTGAAGGCCCAGATATCTCCCATCTCCCTTGCATCTGCTTGTTTTCCAACACCGTGTAGTAGATGGAGTCACTCATTGACCGTGGCATCACTTTGTGCTGACGCTGCACCACACTAGGCAGACCATAAGAAAGTAATTTAAACTCTCCAAGTCTTAGCTTTCTTTCCTTTAAAACAGGACAGTAGTTGTATCAGCCACAGAGTGTTGCTGTGAGGGAAAGAAATAAGAAATTGCGTATGCATGACACCCAGAGTGCACCAGAACATAACAAACCTTTTCAATGGTACTAGAGCTACTAGTATCAACAATTCCACGTCAGTACCCCAGACAGCTCTGCAGTCCCATCTCCAGTTCTACACACAAATTCCACAGCCTTCTTGAACATTCTCAAAGCAAGGATATTGATAAAAAGTCTTTTAGTGCTTTTTTGTGTGTGTCGGAACAGGTGAGGTAAACAGACTAATTGGCATTCATTGATGACCTAATCCAAGTGTCACAGTCCGGTTTCCCAAAGAGAAAGACCAGCATTTCTGGACGGTTCTCAGACCTTCGATTTACACAGGTGCCAGTGGCACCTGCTGAATTAACCTGTGGCATTTGCCAAAGCCAACCTCTGCCAAAAACAAATCTTTCTCCTCCTGGCATGCTGAATAAGACATAGGGGTAGGGACGCATTAAACATTTACTGAGACACTTCAAGATGACCTCAGGAAACAGGAAGTGCTTTGAGATTTATTCAGCATACTTTAAGTGCACGTAAATCAGTAGGAGATACACAGGGAATGTTCCTGAGATTTTTTTCTTTTCAGTAAGCTTCCTCTGTGACTTTTACACTATAATTTATTTTTAAAGAGGCATCATAGTTTTTTGGATGCCATATAAAATCTAAAATAAATGTTCTGCCCAGACAAGCACTATTAAAAGAGAAGAAAACTGAATTCATTTAAATACATTTGCAAAAGATTGATTTCCCCGGGGAGAGTGTACATATTCTATTTATTTAATTATTCTTGAAGTTTTGCCTATCAACCGACAATTTCCTACAGAAGGAAAGCAAAACAGCCTGACTTTCCTGACAGCAAAGAGCTATAATAATACTAGAATGAAAACTGGTTTGTCGTTTGCTTTATCTGTTCCAACGTCTGAGTTACTGGGAGTCAGAAATGAAAAATCCACTACTCTAGTAAACACGGTTGCTAAGAATAGATTAAACTAAAAGTTCAGTTCAAAGACAACTTTCTCTAGATTTGAAGATTAGTATACTCATTAATTCTAAGTAACCAGTAAAATGAGCCACACAAAATTAGAGTAAAATACAGTCGTATTTGATTTATATTTCTACTACTGTTCTGCTCTTCTCTAAAGCCTAGAACCTGCCACCTGCCTGTTAATGCAGGGCTTCTGAGCAACGCATTCACGTCTGATTAAACCCTCCCCACCACTCTCACTAAGCCTAGGTCACCAGCCTCCAATGTCCTTTCTGTTCTTTAGAAGCTGTGGTTTCCTTCAACTTGGCTTGGTCCTCCTGAACCTGGTCTTCCTTCAAAAGCTGCGATCTTTGTTGAAGGGTGGTGGTGGTTATACTGTACATTATGAATGTGCTTATTGCACAACATTGTGAATTACATACCTAAAAATGGTTAAAAGTTTTATGTTGTATAGATTTTATTACACACAAAAAAGTATTTCTAGGTAATAGATGGGCTTACTTCCCAGAGGGCCCTGACCTTCTTTTTCAAATAGGTTCACCCTCTCTTTATCTTTGCATACCAAAGACTAAGGCATTTTGTACGAATTACAAGTATCCAAAATACAACTTCATTTACACTCTTTCCCTTCTCTTTCAAGAGATAGACTAATTTCTCTCCCCTTGGATCTTTGTGGGCTTATGACTCTCTTGAAACCAATTGAATGCGGGGGATATGATGTTCTGCGAATTGTGAAGCTAGATGATTAATGTCAATTCATTTTTTCTCTTGCTTGCCCAAACCCTCATGTTGGTTTCCTCAACTACCCTGAGGCCACCATAGTGTAGGGAAGTCCCAACAACCCACACAGAGACCAGTGAATAAGCCCTAAGACTGCATGGAGAGATTCATCCCTTAGCTGTTCCACTTTCAGTCACTGACTACAAGTCCATGAAACTCTATACCAGAACTGCCAGTCAAGCCCTTCCCAAATTCCAGACACACCAAAACCATGAGAGACAATAAAACTACTCTTGTCAATTCTGATCCATAAATTATTATGCAGCAAGAAAGAAATGGAACAGAATTGGTACCTAAAAGGGGGTGCATACTAAAAACCAAAGATATATGGCATTGGGTTTAGGACCAGGCAAAAGTTGAAAAAACTTTGAAGAGACTGTTAAATCTAAAGAATCTGGAGAAAAATTTAGTCGAATCTTAAAAGAACTGAAGAATGCTATCTGTGAAAACTTAAAGGAGATTGAGGGACTTACAAGGTGAAGGAAACGAGATCCTTTCATGTAGTAACAGAAAGTTGAGGGAAGCGATCATCTGAGGTAACTTGGAAAATAGGAAATATATTCAATGAACTTAGGATCTAGCTAAGGGGACTTCCTGGTTGGGCATTAAGAGTGCTGCCTGCTGTCTTCTAGCTGCCTATTATAAATGGAGAGAAGAAAGGAACTAAAAAACAAATTATTCAGGTTTTGGGTTGCATTTGAGGATTTGCAAAGGGCCTAGAATGGTCTTTTCAGCTAGCAAAAGCCTCTCAAAATAAAAAAAGTCTCATACTAAAGGTCAAATCCAAAAGGTGACTATCAAGTTATCAGAAAGGCCTAAGGCAATGCCTAATGGTACCTTTCAACCAGATGAAAAGGCCTCGAAAGACATAAGGGCACCACTTTCAGATAAACAGAGTTTCTAAGAATCTTAAGGGCTTTGTCCCTTAGCCTCACGGGTACACTCAAGGTAGAAAAGAGATTATCTTAAAAAGATCTGTGGGTGTGGCTTTTGTTTAACAAGGCATATTAGAAATTAGTACGTGGGAAGCCTATAGCATTTAAAAAGAATTGTATTTGAGAACCTGAAAATTAAGAAACCTTTGGATTCTTTAATTTCCAAAGGTATAAAGCAGAATGATAAATCAAATCAAATGCATATATAGGCTCCAGGCTCATCTTGCCTGCTTCCTGCCACAGTCCTAAAATCACTCACTCCCCAAAAGTCTTAGTTTCTTTTATTAAAGGATGGTACTAACACCAAGACCTGAGTCCTAGGTGTGTTCATGCTACTGGGATGTCACTGCATCTAGGACAAAGCAAAGAAGTATATGTGTGTAGTATTCCACATATACACACATATTTATAAATATTTCTATATATATACACACACACACACACACACACTTATATCAAGCTAACCTAGAGTTCATAGTGATTCTATAAATGCTAACCTATTATTATTTAATTAATTTTTCCCATGGGGGATATGGGTTAACAAGTCTTATACAATTTATATCAAGGTAAGAAATGTTCAGTCTGGTAGAAAATTCTTCTAAGAGTTTGAGCCAAACTGGTGACATGCTGGGAAGCAAGATCTTAAACACTCCAAAGAATGAGAGTTTTGGAGTTTTTTAAAGTGCATTTGGAATTAAGGAAGGACTGTAAGGAAGATTATATGAAAGTGGGAGGGATAAAGAAAGGGAAATCTCTATGATTGGATTATAGGGTAGTTAACAAGATTATGTGCTATTTTGAGGGTGGTCACACCTAAATTGCAAGGGGTCTCAAGAAGAGGTATTTCAAAGGTGTGTCAATCTCCATAGGTGAGAATAACTGGGTTTAAGTCATTGATTACCTTTTACTAGGGAAGCTATAGGCCTGAGGCATGACTATCCACCATGACCAATTGGAAATTTATGATCAGATCACCCTCTGAGGTCAATTTCAATTAGATTGATTGCAGAGCCCCCTTTCTGTCCAGACTCTGCATGTGCACTGATATTGAACCATTAAGTAAGCGGATGACTGATTTTAGGACTGAGACAAGAAATACATAAGATGAGATGAGCCTATAACATTCAGTAATGTCAAAAAGAAAGTACTCAAATGCACAAAACAAAACAAGCACACACTCATTAGCATGCACACACATGCTCTCTCTCAATGATGGAGTAGGTCAAAGGGACACCAGAGCCAAATGAAAGTCTCAATGGCCATATCTGGAACAATTTGAAAAAAAATTATAACAGTATTGAAGTAAAAACCAAAGTACAAAGAAAATATTGATGAGTTCGTACCAATATTAAAAAATGATAAATGAATGGAAGATAATATCAAATATCCTATGAAAAAGAACTTCAACTAATTTTCATAGATATTCATTCCCCTTCAAGGAGGTAGAGCATAACTCTCCCTGACTAAATAACTTCTATCCAGAGAGTGCATTTTGTAAAGAAAAGGACAAAATATTACTCTATTTTTAGGACTATAAGATGCACCAGACCCTAAGATGCACCTAGGTTTTAGAGGAAAAAAATCGGAAAAAAAATTTTGAAGCAAAAAATGTGGTAAAATATTTAATAACCTATGGTCCTGCTCCACCGCCACCCCCCCTTCCAGTGAGCCAGGTTAGCTACATTCAGACTATGATGCACCCCCATTTTCCTCCCAAATTGGGGGGTGCGTCTTATAGTCTGAAAAATACGTAACTTTACAAGTAAGAAACCTAACAAACATTACCTTAACTAGGTAACAGTTCATGAATTATAACTAGGTAATTATTCATGAATAATTCAATTCATGTTGATAGTATGTATCCTTGCTATAATGTACCGTGATAGCACTTTATCACTAGAGATTTTTCTCCCCCAAACCCATAACTCCAGCCAAATAACGAGAAAATCAGACAAACCATAACTGAGGCTGTTTAAAGAAATACCTGATTCACACCTCTCAAAACCGCCAAGGTCATTAAAAACACGGCCCGTCTGAGAAGTCAGCATGATGGAGAAGAGCCTAAGAAGGCATGAGTAAACGTAACATGGGATCCCGGACGCGGTCCTGGCACAGTGAAAGAATGTTAAGAAACACTAAGAAAATCTGAATAGAGAATAAAGTTTATTAATAATAGTGTATCAGTATTTGTTTGTTAATTGTGACAAGTGTACATAGTAAAGTTAAATGTTAGTAACATGGGAAATTGGTCACAAATGAGAATACTTTGCATAATCTTTGTAATTTTTCTATAAATATAAAACTATTCTAAAATAAAAAAGTTTATTTTTAAAAAGGAATTATGGAAGGAATTGGGTCACTCTAAGAACATCACAGAGTTGTTATACCAATGGATTACCTATTGCTGAATTTCTCACTACATCAAGAAATTTCCGTGTGTTAAATTACCCTTGATACAATTTTCTAATCCCCCCCAGGAGAGCAAAGCAATGATAAAGGGCATCCTGGGTTTCAGAGGTGTGAGAGAATGGCAGGGCTGAGAAAAGAAAGGGCTAAGTTCTTTCAGAAGTAGGACCATTATTGCATAAACTCACGTCAAAATTATGTGAACAACTATGCTTTTTTTTTTTTTAACTGAAAGAATTATTTGCTTTCCACAGTTGAAGAAAAATCTTTAATCGTGTTAGGTTGCATTATGGGGAAAAGTAATAAGAAAACACAGTGAGCAGAAGAAACCAGAGGCAACCTGAGGCAGCAAATGAAGTCTGGAGGAGACGAGGGAGAGAACCAGTGCTGACGGAGTGTCTGGGAGAAATGTTTTGTGGAAGGAGAACAGTTGTCCATTAAAGGTCATATCAGCATTATCAAGAATCCTTGGTGTTACCCGTCAACTTTAAAGAATCTTTTCAGTTTCGCTGCCCTTACCATTTGCAGAGCAAAGGAATATAAATCTGGCAGCCCCTTGTTTGTCTTTGAGATCGTGTGCATCTGTGAGCAGAAGCTACAGAGGCCTGTTTCCTGAGTGAATGTCTCATGAGACACCCTAGAAAGGGTCTGGGCCCCTCTTGTTAACTGGGTGGTCCAAAGTTAATGTTCAAGTTCAAGGATGCCTCATCCACATCATCAATGAAAGGGACAAAGAGGAAGTAGATTTAGGTTTGAAATCCAGAATCTTGTATTTGAGGGGAAACAAACCAACAAAGTAGAAACGGAGATATCAGAACTAAGAAAGCGGAATGTGATAACCAAGTAAAGGCCATAACCCCAGCAGTGAGAGGACGATGAAGCAGAGGGAAGACTGCTATTATGAAAGAACCCCACAAAACAAATCACTGCAGAGATAATTTAATATCTATTTGCTTCTGGTTATAACTCATCCTCTAGAAAACTCTGAAGGCCATATTTACATCATCCCCACAGGGTTTTAATGGGGTTGAGGAGGAGATGTGTAGGTGCAATTGTGGTCTTCAATTTTGACACCCTGGGAAAAGAAGCTGTCTTATAGACACACATTGCATTTTATTTCATTTGTTAGAAAATCTCCTGTCTCATTCCATAAATTAAAAACATAGCATGATATATTTAATTGTAATTTCTTTCTCTGCCTATGCAAAGTTCAATCTGAAACAATTTCAGAGTGCTTCATTTTAATGACTGAAATGGGTATTCAATTCCTGTAAAAATCCAAAGCTGCATTCTGAATGCAGTTGACATTCTCTAGCACATCATTTAAATTTCTCCTCGGCAATCTTCTGCCTTCTGTGAGACAGTGATATTACATTGCCTCAAGGCATTTTGCATATTTTGTTGATTTTAACATTTAAAGTCCTGGTGGTTTTTACTCTCTCATTATGTCTCTGTTCATGTCCCATAATTCCCTCTACTCCTCTCTAGGAAGCAGTGAGAAAGTTGAAATGATCTGTGTGAGTTTAAAAAGCAATTTCTCTGAGATGGAGACTGATGAGGGTTGGAGAGAGAAAAATGGATGAAGATATCGGGAATCAAAGAAGTTCATTCTAGTTGTGATAGCTATGAAGATAATATAATGGAATTCTTCTACTTACTATGTAGAAGTCCTCAAAATAAAATAGAAGTTGAGGGCTAGAGTTACATTTAGCATGTAGGGAAACAAAAAATAAGTTCATGAAACCACCATATTATATGAAATTTCTTATGCAAGAGAGTAGGAAAGTCATGAAGGAAAATGACAAAATACTTCAATGCTCTGATTTTTCACAAGTAAATTATTCAGTGGAGAAGAAACCCTTGAATGAAAACAGAAGAGAATAATAAGCTAATCTGACCAGAAGGTAATGCCAAGAGTCATTATGTCTGTTAACATTTTCCAGATACCTCCGTTCCAATGTATTAGTCTGAAAAGAGGGGGTCTGCCTATTTTCAACTTGCTAACACACATACATACATATTATATATTTTACTCTTATGTTTTACAATATCTAGACTATGACAGATATTCCCAAGTACTTTTAAACTTTTAATAGCAATAATCTTTGTAATAATTTCATTTTTAATCTATCTTTACCCCTCATATGTTTTTCATCCATCTACTTTCTTTGGCCCAGATTTTTTTTAATGTATCTTGTGCACCATTCAACCCATCCAACACTGAGAAATGCCAATGATGCACATTAAAGATGGCCAATGGAGAATCTGGATTCAGGTTAGAAGCCCAGATACTCATTTTGAGGGGAAGTAAAACCAATAGAAACACAATGATATCGGAAATAGAAAAACAAAATGTGGTGACCAAGTACAGGCCATAACCCCTGCAGTGAGAGTATGATGAAGCAGAGGGGAGACTGCTCTCCCGAAGGACCCCCAGAACAAACCACTGTAAAAAGGACTTAATCTTCAAATCTAGATGGGTTCTGCAACTACCTTGGCCAATTAGAATAACTGATCAAACCACATTAATATTGTTCCAGATTTTGAGCCAGGTTTTCAGAGACTGGGAGCTTCTACTTCCTATTTCTTAAAATGCTTGTCCTGGGGAAATTCAGTCTCCATGCAAGGAGCCCAATGCCCCTGAGTCTACAGTGGTATGAAAAGGCCCAGGCCAGCCACATGCAGGGGTCACAGAGAGAGATGACCTGGACTAGATGACCAACTAGTCCTAGTGACAGACATGTTAGTAAGAAAGTTTTTGATGACCCCAAGCACAAACCATCTGACTACAACCATATGAATGACCTTGAGAAACAACCAACTGAGCTTGTCAAAACCCAGAATAAACTATGTATATCTTATATGCATGCATACATATCTTAAACTTATAAACTAAGTTTAAGAGTAATTATTACACAGAATTCAATAATTGAACAACCACACAGAGTTCTGGGCGGATACAATGAAACACCGAGGAATAAAGGACTAATTATGGCTAGGCTCAGGTTTCATAAAATGTTCATTGTTGAAGTAAGTGAGGTGAATTGGACTGTGTGAATTACTTAAATTCTCTGAACCTCAGTTTCCTTATCTGTAAATCTTATGAAAATTAAATAGGTTAATCATGTAAAATGCTGACCAAATGGTCTGGCCCACAGAAAAATATTAGCAGCTATGATGATGATGATGATGATGATGATGATGATGGTGATTATCACTATTATTAGCAGCAGCAGTGGCAGTGGCCAACATCTCCATCCCAAGATGTAACTGGAAAAACTGATCCTCCAAGTTAGTTCTGTTGCCATTGGTGGGAGAGGAGTCAGAGTGATGCTTCTGCCTCTCATGCTGGTTTTTTGAGCACCTCTGATCTTCAATAGCCATGAAGGGGTTGTGTTGTTGCAGGTCACACTGGTCTGTCTGAAGTTATTGCTTCTAGATAGTACAGAGCAGGAAAACATTATGGTGCAATGTTTAAGAGTGGGTTCAAATCTTTATCAAACATATACTGGCTGTGTGACTTTCTGTGCATCAGTGGTTTATCTGCAAAACTAAATTTAATTATTTATCTATCTCAAGAAGTTATAGTGAAGATGAAATGGGACAATGCATGTTAAGTCCTTAGCACAAGAGATGAATAAATGTTGCTTGTTACTGTTATTGTTACCACTGGCACATACTAATAATACAGTTCCTATTACATGCTAGCCATTTTCATATATTATTAGTGATCTTCATAATTTTTAATCAAAATTATTACCATTTCTATAAGAAAATGAGGTTCAGAGACAAATCACTTTCCCTCTGTCACCTAGCAAGAAACTGATAAAGTCAGACTGTCATCCACATCTGGCTGATTCATAACCCACTTCCTTTCCTATGTCATGTCTTCTTGAAAAAATAATATTTACCATTAAAGGAATTAACACACATACTCACTTTATTAGGGTTGCCAGATTTAAAAAGTTAAATAAAAAATATTCATTGTTTATCTGAAATTCAAATTTTACTAGGTATCTGGCAATCCAGTGTCTTTAAATCCTTTTAACAGTTAAATTTCAAAGAATTTCTGCTTTTTTTCTAACCATTGAAAATCAGAGCTCTCCCCTTTCACCGCTTATGCCTTTATTTGTTAGACAAAATTTAGTTGAGAGAAGGAACACGTTCTTGTATTAGCTATCTTGCACCCTTAGACAGCCAAAAGCGGTTCTTGGGAAAAGCGACTTTGTCTCACTTGTTTTTGAGTTGACCAACACTACATATAACATATATGGGCATCCAAAAAATGCTTGTAGAATGAAAACAGCAGTTAAAAGTTCTTAGGGTCTTTCAGAAGGAAGATTTGTGTAGCAAGAAAATGTTCAGCAAATGATCTGTGCAACAAACATGAAACAGAAAAAATTCTGTATAGCTGTTTGGCAATGTAGAAATTAACACGCCTCTTTCTTCTCCAACCAGAAAAACAAAAAACAAAAAGCTTCAAGTCCACTTATCCAAGCTTCAGGTAAATATTAGGACTACTTACTTATTCATGATGAAGCTCTAAGCAGAGAGAATCAAATGATACTAGCATATTTGGAATGCTAAATACTATGGACCAAAGTTTTAATCAAAGATTTATTATAGCAAGAAAGCATCTTTGTCATCATCATCGTCACCATCATCATTATCATCATCATCATGTCACTCCCACTTGCACACCCCATTGTCCACATTATTCCACTCAGGGAGAAATCATAAGACTAAGGGAACTTTTTCAAGAGAGTAAGAGAAGCCCTGACTAAGCTTTAGTCACAGGAAAGAACAATGGAATCCCTGAAATAAAGTTATCACAAGAGACAGAAGCAGTGGGTTGGAATAGAGGAAAAGAACAAAATAAAGTTTTTGATCTGTGAGCCAGAAAACCTGGAAGGAGATCTGAGAACAGACTAGCACTCTGTGGAAGTAAATGCATCTAAAGAACCATAGCCCTGACAGCCCTGGCCTGCTCTTGTGTGGAGAGCTCTTAACGTGGTTTCTGTGGAGAGGTGGCGTCATTCCGTCTGCCTAGTCAAAAATCTATACTCAGCAGTCGTTGGAGTGACAAGAGAAGTGGATAATCCAACCACACCTCTGTGAATTTAACAGTAACTGATGGCACTTATTTACTATGGACAATTATTCTGCCTTAAATGATCCTGTATAATTTACTTAACATCTTGGTGCCTCTATTTTCTCATCTGTAAAATGGAGTTAATAACCTGTGCAAAGTCTGTTGTACAAATTAAGGTTAAGTAACAACAGAATAAATGCTTACTGTTAATATGACCTATTTTTCACTGTATTTTGCTATGATGATGCTTTATTATAACAACAACAAAAAAAAAGCTATAGCCTTGGGAGCCCAAAGGAGTTTTGATGTTCAACTTCCCTGAAACCAAACTGAGGGAGCATGAGTACTTGTACTTGCCCTCTTTGAAGGCCCATCTATCCTAGACAGTAGGAGAAAACACTCAATTCTTCCAGCCTTTCTCTATAATTCTGATACCTATTCTTGGGCCTAATGGTCCAGCAGAGAAACAGAGCACCTCAAAAAAACTAACAATATAGGAGTGCAGCCCACTCTCCAATTTCATGCCCTGGGGGCCAATACCAGCTCAGATCTGGGAGTGACCAGACCTGGCAAACTGCCCAATTCTAAAGACACAGGGATTCCTAAACATGTAAGAGAAAGAGAGAGTCCCTGATGAGGGCACAAATCTATTTGATCTTAAACATTTAGGCCACCACCTCAAAATATGATACCCCTCACCCAATTAGACAGGCACATAAAAGAAAATAGAAAGGAAAAGTTCCCCATTGTTCATAGGGGATACATTCCAAGACCGTCTGAATTCTTGAAACCTGGGAAAGTACCAAACCCTATATAACTATGTTTTTTCCTATAAGTAATATCTTTGGTAAAGTTTAATTCATAAATTATTCACAGTAAGAGATAAAGAACCATAATATTAATAAAATAGAACAATCATAACTATACTATAATAAAACTTATGTGAATGTTCTCTCTCTCTCAAAATATCTTATATTACTGTACCGACCTTTATTCTTAAAGGAAGCACTTCACAGTTTCTTTGAGGCATGTCCAAATTGCCAGCATCACTAGTCCTGTGCTCTGGGGCCATCGTTAAGCAAACTAAGGGCTCCTTCAACACAACGACCGCCAAAGCACAATGGTTGACCTGAAAATCAAGATGGAAGCTGCTAAGTAACTTAACAGGCAGGCCTGAACTTATAGGGTGGGTGTGGGTACCCTGTACAAAGGAATGATTCAGGGGAACAGGGGAACTTGTTAGATTTCATCACTACTAAGGACATGCAACTTAAAACTTATGAATTGTTCATATCTGTAATTTCTCACTTAATATTTTCAACCCATGGTTAACTATGGGTTAACTATGGGTAATTGAAACTTCAGAAGGTGAAATTGCAAATGATGGGCAGCTACTCTAACAGCATCAATTTTTTTTAACTTTTTTTTTAAGATTTTATTTATTTTTCTCTAGAGAAGGAAGGGAGGGAGAAAGAGAGAGAGAGAGAAACATCAATGTGCAGTTGCTGGGGGCCGTGGCCTGCAACCCAGGCATGTGCCCTGACTGGGAATCAAACCTGCGATGCTTTGGTTGGCAGTCCGTGCTCAATCTGCTGAGCTACGCCAGCCAGGGTGCAGCATCAAATTTTCTATTTACTGTAAGGAGCACAGGCACTTTTGGGTGAAAGTCAGACAGATGGGCCCTGCTGAGGTAAAGAGAAGAGAACAATATATAACCATTGACAGATCAGTGGTGTGAACGCCTCCTATGTTTTCCATTTTCATCAAAGAAAAAAGGACACAATTCCTACATCTGCTTTCTCAGTACCTGAACCATTTTTTCATCTGTTCTAGAAGCTGAAATATATTATTTTAACTTCATCATTCATGCAGTATAGCATGTTTTAATTGTCGGTAATTCCTGCATATGGCCGGGTTAAAGACAGCAGTGTGTGACATTAGTTTTTTTTTTTTAATTATGGAACATTTCTATAATAAATCTTTTGAGTAACTTTATTTGTTTAAAATCCAATTAATATATTTTGGACAAATGCAAAAACAGAAGAACAAAAATTAATCCTATATCTGTTTTTCAACATTTTTTCCCTCTGGATGATTCTTGTTTGTGTTTTGCTGACTCAATAGCTGAGTGTTTTGACCCAAAGGCAACTAACTCCTTTAATGTTTTTTTTTTTCATTTTTTTAAAACCCATATTCTCCTGGTTAAAGCACATTTACAGCTGTTTATTTTCTTCTTTTCTTCCATCACTTCTCAATGTGAATACAGTACTTGCAATTTATAAAATGATAGTATGCACTACTCTTTTCAATACTTTCAGAAATGCATTTAGTGGTATGTTTGTGGATGGCAAAATGATGTCAACACATTTATCCATCTGCCTTTCTACTGAATTGTAGATCAATGCAGAGTGTTTGATGTATACCGTGGATTCTAAGTGCTGTCCTCGACACTTCTGAAAATGGCTTACATCAAAAGCTGTATGATTCATGATACTTTATTTAGAATTGGAAATCTACAAATCTCAGAATAGCCTATTTCATATTGATTCTCCTATGCAAGAGATTTAATCTTTGGAGATTATGTTGGATAGAATTTTCTTTCCAAAAAAATAAAGCAAACAAACAAAACAGTAAAACCCTTTTTCCTTCAGAGAAGCCCCTGTGAGTTTTCCTAATAACAAACAAGCAAGAGGTCATCAAGTAGGACTTCTCTTTCGACTTGTCTATGATGTGTGTGGATAAGATATGCATACAGTTTTGAAGCCTTCTCAGAGCTGCAGAAACCTACAGAACTAAACAATTCACGTTCTTTAGCCACCTGTAAGCAGAGCCAGTCAACCTCGGGCCACCGTACTGTGAGAAAGGCCAAGCTACACCACGTGCAAAATTCAAACAGAGAGACTCCAGACAGCGTGAAGAACCAGGACCCAGCTGATCCAGCCCCACATCACATTCTGCTTGCAACTTCATGGAATGCCCTGAGCTGAAGCCTTTCCAAAAATTTTACCCACAGAAATGTGAGAGATAATAAAACTGTGATTGTTGTTTTAAGCCACGTGCACGCATACAAGAAGGAAAATGGAAAGCAGATACTTTCCTCAGGGCATTTGCCAACTTTTGGAGCCCTGTGAAAGACCGAAATCTGGTCAGGGGCAACTGCAAAGAGGCAGAGAACCCAGAGAGCTTTCAAAAACAGTGTGGTGTTAGAGACAAAACTTGGAATTCAAGATTGCCAAAAAGCCAATATCGATCATTAATGGATGGGTTTTAAATTTTATTAACTGTTTTTTTTCTACATCATACTCACAAAAAAAGCTAAATTTAAAATATTTATAATAAGTATTTGGGAGCATGTGGAGTGACTCAAAATCAAATGCTGCTGGAGAGAGTTTGAAGTGTTACAGCCACTTTGCAAACCTGCTGTTTAGTATCTATTCACGGTGAACATGCATCTTCTACTCCTAGGTATATACTTAGATATGCACTTAGCAGTAGTGACTACCTGTGCTCATGAAAAGACATGTACTCTAGTGCATAGCAGCTCTGTCCTTGATGGGGAAAAACGGGAAACCATCGAAATGGGCATCACAGTAGAAAGGACAGATAAATGATGTTATATTTATACAATAAACAACTATTTGGTCGTGGGAGTGAATGTACTACTTCTACACACAGTAGCTCAACTTAACCTTACAAATATTATGTTAATTAAAATAGACCCCGACACTAAAGAATTTCTTCGGTTTGATTTCATTTTTATAAAGTGCACAAAGAGGTCCAACTAACCTGTGTTGTGAGGAGGGTAACAGTCACCTTGGAAAGACTACTGACTGGAAATGGTTGGGAGCTGGGTTCTAGGATGCTGGCAATGATCTATTTATTGGTCAGGTTTCTGGTTATGTGGGTATTTTCCCTTGGAGAAAATTTTTTTTTCTTTTTCTTTTCATTTCATTTGATTTAGTCATTATTGTATGTGCTTCCATCACCATTAGTCACCTTATACCCGCTGGCCCCCAGCAATTACCACACTGCTGTCCATGTCCACGAGTCCTTTTTCTCATTTTCTCGATCCCACCACCTTCTAACCAACCCTCCACCAGTAGCCTTCATCTGCTCTGCATCTATGAGTCTGCCTCTGTTTTGCTTGTTAGTTCAGTTTGTTCATTAGATTCCACATATGAGTGAAATCACAGTATTTGTCTTTCTCTGACTGGCTTTTTTCACTTCTGATTTGTGCAGATCTGTATGAAAGCTATACTTCAACACTTAATTATTTTTAAAAAAAGATCTTACCCCTATACTTTTATGAGATTTACTTTGGGAACCTGGGTTTTTACTACAAAGAGCTAACAAATATCTATCCTGGCTCTAGCTGAGGGAGGGGAAATGACTCTTTGAAATACACCTAGAGAATTCTGTATAACAAAGGCCTACTCTCCAGTGGGGAAAGACTTTAGTCTAGCCTTGCTCAGCCCAGCTCCCTCTAGACTTCCTGGCTCACATAAGGAGGGAATGAAAACAAAGAAACACTTAAGAAAGTCAAATGCTTGTGAAAGACACAGGCCCACTGAATGACTGAGTTGCAATCATAAGATTATAGCTCACTTTCCCTTCCCCACACCTTCCTACCACACTAACAGGTGTCCAGTACAACAACAGATTAGAGCTCAAAGAACTGCAATGTGTAAAAGACTCTAAGCAGTTCTTACGGAAGCTCCCCAAACAACAAGGAGACAAAAACGAGGACACTGGATGAATCTGAAGTCAATGGCACTAGGGCTATGACAAGCATTAGACACATGCCAACTCCTGGCCATATTCACACAGAACCTCACAATAAAGGCCTGTTTACCTTAATTTCTATTACCATAAGTCTGACTTTCAACAACAAAATCACAAGGCATGCTAAAAGACAAAAAAATGGGAAGATTGCCTGGCTGGCCTGGTAGATATTTTTTATAAATAGTATAAATTGTCTCTTGAAAAGCTGAATTAATCCACTCAGCTTAAGGTAATTTTTCTTCATTGGGTATAATATTTAGTTACTTATTTGAGTTATAAATTATACCGAACTTTTGGAAAATGTAATGCTGAATTTAATTAATACATTTTCTAACAAGATGAATAATATTTTCTACCTCAGGTCTCTGCTCATCTGTCACCTCATCAGTGAGTCCTTCCATCATTTAAAATAACAACACTTCTCCGAACTCCCGCACCACTCTTCCTGTTTATTTCTCTTCATAGCACTAATCTTTGTCTGACATGTTATATATCTTACTCTATTGTTTTTATTTGTCTCCCTCACTAAAATTTAAGCTTCACAAGAGCTGTCTGTTCTTTTCATTACTCTTTCCAAAGTGCTTACAACAGTTAAATGAATAAGTATATATTCTATCAATATTTATTTACAGTTAAATAAACATATCAGATTATATGATGGTAGCTAGCAGTGATTGAATTCTTACATGTACTAAGATCTGTGCTAAACAACTATGGGGATTACATGCATCACTGTATTTAATTTTCACAACTCTCTGTGTGGGTGTTATTGTCTTCTCTCTCTTGCAAAAGAGAAAAATAAAGAACAAACCAATGAAGCAAACTATTAAACATTCCCCACAGATAAACTGGAATTTTTAAAAAATGTTTTCTTCTATATTTGTGGAATATGTCATTGATATTTTAATAAGGATTGTGTTAAATCTACAAATTGCTTTGGGTAGTACGGAATTAACATTTTGATGATGTTAATTCTTCCAATCCATGAATGTGAATATACTTAATATTATACTTACCATAAATATACTTCCATTTATTTGTGCCTTCCTTAATTTCTTTCTTCAGTGGTGTATAGATTTCTGAGTATAGGTTTTTTACTTCTTTGGTTAGGTTTACTACTGGGTACTTTATTTTTCTTGTTGCTATAGCAAAGGGAATTTTTCCCTGATTTCTGTTTCTAATATTTCATTGTTGGTATACACAAGTGTCTTTGATTTCTGAAGCAGACTTTGAAGTCTGCTGCTTTGCCAAATTCACTTATTAGGTCAAATAGTTTTTTGGTGGAGTCTATAGGCTTTTCTATGTACACTATCATGTCACCAACAAACAATGGCAGTTTTACTTTCTCCTTTGCAATTTGGATACCTTTTATTTCTTTTTCATATCTGATCACTGTGGCTAGGACTTCCAATACTATGTTGAATAGAAGTGGTCAAAGCAGACATCCTCTTGTCGTTCCTGATCTTATTGGGAAAGCTCTTAGTTTCTTGCCTGTTGAGTATAATGTTGGCTGGAGGATTGTCATATATGGCATTTATTTTGTTGAGGTATGCTCCCTCTACTCCCACTTTGCTGAGTGTTTTTATCATAAATGGGTGTTGTATCTTATCAAATGCCTTTTTCACAGCTATTGATATGATTGCATGATTTTTGTCTTTCCTTAAATTCATATAGAACCATAAATGACCCTGAATAGCCACAGCAATTTTGAAAAAGAAGAACAAAGTAGGAGGGATCACAATACCTGACATCAAACTATACTACAAGGTCACTGTAATCAAAACAGTCTGATACTGGCATAAGGATGGACACATAGATCAGTGGAACAGAATAGAGATCTCAAAAATAAATCCATGTCTCTATTGTTAATATTTGACAAAGGGAGCAGAAGGATAAAATGGAATAAAAATAGCCTCTTCAACAAATGGTGTTGGGTAACCTGGACAGCTATATGAAAAAACCACCAACTTACACTATACACAAAAATAAACTCAATATAGATAAAAGATTTAAATATAAGTTATTATGCCATAAAAGTCCTAGAGGAGAATATAGGCAGGAAAACTTAGATATTCCACACAGTAATATTTTCATTGATATGTCTCCTAAAGTAAAGGACACGAAGGAAAGAATAAACAAACAGAACTTCATCAAAATAAAAAGTTTCTGCACTGCTAAAGAACATCAGCAAAATAAAAAGGGAACCAACCATATGGGACAATATATTTGTCAGTGATACCTTGGACAAAGGTTTGATCTTCAAAATATTGTAAGAACTTACATGACTCCACTCCAAGAAGACAAACAACCTAATTAAAAAATGGGCAAAGGACCTGAACAGACACTTTTCCAAGGAGGATATACAGTGGGCCTAGAGACATATGAAAGAATGCTCAACATCACCAGCCATCAGAGAGATGCAAATTAAAACTACAATGAGATACCACTTTACACTGGTCAAAATGGCCATCATAAATCAATCAATAAACAAGAAGTGTTGATGGGGTTGTGGATAAAAGGGAACTGTAGTACATTGTTGGTAAGAATGCAGACTGGTGCAGCCACTGTGGAAAACAGTGTGGAATTTCCTCAGCAAACTAAAAATGGAATTGCCTTTTGACCCATCAATTTCACTGCTCTGATTATACCCTAGGAATCCTGAAACAGCAATTCAAAAGAATCCGTGTAAGCTAATGTTCATAGCAGGATAATTAACAATAGCCAAGTGCTAGTAACAGCCTAAGTGTCCATCAGTAAACAAAGCAATAAAAAAACTGTAGTACATTTACACAATGGAATATCGCACAAAAGAAAGAAAGAAGGGGCTCCTGCCTTTCATGAGGATGGATGGAACTGGAGAGCATTATGCTAAGTGAAATAAGCTAGGCGGTAAAAGACAAATACCATATGATCCCATCTCTAAATAGAACCTAATCAATAAAACAAACAAGCAAGCAAAATATAGCCAGAGACATTGAAATAAACAACAAACTGACAGTAACCAGAAGGGTGGGAGTGGGGTGAGGAGAATAAGGGGGTAAAGAAGGGCAAGGGTCATCAAGGAACTTGTATAAAGGACACATGGGCAAAGCCAAAGGGGGGTAGGACTGAGTGGAAGGTGGAGGTGGTTGGTGTGGGGGACAGTGGTGGCAGGAAAATAAAGAGAACTGTACTTGAGCACAATAAAGAAAGAAAAAAAATTATTATACTCATTCTAATGAGGAGGAAAGGGAAGGAGAAAGAGCGAGAGTAACATCAAAGTAAAAGGGAAACATTGATCAGTTGCCTCCTGTATGCGCCCCAACCGGGGACCCAACCTGCAACCTCGGCATGTGCCCTAGCTGGGAATCAAACCAGTGGCCTTTCGGTTTGCGGGATGACACTCAACCAACTGAGCCACACTGGCCAGTGTTGGACTTCTTTGATCTCAGAATTTTTACTAAATTACCAACATTATAAGCCATACATAACAGGACCCCACTCAGTCTAAAGAAGAGCCAATATACACCCCTCTGCAGGACTTTTAGAAAGCATAGCAAACAATCCTACCATCACCAGACCATATATGTCAAAGTATATACAGGGAAGACTAAGAATTTGGAAAGGGTGTTTTAGATGTAATTATCTCTTTAGATTTTTATTACTAGATTAAAGGAAAGGGATGTGGCTTTTCTCATCTTCCTCCTTCCATCATCCCTTCTCCATTCAAGGGCTATGCTGCCTGATAAAATAATCTAGAGTGGTGATTTTGCTCCCACACTTACTGAGCCTCAGAAACCCACAGACTCTCCCTAGCTCACTGCACCAAGATGTGGTGCAATGAGATTCTTCTCAATAGCTTAACCTGTGTCCTTTGGAGTATGGGTACATACATTAGCATAGAATCAGATATTTACCTCTTATCTATATAATGTTGAAGTTCAGTTGATAACAGAAGCAGTTCTTTATGGCAGGGAGCCATTCACAGCCATCACTCTCAACAGTTCTCTATGACAGAGCTGGGATAAATTCATGTTGAAGATTCCCACTTATGCAGGTGGAGTACTGGGGCAGGGAAAGCTTAGCAGTGGGAGGCAGTGAGTTAAGTCCACTGGGTAGAAGAGGTGAGCAGGAAATGGCCAGATGTAAGCCAGAGAGGGAATCGTTGGTGTTAGGAAACCGTGCAGTGCAATGCAGACATCTCCACAAGTTCTCCAAAGAACAAAATGTAGCACAGGCTGGCCTTTGGGTGTCTGCCCCAGAGCAGACATTGACTGCTTTTCAGTGGTAGCCAAAGAAAGATAAAATTGCAAGACAAAAGAAATAAAAATATATAAAAATTTTACACCTTGGCTTTAATCTCCTCTCCATCACTGTGCTGTTTCAGATTTCTTTTGTCAGGTATGAGGGAGGGAGAATAAATGAACAAGCCTTCCACTCACACAAGACCACAGTCTCAGGTCAGCTTGAGTTGGGATGTAAAGGGAGTTGCTTTTTACTTGATTAAGATTTAGGCCATGTCATGCTCTGTTCTAGAATTTATAACATGTATACTTCTTAAATTGTAAATTCTCGGAAAGCTATGGTATCTGTCTGCCCTAGACATCATCAAGGGATGAAGAAAGCAAATTAAAATTAAATGGGTTGTAAGCAATGGTGAAGAAAAATTAAGCTTTCCTTCTTGTATCTTAAATTTTTCTATAAACAAGTTACAATGATGCATTCATACTATGTAAAGCCTTAATGTATCAGGAAATAATTAAAAGGAAATACAAAGTAATTTTCATGATCTCTAAAAACACCAAAATATGGCAAAATCTGGGCTGGGAATCCACTTCTTATTTTGGTACCAAAGACTAGGTTTATAGTGTTAGTTCCGCCATAAAGGGACTAATACAAATTTCATACTTTCTCTCAACTATTTTGCATCTCCTCCATTAGCCATAAGTGAAGTCTAAAATATTCAGTAAAGACCAACACAGTTGAGAAGACACAGTGACGTATCGATCTGCTAAGAGACCATATAAAATGATGAAGATTACATATAAAAGAAGAGCAAAACAACTGCTTAGATAAAATAATAACCATGATCACTGACTGAGTGATGCTAGTCACTATACAAAATACTTTACTAATTCACTTAATTCTCACAGTCAACTCATGAAATAAGTTCATTATTATTCCCGTATATTTTACATATGAGGCAACCAAGTCACAGAACAATTAAAAAACTAATTTCTTACCCAGCTAATAGGTGGCAGATAGTACTTGAACCCAAGTAGAATTCAGTCAATGCTTCCTCTAGCATTTATGTACAATAGATACCAAAAGTAGCAAAACGGAACTAGTCAAAATTCTTTAAAAGTAGTTGTGAAATTATAAGAGAGTTGCTCCCCTGTGTTTCTTTAAGAACCAAAAACTCTTAATATCAGAGGTGTCAGTTTTGAAAAATTTCCTCTGCCCAAAGTTGATTATAGCATTATTATAAAATTTTCCGTGCTTGTCTCTTCTGGGTCTTCAAACACAGTATGGTGGCAGGGATTTCTTTAAATTCAAATTTTGCTGGAGGGAAAAAATTAATCATTAAATGTGGACTGGCCCCAAAAGGTTAGTTCTTCTGTTCTTTCATCTTTACAGTTACTTCTTGCAATACAAATATTACAAAATTATACAAAGTCTGTCCAGAACATATCCAGCATGTAATTTGAAAAATGGAGACACTTATTGAAGAAGATACAAAATAGAAGAAGCATTGTACATAAGACAATGGTGCCTCAGTTCCCTTCAAAGTAGGCACTTTGGGACCTCACACAGTTCTCCCAATGGTCATCAGCTGCCCAGCCATATTTTCCTGAATCTTATCCATGGTCTAAAATCTCTTTCTTCCCTTTCAAAGGTGATTTTAGTTTTGGGAAAAGCCAGAAGTTGCAGGACACCAAATCTGGGCTGTAGGGAGGCTGAGTCACCTGGGTGTTTGATGTTTTGCCAAAAACTCTGCACAAGACATGATGCATGAGTGGGCATGTTGTCCTGATGAAGCTGCCAATCGCCAGTTGTCCATAGCTGTGGCCTTCTGAATCATCTGAATAGTTTCCATGGAGAAATGTTCAAGCTTAACACAAACTTTGATGCAGATTCATTGCTGTAGTCGCGCTCAGTCATTTTTAATGTGATGGCCACACAGTACACGTACTCACTCAGTGGTCTATCACCCCCACTGGCTAGTACAGTGAAGTCATCATTGTTTATGCATGTGCATTCCAGTCCCTTCTCTTTGGCTGTCAGATTACATCAATGTGACACAAACCTTTCTTGTTATATTAACAATGGTTGGACTTTTGCTGGACAGAGCTCATATATTCTGCATATTTTTAAGCCTAAATATATACTGGTTTCATGCATTTGAATATTACTCTCGTAACACTCCAGTTGAAGTAAATGTTAAGTGTTCCGAACTAAAGCACTTATTTCCTCAGCTACCATGAGTGTTGCTGCCGTGCCTCCCACCTGACTTGATCTCCAGGAATTGTTCTAGACTAAAAGAAATGCCTCAGTAAACATTAAAACACTTTCTAGATGGCTGTTTGAATTTAATGAGTGTTCAAAAGTGTGATTCCTTTGACTCAATGAAGACAATTTTGAGGGATTATCCCAGTTTCAGAAACCTTCATAGGATTAGGTGAGGCCTGGCTGCAATGCATCACTGTTCATTTTCGACCTCTACAGTGTTTGCCTCTTTCATCCCTCACTTGTCTTGTTCCCTCGTAAAGGAACTCTCCAATAATCTGCATGCAAATCCCAGAACCTCGGAGTTTATTTCCTGGAAAATGCAACCTAAGAAAGTTGGTACTGGAAAGTCGATACTTGGAGTACACCTAGGAAACAAACTCAGAAATGTCATTTTGGAGATAGGTCCACCACTGGCCATGTGGCAATAAGGACCCCATCACTTGCAGTGCAGTTCTTAGGCATTTTGACCAGTGGTACACTGGGGTGAGATACTGGTGGAATGGAATATGTGGCTGCAATATCTTGGAATTTTGAGAGCCTTGGAAAAATAGTAATTTTAAGAGAGATGGAATCAGGTCATTATTGCTGGGGCAATAAACATATTGAAAAATGGCAGTGAAAAGCTGAAGGCTATTAATCACCAACAAAAGGTATAGTAGTGAAGTCAATGACTTTCCCTGACACCACACACTCTTATTTCCTACAGCTAGAGAGCAGAAAAACCTGAGGATTAGACCTAGGACTTACTGTAATTATAAGAGAATTTGCTCCAGAGCAAGTTGAATTCTTAACCCTGGCAGGTCTGATATGCTAAGATCCGGGCACTGATGGAGAAAGAGTAGGACCCTGAGACTTGAATGGGGACATCTGGGAAAATGTACTAAGGGACCCTAAAGATCTAGAATCCTCTGAACCCCTAGGCTTCAGAAATATCTCATTCTCCTAAATGATTTTAATTCTCCCTTTCTTTAAAGACGAAGTACAGGTTTCTGACTTAAAGACAATAGATTACTTGTTTACCATACTTTCTCAGCCCTACTTTCTCTTGTGGTTATGAGAAAAGCTGCTGGAATTGGGTCACAATATAACTGGGTTAGAAAAGTGGTAGGCCTACTAAGAGAATCATCCTCTAGGCACGAAAGGCAGAGAAGGACTTAAGCTAGATGTGCATGCAGGAGTTGTGAGAACATATGAGACTGGATTTCAAGAGTGCTCTGACAAGGGGGATAGAATACAAAGTGGGATAAGGACATTTTTATCAGTATTGGGTCACTATAAATCACCCCAGGATTTAATATATTGGCAAGAACTTGGGAGACGGTGCTATTACACTGTTAGATTGAGTCCAAAACACTTGGAAAAGTGATGACTTATACTGAGTGAATAGGAAATATCAAGACTGTCAGTACAAATGGTAAAAAAAAGAATTAAAGGGCTCAAAAATGGGCATACTAGGATAGAGAGTCTACATAAATCCAAGAAAATTACCAGATGACCATAATCTATTGGAAGTCCCAGAGGACACTCTATTTACTAAAGAATGTGCTTGGGAGATGGGGAATGACATTTTAAGAGTTTAAAGAGGCTGTCATCTGTAGACTAGAGCTAACAACATGATATGTTGGAGGAAGAGAGAAGCCTGGCACACAGAGAGCTATGAAGGTAGTTAATAAAACATGCTGTTAGCAGAGCAAGATAAATGAACAATCTACAAGAGTGTTCAATCTATGCAACTAAAATAAATCATTGGTTCACTATCAGAAGGCTACTCCAATATCAAGCCATGATTCACTACCCAGTTTCCAGACCTGAGCTAGTTCTTAGATCTGGGAACCCACTGACTGTAGGCAAGGCTGGTTGGTCAACCATCAGAAAAGTTGGCAAGTATATGGATAATGATTCCCATGGCCCTTTCCCAAAGAGAACCATGACATTTGTTACTGTACATTGAAAAAAAGAGGAATACACTCTACAAGTAGAGGACTATTGAAAGCATCTTTGTTGTTGACCCCCATTGGACTGGTGGCTAGTGAGGGTCAGAAGATAAAAGGAGCTGGGTCCAAATTCAATTTGCAGTGAGTTTCTTAAGTATATGGACACATCCAGTGGTCATTTATCTATTCTCCAAATCTAGTATCCTGTGCTTTGGCAAAATCTCCAGATTGGTTGCTTGATTTGTGAAGTAGGAGCTATTGTAGAGAAAAAACTAAAAGGAATCCCTTGAAACTTCCTCACAAAATGTAAGTTAAGAAACAACATTGCCCAAGTCTGTGAGAATACTAAAACCATTGAGTTGTGCAGTTTAAGTTAGTAAATTATATGGTATGTTGATTATATCTCAATAAAACTGTTAAAAATATTGCGACATTGGGAAATACCAGTCATTAGCACCGCTCTTAAACACCTACAGAATTCTCTAGGTAACAATGATTACCAAATAGTCAATTAAGTAGGAACTTCAGTTAAAATGGACACTCTAGATATATTATCGTAACTAGAACAGATTAACATGGTCATAGAAATGTGATATGGGGCCACTGATCTAGGAAGTTAGTTTGCTCCCTCCCTATCAGAAATAGGACCACACGTGGTTCACTTTCACACAGGAGGTGTGGCGGCACCTAGTTATGGTTGAGCGCTACTCTTTTCTACCACCGTCTGTCAGAAAATAGTATGAAAGGACCTGGACATGTGGAACATTTTGCAAAAGATTAAATTGGCTCACCATTCAACAAAAAAAATGCTAATCACACTTAATGAGCAAGCAGTGATAAGTATATTGTAGGACTTGGTAAAGAATAATAATTCCTGAGTGTGGTGGATAAAATCTACCAAGATTCAGTGACATGCCACATTTGTAAAATTTTCAAAGGTCTAGGGCAGACTAAGACATCAAAAATTAAGGAGTAAAGAATTGTCTGAGGCAGCAAACAAAGATTAGCATCTTTCACTTCCTCAGTGGAAGGAAGGGCAGTGTCTAGAACTCCTCCAGTTCTAGAGACTGAATCCTGCCGCCCGTGGGGGTATCCAGAGCAAGAAAGGACTCTGAGCAGGTCCAAGGTGCACTTCAAGGATCCTAGCTGCTTGTGTCCTGAAACCACAGACTGTATTGTATTAAATTTATCTGCAGTAGGAAAGATATCCTTTGGCATTTGGGCTACTTCCTAATAGAAGAATCCTAGCATGGGTTTTGGAGCAATGCCAGCAGAGAACTCATTCAAAAAACAGCCCTTTGCTGCTGGGCCCTAGTGGAAATTGAGCATCTGACCATAGATATGAAGCAACCAAGGGGATTGAGCTCTCATTTTGAGGAGAGTTTTCTCAAACCCACCAACTCATAAGATCAGACAGGCCTAGCTGTAATCAATTCATTGTAAGGTGGAAGTATCACCTGAAGCAAGCAAAGGAAGACAAGTAAACTACACAGTAAGGTAGTGCAGACCCCACGCCATGCATTACTCTTGCACCAGCGCTCTTCTCTCACTGCACAGCTATAGCTAAATAAGAAGTGACTGGCTAAAATGCAGGTGGGGGGCAAGTTAAATTCACAAATTGTTTAATTCAGTATATGGCTACAAGCTGAAAACAGACTGCTATTCCATTACAGCCCCACTTAGTGGTGGTCTTGAAAGACAGTGGTTAGAGAAAATTACAGCACTTAATACAATTTTGAGCAGTGCAACTGGTCATCCACTTTGCAGGGAAAGAAGAATAGTCATGTGTGAATATACACAGATTCATGGATAATGACAGATGGCTATTAGTTTGAGGTCTTGGAAGGAGGAAAAATGGAATGATTGCAGATAAGGGGACTTGGGGAAGATGCGTGGAGACACATCTACAGCCAGGGCATGAAGTGTGGACATCCTTGTATTGTATATTGACACTAGAGAGTGTTCACTGCAACCAAGTGGGCAGAACTACACAGATAATTGTTCCACTGTCTTTCAAGGCCACCACTGAGAAGAGCTGTAGTGGAGGAGCAATCTATTCTCAGCTGCACCCATACACTAAACTAAACAGTTTATGAACTGAAGTTGGCTTCCCACCCTTATTTTAGCTGGTCACTTCTCGTTTAGCCACCGGCAAATGTTCAACCTGACAGCACCTTAAACGAAGCCTGAGCTCCCAATGTGGTACCAACCTGTGAAGAGATGAACCAGTCACTTGGCCTTGGTGGCAAGTGGAGGACCTTAAATTTCTTCTGTGCATGGTGGGCAAAACAAAGTCTACAGTTGTAAGTACCTGAAAAATAGAGTGTATTCTTATACTGTTATTTATTAATTATTGTATTGCTTTCCATGTGGACAACTAAAAACTTACATTTGCCCCATCCTGTACTGCAATAACCAACAATTTATGTTGGCTAGAGTCAACAATTAGTCTGAGTATGGGTTATCTCTCCTGTACCCAGGGCCTCAATCAGTGACCCACTATCCAAAGTCTTACAGAGTTTTAGAACCACTAGCATGGGAGTCAACTTAATGACAAAACCAAAGGAAGCATTTTAAAGCAAAATCAGTATAGCAGTGAACACATAACCATGAGACCCACTCGTCCTATCACATTTTATATTACACAGAAACTACCAGCTTGATGGAATAATGGAATAGCTTGGGAATGTGCAGATGAGATATCAGCTTGAATAATGGAGCTGATGAATGTGACCCATACCCCAAATCAATATCTGTTATATTGTGCTGTATCCCCAAAGTGTAAATATATGGGTACAGGGACCAAGAGATACAGGTAAGAGCGGCTGTAATTATCATCGATCTCAGTAACCCACTGAGGTTTTGTTTCCTATACCTTCAACTCCAGACTCTGTGGCACTAGATATTCTGTTTCCACACAGAATATTTCTGCCAGAGGACACAGAATCCCATTAAACTTTAAGTCAAAGTTGACCCCTGGCCGCTTCAAACTCCTTATACTCAGAGTTTGTCAGGCAAGCGATGGTGTCACTAATGTGAAAGGTTTAATTGATCCTGATTTTCATGGGGAGGCAGGCTGTTAGTATACAATGGGGGTACAGAAGAATTCATTTGGCCAAATAATCCCGTGGGGCATCTGTTGGTTCTCCTATGCTCCTGAGTGACAGTAAACAATTAAGCACAGCCGCTGGGTTTGAGAAAAGCATGGATGAGAGTCTGCATCATTCACCTACAGAAGCCAGCAATACCAGCAGAGGACCTAGTCAAGAATGGGGTATTTCTAGAATGAGTAGTAGAGGAGGAAGATGACAGATATCTTTGAAATTTACTGTAACAGAAGGATCTACAGTTTGTGCTGTTAACCTTCCTCTCGTATTTTTTTCTGATCATGGAGACAAACTGGAATCTTGGAAGAGCTGACTCCAAATGGTGTGAGTTCAATATGCAAAATAAATGGATCCAACACATGGGTTGACTGGTAATGAATGCTGTCATGTACCATCAGATCCATCAGATTTTATAAACCCATCCACCAGGTGTCAGAAGTACTAACTATTGACAGCTCTAGGAATTGCCCTTGGTTTGTGGAAACTTTCTCATTCTAAAGTTATGCACCTTCCCCCTGGGTAACCTGCAGCCAATAATTGGTCGAAGCAGGGACACAAACGCCTGGCCTCTTTGCCTCAGTCGGGGCAACCTGCCACTCTGAAGGGCCACCCCCGCTCTGCTGCCACCGCATCGTGGTAAACCTTCTCCCACTGCCCCATCCTGCTTTCTTCACCCTCATCACTGTTCTCACAATGTCCCATAAACTGTTTACATGCTAATGTCCACTTCAGGATCTCTTTTTAGGGAAACAGAACTACACCATTTCCCAACTTGTTAGAATGACACTTCTTTTTTCTTACCCAGCTGTTGTAAGTATATACTAAATCATTTTCTTGATGCTCCTCTTTCTAAGACAATAAATAGTGCTTTTAATGCATACTTAAATTATTTTTTTCTTGTCTCTTGGAAGCCTGTGTGTCAAATGGCAATTAGAACATTTTTCAGCGCCTTCTTCTCAAGCTAAGATTGCAGAAGCTGGGTAACTAAGACACATCTTAATATTCAAACCGCCATAATCTATTTCCTCTATTTCTACAGGGCTGGCATAAAGAAAAACTCTGCAACAGCTACTTTTAATATAAAAAACTCAAACTCATTACCAAAGCCACCAATTTCCTGTATCTTTAAGCCTCCTTGTCTCATTTCAAGAACCACAAAACACAACATTAACAAAAGGCAACACTGTTTCTCAACCTAAGTTGAAATTTGATATGTCTGTGTATGATGACCATAAGAAACAGTTCCAAGACAGCATAGTTATAGTTCCCTGGATAACTGTATTGACAACAAAATAAAGTCCCAACCTCTGGCCTGTTGGGCCTCCACACTTGCTTTAAGTTGCTCCCCACTGCATTCTGCTCCAGCTAAAATGGTTGGTATATACTAACATGTCTTGTCCCTCCCCCACTTTCTTTTTCATCCCGAGTCTCACACTCTCCCAACCATTAGTAAAGCCTCATCTCTCCTGTCATCCCTTTCACAGTTTTCATGACCAACAAAGGTCATGAAAATGTTTCTCATTGGTCATGAGAACAAAACCCTAACCCTTAACACAGCGTAGAAGGACCTGGATTGTACCGCTCTCCCCTTGCCCAGTTTAATCTTATACCTTGCCCCCTAAGTTTCCCCCCAACCAGCAATTTTCTCTTTGTTGAATCATGTTCTTCCACATTAAGGGTTATTTGCATACCAGCCTTCATTCCTATAACATTTCCTGTTGGCCTGAAAATCTGAGCCTTTTGCCTGGTTACTTTTTCAGTTTTCCAGGTATAAGATCAGTCTTGACTTCCTTGGGGAAACCTCTCCTGATTCCCCGGAGTTCTGAAAATTCCTTTAGTCTCTGTTCTCACAGAACAGATAATTCCAGTCGCAGCTGGGGGCCCTGTGCTGGCCACCCCGTCTTCCTCGCTGATCCAGCGTTTTTCATGTTGACTCAGGCCAGGTTTGAGGAGCAGGTCAAAAATACCCACTGTAGGTTTTTCCAGGAAGAAGAGATTAAGCATCAGAATTCAGGAATCATAAAGTGAGGGGTCCTTTGTGATCTCTGCTGGGTCTTTGTGGCCAATTCACAAGAGAATGCCTAGGAGATTCTGGCAAAAACCTCTATTAGCTGCCTGCCAAAGTCCACGAAATTTCTTTACAGCGAACAAGGGAATACTACCCTCTGCTTCTTTGCTTTCCTCTAAGCCTCCTGTGAGCACCTTCCATTAGTGGAATCTAATCTACTAAGAATTTGGGGCAATATGGTCCTCAGGCTTCTAGAGAAGAGTTAGCATTCGTCAGTAAAGGTCCAGAGAGCCAATGTTCTAGGCTTTGCTGTCCGTTCTAGCATAGAAAGCACCAGAGACACTGAATTTTTGAATCTCAGATAATGTTTACATGCTACAAACTCTTGTTTTTCTTCTGGTTCTCCCCCACCCCGACCCCAATGGTTTACAGATATACAAGACATTCCAAACTCAGGAACGGGACAAACAGGTGGTGGGCTGGATCTGGCCCACAGACAGTGGTTTGCCAGCACCTGTTCCAGACCCTGCCACTCAAGGGGAGTGGGAAATGTGCTGCCATGCCAACAGACAATCTGGTACCTAACTATTACAACCAAGATGAATTTTGGCCTCTCAAAGAGGCCCCAGGTGTGAGTTAGGGGAGAGGAAGTGAGGACGGGGAGCAGCTGTCAGTGAGGACTGAGCCACCGCACCTGAAATGCAGTTGTGATTTCTTTTTCTGTTCGATCTCAGTCTCACACATGCCAATCACACTCCAAAAATGGGATGCGGCCACACACCTTGTAATTGCTTAGGTCAGGTAACCCTCAGTTCTTGATGGTAGCCATTCCTAGGGTCCATTTTCGTAGTGCTGGTGTTTTGTACCATACTCGGTTGTTCATTTTCTCCTAGGGCCACGTAGCAAGCCGAAAGCAGCTTTACCAGTGGGAAATAGTAGTTGGCAGAAAAGGGAACACTGCTCCTCCAAACTTCAGGAATCTTCATTGTGATGTTACTATTGCTACATATCTCATCTCTACCTGCCACAAATTCTTAAAGTGCCACTCAGGCTGCTGGGTCACGGGTCTCATGGCAGGTGAGCTTGCACAGCAGCCTGGACCTGCCTCAGGCTCTTTCTCGCTCCACATGTTTTTTGGAACAGGGAGCCTTCCAGGTTACCTGACAGATGGGCCAGAGCAGTAGTCACAAATATAATGCCTTAAATATACTATAATGCCTTAAATATACTAAGGCTCTTTCTGCCTTGAGCTGTGCAAAGTGAGGCAACTTGTCTCATTTAAGAGGCAATATCTTGACATTGTCACACTACTGTCCTCCTAGAAATGTCATCATATCAGAGGTCAATGAACTTTCACATGTTTCCCTTCCTCAGTCATGCTTTGTCTTCCTGAGGCATCTGGTTGTGAGCTTCTCCTTGGAGACAGAGTCAAATTGTTATGTCCAACATGATACTCTGTTGTATATCAAGATGATCAAGGTCCCTCCAGACAAGAATACCAGCTATTTAAGGTGCATTTCTGCAACAATAAGATAAACAGCTTGCACCAGACTGCAAATCAATACCCTGTTCCCTCAATAAAAATCCCGCTAAGATAAAAACTGTCAGCTGAACTGAATGGTGCATTTAGTGACATGGTTCACAAGCTGGTGCAAAATCTTTAATTCACTGGTGACAAGAAAGAAACATAAACCAAAATCCAGTTCACAGATGACACTTTGAGGATCACTGCTTCAGTCTAGACTATAACATGACAGAGATCAGGCACAGCTTTGATAAAAGACAGCAAAGGAGTACTGCTGAATGCAGGCCGAAGGTGAGATACTGCAGGTTATATTTACTGGTAGAAACTAAAGGGAAAGCATTTGCCAGGGCAATAGGTGTACATCATATTTCAGAGACAGATTTGTTTTAGAAAAGATACCAGCTATTGCTTGCCGCTGATTACCAGGGTCTCATTTTCACCGGGCAGTCTACAGGCACTCATCGAACCCAATCCCATAATCCAATTTGATGAACAGTGTCTGTAGGGCCACTTCTGGAACCGATTATTGTATCAGTCAAAATTTTGGCAAGAAATTGATGACACACTCAAATAATAAACTAAGAATTTTTTAAAAATAAAGACCATTACAGTGGAACTAGTGAGCTTAGGGATCAATGAAGGTTGGTAAAGCAGCCTGGAAATATCAAGGGCTGAAACTCGTCATCACCCCTAGCCCTGAAGGGTAAGAGGATGAAGAAGTGTGATTAAAACTGGAGTGCTAAAGTCACGAGTTCAGGTTGGTAGAGAAACGTAGCCAGCATAAAAACTGCAGACCAGCAAAAGAAAACACCACTTCCCTTTCCTGCCAGCTCATCTCCTATTGGCATTTTGCCTTGGCCAAACCCAAGTGATGTGGTCTGTCCCTAGAGGTGAGCCTCCCAGGACACACCAGCAGGCAGAGAAGGGCACAGAGTAGCTCTTAAGAGGCCAGTACAGAAAAAATATGAACTTTTTAAAGGCAAATAGAGAATAGCATACATTCATCCATAAGAGAAAATTTTGATAAAATAGCTTAGATCTTTACAATAAAATAAAGCAATTTTAAAAATGAGCCAGCTTTCTAATGTAAATGAGTCTCAAAAATGTAAGTGAAAACAGAAAAGAGCCTCAGGATACCCACGCTATAACATTCGTATTACATTTAAAATCCAGCGAAACTACATTTCATGGGCACACAGATGTGTGGAAAAACATGTTCTAGCAGCAACCACTGGGGAGGCAGTTCCGTACACACCACTGTCACCGGTCGACTGTGTCTGCAAACATCTTCGTTCTACCCTCATGCTCAGTCATTTGGCTGAGTGTGTTAGTTACCTACTGCTGTGTGTTGGGGGCTGAACTGTGTCCTACAAAAAGTATGTCGAAGTTCTAGCCCCGTTACCTCAGAATGGGAATTTATTTGGAAACAGTCTCATTGCAGATGAAAATAGTTAAATTAAAATAAAGACACATTGTGGGAAGGTGGGCCCGGAATCCACGATGACTGGTACTGTCGGAGGACAAGAGACCCAGGAGGAACACCGTGTAAAGGCGAAGGCAGGGGTTGGATTGAAGCAGTTGCTAAACAAGAAATGCCAAGGATTGGTGACCACCCACCAGGAGCTAGAAGATACAAGGAAGGATTCTCCCTGACAGGTGTCAGAAAGAGTTTGACACTTTGACTTCAAACTTCCAGCCTCTGGCACCGAGACCACCCATTTCTGTTGTTGCAAGCTGCCCTGTTTGTGGTAATTTGTTATGACAGCCCGAAGAATCTAATACAATCTCAGGACTGACACTCGGGGTAGAAGATATGCTTCTTGACTTTCAGTCCACATTGAGCAGGGGAGAGTGACTCCATCTGTCAGTCAGGGCAACCTGTTCTTCTCCGGGCTTTGTATGGCTCAGGCCACAGATATGCAGACACAAGTGGTCCATCTCTAAAATTCTGTCATTTTCAAAAAGGTTACATAAATGGAATCCTACAGCATCTACCCATTTGGAACTGGTTTTTTAAACTTAAAATGATTTCAGGAGCCCAGCACATCTCTTACAGTCAGTCAGCCATATGACTTCAGCTTGGCCCTGGTCCTGCCCACCTGTCCCAATGCCTGCCGATTATACAGTTCAGTTTCCCCTCCCCCTGCCACTCCCCACTCCCTGCTGTGGATTTCTGTATGCTGCCTTTCCAATTCTGATTGATGAGATTTTCATTTCTAGTCTTCACAGTAGGCTCTGTATTTATAAAATATACTTATATATAGCTATCATTTACATGTTTGGACTGAAGTGGGGGAAAAGTTTTTCTTACATTCAATCAGTGATATTGAATTGGATGAATTGCTATAGTCCCCTTAGGCCCAGATTTATTTTTTGTTTATCATGGTCTAGAGTCAAATTACTTACTAAAGAGCTCATTGAACCCATGAATACTATAAATGAAATGCCAAAGTGCTTAGGGGAATGAGCTCTACAGTGTAACCAAAAGAAAAAAAATCATCCTGGAAAGATCCCCAAAGCAGATGCCCAAGGCATTTATTTGTGTGCTTTTTAAGAAGCAGAGGTTCTCAGCGATGTTGTGGAGAACACACTGGAGAAGAAATAAGCCTGGATTCTAGGTGTGGCTTCAGTGATATCTAACGAACATATTTTTGAAGTCGGCCATGTGCGATGCAATGCATTCAACTCCGTGCAATGTGCGGGTGGAGAGAATGGAACTTCAAGATGAATCATATATCCAAACGGTTGGTTCTGGCTTATTCAGTTCAGGTGCTGTGACCACTCTCACTGACCTCACACCGTACTACTCTCCTCGGCGTGCTCTACCTCACCGGCCACTTTCTCCTCCTTCTACACATTCCATGTTTGGGGCCTTGGATGGAAAGGATCCTCTCCTTTCTCTGCAACTCTCCAGGTAATGTACCATCATCAACTGTAACCTTCTCATAGCACATATCACTGTCTGCCTTGATTGTCTACTTGCTCCATGTATTTGTTTGTCTTTCTGCTTTCTCCCTCTGGTTTCACTCTTTGGGGCATGGTTTTGGACAAACACAAGATTTGGATTAAAATCCTGTCTCATATTCCCTTTCTTTTGGATGTTTCTAACACTCCAACAGTAAGTAAAGATATATGCTGAAAAGGGTACTGTCTTTATGTGAAAAAGGGATTATGGACCCAGTAGTTAACGACCACCTAATATTGTCCTCTATATTTAATACATGGGGACATAGCTTTGGATTGTTTGCTGTGGAGAGTAGCTGGAAATTTTTGTAGTTGAATGTTTGTTGCATATGGCTGGGTCACCTGGTCAGCAAAGTCTGTGTGGTAGTGTGTCTTTGGTCGGTCGACTCTCGCTCAAGTTTCATCTTTCGGGAAGCTTGAGTCCTTTTCAAAACTGAAGTATAATATCACAACTGGAATGTAGATATTGAAACAAACCACCAATCTTACTCAGAATTGTCCAGTCTTCTTTTACTCACTTGTGCCTACACGTGTGTGTATATTTAACTGTGTGCAACTTTGTTGCACGTGCAAGTTCATGCATCCACCACCACAGGGAAGATACTTTCACAAGGATCCCTGTGTTGCCCTTTTCTAACCACGCCCATCTCCCATTCGCCCACCCCTCCCACATGCCGAATCCAAGGCAATAACGAATTGGTTCTCCATAACTAAAATCCTGCCATTTCAAAAGGTTACATAAGAGAATCCGACAACATAAACCCTTTGGGGATGGGCTTTTTTCCTATTTTTTTTTAAACATAGAATAACTCCCTGGAGATTCTTTTGAGTTGTTGCCTATATAATATTTCATTCATTTTTATTGCTGAATGGCGTTCTATAGTACAGATGCACTGTAGTTTATTTAACCATTCACCATTTGTAGGACCTCTGGGCTGTTTCCAGTTTGGGGATATTAAAAAAGTTGCTGTGAATATTCATGTGCTTTGGTTTTTGTGTAAACATAAGTATTTATTTTTCTAGGAGTACAATTGCTGGATTGTATATTATTTTCATGTTTAGTTTGATATAAGAAACTGCCATACTCTTCTCCAGAGTGCCCTTACCATTTTACATTTTATATAAAACTGGGGCTCTTAATTTCCATTTTCCTAATGATTAATGGTGTTGACCATCTTTTCATGTGCTTATCTGTCATATGTATATCATCTTAAGTGAGATGCCTTTTCTTGTGCATTTTCTAATTGCACTTTTTTAATATTGGGTTTTGAGTGTTGTTATATATTCTAGATGCTGGTGCTTTAATTGGACATGTAATTTACAAATATTTCTTCTAATCTTATCCCTTATCTTTTTTACAGGTGTTTTCCCAGAGTTTCCCAAAGATTTTTATTGTGATGAAGCCTAAATAATCAATTTTAGTTTTACAAATCATGCTTTAGGGGGGTCAAATCTAAGAACTCTGCTTATCCCTAAATCCAGAAAATTTTCTATTTTTTTTTTAAACAATACCACAGACTTCAAACAAGTATAGCAGTATCAAAGACTTAATTTTGGATAAAGTGGTTTCTTCCGGCAACAGCACACTTTTCAGATGAAGATAGCAATATACAAAGCCTTAATTAATATTGGGTATATTAATCCCTCCTGTTTCTTGATTTTTTTTTGTCAAGATTGTTTTAGCTATCCTAACATCTGTGTTTGGGATTGTTGCAATTAAGATAGGAGCTACCTTAAATCTACAGATCAGTGTGGGGAAAACTGAGTATGAACTGTGTTGGATCTTCCTGTCCACAAGCAAATATCTATCTCAATTTATCTAGGTATACTTTAAGGTTTTTTTTATCAGCAGTTTGTAATTTTCAGCTTGTAGATCCTGTACATGTTTTGATAAATATGTATCTAAGTGTTTCTTTGGAGCAATTGTAAATGGCATTATACTTTTCAGTTTCATCACTTTATTGTTAATATAAAAAATGCAATTGATACTTTTGTATTGATCTTGTATCCAATGAACTTACCTAACTCACTTAATGATTGTAGGTCTGTTTTTAAAAATTTTTTTGATTCTTTGGATTTTTTACATGGACAATGTCACTTGCAAGTAGGGGAAGTTTTTATAATATCCTTCAAATCTGTATGACTTTGGCTTCTTTTTCTTGCTTATTGCTGTGCTAGAAATTCCAGCACTCTGATGAATAAAGTAGTGAGAGGATATTGTCTACCTTGTTTCTAGTGTTAAAGAGAAAGTATTTAGTCCTTCACTATTTAGTATGAAGTTAACTGAGTTCCTTTAGATGTCAGCAAGCTGGGGAAATTCCCCTCTAGAGTTTGCATCATGAACGAGTGCTGAATTTCAGTAAATGCTTTTTCTCAGGTCTGTAACATGCTCATATCCTTGTTTTCTTTAGATTGTTGATATATCAATCTAAATCAGTATGACATTGATTTTTAAATGTTAATCTAGCCTTACATATATGAAAATAATTTCACTTAGTTTCTTGCGTGATTATTTTTACTTTGTTGAATTCAGGTTGCTAATAGTTTGTTGGGCACTTTTATGTAAAATTTATGGCCTACATTGGTTTGTAGTTTTTCTTGCTTTTGTTTGGTATTGTATTGGCATTTTGTTTGGTATTACAGATTTTGGTAACACGTTTATACTGCCCTCATAAAATGAACAAAAGTGCTCCTTTCTCTTCTATTTTCTAGAAGAGATTATGTAAAATTGGTGTTAATTCCTTAAATGTTTAATAGAGTTCTCCTGTGAAACCATCTAGGCCTAAATATTTTTATGAGATTTTTAAATTATGAATTTAACTTCTTTAGTGGTTATAAAAGTACTATTTGGAGTATATATTTCATCTTGGTAGAGTTTTAAGAGTTTGTTTTTTTTTTCAGGAATGGTAATTTTTTTCTAAATTGTCCAATTTGTGACTATACATTTTTATAGGTATTATCTTCTTAATGGCAGCAGTACCTATAATGATGGTGTTATGATCCTGATATTGGCAATTTCTGTATCCTTTTCACTTTTGTCTGTCTTGTTTGAGGTTTATTAATTTTATGACTTTTTAGAGCAAGACTTTCATTTTATTGATATTCACTAATTTCCTATTTTCATTGCCATCGATTTCTGCTCTTTGTTATTTTCTTCCCTCTGGTTGTTTTGGTTTATTTTGTTCTTTTTCTATTTTCTTGATGTAGAAACTTAGGTTATTGTTTCGAGACCTTGTGTCATTTCAAACATATGTATTTAGAGCTATAAATTTCCCTCTCACTACTGCTTTAGCTGCATCTTACATATCTTGATGTACTTCCTTTTCTTTCAGGTTTGTTTTTTAAATTTTTCTTTGAAAATTTGTCATATAAATTCTTTAGTAATGTCACTTAATTTACGTGTTTGGAGATGTTTCTATTGTCTGTTACTGAATTCTTTTAACTGGATGTATGGTCAAATAATATACACTATAGAATTAAATTTGTTGAGGTCTTGTTTTATGGCCCAGCGTATAACCTATTTTGGTAATTGTTCCATGGGTGCCTGAATAAAGTACATTCTGCTGTTGTTGGGTAGTGTGTTCTAAATTTTTAAGTTAGACCCTGTCAGTTGTTTTGTTCAGATCTACATTTTTGCTGATTTTCTGCCTACTAGTTCCATCCATTGCCATGGGCAGGGAGGAGGGAGTAGGGCTTGAAGTTGCAATCTCTGTCAGTTTTACTCATACACTTTTGAGATTTTGCAATTTGATGTTTATGCATTTAACATCATTATGTCTTCTTTGTGGATTGATCCTTTTATCATTGTTATGTTTATATTCTCATTCTTATTTCTGCTTCTCTTTTCTTAATTTGCTGTGCATTATGTGACCACACTTTAAGATTCCATCTTGATTCATAGTGTTTTTGAGACTATTTCTTGCAGTTTTTTCAGTGATTTCTGAGCATTAAATTATAAATGTGACTTAAAACAACCTACTGTTATCATTTTGATTAAAATATGTAAACCTCATTCTGTTTAGATTCTTTTCTCGACTCTACCATTTTCTTGAATACTAGATGGTGTTATGTTTCAAATGATCACATATGATTTATAAAGCAAATATATGAAAAGTATATTGTATTTACTCAAAGTTCTGCTCTTACTGCTCTTCTGTTCTGATGCTTGAAAATTTATCTTTTTTTCCCTTTCATTTGAAGAGCTTCCTTTAGCCATTCTTTAAGAATAGGTCTAGCAACAAAGGAAACAGAGCCAATAGCCACATGGCTTAAATATTTACTATCCGACCCTTTACTGGTAGACATATGACCTTTCTAGGTTTTAATTTCTTAAACTTAATAACAAGGGCATTGGACTCGATCAGGTATAATATCCTTTTAATATGTATCATTTCATTCAGTGAACTTATGTGATCTATTAGGTGAACATAAATCTATTCCTTCAATGATACTTCTGAGCTCTGGAAATAAAGAACTTAGCACTGGAACGTAAATAATTAAAAAATAGTTATTCCCTTTATCATGCCAAGAATATAACATGAAGGTGAAAAGGAATCAATTTCAGTCTGCTGACTGTGCTTCAAGTAATTAGATTTATGGAACTGGAGTTCAGGTTCCCACTGTGCGCTGGCAAGAGCTCATACTGTTTCGCACCTGCCATGAAGGCAGCAGGCAGCGCGCAATCTGGAAGGCTGGGGCTTACGCTGATACTTTTCTGCACTTGTGCCTGAAACAGTTCAGCCCATCCCATGGCTCACAGAACAAGTGCTCCCCTTTTGAGTTCTTTATACTATTATTTCCAGAAGAATTATTTCTAGTCATCATTTTTGGGCTGCTTACTAGGTGAAATGTGTGAATTACTTTCTAAAACATGCTGTTCTGAATTTAGTCCAGGTAGGCGAGCATAGAAAGAGACATGTTTTGTTTTTTGTTTTACATCTGAGAAGTCAAGATGCATCCATGCATTTTTAAGACAGAAAAATTAGAAAAGGTAAATGAGAAACAAAAAATAAGTATGAAAAGTAGTCATGACAGCTATTTAAAGACAACTGAAATTCAAGTTTCTTTAAAAACATTCTCAAAAGGCCCATACAGTAAAACAAGAGTTATTCTCCAGTGGAGTTCGCAAACCGGGCACCTGAAGCTCTTAAGATGACCAGATGAAGCCTCCTGGCAGGTTTTATTCTGCACAGCATTGGTCCAGAAGTTGATTTCAGTTTTTGAATTTAATTGCCAATATTCAAAAATTTTGAGTTCACATAAAAATTACCCCTTTGAGAGTGAGTCACTGTTGAGTCCACATTCCCATGCAGCTGGGAGGTAAGTCATGTTCTATTTGGGTGTCACACATGCTGTCAAGTCCAAGCACGGGTTGGCTTTTCCACATTCTTCCCTCCAGTCCCCATGTCCAATGACAGTTGCCATTTATTATCTGTCTCATGCTATTGTTTCTTATAGTAGAGCTAAAGATGGCATAAAATTAGTATCTATTTTTACATTCAGAGTAGGAAAATGCAAGAGCGATATGTGTTTTATTAAGAATGAGATACAAAATTTTGTAGAGATAGATGAAAACTATTCCTACTAGAAAGTGCACAAGCGAAGGGTGCCTGATCTGGATGACCATGCTGAAATATCCCTGCCCTCTTTCCCTCACTCACAGTGCCCACGGGCCCTCCTGGCACTTCTTCTTTTTCAACAAACATGTAGAGGCCATGGTGACCTTGTTTTTCCTTCTCTCCCGGTTTGATTTCATCTCAGACCGCACGCCATGGTGGGAATGCCTGGAAGTTGATAACAGTGTCCCTTTGGTGTTTGTTATCTTCCAGGTTAGCATTTCAATTCACTTTGGAGGAGGCTGGAAGTTCAGGAGTGTTATGCATCTACCACATTTTCATTGATTTTTGGACAACTTGTATGTGAGAAACCATTTACAGCTTACTTAAAGTAGATCCCAAGACAAAGCTTTTCCTTTTAGCTTTAGAGTGATGATATTCTGATACTCTGCTGACTGCTTGAACAGACCAGAATTGTAAACAAATTCAGATAATCTCTCTTGTATAACCCTCCTACCATGTGGGGAGACTTATGAAATAATACGTAAGTAGAAATTGCTATGAGAGTCACAGCCAGCTGTTTTCTAACTTCACTGAGGATAGTGTTTAATAAAACAGCATTTTCCCCCATCTTAAGTAGGGGTGTTTACTACGACACTTAAATGAGTCTAGAATATTGTGGAGTTTCTGCTTATGGAAATATTTTATAGAGTAAATATTCATCATATTATATTGGGGTGTGGGATATAATATTTGTTTCTGGCTATTTTGTTATTAAAAAGGAATACTTGCTGAAGTTCACAGACATTAAATATAAATGCACAATTGTCACTCTTCCATAAAACTTAGGTAAATCTCAAGGGCGATCTTTCAAGGCTAACAGACTATCTCATATTTGCTTGGGCTAAAGACAATCATTTATCTCTTGCATTTTAATATTTAATATGTAAACATGTTTATTTATATATTAATAAATACTTTAATATTTATTGTTTTTAAGAAGCTGTTTATGTCTGAATTCCAAGTTTGTTATGAGTGCCTGCAACCCCAGAGATTCTCAATAAGGTGCATACTGAATGAATACATCACATCAGAAGTAAACACGTCTCTTTTCCCTCCTCATAAGGAAAAGTATCTTTCGTTTATCTTTCAATGTCAAAAATCATTTGCCTGTGACACAGAAACACATTCATGCAAAAGCCTTTTCTTTCTCCAAAGACAAAATATTAGAAAAAGGCTAGGCAGCTTGGTTAAAACTTATAAATTCTCAGTTGCTTGTGTGTTTCTGCTGACACACTTCCAACATTTCCCTAGTGATAACATATATGAAAGGGATCTATAAAATTCAACTTTATAACAGGAGTAAGTGGCATAGAGACATGGGGCCTTTAAGTATGAAAAATATGGTCACTTTTAAAAAGTTCTGACAGAGCGTTTCTTGCCCAGGGGGACATAGCCGAGAGGGACGTGGCCAGTCATGGGACTACTCATGGACCTCCACAAGGGTATAAAGCATGATTTTTTAAACATGAGTTTTGAAAAAATGGATTGAGAACCACTCCCCTCCCGATTCTGGTGAACTGGTCTCTGTGGTGTCCAAACAAAGCAAGCATGGTATTTCCATTTCCTGCTAGAGAGAAAGAGAGCTCATTTTGTTCCTTGCTTGGAGTCTAGAGGCCACACGGACCTCTGAGCTCTGTGAACAGTGGTATTCATGGTGGTTCTGGTGGCGTGTGGATGCAGTGATGTGAGTAGAAATGAAGTCAGGGTCATGCAGGAAAACAGAATCCTCCACAGGATTGGTGCCACTGGGTAAAAAAATCTTGGGTAAGTCTGTAGTTATTTTGTGAAGTGCATCCATGTTTAAATGGAACTTAGTCTTTCCCGGAAAAGAAGTCTCTTTATCTAAATTCTTACCAATAAAACTCACAAATGTTCTAATAATGTACAAAGCAAATGGATTTTAAAGACGCCCATAATGGTTAACACTTTATGAGAAAATCAATTAATGAGGAAAAGTAAGAATGATTGCCCAGTTTTTGTTGACACACAACAGGGAAGTGGTGTGGTCAGAAGAGCGGAAGGTGCTAAATCAGACTCAGATTTGAATCAGCTGACAAAGCATTTATGCTCTCGGTTTCAACTTCATTGGTAAAATAGAGATGATTATTACTATTTGTCAAGTTTGTTACAAGAAAGAAATGAGAAAATATATACTATATAAAGAGTAGTGACGTATAACTATGGAAACTCAAAAAATAATTGATGTCAATACCTTGGCCTTTTTTCCTCCACTCATATGGACTTTCTGAAATTCGATTTTAAAAAGCAAAATGAAAGAAACTGGTGCTTAGAGATTAGTTTTACTCCTAATAGAATTTTCGTGGTCTACTTTCATCGAGAATAGGGTATTTAATTGGGAGTGCAGGCATGGAAATGAGGAGAAAATGATGTGCAAACAATACCTGATATAATTATAAAAACTTTATTTCACTCTTGCTTTAATTAAATCTTTATAAGCACCATGTCATGTACTGGCAATCTAGAATGAGGCTACTGGAACGCTTCAGTCAATAACGGACTGCAGACTGGTGACGCTGAGTTACAGCGCCACGGAGCACGTGAACACGACCACACTTACGAAGGCTCCGGAGAATCTGATGACGCTGCACAAAACAGGAATCTGGCATCAATTTGTTCACACTTTCTACGGTCAGGACCCAAAGCTCGTGCATGTAAACATCAAAGAAACGTTTTATCACCTTGACAGTTTACAGATTGCTAAAACTTGACCCTGAAAGCATAAATGCTGCTATTTTGTTTTCTGCTTGGCCATAGGCTGAAAAGATCAAGTCCTTTAACATTTAAATGATGCTTAAAGGTTATGTTCTACACTGCACACGCTACCAGAAAGGATTTTGAATGTGTTTGACTTTCATATGTTATCACCAAACCATTATTTATTTACCTAATGAAATTGTGAAAAATTATACCTTTTCAGCAAAATGTTGTAATTTGGTCCTATACGAAAAGACCCAATTGCCAAGGTGTTTTACATAAATTTAATTCACAATCATGTTCACAAGAGGATCACTATAAAGAACATTGCTTCCTGGTTTATGAATAAAGAGTTTATCCTCTACTTACACTAAAACATACAAAAAATAATCTACAAAAATTATTTACGATGAATTTTAGTGAAAGAAAAAGCTTCAGAAAAAAAAAGTGATAGTGTGGTGGTAGTATTTTAGCCATCAAAAAAGGAATGTCAGTAACCAATAAATATAATGTGCTTTCTCCATATAGACATATTTACACTTGAGTCTTTGGCTTATGTTTTTTTTTTCTAAAAAGAACTTTAAATGATCCAGCCATCATTGCACATTAAAAGAAAATAAGCCAGTTATATATATTTATATATTTATATAGAGATCTGCTACACTTGAAACATATAAAAAATGAACTTTACTATGAATTTGCACAGCTTTTCTTTCTTCTTTCTTTAAAGATTTAACATCTTTTGTCTAAAAAAGGGAGAAAAACACCACATAGAAAGTATTAATTCATGCAACATGTGGTGGCTGCTCTACCAAAACCAGGAGAGAAAAGGCTGCATATTCACTGTACAAACACTGATAAGTTCTCATTTGAATCTGCTTCTTATTAAATATAGTATATGTGGCACGAAATGTCGATGCTTTCATACAGTAATAGAAATTAATTGAGTCCTTTTTATTAAGATACACAACTTCATAAGAAAAATACTTTTACCTCTCAAATGTAAAAGTCGCCCACCCCCCACATTAAAATCTTTCTGCACAGGTGTAACAGGTCCAACAGCTGCTGGCTCAACAGATGAACAGGTTCTTGGTGGGATGTGGACGTCTCACCACACTAAGACGATTCCAGGTACTCCAAGGCTACGTCGTAGCAGAAGCGGTACTGCTCCTGCAAGACATTAGCACAGAAGAGTTGGGGAAAGTTAGCAACAGAGAGACTCATGGTGAACAACAGCTACCCCATGAATGCTCAGCAAACAATTGAGATTATTCAAGAATGACAAATTATTTTTTCTATATACAAGTCGAATATCTGGGAATACATATTTTGCATTTCAGTCTAATGGCTGCTGTTTAAGAAAACAGATGATGTAAAAAGATATGTTGTCTTTCCTTATAGTTTCTATCAAATTAAAAAAAACATTATTTTTAAAGTTGATTATAATAGTAATACCTGATCATAACAACTTACCAATATAGAAAAATATAAAGATTAATAAGCAGATTTTCTATACTCTATCATCAGAAAATAAAATTGTTAATATTACTGCTTTAGTTTTGCTTCAGTCCTTTTTAATGCATGGTTGAAATAATAATTACTTTAGAACAAATATACTTGCATACATATATGGGGATATAATTTTACATTCATTGTCTTTTGGGTAACATTAGGTAACTTTTTCCCATGTGAACACATCTCTTAATCCTATAACAGGTCTAACAGGTAAATTGTTTGTCTATTAGATTGCATTTATTTTCTTCTACTATAAAATAATGCTACAGTAATATATGCAAATATTCTTTTCCACATTTTATACATTTCCCTTAGCAGAAAAGAAGCCAGTCACTTCAAACTGCCACTTTACAATGTCAAATTCTTAATTTTTGATAGTTTTTGGTCCATCAGGGTATTCAAGTAAGTTTCTGACACTGGTTAGTGGTTCCTGAATATTTTTGAGCTTATTTACATCTGAACATTTATTTCTGCTGCCTTGATATATTTAAGATGGTTTTGTGAGCAATAAAAATTTTGAGTTTAAACTGCTTTTCTTCTAAGTTCATCTATGCGTTGCTTATTCAGAATTTGAAAAAATTTGGAGACTGTATTTCTAATTATGACTTACAACATGTAACTCATTAAAGACTTCCAATTCAATCCAAGTACATAAATTCAGGCTGAAATGGAGAATAATGAAAAACTCATATTCTTTCTAAAGCTAACTTCCAGGTGTCTCCAACAATAAACTGGGGTGACAGAAACTTTCCCTGAGTGGTCTGCATCTGCACTACCCTAATGGTCAAGTAGATGTGATTTAAATTAGTCTTCTACTGTAACAAGTGCATCTGAAGAAACAAAAAGTGCTTGAAAGCAGTTATATCTTTTTAATCAGTCCCCAGTCATTTGTTTTACACTCTAAATTCCCTTATCAAACTTGCCAGTACAAGTCAACAGCACATCAAACTAATCACCACCCGTGATGAAACACAAATCAGAGGGTGGGGGATTTTGTCACAATTCACTGGACATGAATTAAAAGTAAATCGTAAGTTTTTGGAAGGTTTTAGAATGGCAGAGTTTAACCATAGAATTATTTTCTTAAAGTAATGGTGGAAAATCAAAGTGAGATTTGGAGGTACAATTTGAATTCTGAGGTCAGAAGTAACCCCATTAAGAAGACTTGGTCAGAGAGACAGAGGCAGAGTTTACATTAAGAAATCTTCAGATTGCAAAGAGTTTAAAGACATAACCACTACCCATTTGCTTTTAAAAGAACCTGAGAGTTCTACCTCAAAAATTCCTCAATCCATCCCCCTTTCTCTATCTCCATTGCCAACACCCCAGTCAAAGCCACCATGCCTTGTTTGGACAACTGCAGTCACCTAAGGGATGCCAGGAGCAGAGGGGGTTGGAGCACTTGTAGAAGGTGAAAAAGTCTTGTTATCACTCTTGAAAGTGAAAGAGTATGAATGTAACTCTTCAGATTTAGTCTCAGGAAGCAATGCACCCCTTGTGTGAACAATCCCAGAGCAGGAAGTGGTAAAAATGCTTAAAGGTTTATTGAATTGTTCATTTTGGTTATCTGATAATCTTGATAAATGTAGGGCAAGCAACAGTGATGTCTTGGTTTTTCTGGTTGACTTTTCTGTGAACATACACTACACAGGGGCTCCTGATTCTATCCTGCCATGTGCACATGTGTAACCCACAGGCATCTCTCCTTGGAAGTGAAACGTGCTAGAGAAGTGTAGCTTGCTTTCTTATTCTTCATACAGCTTCACCCAGATACACTCCCACACACATATACATCTGGTCTTATGTTATAAGTGATGTTCTGGTTTTTTGAGCTCTGGTAAAGTCAGGTAGCATCATATGAACTACACTTCATAATTGGTAAAAGCTGAAAATCGTCAATGATGAGCTTAAAAATTTATACTTTGACCAGAAGTAACGAATTATAAAATTGCAGTTGCCCTTTAAAAACATTGGTAATGAAAGTCCTGATGTATATCCCTCAGATTAGTTTTATCAATAAACTCAATATACTTTAAGAAATTAAAAATAAATAAGAATAATGCCTAGATAGCAAATGTATTCTTATTATAGAACCACTTACCCTAATTTTATTTTAGCAAATGTTTATCTCCATAATAGAAAAACAAATTCCTATACACTTTCTCAATTTAATGAAAATAGTTTTCTTTATTATTGGCGGCTTATGTGATATGTGATTAAGTTTCTTTGGGTAGAGGGGCTGCTCTGTAGTCCACCAACTACAGAGAAAAGTCCCCACAAAGATGGATTTGCACCTTGCATCCCCTATGTGTGCATGAAACCAATTCACAAGTAGGTAAATGCCTGATTCATTTCTACGCTCCCTTCCGTCTCAGAGACTGACTCACCGGGGCTTCTACCATGTTGGGCTTACTGTTCCTCAGTGTCTTGACCGCGTGGAACACATCAACGACGTTTTGCCGTTTCACCATTTCCACAACAATGCCAATAGCACAGAACATGCCACTTCGCCCGCCACCATTTCTAAAACCAAGGAAAGCAAAGGCATTTTACATCAAAGGTTTTGGAGACTAAGATATATGTTTGAAAAATAAAACATGATCTTTAATTTTTTTTTCATTTGTGTTTTAATTTTGCTTCAGATGTGCACCTGTATAGGCACAGGGCCCAAGGGAAGGACACTTGAGGAAGATGTTAACTCAGTCGCTTATGCTTAGGAATATGCTACAGGCATAGTTTACCAACCTAGATCCTCAGAAACCTAGATCCCACAGATTTCCAAACTGTGTAAATCAGAAAAGTGGTTCAGAGTAGTGTTCAAGAGTTTATTTGAAATTATATAAAAAACTATGTAATAATCAACTTTTAAAAACATCTGAAAGCTAAAGTTAGTTAGCAGTTAATTACAGGATTATGAGGCAGGAAGGTCTGTGGAAGATGTGAGCCAGGTAATCTCTCGCATGGAAGAAGGGAAGGCTAAGGCGGGTACGAATGCCAAGGTGCCCGGGCCGGCCAGCCACCTCGGTACTCACAGGCAGTGGATGATCGTGCGGCCTTCCCCTTCCTCGCATTCCTCCTGCCATTTTTCCACCTGAAGTATCAGCTTTAGAAACGACCGTTTAGAGCCAGGCACTTCTCGATGAGAAGCCCATCCTAGATACTGAAACTGCTGTACCATCAGGTAACCTTCCTGTGGCTGTGGAGGAAAAAGTATTTTTACGTAAGTAGGGACTAGAAATTGAACCAAAAAGCAAGAAGTCCTTACCAGTCGGCACCATGGTATCAATGGCATTTACGCTGGGTCGAGTCTGTAAGTCCTAACTATGTTCATGCATGCCAGTGCAGAAACACTCTAAGTTACAGCCGCAGGAAACCTGAAAATTATCCTTTACACAAGCTTCTCCCTCAGAGCCCCTGTCCAATAATCAATTCCTGTGTGCATACTTCTTAAAGAACTTTCAAAGTCATCTCTTCTTTATCACCACTGACATCAGTGCACTCCCGATCACAGGTTATGATAATTACCTCCTAGTGGATCTCCTGGAATACACTTTGATCTCTTTCCAGCTCTTTCTGACTGCAGGCATCATGATTATTTTGAAATGCAAATGTGATCTTGTCATTTTTCTGCTTTAATGGTTTCCAAATGATCTTAGCATAAAATTCAAATTACCATCATGGCTTAAGAATCCTTACATGATCTGGCTCCACTTTCTTCTTCAACCTTCCCTCTACTCCAACAGACCATTCAAGTTCCAGACACATCAGCCTGCTTTTAATCTTGCTTTGGAGACTCTGCACATACATTCGCTTTGCCCTGAACATTTCCTTCTTGCTTGCCCTTCTCAGTGCCAAACGGTGACCAACTTGTCTTGGGTTTGCCTGGGACTTTTCAGGTCTTAGCTAAGACTTGTGTGTCCTGAAAATCTCACTATGCTGTGTAAACCAAGATGGTTGGCTACTTGATCCCCAAATACCTTCTACCAATCTTCAAGCTTTGGCTTAATTATCAGTGCCTCAAAGAAATTTTTCCTGATCACCCAGCTATGTCAGATCACCCAAATACTTTGTATTCTGTACTTTCTCCGTAAAATTACTCATATCTGTAAATAAATGATTATTTAATTAGTTATTTAATACTTATCTTCCCTGATAAAATATAAATTCTTTAAGGACAAGAAAGTTTCTCTTTTTCCCTGCCAAACTCTGTACCACTTGAACCTAGAAAAATAATTTCCAGAGTTTTGTTGAATGAGTGAATCAAAATCTTAAACCCTCAAATAAAAGTGTGAAGGAAGACTATGTAATTCATGAGTATGCCATATCATAAAGCATCAGATCTGAACCAGTGTTAGGCAAGGAAGGCTCATGCATCTTTTGGTAGAACTAGGACCTACCTAGTATAACACCCAACTTCTTGTTGGTGCATGTACTAAATTTTTGATGAAGTAAATGATGTTAAATAATGAGATAGAAAAGAGAAAAATAATCCTGCACTGTTAAGACCTAGAATACCAAATACTGAAGAATAAGGAAACAAATATGCTGACAAAAAATGTAACACCAATTTCAGTTTTTGTTACTGGAATATTTTTCATTTAAACAGCTCAATTAACAGATAAGTCTTACTTTCTTAGTTTAGCGGCTATGGTTTCCAGCTAAAACATTACTAGAACCATAATGTAACAGATGTGCAGATATAATGAGATTTCATTTAAATTTATATCTAAGATATCCATGAATAGTATGACATGATTGAATTTATCTTTTTCTTCATGAAAATGAGTAATAGATTTACATAGGATTTTATACATAGTTATATACATATAGTTTTACTAAACAGGAACACATACAGCCATTTTGAGACAAAAAACATTGAAATATGATAATCCTAATCACACAATTAATACAATAAACATAGATATGTAGTTCAGGGCTGCTGCTTTGAACTACAGAGTGATTTTTCTTTAAAAAAAAAAAAGGAGAGACATTTAATGGAAGTTACTAATGTTTCATTTTCAAATTATGCTTATTATTTGGTTATATATCCTAAACAGTTTTTATTAATGCTTTTTTTTTTAAGGAGAGACCCAAGACACCCCCCCCCCCCAAAAGCACATGAATCATCAGGGAAAGTTGCTACTTTGTTCTTGGGAAAGGGCACAGTGGTGGAGCTCTGCTTCTATCCATAGATCTGAGCCGAGGGAGACGCTGGGACATTTAGAAAGACAGTTGTAGGCGGGAGGAGAATCAGTGATGTCTGTGATTTACCTTCTTTATGCCTGGGGCTCTTCCTTACACACAGGACTTGAAATAGTGACATGGAACCTTCTATAATGACTTCTAATAATATAGCCTTTCCTTTGGAGGTAAACCTTCTTTGTTATTATTATTATTGTATTATTTTTAACTGCATGTCTTCTCTGAGCTGAATGTCAATACTGATAAAATATGCAGTCAACCTGGAGCTAGGTCTACATGTGCTCAGGAGCCAGGTAGACTAATCAAACAATCAAGCCAGTGCATCCAAATCTTGATTTTCAGGTGCAACACTTTATAGTCTAGTAATAGTCCAGAAAATAGTAGCTTCCAGCATTTCTGCTTTCCTGTTGTCATATTGCTTTTTGTTCTAGTACTAAGGTATAAGATGATTACTATTTTGGGGACTGATTATGTAATGTGTATTAATTCTACTCTCCATGCTGTCTGAATGGAATTATACCCTGTCATGGTTATAATCCACATATTCTGGGTCAACTCAATTAGAATAATTAAACCATGACTTACTCTGGTTAGATTGCATATCCTAAAAATCCGGTTTATCACATCACAATCCATCGAACACGACATGCATTCCACTTGGATTGGGCCGTATCGCAGCATCCCTTCTTCTGGCCAGTACTGAGGGCAGCCCTAGAGGATGGGTGTTTTGAAATTAAAAAGAGTGTGATTTTTTTCTCATTAGGGCAGTATAAAGAATTTTATTACTATGCTGTTAAGTGATGTATAAATACACAAAGGCAGCCCAGAGCCACTAACCTGGGACAAGTCAACTTCATTCAACATCACAATGGAAGTACAGCCGTAGTCATACACTAATCTCCAGAAGTCCTTCACAGTGTTTGGCAGAGGGTATTGTGTGACGATGAAAGCAGCTGGTTGCCTGTAGCTCTGTGAGGAAACAATGTAGATGGGAAAACATAAGAACTTAAAACGCATGATCAGTTGTATACGCAGATTCAATGCACTTCAATGTAGAACCAGTAAAATGTAACAGCTTCACATGGAGATGGAACCAGATTGCTCTACAAGGCACATAATAACAAATCTGAACCACTGAAATGTACTAGAACCAGTGATTAGTTGTCTGATGGTAAGATTTTGATGTCTAAACGAAAATCAAGTAAGGAATTGAAGTTTTAGTTTATTGAGAAAAGTGAATAGAAAAATAGAGAAGAAACTAAAGAACTTCTTGAGGTTAAGATCCTCCATGAGGTGCCTATCAGGCTGTTTCAGCTTTCCAAAGGTAATCCATCGGCCTGATAGGCTGAAGGTAAAGCGTCTGGGGCACGTGCCTGTAGGTACCTCTCTATCAATCACCTGCCAATCTGCAATACATGGAACTGCTTGCTTCGCCTCCATTCCAAATAAGAAAATCCGCATATGCTTCAGCATCATACGCTTTTACATCATTTGGATATTATAAGCACATTTTGTACATTTTATAGATAATCTACTTCCCTTAGTTTTCTGGGCATTTTTAATGTATATCAATAAGCATGATCATAGCTTTAATGATTTAAGGTTTTTCAAGTACCAGAGAGTAAAACCAGTGTACTCCTTTGCTCCACCTAAGAGTAAATGGGCCCTAGTTTGCTAACTGACCCTTCGTTGGGACACAGTACATATCTCTTTTAGGGGCTAGAAGGAGGGGCTCATAAAGGCAATGCTCATCTAGCCTGGATCTCTAGGGTTCTACAGACTGATGTTCTACACTGAAATAGAAATGTATATATATAATGACTGAAATTATTTGATAATGTAATGTATTCATTAATAAATATATACATTTCATAACTTAAACTAACAATTTATAAAACAAATAATTAGATTATTACCTGAGATAGATTTCCTGAACGCTGACAAAAATTGTCGGTGATCTCCTAACTCATTTGCATCACACTACTCTCAGTCCTCTAAGTGTCTTCACATCAGTGTATAAGCCGATCCTTCAAATTCACTCATCCCACTACTATCTGGGAAATGCTGCTAACCATGGCATGTCACTCCATGGACGACTTGAGGGTAAATGCGAGTAGATGGCTATTCACCTGGCTGCTTCTAAATGACCTCACTGTTTTACAGAGCTGCACCTGCAGCTGGAGTGAGTCCCTCCTAAGAAAGCAAGAAGTCTCATAAGAAAGGATCAGAAGAAAGCAGGAAGTTTCCCTTTCAATGAAATGTCTGCTCCATGGGAAAGTAAGTCAATGATGCTGACTGCTGTTTGCTCATCTTTTTTGAGTCAGAGGAGAGGGGAGGTGGACGAGGAAGAGGATAGGGAAGACACCGACGATTTCCTATTTCTTTCCCCCTTATGTACAGGAGCACACCTAAGACTTTTAAATCACAGAACCCTTGGCCTTACCTCCTAATCCTTCACAGGCATGGCAAAAGGGTGTATAGCTCTAATGATGGGGATGGAGGGGGAATGAAGGAAGCAGTGTTGACCAGTGCACCCTGCTCTTGTAAGCTAAATCAAACCTTACTTTTCTGAAGCCCCGACTATACTACTAAATCCACAGGGCAGTGTCCACCATGAAATATATTTGTTGACTCATAGGGAATTAAGCAGAGAGTAGAACCAGGGAGAGTACAAGGTTCAATCTTCAAATTAACTAGAAAACAACCTGGAAATCAGGAAAAATTTCAGGGATACCTAAGACAAAACTGAAAGGCATCAATAGCTTTCCTTCTTCCCTTTTCACACATCTTTTTTTCATTTCCAATCTAGACTCAGAATTGAAAGGTCTTGAATATTTTCTCTCTGTATTTAGTTTATTTGCTTTTCCAGACAACAAAAAGGAGAAGAAATGGTACAATGAGAATCCAACGTGATTTTAGTGAAAATAATTAATAGGTGGGCAAAACACTGGTCACAGCCAGATAGGAACTTTCCACTGGAGCTTGCCTTTAGGATATTCTGCTCTGCAGATTAAACAAAAACCAAGTTAACTGGCTAAAAGACTAGTCCTAGAGGTAGAATGGGCTTTTTCAGAAGCTAATTTTGAAGAACATAATAGGAGCAACAACTTAGAAAGCTTCATTATTAGTCACAAAGGAATGATCTCTGACTTCTAATTTCTCCTTGTTATGATTCCAAAAGCCAAAAGGTAAAAGCCAGAAATTTTACAAAAGAAGGTGACAAAACTGTTTAAAGGCATTTTGAACCTTGACAGTCACCTTGCTTCTTCCCAAGGTAACCAAAGTAAGATGTCTAAAGCCGTAGTCTAAAACTCTCTTTCTCTCCATGTTGTTCTGTCTACGGGATGCTAACATGCTGAGTACATGCTTTTCCATCTACAGCTTATGAAGAGAGCGGTGGGGCAAGTCAGTTCTTTCATTAGGATAGATGTATTAACATGATATCTTCCATGTCCTTTCTAGTTACTTATAAATAGTATCTATTAACTAAGGGCCAACAGAACAAGTCAGTTCTAAATTATTGGAACAGTAAATGCCAGAGAGAAAATTTTCCCTAATTAATATAAATTCAGAAAGATACGGCATTCTGTGATTTTTAAAATTCCTTCTTAACTTTAAAATAGATAACATGATTTTCTTTTCTGAAAATAATTAAGATAAAAACTCTCACCTGAAGATATTTCCTGTTCAGAATATAATAATTGACAATCAAGTTCTAATTTTACAATGAAGCCTAAAACATCATTCCTAAGAATCCTTACAGAGGAAACTCAAAATCATTTTCACAATTTTGTATTTCATTGAACATTTCCAATTTTCCTTTATAGGCTGTTTTAATTTTCTTGGACAGGAAACGAGCCAGTATTCATTTTCATTGCACTATGGAGCTTTTCGTGACACTTGACACTAACAAAGAAAGCAGTATCTTACGTCCATAAGAGCAGCATTGATGTAGTTACTGCTCTCTCCATCAATTGTAATTAAGAAAGGCAGACATCTGTCAGGTGGAAGCATGTCCATGAAGCGATTCTTGTCATGGTTCCTTGGCAGGCATGCTATACTGCAGTCTTCAGCTTGTAGTCGAGGGGTGACTGAATTCAAAGTCTAAAAAGAAAAGGGGAACCCAAGTTAAAAGACAGTGACCCATTTAATAGCACAACACAGATTCATCAAGTATTTAGGAGGCCAAGTGAAGGATCTGTACAAGGCAATGGCACTTGCCACTATGACAGACCGATAGACTTTGTAGTTGAAGCTAATGACACTCTTTCTTTGTAAGAGTGACAAAGAAAAAATACATGTACTGTACACTGCGCCTCTTCTTACAAGGAAAAGGGAAGCTAGGCAGAACAACTACCAACAAAATGCAATCAGAGACTCCCAGGATGATAACCCATCATCAAAGTTGGGAAGCATCCTTTATGAGGACAACTGGCATGCCGTACTGGCTGTGGTATGCCAGCAAGAACGCTGGGTAAAGAACTGAAGGATTAAGTTTCTGGGAGTACTTCTGACTTCATTGTCACATCACTGTCGCACACCTTCATGGATACTTTAAGGGAAACATAAACATTTAGGGTATTTTTAGAAACAATGTTTAGCACAAACTTCAGCTATTATTACTAAACTCCACAACTTCAGCTATTATTACTAATGTGCTTGATCTCATATTTTGATTGACACAGGCCAAAACGCATTAGACTGAATTTTAAAAAAAGTTGTAAAAATATACAAATCACCACTAAAATTGACTTTTATGATACCTTTCCCCCATTCTCTTCCCCGAGTCTGAACTCATTTGCCCTTCATGATACAGCAGATATGAGCTCATGAATACAAAAGTGACTGCATAATATGTATAATGAAAGAGACAGTCATTATATCATACTTAAAATTGGGTCAAAGGTTATAAATTTGACCCGAAAGACCTTCCTTAGAAGAATTAATAATGCCCAGAACAAGTCAAAATAAGTTGCTTATAAAAGAGGCCCTAGAAATAGCAAATACCTGGAATTCATCTTTGAGATGTGAAGAGTTAGTCTGGGAATCTATTCTAATCATATCAAAATATGCAGCTTTAAATTCACAGACAGGTATGGCAGTTTCTCCACATAAGCAGGCTTCTAAAATGGCATCATGAATAAAAATGTACTGTTCCTATCAAAAGAAAGAAAAAGAAAATCTTCATACTATTTTAATAATATTTATTTGTCATCAAAGGCAGAGAGAATACAGAGAACTTTTCTCCATAAGGAAATAGTAATAAAAATACCAATGTTAAACATACCAATACTAGTTTGATGAGCTAATACTGATTCTATGTAAAAAAACATTGCTCTGTTGGAAAACTGTTAGAAAAGGCTAAAAATAAAACCCACTGGAGGTAAATCAACAATCATCACATACCTCTGTCTGGACCATATTGATGCGACGAGATCTCAAGGCTTTGACGCAGTTATAGATGTCAACCACACCCTCCCTTTCCGCCATATCCAGCATGATGTCGATCACGATGTAGCAGCCGGTTCGTCCAGCACCAGCACTGGGAAAAATTAAACAAAAGAATTGCAGGAATCATGTCTATGCAATCTTATATAAGGATCCTTTTGGCTTTCAGGCATGTGGGATTGAATTAATTTAACAAACCACAAGGCACAACTTGTACATATTCTGTAAACACTTATTAATAAACAAAAAAACTTCCTGTGGAGTATATGGTTTGGTATCAACTGAAGATTAAAATAAGAGTTCCAGATTATATGATACTTTATAAATAAAAGTTATTTTTATAAACCATATTATATTGAAAATAATGTATACATGTTCAAATTCTGTAGCTCTTACATAGTCTTCATTTTATGCAAATAGATACACATAATTTTAAGTTCATAGAATTATAATTGATCAAGGAATGGACTCACACTTTAACATTTAACCCCCAAATAAGGACGTTAACCCTCAGGTAGTTGTGGGTCCTCTGGAGAAATGTAGACTGCTGGCTCCCTTAGTCAAACAGACTCTTGTAAGCACCAAGGTAAAGAACATGAATTCCAAAGCCTTTAAATGGGAAATCTGAGAAGGTGCAATGCAGGAGAAATTCTCATGAAGAGGGTGGGGGAAAATAGTGATTATCAATGGGGAGGAGACCAACAGTAGAGAGAATATTTTAAATGGACATCTGAAGAAAAAGTGAAAATGCATTGTTAGGCATAGGTATTTAATGAATTACTTGAATCATAATATGCTGTTGGCAATTTTACCCCTTAGGATAGCTTCTCCAATGTTATCTATACCAGTCAATGGAGGAAACAAGATATAGTTGGGATTTTTGGAGGGGAAATTCCCTTTGTAGTCTGCTATCTCGTTTCCATAAATTCAGAGACACCTGAGTCTCACTAGAAAACGATACTTCTGTTTCAAGAAAGTATCTAAGAATCTTGGAACACTTCTGAAGCACACAATTCATAGGAAAATAAACCTCTATGATAAGACAACCCTGAATTGAAAACCCATTTATCTCAATTCTAAATGCATAGATAGATTATTCACATTATTTCTTCATTGTCAAGTCACTTCTCTTAAACTCACTGTTCTTGAAGAAATTTAAGGGAAAGATATTGTGAATATCTCTTTCTCCCCCCCCCTCTTTTTTCTCGCTCCCTATTTTTTTTTTTTTTTTGTGCCTACTGTCTCTCAGTCAACTGTTCCCAGGGTTTGAGACAGGAAAGTAACTGAAGAGTCCATCAGATTTCTTGAGTAGGATTGAATTAAGATTTTTTTTTTCAGGGTACATAGTATCTGATTCTTATGAGATGACTTACTTTTACTTCATTGTCTGTGGGTTTTTTCTTCTTTTATACATAGTCATTTAAATTCTGAATAGGTTGGATTTCAGAAAGAAGAAAATATGCTTAAGTATCAACTATTATGTGGCTTGGAGGAGTGAGTATTTGAGAATGGTATGTAGCATTTACGAAAAGACTTTCAAATTCAGTATATATTTTTTTGTTCACATCTCAAAACGAGGCCATGTAATTTGCTTTTAGTATCTCTGAATGCTTATTTTAAGAGAAGCTTCTAATCAGAAGAAGTCTGGATATACTGTTCACGTTTTTCTGGCATGTATTTACTGGATCTCACTGGTGTCGTTTTTAAGGTCCTCTGATAGATGTTTTTTCAAAAAAAATCTTAAATAGCTGTTTTATAGCACAAATTCTTGTAATTTAGGCCATTCAGTAACTCTGTATGTCTCAAATTTAGTTTTAAAAGCTGGGATTCTATTGGGAATTTACTAGATTGGCAAGAAATCTCTATTTCAACTTACCATTCCATAAAATATGGGATTTGCAAAAGCAATAAAAAAAAACCCCAACAAAAACCAAAACACAGATGTTGCCACTGAAAAGTAGTTTTTACACTCACAATCATGGACAACACTATACACATTAGAATGAATGTTCTTATTTCTTAAGTTCCTATTTTATATCCTCCTTATGGCTAACTTTTATTTTATTGCTGTTTTACCTAATCTGTAATACATGAAAGCTGGAATTTTGTACACATGCATTAGTTTGTGCTTAAAAGCCTTATGTTTATACTTTCAAAAAGCTGGCAGGACACAGTCATTGCCATTTGGACCACCACTCACCTGCAATGCACAACGATGGGGCCAGCGCTGGGAGGGTTGGAGAACTTGACTCGCCGGATGAAGGAGAGCAGCCCCGTGGCGTGGTAGGGCACTCCGTGGTCAGGCCAGCCGGTGAAATGGAACTGCTTAACTTCCCGGATCTCATTGTAGCCCCTCTGCGCAAACATGTAAACAGGTGTTTTTAGATGGTCCCCAATCCAGTCATAAAACACAATCAGGAGTGCTAGACCTGACTAACAATGAAAAAAAATGAAGAATTTACCAAGATCAAGCTTTTTCTGAAAAAGGATGCTGGGCTGATATGGCTTAGGAGTTTACGTTTATTGTCAGACAACCTCCACAGGAAGAAAATTAGAAGTCTTGTTCAGTTTTGTAAGTCAGGGTAAATTTTATTTACTCTGACAGTTTGCTCCTTACTGGGAATGGAAACACATAAAATTAGGGTAAAGGGAAGAAATGGGAAAGCTAAAACGCTGCCCTGTTGACCCAAAGCACTGAGTACTCAAGTAATTTATAAAAGCAACTTTCTAGCTTCTCACCTCACAAAGAGATTTTAATGCCTTGCTTATCCATGTTGAAAACGGTTTTGAACCATAGCATGTGGAGATTTTCCAGGAGAATGCTACTCTAGATTGGTTTATAAAAAGATACGGACAGCTAAACTATTCTTTGGGTGGCCTATTTTTCTTAACTCTGTGCAATAATTCAGCACACAGAGTATTATTTATAGTAACAAAAATACAAAATGAAAGAGGTAAAGTATCTATTGTGCCTCTCTCATATTGGGCTAATTTAACAGACACCTTTAAATGCACATTTCAAAGCTTTTCCCTTCTTCTTCTTCTTTTTTTTTTTTTTTTTGGTTAAAAGAAGCCCATAGGTTGTGGTAGCGCAGCTTAGAGCTCACATGAAGTGCTGCAAAATTTATTTTTCAGAATCCACCTTTGTAGTAAAAATACCAAAAACTGAAAAATAAAACAAAACAAAGCAAAACCCCCACTATAATCTATACAGCTCCAACTCTACTGTGACCTCTCTGTCAAATGTCAATGCCAGTTGTTCGAAAGACAGGATAGGTAGAACAATTGCATGAAATAAATGAAACAAATTAAGAAAGTTTATGTTTTGACTGTATCCTATACAGACCAATATGACTGAAACCTTGGAAGCCAGTGATCATGTCTTATTATTCTTTTTAGTTCCAGTTCTTAATACAACACCCTACTGAAAGCAGGGCTCGGAAAGTCATTATGCTAGTGACAATAACAAACAGCACCACGGAGTCATGCAAATGGAGAAATCCCTTTTGTTACTACTTTCAAAGGCAAGTCTAGTGCTGATTTTAGATGTTGCTTCACCTTCTCCTCATTAACCCTTTGACCGCAGTTGCTGTAAGGGCCTTGCTCCTTTTAGTAAATGTTAGTATCTGGCAGCACAGGTTCCCTTCTTGTTCTTTTCATTTAATTTTTCCAAAGTGATTTTCAAATATGTGGTTTTCACAAAAAATCACTCTTTCTAGTTCTAAATACAAGAAAACATATTAAAAATAAAAACCCAATGATGTTCTGATTAGTATTGCCCCGAATCCCTAATGTGGTATTAAAACCAAGCACACACAAGTATACTTGGGGCCCACAGCAGGCCTCCATTTGTTCACATCTGATTTTGCATCTTTCAATACACTTCTGTGGTTTTTTCGCCTAAGACCTGTACCTTTCTTGCTATATTTCTAGAAACTTTTCTAAATTATTACTGTTTATTCCTAGACAATACATTCCTAGATACTTTTTTATTATCATGAAAGATACTTTTAATGTCTACCCTCTGTTTATTGATATCATAAGCTAGAATTTATGAATATTTATTTTGAATTAGCCACTTAAATAAGTGATTATTAGTTAATATTTAAAAGTATTATTGGTAGTTTTCTTGGTATAAGATCATTTCATTTAAAAATAATTTCGTCTCTTCTAATAGTAATGTGGTTTATTCCTTTTGTCTTATTTCATTTGATAGAGCTTCCTAAAATGTTGAATACTAGTGAGAATAATTATCCACATCACATTCCTGATTATAACAGCAATGCCTTTAACTTTTCACTCCCGTACACACATGCTCCTAGTTATTGTTGAAACACCTTTATCGTGTTTAGGGACCCTCCGTATTTCCCTAATATAATTAGAGTATTCTTATAAATGTCACTTAAATCAAATTAAGTGCATTACAATGTCTATTAGTGAAATCACATAGTTTTGTTCCTTTAATGCACTGTCATAATGAAATATTCTGCCACAGTTTTAATATCTTTGTATTCTTAGAAAAAAATTATGATGGATCACGTTATGATCTTTTCTTAATTCACTTCTGGATTCAGATTTTCAGTATTTCATTTTGAAGTTGTTTCAAGCACGTTCTTGAATGTAATTGGTTCAAAAGATGTGGGCATGCACACCGGAGAGACTGAGATAAAAAAGAGAGGAGTTTATCTGGTTCTGTTATCACAGGTATGATAGCTTTTAAAAATATATTTAGTTGGTTTTAACAGTTTTCTATGGCCTAAATCGTTTGATTAATATAGGCATTAATAATTCTGTAAATGTTAAAGAAACCTCAATTATGAAACCATAGTGCAATTTTAATGGTAAATTTTAACAATCATTTTGTTTTTTTCTACCATTTATTTGTTCAGGTTTCTAACTCTGAGTTAAATTTAGGAAGTTATTATTTTTTAGCATATCAGTGCATATAGATGAAAATCTGAACCTCTAAGTTTAAACAAATTATATTTATAATTTTCCTAATAGCAAGCATAACTATAATTATATCCTTTCTATATTTACTAAAATTGCATATTTTTAAAAGATTTGTTTATTTTATTTTACTATTTGTTTTTAGAGAGAGAGGGCATGGAGGGTGAGAGTGAGAGAAACATCAGTGTGAAGTTGCCTCTTGCATGCTCCCTCTTGGGGACCTGGCCTGCAACCCAGGCATGTGTCCTGACTGGGGATTAAACCAGCGACCCTTTGGTTGGCAAGCTGGTACTCAATCTTCTGAGCCACACCTGTCAGGGCTAAAGTTGCATATTTTTTTTATTGTTCCTCATTCTGAATCAGTGGTTTAGTTAGTTTATTGATCTTTACAAAGAACTAGCTTTTTAATTTTTTTTGTGTTTCTGTTTAATAGTTATTTTTTTATTTTATTGATTTTTAAAGTTTTCTAGCTTAATGATTGTTCATGTGATCTAGACTACCTTTAAAAATTGAAATGATTTATGGATATGTATTTTTCTTAGAGGATAGCTTGTGGGAAATTTTGCTATAAATTGTTGATTATTACAGTGTAATTTTAGCTTTGAGGCAATCATTCACTCAGGGACTATTCAGAAGAGGCTATGGTGATTTCTAAGAGCCTAATTTGTGGGGTCATGGGTTAGTGATTTGTTATTATAGAAATATTATAGAAATCCAATAGAAATATTGGATTTTGGAAGCATCTTGAATTTTTTGTTATATATTCATGTTTTCTTTATGAGTTCATGATTGATTTTCATAAAATTTTCATGAACTAACAAGAAAAATGCATATTCTATATTCTCTTTCCATAATAATGACGTCTAGTTAATCATTAAATCAAACTTGATGGCTCTTTTTGAAATCTATATCTTTGATTATTTTATTGTACTTGATTTGTCTAAGAAATTTCCATACTTTTTTGAGTTGTGATAATCATAATTATGTTATTCTGTATAATGCTTTTAACATTTTCCCTAATTATTTTAATGTGCATATAAACACCTTTATATGCACTTATAGATCTAGTTTGTAAATTATGCTATTTCTAGGCCCTAGACAGGTAGCTTAGTTGGTTAGGATGTTGTCCTGATACACTAAGGTTGCAGGTTCAATCTCGGGTCTGGGAACATACCAGAAACAACCAATTGATGTATGAATAAACAGAACAACAAATTGATGTTTCAATGTCTCTCTCTCAAGTCAATACATTTTTTAAAATGCTATTGCTAGATCATAAATGTATAATATCTTCCTATTGCTAGACATGTACGGTCATCTAAATTTTCAAAGAGTATACATGAAGTCATTATATTTTAAATACACACCGTATGATAGATTAATGGGAAAAAATTCTTGGCCAAATGACACCTATATCTTAAATCTCTGTAGATATACAGAGATACATATGCAACAATGGTATCTGCAGCAATGCAGTTCATTGCTTCCGTGTCTCACTTAAATGTCCTTACATTGCCTACTTTGCTTTAGTCTTTCTGATCCTGTTAAAAATAAAAGTCAGATCATGTTACTCCTGGGCTCCTAACCTTCAATGACTGCCTGCCTTCTTTTGATACAAGCTAAAATCATCATAATGCCTTACAAGGCCTCACTTATCTGGCTCTGTGATTTCTCTGATTGCAACTCATATTTCTGTCTCATCTTTGAACACTTTCGACTCCTGGCTGTTTCTCATTGTGACAGGAATACTCATGCCTCAGGGTCTCTAAAATGAATCTTCCCTCCCTCAGAACTATTGTTCTCTGAGCTAACTTCCCTGGGATATAATAGTTAAATCACTCACTCCACTCCCTCACTTCCCACAGGCCTTTATTTGTAGGTAATTTTCTCAATGAGTCTTTTACTGATCATCCTTTTAAAATTGTAAACCATTCCTTCTTCTACCTCAGCAATATTATCTATTGTACTTCCATTCCCAACACCATTTTTCTCTGCAGTACCTTTCATAGTATATGATGTATTTGCTTTATTAATGTTTATTGCTTTCCCCCCCTTGACAGATTATAAACTCCACAAGAGCAGGGATTTAATGTGTTCCAAGGTTTTGAAACATGCCTTGCACACGATATGCTCTTAAACAAATATTTGTAAAATAAAGGAATAAAATGGACGGATTTATAGTGTAGTCGAAATATACCTTAACAGGAATTTTAAGAGAAAAATAAGTTTCAATACTCATTTTTTAAAATAGAAGGGCACCTACCCTTTCCAGGGTGAAAGTCCTAACTACATATTCAGCAAGTGGTTCCATTTCTACACAAGTTACTTTGAAGTCGCCATAAACTTCAGTATCATCAGGCCAATACTTATAGCATTTAACCTAAATGACAAAAAGACACAGGTTAACCTGAATACCTAACACATAACCAATATGATTTAATTTGAGTGGTAACTCTTCATGTTGCAGATAAAATACAGTTTAAAAAATCTAGCATAATATTCTCCAGATCCTAAGCCAGCCAGAGAAAGGGAAATACCATGTGATTTCACACATATGTGGAACCTAATGAACAAACTGAAATAACAAGCAAAACAGAGACAGATTCACAGATAGAGAGCAGGCTGACAGCTCTGGATATGGGGGTGGTTAGAGGGTGGAGGGATTAAGCAAAATAGGAGAAAGAACTCACGGACACGGACAACAGTGTGTTGATTGTGGAGAGGGGATTGGAGGGAGTGTATGGAGGACAAATAGTAATGGAAAAAATATAATAAAAATAGATTTAAGAAATAGTTTGAAAAATCTATAAATGAGAGAAAACTGTACTTGAACAATCATTAAAACAATAATAAAAAAAGAAAAGCAAAAACAAGAGAAAAATCTATAAATGAGACATCATTTTACATTAAAGAGGAAGACTTTGTGTTATCTCATAAAAATATACAAGCCTGACAATGTAATTAGATTCCAGTAGAAAATCAAAGCTTATTTTATCAATAAATGAGCAATCAATAATTTCTCAGCCATCAAAGCTTCACTTAGGGAAGCAAGCACTCATTTGATAAGCTATGCCTATAATTTTGTTAAACAATTGAATGATATTCTATTTTAAATTTGTTATGGTTTGCTGTTCAAATTATACTCATATTTTATAGCCCTCCCCCCCAAAAAAAAACCCAAAGAAAGAAAGAAACAAAACATTTTTTTTCTTACCCGGCCAACCTCAACTAAATTTGTCACCATCACGATGCAGGCAGACTGTTCTTGCCAGACCATCCTCCAGAAATCATATACTGTTTCATGAACGGGGCCTAGCAAAGAATTAATTTGAATATTACATTATCAGAGACATTTGACAGTTAATAAGACATTTGGTAAGTTAAAAAGTGATGTAAACTAAATAAATGAAAAAGAAAATTGAAGGTCTAACACAAAAAGTCACTGAAAGTACTTCCAATGCACGTCCTATCTAAGGCACACCAGGTAAAAACATAGGCATGTGCAAGTCTGTTTGATTTACCATCTACGTTGTGCTTCCCAGTTCAGAAATATTGGTTCCTCTAGGGTATTTACATCTAAGCGGTGTCAATACATCTTCAAATATATATGAAAACAGGACTGTGCCATCACCAACCCAAAAGTACATATTGCCAATTAAATTTATATACATATCATTTATAAACAGTGCATGCCGAGGGGTTAATGAAGAGATGTCACACATACAGGACACATCTTAATCTTACAGTATAATTTCCAAGCTGCAAAAGCATCTTCTGGGCTTTAGTTATTACCATAAAACTAGAGTATCATTCACTATGGATGACTTTTCTAAATTTAAATAGTTTACATAAACTCAATTACTCCAAAAATATGTGAAAACACTTATAAAATAACCTCTGTCAAAGAGTAATATAGCTTTTGTTTTACTTTCCTCTTTTATGCAGTAGATGTGCAGGTTTTTCTTCTAATGACCCATGGGCAATTTCGAGAGATAACTAAAGGCGTTCTTGTTGTTGATGTTATGATACTTTTATTTCCCAATGTGCCACTGTAACAAATTTCCCCTACTTGTTTCTTATTTTCCATGAAGAAAGAAATTGACCAGGTTCCTTTTAGCCCTATGTTTTGCCTCAGTCTTGACTTGCAAAAAAGATTGCTGGAAGATAGTATAACATCTCATTGTAACGGTACTGGCCTTGGGTACTATTATATTCCAGGCTCACAGACTGCTCCAGAAACAAGGCACTTTATTATGTAAGGTGAGGCTTCCCTTGCTTTCATCAAAAATAGGTAATTTCTCTGCCCAGCACTATTGCCTAGTACTCTGGGATATCAGGATACCAGGAATCCAATCACAAAAACTGCCAGCATGTTTAATTTTACTTGTAATTAAAAACTGTACTTGAAGCCCTGGCTGGTGTAGCTCAGTGGATTGAGCGCAGGCTGCGAACCAGGCATCGCAGGTTCGATTCCCAGTCAGGGCACATGCCTAGGTTGCAGGCCATGCCCCCCGCAACCGCACATTGATGTTTCTCTCTCTCTCTCCCTTCCTCTCTTCCCTCTCTAAAAAAAAATAAATAAAATCTTAAAAAGAAAGTAAAAAAAAAAAACAAAACTGTACTTGAGCAACAACAAAAAAAAGATAATAAATAAAGCTTATATATACATATACTCACATATATTTTGTACAGATAAAACAATTTGTATTATGCAAATGAATAAATAATAGTGTTATTCAGAAGAGACAATCATTTATTTAACTGAGATAAAATTGCAAAAAAAACCCCAAAAACCCACCATATGGACGAATAAGCATGTTTGGTTGTTCTATAACACTTAAAAAGGCAAAGTTTTACCTTGAGTTGCAATGTAGTGACTTGGTCTCTGGTAGCCCTAAAATAGGAGAACAAATTGGTCATCATCTTACATCAGTATCAGAAATAAATGAATGAAGGCATAAAAAGATGAAGACAACCACCTGTTAAGATTAAGTTATAGTAAAAAGTCCAGAAATGAGTAGTGAACTCATAGTTCACTTCTCAAACCTATGTTATCTGAAAGGTAAAGATAAAAAAATAAGTATTTTAAGGGCTCTGATTAGAATATATATTGCACAGTTAAGATTTGTTTGTTAGGGATTAACCTCATAGATTTTCTTTGGTTTCACTAAAATGTTTATGCCTTCATGTTAATCTTTAATCATTCATTCCTGGCAAAACTGTGTTCAGAAAGACCAGTTCTCATTTTATCATCCAAAAGTACAACACACTGCATTACAAATGGACAACAACATATTAGAACCATAAAAAAATAACAGAACATTTCAATGTTAGAGCTGGACAATGCATGTGTGCGTCAAATCAAAGTCCTGCAGAGATTTCATAGAGTATTCCTATTCTGTTAATACATTCAGGAATCTGCCAAAACTGCTTTATGTGTGCTGATACTAATATAATAATTCACACACACATAACTATAGGTACACACATATATAGGAAAAGAAGAGTTTTAAAATACATATCCTATCTTCTTTTCTAATATGCCAAGAACTCTACGTGGTTAAAAACTTAATATTGTTTCAATAAAAAAGTTATTCCTGATAAGGAACAAGCTGTTAGTTGTTATCAATTGGTTTAAATTCCAATGGATCGTGAGTAGATAAAATATTAATGGTATAATAGGGTTGAGCTTTGGATCTGTTGTGTATTTACCAGAGCACTTTAGTAAAAAGCCTTGGGTACAATTTATCCACATCTTGGGTGGGTGACTCAATGCAAATACAAGTGCATATAAACTGAAATCTCCAATCTAGAACTTGATAATGTGAGCATTAAGTTACTGCAAATTTGGAAGTTCTCTATTTCTCAATATACCTACATAGCACAGTATTTTATGAATTTTTTTCAAGCTCCATAAGCATTTCATCTCCTGTTTTTCTTGAAAAATTTACCAATTGCAGGAGACATCTTTTACATATAATAATCTAACAGGACTGTGAAAATTATAAAATTGTGTAATAATCAGCCAAAATACACTGGGGTCTTAACAGAAATACTGGATAAAAACAGCCTCACTGTTAACATGTGAATCACAAAGTAGCATTATAATAAGGCTCCAGTGTATATGTCTTGGCAGAAAACCAAGCTCAAACTAAATTGGTAAGAACAAGTATGAATTTGTCAGAGCACTGTTAATGTGTTTTATTTAAAAAAAATAGACCAAGAACTTAGTTTTCCATGTTAAGGTGTCTAGTAAATTTAAAATATTGAATGAGAGTGAAGTGAGGGTAAAAAATTTAATCAATATAATAAAATTTATTCATTCAAAAATATAAATAATTACAATTCACAAAATAACTATAAAACATGAACTTAATATCATAAAAATATTCTTTCTTTTGGTAAATTAAAAAATATTGGCTCCTAAATTTCTTAAATTTTATAGATGGAAATGTATGCATATATACACTGTAATACTTGATATTTCTACCTTTTGCCTTCCAAATAATGCATATTTTGAACTGATTAATTTAAGCACACTGAGATTTAAATTAGTTTTAAAAATAGCTAAAATTAATGAACACTTAATATGTGTGAGACATTGTGCTAAAAGCTCAACATGTGTCACTTCATTTAATTTTCACAAAAAAGTGATAACATTAAAACTATCATTACCCCCACTTTAAAGATGAGGAAACTGAGGCTCAGATTGATGAAATAACATTTCAATGATTTCCAATGTGATTTTTGAACCAGGAAGTACAAACAAAGAGCCTGTCCTTCTTATATGTAATGTAATATATTGCTTCCTAAACAACATTTTATCTTTCATTTAAAAAATATTTTCAATTAAACAAAGAATATATCTGTAGATGTGTTTTTAACTAAAATTTAATAGAATATATGATTAAAACAAACTTTTTCATTTGTATGATCGATATATATGTGCGATATGTGTACTCGACAAATGAAATTTGGTAATTATTTTGCCTAAGTAATTTTAATACTTCACAAACCAATACCATATAACACAAAATAGTTTCCCTAGCCATTATTCACATCAGAAGTCAAATGTAAAAAGTAAAATTTCAGAAACACTAACACATCATACTATCCAGCTTCTCACATGTTTGGGGAAGGGTAAGAATAAAAGCCAGAAACAGAAATTGTCAACAAATAAAACTCAAGTACGTAAGAAATTGTCAAGAGCTAAAAATGGTCCTGTTTTTCTAAACATAGATAAGGGAAGGAGATAAAGAGATCTTAAGACATGTAAAGGAGTTACAAAGAAATGAACATAGATATACTGTATGAGGCTAATTACGTGAAGCATGCAGAGAAAGCTAGTAGTAAGCATTAGTAATAACTGTAATTAAGAGTAGTTACATTAAATATTTATAATAGGATACTGTTATTTACATATAGTGGTACTTACATCCCTGTACAGCCAAATCTACAGCCCAAACCAAAGTCAGGTGTGAAAGAAAGCACAACAATGTCAGTAAGTACTAGGACGTAGAACAAGGAAAAGTGTACAGTTTGTTCTTTATTTTAAAAAGCTAGCAATACTTTATAGGTAATAACAAGCAAAAGATTCACAAATGCAAGTCAACAAATTGGGCATACTGAACTATAAAAATACTTACATCTATATAGTTGGCATTAATGTAATCTGAAGAAGGATCATCCTCGACAGGTTGCAAAATTACTCTGGAGTGATCATCTAAAATTTATAAATAATAAAATAACAGTTATTAAATATCCCCCTGTTCTGACACGATGCCACTGGTAGAGACTTAGAATAATCCAGTATCTAAATTTCCCAAAGCTCCACTCATTTGAAGAAATTCAAGACCATTAATGATCTTACTACTTATTACAGTTGTAATAGCATTCTATTAATAAAGTTTTACTGACTAACATCTGCATAGTTACGAAGCTTTTAGAAGACATGGTAACTAGTGTCTGGTGAATCATCATTTGAGTCATGCACTTGTCTAAGGAACTAAACTTGCCTTGACTCCTACTCTCACTTCTTACACGTGATTTTAAAGGGCTGGGATCTTTCTGCCTGCACTTCATAGCAAATGAGCCTATCGTGAAGTAGGAAATGGATTTTGATCCTCTGCTCTCAACTTATTTCTTGAGCATCAAGATTATTATACATCAGATCAAGATTATTGTCTCATGTATTCATAAGAAACTTTAAAATAATTTAAATTGAAAAAAGGATGGTCAAGGTAAATAAGTAGCTATTTGCAAGCTAAATTATGTTACTTCCCTCACCTCTTCTGTGGTTTCATATTATGCTATTTATCCATGTACACACATCGAAGAGGTAAGGAGGAAGAAGTCCCTAATGAGAAATAACATGGAGCAATTGGAGTTCAGACAGATTCCAAGGGAATAGTTTGAAGGACGTCATTTATCACTGAAAAGATTTTTCTTTTAATTATTCTGATATTCTCGATCATTTAATAACACCCGTGCATTTGCGTGCAAACATAAAATCACACAGAACTATCTCCATAGGGTGAAGGGTGCGAGTCAATTTAATTAACAAGGATGATGACAATTTTAGTGTCATTACCAACAGCCAGTGCTGTTTTAATATTAAGTCAATTATTTTATAAGGAGATGTGACACCCTCTGGGATTGTCTTAAAATTTAAAACCATATAAAGAAGAATTGCAACTTACTATTTATCTTCTATGCACAATATTTACAGTACATTTGCTACAAATTCTATGAGAACTCACATGCAATAATGTTTCCATATCGGTTTTTTGCTCTATTTTGGTCTTTTTTAGCTACATCCCATGATGCGGACTGTCCTTCGAAGAAGCTCTAGAAAAATAAAGGGAACAAGCAGACTGAATTTAATTCCTTTTCATGAATCAGGTTTGTCTGTTCTGAAGACCAAAGTAGTAATAGCCACTGTCTCCGGGAGGGAATCCTACAGTACTAACCAAGTTCTATTGTCAGAACAAAGCTTATTTGCTGGACTCCCACTTGTTCATCTTGGATTGGACTGAGTTCAAATTAAGGACAAGACACAACTTCAGAAAAAGAAGGACCTTTAAAGTACTTCCAATTTAAGATCCCTATGACTTTGTAAGAAAGAGGTAGAGAAAGCATCAAAAGCTTCAAAACTACTTTTAATGAGTTATCTTTCAAATGTGCTTCCTTTAGCATATATAATGGGGGGACTTGTTTCCCCCATAATTATTCATTAAATCATGTGTAGTACATCACATTTCAGTTTCTTTGAAGATCATGAAAAGGACTGAGTCTCTACAACAAGGGACCATATGAGAATTTTAAAAAAGTCTTCATCTCCAAGAATCTTGGAACAGATGAGTATGTTGACTGGTTTAATTGCCATATGTAGCAATTTAAAATATGGATATAAATTTCTTTTTGCAGAAGAGCTTTAACTTTGCTCAACACAGGAAACAGGGTCTTCAAAGAGTCAACAGTCTTTGAAGTGAGGTACACAGAAATACACATGAAATGAACAAAAAGAACCAGCTCTGCCAGCCTATTATAATTCCTTGCACTAGTTCGTTACCATAGCATTGTGTTTCCGGCAAACATCTAAAACCAACTTTCAAAATTCAAAGACAATTGTATTCACTCCCAAACTGAGTAATTGGCAAAGAAAATGTAATGTTTAGAGAATTCTTCATGTAGTTGGATATATTTTGAATGGTCTTTTTAAGTAAATTATTGCTTGAATTCTTTAACTGTGGGTGTCCGGTGGTACATGCGTGAAGGTGCATGTATGGTGTTACATATGTGGTGGTGGAAGAGCTTCTTTCTCTGCCTCATACTGGTATTTTTCAGTAAGCAACGGTGGCAAATGAACTGTTCCCTTTTTGCTATACATTGTTTATTGGAACGTTGCACTTAAATCACTTCCCTTGCAGTTTAAATCTTGATTATTTTGGTTTGAGTAGGAAAGGGAAACAAGGTTGGCGGAATAATTTCTCAATTCCTTCTTTTGGCTTCTGAACATTTGGATTTGCAGTGTTCTGTTTTTTCTTCCCAATCACCCTCAAAACTAAGAGTGACAACTAGTATATTTAGAACACAAGACTTCGTCCCATTTCTTAACAGAGTGTGAACGAGCAAAGAGGCAGGGTAGTATGGACTGTGTAAGTCTCTAGAATGACAAAGCCTACGGTGATAGAGTAGAACCCAAGGGATCCTGCCATGGATTTTTGACTGAGGAAACAAAAGGTCTAAGAAAGTGGAGTTTAAATAACGTAGTAAAGTAAATTATGGAACTCAACATTTTTAAGTTCTTAAAATGTATCTAGAGCCAGATAGAGCCCCAAGAAGTACCCTTGTCTTTCAATCTGTCTACTTAATCTCCCCATATATACGCTTGATTTTTCACTCAAACACAGGATTAGAGTGTCTACAGAGTATTCAAATCCCTGTTATGTTAAAGGAAGGCAATCTGTTAAATTCCACTGAGTATCATGATTAAAAATAACATTTAACATAGTACTGAAACTTTCACCTCATATTCCTCTTTGAACCCATAGCTGTCTGATGTCTTCATGAGATTAATGTGCTGCAGTAAGTCGGCCACCCTGATGGCTGGGTGCAGCTGTCCCGTCTGGTAAGGGGATTCTGTCCCCTCACAGAGGTAGCGAGGTACATCAAGGAGACGACTGGACTCTGCTGTGGCACTGTGGTTCTCATCTGGCATTTTTTCAGATTCAAGAACATTAAAAAAAAGACAACGTTATCTTGTTTAATATATATCAATGCAAAGAACATTCTTAAGACCGCAAGCTCTTTCTGATAATAGGAGGAAGGGAAAGAAATATAGTAGAGGCCTAGGGCAGCATTCTCATAAATACAAAGCCTTTCACTTCAGCCCAGGGCATGAGGTCAGAGTACATCATGCGTATTTCACCAAGACAACAGATGCTCTGAGATGCAGAAAATAGCTGATCCACTTTTTTAAAAGTGCAATGGGAGATTTTGCTGGGTTCTTACTTTTTTCCTGTATCTGCATTCACAGAAGAATAGAGTGGGACTAGAAGAGCACACTGTCAGTTGGGGAGGCGTTTCGTTGTTGGTTAAATCGAATAAATCCCTTCACACCCATAACCCAGCCTCTCTCTGGGCAACCATCCCACAGGGCTGCTTGTCTTGCCCTTGTGGCCTTACTGTGCCCAGCCCCCTGAGGCTTCTTACCCTGACACTGCAGACTGGGAAACACGGGCATTCTACAGAAGTATCCCCTGGACCCTCTTATGTCGGCTAGCCAGGTCACATGTTATTCATACTCAATCTCTGCCTCTTGGTTTATTATTATTATTGTTGTTGTTGTTTTTATCACTAATATATTTGGATTCTTCTGGCTACTGTGTAAAAGAAACCAGTGTATTTCTCTGGGGCAAAGCATGTAGGTCCTTCCTCTGGAATTCTTCCTGGGCCCACCCAGGCAGAGCTACACAGCTCCTGCTTTATGTTCTCATGATCTCTCATTCTACATTCATTTCATTTATTTTATATTTTAATAATTCATTTCCTGGTCTTTTATCTTTACTAAACTCTTAACACTTAGAGTGTAGAGACAGTCATTTTTTTTTATGCCTAGTCCCTGGTGCAAAGCAGTCAATAAACATTTCAATGAACGAATTAGTTACAATCAGCTGAATCCCTTACCACCCACATTTAAGTGTAGGCCCATCCCAATTGTGTTATATTAGCTTAAAATGAAAAGAAACTTTAAGCATCTTTCTGTCATAAGGAGGAAGAAAAAAAACAAGAACATTTTACCTATGAAGAATAAATATTATTTTAATGACCATAGTACTAATCATTACAATGAGAAAAAGCATGCTTATATTTATCACATTTAAACTTACCACTTTAAAAAAAATGTTTTAAGGGGTGTTACTGAGAAAAGCATTATATTGCCAGGCTCATTAACAGAAGAGAAAGTACACTCTTAGGGGAACTTTTGTTTTTAATGATAATGCATACTGTAGAGAACGATACTTAATTAACAGTGAAACATATTTCAAATGCTGGTACATTTGCCTGTTCTATCACCAACTCTACAAATAGGATATGGCAAAAAATGAATTGTTGTCCCCATGATAAACATTTTTTCTTCCTGGAGAAGGAAAAAAAAAAGAACCCCACAATCAGATTTGTGTGCTTCTATAATTTAGCTTGATTGCATTTACTTTACTTTGTCTTACTAGGCTGAATGCATTATTTTTTTTTTGCATTTCCTTCTAAAATACCACAATGAATCAAAAGCACTCCTGATGGATTCCGTTCTGAACTAATCACCCAAATGAATTAATGCCCTTTATTCAACTTTTACCCACCCCTCTATACACAAACATTTGATAGCAAACATATTCATGAGATTTCCTTCTTGTATGAGACTATACTCCATTGATCTATCTCTGCTAAAATAATACAACTGATAGACTGACATAAAGCATCTATATATCTCTCCTGTAAATTTAATCGAAAGGCACCAATTTGGGCACTACACAGCTTAGGATGAGATGAGGACAGATAAAGTCAGTGAGGTGAAGTGCAACCACCTAAGGGGCTCTGTGGAGTGGCCCCAGGGCTCATACGGCACCTGCTGGAGCAGCAGGATATTGACATTTGTAAAAGGCCCCATGAGAAACACAGAATTCACCCACATTCCAAATCTTACACAATTGTGTCCCAGTATGAAATGTCTTTTGTTTTGCATTAAGCTTTAACACAGTAGTACAATGAGCAGTATTCTTTAAAATAATCACATGAATTATTAATGTCAATACATTTCCATCTCATTAAAACCACCTAATAATGTGACTAGCAGTGAGAGTACATGTACTAATCATTATCCGTATTACACATTTAATAATAATTTTAAGTATTTCCTTGATGGAAAGGTTTTCTAGAGTTCTTTGCAATACACTTACCAGTAATAGGGACTTTAACCCAAAGAAGCAGTAAAACACAAAAAACAAATATATGAATTACCATGAAAAGTTTCTAAGCTCTTTTTAAATCAGTGAGTAGATACAAATATCAAGCAATATTTGAAATGCCTTCAAGATTGCTTTATAAACACAAAATCACTTGGATGCAAAACTATAAAATTCACGATTCCAAGAATGATGAAAAATGCAACAAATCATTTTTTACATCTGATATGATTAATGAGATCTAGTTTTTAAACAATAATTTTTTTAAAAATTAAACAACTCAACTTTCAAAGTGACATAAAATTCATAATGGCTGTTTATATGAACAGATTTGAGGACTCTATTGTGTTAACTCCAGCCTTCTTTCAACAGAAATGTCCCTTTTCACAGGGAATATTATTATCACAACATTTTAAACTCTACAGTTTTTAAAAACTCATCTATCATCTCATTTTCTTTTTTCAAAACTTTGTGAAAAAAGTATGGTAGGGATTATCATATTGCTTTACAGATAGGAAAGAAAAGACGAAAAGTATTTTCATGAGTTTATACTGCATGTCCACAGCACTGCTAGATGTGACCCCAACTCTATTTACATGTCCTTAACATACTACTGTAACACAATTTTAACAATTAGGCAGCTATGGTTTCCAGTGCATTATTAACATTTTCATTGAATTTCACTTATTAATTGGATGCTGACAGGCTTCTAGAGTGCTCAGCAAGGATGGTAATTTCAGAGGCATTTGCTGCCTTGGCAAGGATGGTGATTCCTGACTTCTCCCTAAACAGTAGGGCTGCCCCCTGGACAGATCCCTCAGTTTGCTCCCATACCTCTGATGGTGTGGGCATTAAAGGGAGAGTGCTATCAGCAACAGAGAACACTGACTTCTGATTTTTTTAGAATATATAATTTTAACTTTAAATAAATTGTAGTGAAAAAGAGGTGCATTTTGGTTAACTGAGTTAGTGTAACTGTTCCAAAATATTTTGAAAATGGAAATGAATGTTGAATACATGGATAATAAAGCATGCATAAAATGCAAACTAAAGTTTTATGTTCACAAGAAATTTATATATAAGACATGAAAACTGGGAGCTTTTCACATGTTTCTGGCAACTTCTACATTTCTTCGGCTAAATCTTAACATTAGAAACACAGGATTAAGACTGATGTATAACTTGTGGGCCCTGGCTGGTGCAGCTCAGTGGACTGAGCTCGGGCTGCGAACCAGGCATCGCAGGTTCGATTCCCAGTCAGGGCACATGCCTAGGTTGCAGGCCATGTCCCCCGGCAACCACACATTGATGTTTCTCTTTCCCTCTCTCTCCCTCTCTCTCCCTCTCTTTCTCCTTCCCTTCCCTCTCTAAAAATGAATAAATAAAATCTTAAAAAAAAAAAAGACTGATGTATAACTTGTGAACATATAAGCAAATGGTCATCAATCATTGCTGTAAAATCAGTCAAAGAATATGGTACAAACTGAAATAAAACTCATTCCATTCTTAAATATGTAATTAGATTACAATTTAATGTAATTTTATACCTGAAAAGGACTTATTTATTGCTAGTAATACAGAATGTCTTAGGTGTTATATAGTAACTATAATATCAGGAGGATTTAGGAAATCTCTTTCCATCAAAATCCTTACATACAAACAAATTATTCATGTAGTGTTGGTCCCTGACACATGTGCATTTGGGTTCATTCTATTAACCTGCATAGATAAACATACATCTTACATTGTGGGCCACTGTACTTTTGCCCCAATCTAACAGAACCAGGAATTGATGAACATGATGCTTCAGAAGAGCATATGTCACTAATTTGAAATCTACTAGCTGGGTTGACCATGGTTGTTCTCTTTGATAAAGTGATGGCTATATATTTTAAATCAAGCTGCTCCCTGAACAGCAAATAATAACTCTGTTGACAAAATTACAACCCATGCAAGGAGATGTGATCCATGCAAAGAAAAATGATGAAGTAGCAGGGTCTCACCTAACACAGCGGTCGGCACAAGCGGATCATTGGGCACTGTGTGGGAAAACAAAGCTCGTGAAGGAATGTGTTGCCCTAAAGGAGTATTTTACTCTCTTTTCCCCTTTAAAATATATTTATGTTTTCTTAAGAAATGTAATTATTAGACATGCTTTGGTTAATGTATCCTGAAAAATTAAAATTCTTTTTCAGCTTGGGTTATTACAAAATAAGAAAGGTGTATCTATAATTATAGTTCAGTATTCTGCTCCATTTAAAAAGCCAGGATGATTCAACTTGACATTATAAAAATTATAAAACTAGGGGAGAAACCTGTGAATTTTAGATCAAGTGCATAAAACTTAGAGAAATAATTACCTCATATTTGTTCCCAATAAATTTGATTTTAGTTAACTGTGGGAAACAGATTTAACCCTTGAATCTACACTACTGAACTTACACTACTGAATCCAAACTTCCCAGTAAGGTACAAACCTAGGCAATAGAAAAGTATGGAGAACAAACATGCTCTCAAATCCTAAACAGATTAACTATTAAATAAAGTTGTTAGGTGGCACATCTATGTTTTCAGGCAAACTTACTTTCAGCAGTAATATTTATGTTCTTTTCTATTATTTATTTTACAGTGAAATAAAAATAAAATAGATCAGAAAGTCCCTATCATGATTAAAATTAAATTCAAAAACGACTATAACCTTTCTAACTACTTTGGTTAGACATGTAACAAGGGAAATAATGGGCTGCATTTAGGGACAGTAATGCCTGGAATTTTCACCAAGCTGAACAAAATAAAAAAAAAACTTCCCTTTCTGAAAAGAAGTAAACATATACAACCTGCAAACACTTTATTTTCTCAACCTTATCACAACATACGTTTATAATCTGTATAAGAAATAATACTTCTATTGTCATCTTCCCTTACATATGTTTTCCAAACTGAAGTAAGCATACCTCCGCTATCTGTGGCAGAATGCCCATATATACAAGGCCAAGGATAAACATGATTTTCTTTTGTCAAGCATCAATTTTACATGAGGATTTGAAGAAACAGAGTCAGATAATTTAACTTAAATTTAGGTAAACACAGGGTTATAGAAAAAATATAAAATTCACCAGAAATTTGAAGATAAACTAATATTGATGGTGGGGTAATTAATCAAATCATCTGCCATTAGACAGTACTTCAGTGGAAATATTTTAAAAGCCCTACTTCATAGATCAACATTAGGAATTCTTAACATGGACAGAGGGATGGATAAGTTGATAAACAGATGAATGGATGAATGGATGGATTTCACTATTTCATGCCAATCCCCTAATTCAAGTAAATTTTGGACTTCACACCAGCTACTAAAGAGCATGTAGTTCCTCTTTCCCCTAGTTAATTTTTTGTTACTAAAATTCTCCAGGAGTCTATACAATATTTTGATAGAATAATTTTATCCATGCCAAGAATTCTCAGAAAATGTATGATGTTTCTTATCTCACAAAAAACTTTATCTTGCACAAAGGAAGTCTCAAATGGTAAAATAACTATGAATCTGACACAAACTAATTTTATGTGGGCCATCAAGTATATTAAAGCAATAAAATATGATTTGGTCTGAGTGGTATATATGAATATCTCATGATCATACAGTAATAAAATTCATGCAGGTTGAAGTTACAGTAAATCTAGTATCAAGACTAAAAATGAGTTCTTATAAATTCTATAATATTATCTATTGCCCTTTTTCTTCTAGCTATTACTTCTGTTTTTCTTACTTTCTCTCGTTATTCAAAAGATGTGTTGGCCACAGAGTGCACTAAAAGAGCTTTGAAAATCATGTATGAAAATTTTAATGAAGAACTTACATCTTGGACTAAAATTATGTTGGTCCATGAAGGTGATGGAAAGAGGATCTTCTGCATGCAGAGTGCTCTGATCAGCATAACTTCGATCCATTGCATTCACCATGTGGGTCATCTCCTGTCGGGTGTTTCCCATGGCATCTTTGCGTTTTTTAGCAAGCTTGCTGCCAAAGCAAATACAAAAGGGAAACCTTAATGTGAAGCTTGAAGGAGAGTTGACAGCAGTAGTAAGTGGTTCTGGAATGTCCAAGGGTAATGATACAGATGTGGGTTACAAATAACTTAGGTCATAATTTTTGGAATTGTTTGACATTCAAACAATCTTTGTTGCTTGCTATAAAACTAGTTTGTCATTTGGGTATTTCAACATTCAAACTGTCAGTCCCAAACTTTTATTTCTTATATTTTATCATTAAAATAGAGTATTATAAAACATAATTACACTTTATTAAAGCCATAACTGAGTACTTCCTTATTAGAGTTGTTCAAGAAAAATTTTAGATAAAGCTAAATTCTGGTATTCCTCCTGGATGATTAATTCTTTTATCAACTCCCATTCCTCATTGTTTTATTACTCAGTAACAATGCAACATGTGTAGCATGAACTTATTTAACAATATGTTTACAACATTAATCCAAGCCTCACCTGGACAACACTTGTAAAATCAAGCATAGCTAGATATAAAGCAAATACACAGGAATATATGGAGAAATTACATTCTGTATAAGAAAACTGGACATATTACACAAATGATTATAATCTTGAATTACAGACATGGTCACATCCTAAAAGCGTGTTTTAGAATCACATGGCAGAGTATCCACTATAGAAATTCCTTATAAATTATGCAGGGCAAATGACTCAGGGGGCTTGCAAATAATGGAGGTAGACTTTTCAGCTAATCAAATAATGAAATCTTTATCTTACATATCAAAGATATGAAATACATTCTGATACTCTGTGACCATTACACATGAAATGTAATAAAAAACTATTAAAGGTAGATAAAACATTAATATCACACTAACAAGGCAATTTATATGATATAAGTAAAGGCATTCTAAAAGTTTGTAGTAGCCAGATTATGTTTCTAAATTTATGGCATCAATTTATGTGGCTTGGAAATATTCTTTAGCAATTTTCAGAATACCATTTCTCAGCTAGATTATTAGCTAGGACATATTCTTCTGATTCTCATTAGTATCTATACTAGAGTAAATATTCTACAAATACCTTTTTAAGGCCTCATTTAATAGTTGTATTTTATGTCCGAAGGCTGTTCCTTTAAAAGATTATCCTAGCAATGTAAGAGCTACTCCTAAATAGAATTTTTTTCCCCCTAAGAATCATAATACTTGACTTTAGGGGTTTTATGCCCAACATATGAACACAGCAGATATGACACCTAAATGAGACAGTCATAAATAAAGCTTTAAGGATCAAAATTGCATTACTATTCTTCTTTAGAAATAATGCTAACGATAGTACTAGTGGTAAGAAAACAATGACAAAAGTATGAGAAGAATTACCATCACCAACACCACCATTACTGCTACTAACTACACCATTAGTACCACTACCATCACCACCACCATTTATTAGCAATATTTGCTCTATTCATCGAAAGTGAAAAGGTTGTCTCGTTTTTTCTAGGTTACACAGTAAAATCCCCATAAAGACCTGACATATTGCAGATAGGAACTGCAAATGCGTGTGGCTGCCAGTGGTAGGCCGCTGTTTGGGTGGGGATGGGGGAGAACTGCACAGCAGTGTGGGGCGACCTCTCTAGGTGACTGTTGGCATTTGATCCCAGTACTGAGCTGCTGATTTTTAAGTTATATTTAAAGAGAAGTAATTAATCTGAATATTTATGTTAAATTTTTGGATTTTTCCTCACTGCTTTTGTTTTTTTTGAAAGAGTGCATGAAGCAAATTAAATACCAGCAGGTCCTATTTTAGTTCATAGACCACTTTTCAAACTTACCTCTGTGGTGTCTTATAGGATATTTGTTCTTTGACCTACAATGCTCTTTTACCTCTATGATCTGGTTAACTTGTATTCTGTTTCACTTCAACAAGGGAGGCTTCTCTACTGATTCCAACAACCTGTTTCAGGTTAGGTTTCCCTGCTAGGTGTGTTTAAAACAGTGTTTTCTGCCTCTAATAACACTCATCACTTATCATTGCAAGTGTGCTTTTAATTGTTTTCCCCACTGTGTGTTCCATGAAGGGAAGAACCATCTGCATATTTCTCCCACTTAGAGCAGAGTCTGACACAGAGCAGGTATTCAAATACTTGCTGAATGGATGGATTAGCCCTGTTATATGCTTTGCACTTTTCCTTTGCTAATTCAATTAATTCTCAGACCGACCCGCTGAAAAGGCATGAGAATTCTAATTGTATAGATGAGTTTACTGAGGCTCAGACAAGCTAAATAACTTGCCTAAGGTTACTTATCTAATAAGCAGTGAAAAATGACTTGTTTTCAAGTCCCATACTCTTATACTATATCCAGTTGCTGACATTTATTAATGCAGCATAATAACGTCTACTATAATAAAAGCATCTACTTAATTTACAAGTTAAAAATTCTTACGAATTTGAGAAGAGGAATGTGAATGCAGCACACATTTTTGACACTTTAAAATTTTGAAACAGCAAATTAGATTGTTTAAGAAGTAACTCTGAGTCTTTCTTTGCTGGGCAAGAAGAAAGAAAAATTCATTTCCCTAAAAATTCAAGAGATTGAATCAGATAAAAATAACTACTTGAAATATGAATTAAAAATGTTAAAATTTTGAAGATAGGAAGTTCAAAGCAAATAGAAAAGACATGTATAGACTTTGAGGCTTTAATTTAAAAAATCTATAGTTTATGCATGTTTCATGAGTAAGGAAAAATATAAAGTAATGAATTTGTCAAATTCATGACAGATGAAAGTTTTCATGGCAATGAAGGATCTTGACTTTTTAGATCTACAAACCTCTATCAGTTGTCAACTTACAGGGAACTAGATGTTTGTTAACATCTGCCAATCAACCATCACCAGCTTTGTTCTAATAACAATTCTCACAACAACACTGTGAGGTACACTTTAATTCAGATTATTACAAAACAGATAAAAATTAACAACAGAATTAGGTGTTTTGGTCGAGAACTGAGAGTTACTATGATGTCAATGAGAATGTTAGCTCAAAGGTCACATTGGATTTACTTTTAAATTCGAATTTAATGTATTACTGCTTTTATTTTTTAAAAATCATCTAATTCAGATTAGCTTCACTAGGTATGTTTAAGCAGCTTTTAACAGCATATCTCCATGACATTCTTTCTAATTATAATTAATGATGCCAGTGTTCCTAAGTATTATAATAACAGTATCATAACTTACTACCTAGCCTAGAATACTGGAATGTTATCTATCCACTAAAAAGGCAACCCTATTCTAACATTATGAATATACAGAGTTAATAGAAAGCTTATTGATATTCTCTCAATAAAATACTTAATGATTTCTGTGTTTGATGCTTTGTCTCCCTCAGCAACAAGCATATATAATGTGTACTTCAGGACAGTTAAGCAATTCATTCTGCAACTACTTGAGTTTGACAGATGTGCAAATGACTTTCATTATCAAAGCAGCCAACAGCATAAACTTCTGCAGGTGGATATATGGGTAGGCTATAAAGAGGGAAAGTGCTCCATCATTATATGAAATGGTACAGTTAATTACCTTTGGCTTCATCTAACATGATTTAACAAGGATATTATGATTCATCACGATAAGCGAGGAACATTGTTAGTTTACACCTGCTTGTTTAGCGGATTTTAAGAAGGCAAATGTTTATAATATTTAAAAAGGTTGCCAGAATTCTGTTTTAGTCATTAAGACTCAACAAATTTTGTTGTAAAGCTAGCTTAAATTTACTTAGTGAAACAAATAGTGTGGGACCTAAACGTTCACAATCACGATCCTTAAGCCTTAAAAGTTGGTGGATCAATGTTGATCAAGCAATGTCCATGAATACTTTGTTGTCTTACTCCTTTGGACTGGACGAATATCCTGGTCTCCAAGGTAATAAACTGAAAATGACTAGGGAAATAAGAGTGAACAATAGTCTCCACCCTTATTCAAACTAGTATTTCATACCTAATTACAGAATGAGTTAAGACTTTGGAAGAGAAAAGGACGTATGTGACACCCATGTGTGTCTCGTATAGGTAGAAGAAACTTTCCCCACCATTGGCCATGGTTTTTTAAAAATAATAATCCTATTTAAGTTAAAAAGAAATAATGATTTCCTTCTCTAAGAAGGAATTTTTATTTCTTTGCCACTGCAATATCATGATTTTACCCATTTGTTTTCATAAGAGTATATTGATGACCTAGACAGCCAGACCAAAGCTGTTCATTTTAAAGTTATAGCCCATCTTGGATTTCTGGAATTGTGTAGATGAACGTTTTCACAGTAAGTTCTGACATGACTTGCATCCTGTGAAGGCACTTTTGTTTGTTCTTCTATGAACACATCATTTTTATATTTTTTGTGAAATATAATTAGTGTTACGTAAAGATAGGAATTAGTGAGTTCCAACCACTATCCCTACCACACGAGTGAGGTATCATATTGATGATTTACAGGTTTGATTTAAGTAAATAAATGATGCTTTTGGTTGTAGACTAAAGCTACTCATGGAAAATTGAAAATTAAAATTAGAAGTAGCTGAATATACATAAATGCAATATCCCTTTTTAAAAAGATTAACAAAATAATTTAATAGGTAAACTTTATAATTTGGGTCCAGAAAAAAAATGTTTTGAAATGTCACTAAAATTGCAAACATCCTGTGGGTTTTTCTTATTTCCTTTTTGTTTTGTTTTTGAAAAGGGATATTGCATCTTTAACACATGTAAAGTTGTATATCACCCATTTTCTACTTACAGGTAGTAGGAGTAAGAATAGTAGCTCCTCCTGGCAAGCAAATCACAGACAGTGGAAAAAGAGAAGCAATGGTGAATGAAAAGCGTGACTCCGTCACATTCAATAAAGCAGAAAAATGTGCGTTAAAATTAAAATGAAATAAAATAAAATTCATGTTTTTGTTTTTTTGGTTTGCATTTCAATTTGCTCATGCATTGGTTAGATACCTTTTGCCATGCAATTAGACGGATATGCAATTGAAAAATAAAATTTAAAATACATAATTTGGGAAAAAATAACATGCTGACATTTCTTTTGTAGCCAAAAAAGAAAAAAAGAAAAAGTAAATGGATTGTGTATCTTCGACATGCAGTTACGCACATCATCCATTACCATCTAAATGTCATGACAGATGGAACAGCTGTGTATAGAACTTGTACACTAAATGATTATTTTTCTTTAGATATAAAACATAAAGATCTATTAGGTTAATATAGAATATATGCAGAATGACACCTAAAATTTTTATAAACAAGTCATTATATCTTAATGGTTCACAGGTACATACATATATTATGTGAATATACATATGCACCACACACTATATACACACACAATATGTCTACAGTAGATGTATGTGACCAGGATATCATACACAGACATTTACTGTATTGAAACATAATTTCAAATTTATGTTTTGAATCATTAAATTATTCATGCTGCGCATTTAAAATATAATACATAACCAATGAAATAATGATATACATTTGGAAATAATTCAAAAGCAATTAAATTAAAAAATGGCATTGCGTTTTGAAAGATGCAATATCCCTTTTCTTAGCCTAAAAACTTACTTTATATATACCCTCAGCTGTAGAATTTTACTAAATTGAATTCCAAACCATTTCTTTACACAACAACCAAAAATGCACACAATGTTTTTTTGACATGAAAAATATACCAATGTATATTAATATTCCCAGTAAGGGATAAAATCTTGAGAAACATAATAATTTCTCATAAAAATAAAGATAATAAAAGACTAAATATTTTGCCTTTCCATTATTTTTATTATACATTTGTGTATTAAAAGGCTAAGTGTGTTATATACTGAAATTGTTTCCCTAAATTTGATGCTGCTCAATATTGTTATAATATCTATGATTTTGTGTATATATAATAAACATAGTTGTGATTAAATCATACAGGATAAGTGTACGGCACACAACATATGAGTAAAAGGCATTAAAAAATTGCTTAGATACAAATGGGATTCAAGTAATCTAGTTATATATTGTAATGGAATATATCTAAATATGTAACTTTATCTATAAAATTGCTAGTCATGGAGGTGATGAGGAAGAGAAACAAAAGCCCTAGCATACTCTCTACCAAAAGACAATCAATTAAAGCATAACGATGAAAACTCAAATATTCAACATTTTCATTGAGGCTCATTTATCCGACCATTTAAAATATGAACCAGAAAAGAATTTCTTACATTGTGCAATTATAGCGAGTTGCCAGAGCGTAACCCTCCCCCCAATCATGCTTAGAGACTGTTTTGGTATTCTTCTTGAGACTTATTTTTCAATTTTTTCTGTTATTTCTAAAACAGAAAGCCATGGATAAGATAGACTCCAATAACAAATAAGTGTTTTCAAGTACATAATAAAACTGATCATTTGACCCAATTTTAACTAAATGAGAACATAATCAGAGGCTATGTCCAATCCGAAGTGAACTGGACTGATTTTAATTGTGAAGCAAAGTTGACTTAACTCTCTTAACTGTTTGGTGTAGTTAACCCTCCAAGTATAAATTTACAGTATAAAGAGAGATAAGATCTGGAGGTTATATTCAATACTTTACTGATCTTGACTGGCAAATTTGTATTACTAAATACTTAAATCTTCCTTTCTCAAATAGGATGTATTTTCCAACCACAGAGGTAGACAACAGCAAAAAGAGAAAGCACTATTGGGGAAAGCACGTATGTAGCTAATTTAACACAAAATACTATAATGCATACCTAATGTTTCTAATGCAGATGTGTCTTCTCCAACATATATATCTCCAGGAAATAATTGTAAAGAGGCAATATATTAAAATAAACTCTGATGGAATCATTAAACATGTAGTATGAATCTTATCTATATTGTTAATGATTTACTTGGAGTATAAAATAATAATCACAATAGTATATTATATGATTTAATATAATATAATCAATAGCATTTATTATATTATTCAATATAATTCATAAATTATAAACACTTCTAGACACAAAACTATTTTGGGCTGTAGTCCGCATGTAAAGATGTTTTTTAAGAAGTCCTTCCCAATTGTAGTATTATCTAAAACATGTGATTGGAAGGATGAGAGAGTTGTATTAGTTTCTAAGACAATGCCTGACAGACAATGACACAGTACAGAATAAAACAAAATTCAAATTATAAAAACTGTATACTTTTAAAATGTTTCAGGAGTGTAATTTAACCTCCAAGCTAGAGTTCATTTGAAATTCTAGTGAGTCTTAATATCTGCATATAAATCTAGAAGATGACAATATTAGTTGATATAGTAGAAAAGGCTAATGCTCAATTTTTTAAAAATTGACTTTTCATATTAAAATGCCAAATACTCAGTGAATATTTAATGTACAACTTCACAAAATAATGTTTACATTCCTCTCATATCTTATTTATAGCCAGTATTTAGAAAAGTAGAGTATGAAATAATTCATAGACCATAACCCAAATATTATGATAAATTATTATTTCGTCATTCTGAATAAACAACACTTGACATTCAAGATAAACTGATATCTCAAGTATCTTTGTATTTGAAAAATTTAAATTCATACACTAATTTAAAGGTTAATATGGCAAAAACAGATATTTATATCTGATATTAAACTACGAATAACCAATAAAAATTTATTTGAGAAGCCTGAGAAATAGGCTCAGGTGCGGACAACATGGTCAAAATGCAATTCTTCCACATTCAATTCTCTAATTTAAGAGAGCTTGAGGAAACAAAAAAGTGGTTGACATCTAGTCAGATAAGTGAGTGAAACAGAACAAAATTAGGCCTTACCTCTTTTTTACAATTAATACGACAACTAGGAGGAGGAGGATGAACACCAAAATTCCAGCACTAATTCCTGCTATTTTCACCACTCTGTCTGTCTGCTTTGCTGGGTCTGGAATCACTTCTGGTTCTTCTGTTGCTGCAGCTAAATGAACCAAAAAAAAAAAAAAAAAGTTTACTAAAAGCAGCTAATTATCACAGAAAGGAAACTGCGAACCATTACAAAAGGCAACATGTTTATCTGAATAAAAATAGCCTGCAAGTATAAATTCAGAAGTGTATTAAACTACAGCATGGGAGATACAGGGTCAAGTTAAGAAGGGAAAAGCTTTCTGAATAGGGATTAACACAAAGAATAAAACAAAAGTCTAGACATAACTACTAAAGGAAATGCTAAAAGATTTTTCTCCAAATGTCTTTACAAATGAGAACACAAGATTTTTCAGTCAGTACATGGGAAAGAGATGGGGTCAGACTTAGACTCATTTGTTTACTGTTTCGTTCAGCAAACCCCTCTCCACTCAAGTACAGGGTGCTGTGGTAGGCCCTTTAAGGTTCTGTGAGTGGCACTGGTCTGGCACACAAGTGGTTAAGTCAAATAAATGTCTAATAGAACTGCTGAAAGTGTGAGTTTATAATCTGGTATATACAACTTGAAATGAATCACTGGTTTGGGGAACAGAAAAAATAAGAAAAGTAAAACAGATATACCAAGAAATATTTCACATTCTTGTAATAAATAAAACCCATACAGTAAACGTGGAAAACCAAACGTTGAGAAGATAAAATCTTAAAAAAGAATGTTTTATATATGTTCACTTCCTTTCTTTCCTGAAGTCACCACCATCCCCCATATACACACATACTAGTAATTATAATCTTTAATCAATTTACAAGCTCTCTGAAGACATTTTCCTTTTAAAAATTGGCAAGGAAAGTATTATTATCTATATTGTACATAAAATATTGAAGCTTAGAGAGATGAAGAGAGATATAAATTGCTCAAAAACAGAGACAAAATCTAGCATATCATCTATCTTCTCAAGGAGCAGTTCTCAACATTTCCAGATCCACAGCCTCTCCTGCTAAGAACGTGTGTGACAAGAACACAGCCAATTCTTAGAAATAAGCACTTTTGGGAAGCTGCCTTCAAGGGCCGTTCAGAGTCAAGGAATGGTAGCTGAGTGAACAAGCAAACACATCCCTAAAACTAACTTTATATCTTTCCAACAAATACCTTGCTAATTCTGCCTCTCTCCATTCCAATCCTCTCCTCTTTAGATTCTCTGTCTTGGCTTCTTCGCCCCACCCTCCACTTTCAGCCCCCAGTTCTGCACATCTAAATACCTGCTCCAGTTTTCCAACCAGCCCGTTTCACTTAAAAGGGGATTGACATAAGGTTGCTAAATTTAATTTTTCCAGGTAGGCCAGTGAAAAGGACTAATGCATCTAATATTAACATCATTTTATAAAATGATAATTTAAAGCTGAACCAGTATGAAACATGCTTTTTATAAACGGTTAGAGAGAATGGTTAACTTTGCAAAACAATTCACTATAACTGTCTCACTGTCTTTATCTTATTTCAACTGGATAAAATAAAGCTTCCACCTGGAACACTATTTGGTAACTATTATTTTCAAATAGGAAAACCGAGCCCTCAGCTTTTTTCTTTTAGTAAGAAAGGGGTTTTTCCTGTCCAATTTGATACTTTCCACATATGCAAGCTTCAGGGAATTTCCAGGCTCATTAATTATGAATAGAGGTAGTTCACTGTTTACCACATTTCTAATTCCATGTTATGGTTCAATTCATCAAAACATGTATTAAATATATTGGAGATCTCCCTTCCCAAAAGAAACTTTAGAAATATATAGATAATGTATTATAGAATCATACGTCTGAAATTGATATAATTTTAAGAACCAATGTCACACCAATGAATTCAATAAAAATTTAAAAAAGATATATACACCCATAATAAAGACAGGAAATAGATTTTAAAGTTGCATATGAAGCTAAAAAGAACATTGCTTGTAATTCTCAAAATAAATATGTTTCACACAGTTACCACTTCAAACAGAAAGACAGGATGTTTGCTATAGAAATCTCTAGAAAAAAAAACATTAGTCCAGGCAACAAATCCTCATTATCCACTAATTAAAACTTATTTTCATCAAGTTCTACGTTACACTTAGTTTTCAGAGAGTAATCCCTTCTGAAACTTTAAAAGACCAGTTCTTGTTCAATGAGGTAAACGTATATTTAACTTAACATTGTAATTCAAGAAAATATTCTATTATGGGATAAATTTCTAGAGACATTATTACATAAGTAGCATGTTTTCATAATCTTCAGAACTGCTAAGCCGCATCAGAAGCAAGAAGACTTCATAATATACTCAGGTGTAAACAAATTCACATCATAAAGTATGAACAGCCAGCCTTAATACTAGCTGGGTCGAATAACTAAATAACCAGATAGACATGAAGGTGATGGGTAAACAATTTCAAATTCAGAGCTTTAAACATTTTTTTAAGTTTTATTAAATAATATAAATTTGCTAAGGAATTAATTTAAAAATATTTCCAGGAATGAAAAGCCAAATCTAAACATAAATTTCTGACCCAAAGAAAGGTACTGATAACCTTGAGGTTGTATTCAGGATATAAGACTCATAATCTATTATGCAAAACTGATTACTTTATGGTCACAGTCTATATGTCTTTGTTAAACACTGGATTTCAATAAATATTTACTGAATGGTTAAAAAAGAAAATAGAAGGACTCATGGACAGGCACAACAGTGTGGTGATCGTGGTGGGGAGGGGCTAAGGGGATAAACTGTAATGGAAAAAAATACGATAAAAGAAATATAAAAAATGAAAATTAAAACACCAAGTTCATTCATGTGGGTTGAGTAAGGGTACTTGTGTGTCATAATTTTAACTTTCGTGCAAGGAGTTGTTCATCAATGCTTCAACATCATTACTAAACTTGAGAACAGAAGGCTAATGCAGCTCTCCCTAGGAACATACGATTTGGTGGCTGTTTCCCCTGGATTGGGAATCCTCCTCAAATTCTTAGCTATAAAATGTATTATTATTATTTCTACTACTGGGGCTACTAAGAGTATTTTTATTAAATGTCTGCATAAATGTATCACTTTAGATACTTTAATCAAACATATTTTTCTAAGTTCTTGACCTAATAGAACTAAGGAATATAAATAGCCTATCTAAAATCATTCAAGCTTAGAAAATTCATTAACAGAAACACAAGCAGTAGCTCCTAAGTGAACATTTTCTGTTTTCTTAAAAAAAAAAAAGAGCACAGAGCTATTATAGTCACTGCACCCCTGAGCCCTGTTTATAATTTGAACACATAGGCAAAGGCAACATGGAGCACCTTTTTCAGAAATAATTTCCTTTGCCATAAATCTTCACCTTTTTATCTGTCAGAGAATATTCAGAGTCCCTGGTGTTCTGAAGCCAAGAGCAGCATAATTTATTGGACAGTGGGAAAAACCAAGGCAGTATTTCATTTTTATTGTGCAAATTTTTGAGATGCTTTTTATTTTTGCAAAAATAGCTAAAGCAACTTTATAAATTGTGTTCTTCTACTACTTAAAAATAATTTACCTAACACAATTAGGTAAAAAAAAAAACCTACACAAATTCTTCAAAATTTACTTACAAAGTCAAATTATTTAATAGCTGAAATCATACAAAAACATCTTCCATTTTTATGAAGGATATTAGTGATAGAAGCCTCTAAGTATAATATATTGGGTAATCTCACAGAAGCTTTTGAGATACCATCATTCTGCAAATTCTGCAAATCCTCTAGGTCTGGGGTCCCCAACCTCAGGGCCACGGACCCCTATCAATCCATGGCCTGGGAGGAACTGGAATGCACAGCAGGAGGGGAGTGATAGGTGAGCAAGCAAAATTTCATCTGTATTTACGGCCACACCCCATTATTCACATACCACCTGAGCTCTGCCTCTCCTCAGATCAGCCACAGCACTAGATTCTCATAGGAGCATTAACCCTACTGTGAACTACAGATATGAGGGATCTAGGTCACATGTTCCTTGAGAGAATCTAATACCTGATGATCTCAGGTGGAGCTGAGGTGGGGATGCTGGAACCAGGGAGTGGCTGCAAATAGATTATCATTAGCAGGGAGGTCTAACTGAACAGAAATCATAATAAATCAACTGCTTGCAGATTCATATCAAAACCCTATCTGTGAGTGGGGCAAGTGACACTTAAGCTGCATTTGGTGTGAAGCTCTAAAGCCATCCTCCACCCTAACCCCACCCATCTAGGAAAATCTGTCTTCCATGAAACTGGCCCCGGTGCCAAAAAGATAGAGGACTGCGAATCTAGGTATTTCTCCAATGCTTTCTTCCCTTCTCAGGTATAATTAATTCTGAAAAATTGTTTACACCCACTTCCCAATCATTAATTTCTTGTCTATAAAGTGAAAATAATATCAGTGCCTATATTACACAGCTTTCAGGAGTACTAAATGACATAAAGATGGGAAAAGATTTTATGAGCCGTAAAACATTGGTACTAGAAGTAGTGGTAGATGCTGCTGTCCCGGGTGGAGGTGGTTTGAGCGTTAGCTATTTGCGTCCATCACATAAAAAGTAAAATTATGGACTGGGGCTCTGATGTTACTGAAAAACAGTTTTCAGAAGAATATTAGCAGTCTATTGAATGAATTATATGAGAGTTTTGCAAAGTACATGTTATTAATTAAGTAGTCTGTCACACTGGACATCTGAGCCCTACATTCCTCCTGAAGCAGGTATTGTTTAACTCAGTGATCCTCTGAAGTCATTCTGCTTTATCATGTCATGTGATCTCGTGAAAGCTGTCCAGTCTTAGATCGCTGACAATGAAAGACAGGGTCTATTAGAGTCTTATATTGGTGAAAATAATAACAGCTATATGCTACATATTTCAACAGTAACTAGAACATAGCTTACCCTTTTTTAATAAAAATATGAACATTACCTGAAAAATTACGATGTAGAAAACAATGCAGAACTGTATAAAGGTTTTAACTCACTATGAAATAGAAGTATAGATTTATATTATGAATATTTCAAATTAATTTCATATGGCTTAAGGCATCTCCTTGTGGAGCTAGATTTTCTCAGTTTGTTTTGATTTTAGAACCACAGCTCAAAACATATATATGATCCTGAAGAAATGATAAACAATACTTTTTACAAAGGCAATAACATAGCTATCACATTTCAGGAGTGTACCTAAAGGTTAAAAAACTTGTAAAATATTATTTTTTGCTCCACAGTAACTTAGTGAAAGGCAAATATTTTATTTTACAAGTGCATTTTTCATTGAGCTTTTCACTTAGTTAGATTTATTCAATTGAGCAAAACAGAGCCTTAGTGTGTTCTCTTACTTCTTAAACACAGTCGAGTCTATCTGCTAAGTTACATCTGAAATCTGTCCTTAATTCTCCATTCCATCTTCTTAAGTCAACCTGCTTTTTCACTAAGACTTTCTGGTTCCCACACAGGCCTCCGCAGATTTATCTTCTCTAGTGCCACCAGGATGAGTTTCCTAAAATGCCAATGTGATTAAATGACTTCCTTAACCGCTTTCCATTCAAAAGAAAAGGCAAAAGTTTTTGGTATGACATACGAGTGTTTTCAAAACTAGGCTCTAACCAACCTTCTCCATCTCATCTACTGATGATTTCCTTAGGGCATCACATACCCTAATTATCTGAGAGCATCAGCCATCCCCCAAACACTCAAATACTCCTTGATCTACTTTGGCAAACTGTGGCCTCATGAGTCCTTCCCATTGGATTTTGACTGCAACTATTATATGATTGCAAACAGTCAACTCCACAGGATAATGCTAAATTGCTACCAAGTTACATACCCCCTAGCACTGTATGTAAACTCCATTTAAACTACATTTTAGCAGTTTGTATTATCAGACTATTAATTTTTGTCAATTTGTGGTGGAAAATTATACCTAATATGCTTTTGGCTACTGGAATTATCTTTTGAGATACTTATTTAAATATGTATACCAATTTCTTCTCTGAAAATGCTGGGAGCACAATTTTGACCCCTTTTTTTCTATTTGGTTTTCATGTTTTTCTGTTTGGCTTATAGAAATATTTTACATGTGGTAATAATCCTTTGTCAGTTATACACGTTGTAAATACCTTCTACTGGGTGGCTTTCCTTTCATTTTAATGATGGTATCTTGATGATTAGTAGTTCTTAATTTTAATGAAGTCAAATATGTCAATTATTTATTTGAGGTTTAATTACACTGTCTTCTTTTTTCTCTAAAAGTTTTAAAACTGTACATTTCATATTTAGCCCTAGATCCATCTGTAATTGTTTTCTGAGCATGATACACAAGTAGGAACATATTTGTGCTCCCGCCTATTTGTGCTTAAGTTTCCAACTGATCCCTGATCTTTAAAACCACTTCTGTCTCCAAGTTATATAGATGTCTAAATTCCATTTTTAGATTATTCATTATTTTCCAGGAGGTAATATATGCATTCTGTTGGTATAACATGATTTTAATTACTGTAGATCTACAATATGTTGTAATATACGATGGACACGTTTCCATGCCTAGTATCTTCCTTCTCGAGCACCTTAGTGCATCTTTGCACTTTGCTGTGGGTAACTTCTTCTTCAGATTCAAGGCCAGCCAATAAACTATCTCTTTATTTTGGTAAAACCTGCTATTTAGTCCATCCTATGAATTACTTCTAAAATTTGAACAACTGTACTGTTTCTTCCTAAAACTTCCATTTGGTTCTTTGCCAATGGCTCTTTGTTTAGTTATTCCTGAAAGCATCTCGCTAAACTTTATGATTTTGCACTTTGTTTCTCTGGATATTTTGTGTACCTCTCTTGTTTAAAAACATTGAATTTATTGGGGTTACATTGGTTAATAAAATTACATAGGTTTCAGGTATACAACTCTATAATACGTCATCTGTGTATTGTATTGTGTGTTCACCACCTCAAGTCAAATAACTGCTCTTGTATTCTGTACCTGACAATCTGAATACCTGCAGTTCTTCAGGGATTTAGATCTGTTGTTTAAGCTAATTCTCACAGTGAGTTACTTTCATGAATGCTTGGTGACCTTTGTGAGTTAACTGCTTTGTTAAACTATGGGAATCCTGCAGACCTAAATTGATCACACTTTCATCTTAAAATTCTGCTACTAACCACGTGGTACCACAGGACCCAGACTACCACTGCAGCCCTCAGGAGTATCACCTCTCCATAGCAACCCTGTATGACCTTCTTGATGTATCTTCAGCCTCTCCCTTCAGGGGCTACCAATCCTTCCTGCCTATTCTTGTCCTCAGCTCCAGTCACCTGCCTTTTCGGGGTCGAAGAGGCAGAATAGAGACCTGCCTAGATGCTGTGAGCCCAGCAATGTCTAAAGACATGTCCTATCCAGGAAGGACTGTTCTAGAGTTTCTCAGAGCATGTTAGCTGTCAGGCTTCCAAAAGTGGAAATCAGAATGTAAGATTTCATGCTTTTATCTTTCCCAATACTTTATCCTTACCCTCTTGGCTCTAAAACATGAGTTAATTATCTGTCCACAATCCATATGTAAAATTGTGTTGCAAATATTTTTCAATAAGTCTGCAACATCTACCAGTTTGAGAGCTAATTGAGAGCAGAGATATAATCTCATTCATCTTTTTATGTCCAGTAATTTACATAGAAACCATTTAGTCTAATGAATAACTGATAAATAAAAAATATTCAACATTTTTCAGTGTTACACAAATGAAAGCATATATCAGCTATAGTATACTGTTTAAAGTTTTATCATTTTTGAGACAAAAGACATTAAGTCTAGAGTTAACTGATTTATGACATCTATAATTATGCTTTAAGAAAAATTTTGTTCTACCATAATAGCAATGGGAAAAGAAAGTTAACATATCTAGAAAATATACTTACAGGAATTACTCTAATCACATGGCATTAAATAATTTTATGTAACAAAACCTTTGATATGAATTTGAGTTCCAGATCTGCCACTTACTCACTATGTGACCTTAAGTTATTTAACCTCTATGTTCCTCAGTTGTTGTACTGGTAAAAGAGAAATGAGGCAGATATCTACCTTCTAGTTTGACTGAGGCTAATATTAAACGTATTAAAATACATCAAGGACTTAGGACAATATCGGATATATAATAAGGTCCCATTAAGTATTAGTTAAGATACAATTAAGTTCAGATAAAACTCTCTTTCCAAATCTAGATGTCTGAACCATAGCTAATGAGTTCAATAAACAGCATCAACTAGGCAGAAGTCTAATTTCTAAAAATACAGAGATATTAATGTTACTCTTCATCATCTATCACATATTTATTGAATACCTCAGGGGTAGAAAAGATTTTCCTAGGCTAAAAACCAGAAAGATGAACAAATGCTTTTTCTGCAGAGAGTATATAATACAGAAGTAGAGATAAGTATTTAAATTACTGTGCTTATTAACAGAATATGGCAACACTAAAGAGCAGCATAACTAGGGATCTGTACAGGGGGAAGAAATTGTATCTGGTTTGTTAACATCCTAAAACATTTCTTAAAAGTCATTCAGCATCAAAGTCCAACTGTGATTTTTAGATAAAGGAAAAGCTCAGAAGAGGTAAATGTCTTCATCATGGTCACAGTATTAGTTATTAACACAATTCAAAATATACCCCATGCTTCCTGAATCCCATCTGGTACTTCAGCTTGAGAGAAATATGATTAAGAATATTTTCAGTGCTGACTTTTCAGAGAGGAGGGAGGGAGGAAGGGAAGAGATATAGAGAGAAAGAGAGAGAGAGAGAGAGAGAGAGAGAGAGAGAGAGAGAGGATGATCTCTCCATCACTACCTACCATAAAGAAAGAAGTTGTCATATCAAATCTTTTCTAGAAAAAAGCAGATATGGGTGGGTACAGAGACAGATGGATGAAAGGATGAAACATGGGTAGTTTTTAGAGAACATTATAAAATATTTTTTTAAAGAAAAAATATAGCCCTGGCTGGTGTGGCTCAGTGTACTGAGTGCTAGCCTACAAACCAAAGGGTTGCCGGTTCAATTCCCAGTCAGTGCACGTGCCTAAGTGTGGGCCAGGTCCCCAGTAGGGGGCACATGAGAGGCAACTACACACTGATGTTTCTTTCCCTCTCTTCTCGCTCCCTTCCCCTCTATAAAAATAAAGAAATAAAATCTTTTAAAAATAACTAAATAAAAAGAAAAATATAAATCCATGTGCCCCACCTTAGATCCAGGAAGAAGGTATAGGTTTCCTTCCTTTCATTACTACATTATTTGTTGCCTTGCCACCTGCCTGGCACATTTCTAAGCCCTGAAGCATCATTACTGAACAAGACAAAGAAATCTCTGGTCTCAAACAGTTTACATCTCATTTTGTAAAGCAAAAAACACACAAAAGGATCATATGATAGTGATTAGTTCCCTACTGAGAATTAAAATAGGGGATGAGAGCAGGCACAATGGTGACCTCTTTAGATTCAAATATGAGGAAAAACCTCTCTAAAGAAGACAGGGAAGTGGATGGTGTGGCTTTTTTACTGATATGAGGAAGAGTGTATCATATCAATAACAAAATGCTTTGAATGTCTACTATCTTTAATGAGAGTTCAGAGACAACGGAGCTGTCATATTGATAAGAAGTATTTTTTTAATGTCAAGTAATAAAGGAGATCAGAGAATAAAATAGGGTGAAATTAAAAACTAACTTGAAGTAAAAAATAAGACAGTGCTATCACCATAACCCTGGGAAATAACGAGCTGGTCTGCTTTTATGCCAAAAGTGAAAGGAAGCATAAATAATCAGAAACTACCTATCCTCAATACACTGCTTATTATGTGTGGGCCATCTGGGTACTAATGGCCTATTAAAAGTAAAATAGATTGAGGTAAAGATTAATGAGAAATAAAAGGTATAAGTTAAATGACGCTGGATCTCATATTCACACGTAATGTTTAAAGCAAAGTAGGCTAAAAACAACTAAATCCTAACCTCAGAGTAAAATGTTTATGAACTGATGAGTATGAAAATCTAGAGGTATTAGGAGAAAAAACTTCATGATAATGTCAGTGATTTTTTTTTTCTCTCATAAAATACAGGAACAGAAAATTCTCTTCTTCGGGGAACAATCTGGAATATGAAATCCAGGCACTGCGTGTAATTGAAGGGCAAACACACTTGACATTTCTGTTGGCACAGAACTCAGAATGCCAGATTTGGCCAGTCGTCCAAACATGCTATTCAAAACACAAATGAAAACACACACATTTGAATGTAATATAATTTGAGATATTAAAGAAATATAAACCAAGCAAAACTGTTTCAATGCTCAAGTTAATAAGGATGTAATATGACCTAAAATATAAATACCTTTTTACTGATTTTCACTTTCCTTATTTATAAAATGAGGAGTTAAGATTAGCTAGGGTTTCTTTTTTTTTTGGCTGCTTTTAGTCATGAATTTTACTTTTATTTTCAGCAGTTCATTTTCTTCCAAGGCTGGGATAATTCATTAATCTGGCATATCTCAGGAGAACACACAACATGGTTTAAATCATATTAATAGAGGCTGCACTGCAATTTTCACAGGTCTTTGTTTACTAAATTAGAAACTGACTTAATATTGTTCAGAGGAGCCAGATTAAAAAATGATTTTGAGTTCCAGCTTTTCCACGATGATTTAGTATAAAGTCTAAATTATTAATAAATGTTTTAAAATTTGAGATTGGTTTTTAATCCTAAAACATCTTTTGGCCTTGAATGAAAAATGGGAACCATATTTTCAAATAGTTCTTGATAGTCTAAAATTATCTAAGCATTGGCTATATTTCACGACTTCTGTGTTTCAAAATATCTAGCCAACATTCACATCCAAGGTACTTTAAATGACATTTTGTCCACTTCTAGATAATGAACCTTTTGTTTTTATACTCAAATACCGCCTCCTTATCTAGACAGGACCCTTTCAGTGAGAAGCATCCACCTATCTCTTCAAAGAAGCCTTCTCTAGTCCTTCAGTCTCACTCTCTTCTGAATTCCTGCGTGCTTTCTGTTTCTCTTTCTTATCCGTACTCTAAATCCCAGCTCAGTAGAGGTCGGCTGGGGCTTTAGGAGGAGCAAGGGTTTCTGGGGTTGCCATTCACTACATTGAGTTTGGGAAGTTTCCTAACTTCTTCGAATCTCAGTTTCTTCACCTATAAAATGGGGCAATAATATTCTTTTACACATATTTTAAGAATTAAGTGAGATAATCTTAAAGAAAGGTCATAAAGATTTGTTTCCTGGATTTTCCATATCTTTCTTCCTTGTGGGCAGACACTGGCATTTCCACTTCCTAGAAGAGAGTAGGGATACAGGAAATCTCCAAATGCTTCCGTTATGGTGGAGATTTAACCACTGATGATCTGGATGCTGCTGTTTGAGAAACAGAGTTCTACAATGTAAACGCAAATGGGCTCTTTAACCTTTTGCCTACCATTCCAAAAGCCAGGGAAGAATGCCCATCACTGAGCGGTGCCTTCACACTCTCACAGTCTGAGCAGTATCCTTTTCTCCTTTACCCCTGCTTCATATTATACTTTGACCAATTTTTAAAGTGCACTGGGTTTTGTTGCTGCTGTTTTGACCTTTTGCCATTCCAATTTTTGGTCTCTTTTTTTCTCTTAAGATCTAATTCACAGAAGCCTTCAAACAAGTGCTTACATTTTTCTTTGACCTGTATTATCTTTGTTTTTTCAATTACCTCCATACTCAGTGAATTCACTCTTCACATACTTGTTCCACTTACCATTTTGAATTCCTTAACACTGGTTTCTAAGCACCTCACTCCAAATAAGTACTGCTACTTTCAAGGCCTCTTAGCTTATGGAGAAAAAGAAAACCCTGCATTTATTCTGAAAAGATCTTGGGGCACTGTCTTCCGGCATCACCACCAGATCCCGGAGCTCGGCTCCCAGTCCTCACCAATCCCTCCCACACGTGACTTTGCCGGATAGTGCCAGTCAGCTCCTCTTTCATTAACATCTATGTGAACTTACTTCCTCCTAGGCTTCACTGAGCCTTAGATTTTATAAGAGTAACTTTTCTCAATGCCCCCAAACCTAATATGGTCTCAGATTTTGAGCACATAGAGAGCTAAGCTTTTGAAGGAAAAATGTTTTTTTCTACAAAGTGTACAAATAATGGGTAGACCAGGTGCTGGATCCTGCCCAACCTTAGCTACTTGATATCATTACTCTGACATAGAGATTAACAACTTACATTATAAAATGCCATCCTCTTTACATTTTTCTGCTTTAAAAATACAGAACTGTTCTGACATGTGGTAAACTGGATAGTAGAATCAGAAGAAGCAAGGGAAAAGGCCAAAGTGATAAAGCAAAGACTAAAATCAGAGAAACCAAGATGATTTGCGAAACAGATCTGTAAAGATAGCCAATAAATTATTAATAAATGCCATGTGTTAGTATTAAGTTATTCCAAAATTCTTAGCTAAGGATTCATTTCTAATTTTCTTTACAAAAAAAAAAAAAGGAAAAATTTCAAACGAAGAATCAGGTGAAATCATAGGCTCTACTCTATTTTTTTTATCAGTTTTGGTGACATGAGGATTCCCCCAATTTTACAAGAATGAAGACTAGTCTTTATTCTGGTTCTTTCATTTCCCTCAGACTATGCTCACTCTGTTTGCTCCATCTCCCTCTCATTTACTAGATCGAAGAGATGTTTTCAAACAACCTGGTCTTGCGTCTGCAGAAAACAAGAGCAGCAGGGTGGAGGCGTTCCTCACACAGGGTCCCACCTGCATGCCCACGTTGCCTCTGTGGTCGCCAAGCTGCTTTCATGGGGGCTGGGGAGCGGGTTAACCGACAAAATCCCACCCATACCTCTTTTATCAGAAGTGGCCCCACAGTCAAAGTAATTCAGTCCAAATTGGCAGAAGAAACCTGGCCCTGACCCTCTCTGATGGGGAAAATGAACCAGCATTGACAATGAGTGTGATTTTCCTTGTAAACAAGCTGGTTCTGTGTAGTACAAACAGAGCCCAATAGTCCTTTGCTCAGGTGTGGACACGTTTACCTATTAATGGACAGTAGAAACAGGTAAGTTTGAGTTTCCTAAATGGTGAGGTCAAAAGCAGGCAGATGGGAGACAGAGCCTAGGTTGTGGTTTGAACCATTTGGTGGATGGAACAAAGTGAGGCAGGCACACAGCTGGGGTCGGGGAGATGGGCCTGATTCGCTTCGCTTTCTTGTGCCTGGCTCTAACAGTGGGTCAGCGAACCCTGGTCTCATGAATTCTCTTATTTCTCAACATTTTCAAAAAAATAAAATAAATAAGATTAGTGGCACTCTTTTAAATGTTTGCAATGAAAAGAGAAACATAAATTTAGTTTCAAGTATTAAAAGTGATAATATTTTCATAGTGTACAAAGCTATATTTTAACTAATCTCTGAAAACTACTAGATTATACCAGTGAATTCACAGGGAATTCAAGGCAGTGAATCACAATAAGAAAAAACATTTTTAATGTTCTGCATAGCTAAGAAGAGAACCACTTTCTGAGAGGAACAGAGAGGGGGCTCAGCTTTCACGGTATTCCTATTAAGAGCTGAGAGAAAGGTGGAGAGCTTCTCTCTTGGAAATCTGTGTCACCTAAACATAAGTGTGGAAATCAGTACCAGTCTTTAGAGAGTACCTGACGACCTCAGGCCTGCACAGCTGTACTGTATGTAGTCTTTCTCTGCATGGGCCAGCTTCTGACCCTGAAGTTACACCTTACTGAAGTCAGATGTGCCCCATCAAACCTCCCTGGAAGCTAGGTTCATAAGAAAGCCCTTCTGAACTTTCTCTACTCTCCCTTGGCCATAGACCTGATGTTGCCGCTTTTCCCTCTCTACCTGTGGTAGTTAATTTTATGTGTCAATTCGGACTGAGCCATGGGTGCCTGGGTATCTGTTTAAACATTCTAGGCGTGTCTGTGCCAGTGAGATTAGCATTTGAATCAGTAGATGGAGTAAAGCAGATGGTCCTTCCCAATGTGGATGGGACTCATCCAATCCACTGGAGGCTCTTTTAGAATGAAAATGCTAAAGCAAGGAGAATCCCCTCTACCTGACTGCTCAGGTAAGTCATAGGTCTTCCCCTGCCCTTGGGCTGAGTCTAGAATTTACACCATCAATTTTTCTGGTTCTCAGGCCTTTGGACTCAAGACAGGAGCCACCTGACTGGCTTTTCCAGGTCTCCAGCTTATAGATAATTGTTGTGGGACTTCTCTGCCTACATATTCTTATGAACCAATATTTTTAAAATAATAAATTGTATCTACACATCCAATTGATTCTGTTTCTCTGCAGAACCCTAATATACATTTCTTCATATTATCTTCACCGAAGATATTGTACCCTACACACTTGTATGTTCTATATTTTGCTATGGGTTCCCATTAAAACTCTGCTGGAAAGTATTCTTTTCAAAAATATGATGAAAATAAAGATACAAATTCACTTCTCATCTAGTATATTTTAAAACAAAACTATTTGATCTCTTATTTTTACAAATAGAGCACATCATTAGGGTAAGCAGATAATTCACAGACTTTTGTCTCTGTCTACCATATTTCTTTTCAAAACAAGTTTTTAACCTACTTCTGAAGTTCAAAGCTGTTTGAATAATCCAAGTCATAACAGTAACTCAATCCTTTAGCACATAACATTTCAACCCAAGTAAACAACCTAAAATAATTCCCTGTAAGAGCTGCGTAAACATCTGGACAAATCTTATCCTATTACATCACCACGTACTTTAGGAACTGAGATCACATCTTTGAGGCACATGACCATTACAACTTGTATTGTAACAATGTTCTCAATATAAGATTATGTTGCAATGGCTTCAGCAAACCATGATCTTTTGAATCTTCCTGTTTACCAGGAATATTTTAAGAAAAAAATTAATTGTCCTTCTTATATCTTTGTATTTATAATGAATGTAAATTCAGTATCAGGCATGGAAATTAATAATTTAATGTTTTTAGTGTACAAAACCAGAAATATGTTTAACTAACATTCCAAAAACTTATCGGTAGACTTCGCAACACTACCACTATATTTTTACAGTTCATTAATATGGATCGATGAGATGAATAAGAAAAAAATAAAATGTAATGTGCAATATTTACATTTTCAATTAAGGTCACCCACAGTGCTAGTTTATTTTGCAGCATAATAAATAAATCTTTGATACAAGTGGAGTAAATTCTACAAAGCTAAAGGAATTTGCCAGTCCTTTTAAATTAGATTATCTCCAGCTATTTCCAAATCCCCACCAAACTCATAAATTCTGCATGTATGAACTTGGCTGACTACAAAAATTTGCATTCAGACATCCTCTCCCTAGGAGGCCAAGTTTTGTTTTTCTTCATTAGTTTCTATGAATTCATATACCAATGTCTCTGATTCCAGGGCTGTTTTCTCCAACTTTTATTATATCAAAGTTATTTAAGCTGAGCCTCGAAGGAGACAAAACTTATAGAAGAAGAATACATAAACACATTTAGGAGATGAAAATCAATGGTTTGTAGATTAGCAAACCCTGGTTCTATCATTGCTCAAATAAGATAAAATGCTGACTGAACAGCAAAACCTCAGAGAAAAGTCATAAAATAATTTTCCATCTACATATTCATTTCCAATTGCCACTGTGACAAATTTACCACAAGCCAAAAGTCCAAAAGCAGTACCACTAGGACAAAGTCAAGGTACCACTTCAGAGGCTCTAGGGGAGAATAGCTTCTTGCTTCTTCCTGCTTCCGGTGGCTGTTAGCATTCCTTGATCTGAGGTCATGTCACGGCATAAAATGCTTCCGTAGCACATTGCCTTCTGGTATTTTGCATGTGAAATCTTTCTCTGTTGCTCTCTTATAAAATACACGTGATGGGATTTAGTGCCCACCTACTTAATCCAGGGTAATCTGCCCAAATTAAAATCCTCGTGAGGTAACATTTACAGATTCCAAAGATTAGGACTTGGTATGTTTGGGTGATTATTATTCAGTCTACAAAAATCTATGTACTTTCCAACATGTTTTAAATAGTATTTTTCAAGGTACATGCTTTAAGTATCAAAAGAATCCCATAGGTGAGAGACCGAAGTGATGGTATTGAGTGGCAAGTATAACAGAAGACAAAGTATCATTTATGGCACTTGACAGATTTTGCAGGCAGGTCGACTTCTCTTCCTTCCCACTGTTGTTTTTGTTGCCAAGAGCCTCTCCTTATTCTCCACACACTCATACACATACACGTAGTAGCTGCAGAAGGCTCTGCAATTTGCTTCAAAAATTCTCTTTTTTTGCAGGTTACAAAATCATTTTTCTTTTAAATCAGGTAGATAACACAATCCTGTCATAATACCTCTTCCTCGATAGCTGAGGGCTACACTTGGAAAGGGCTGAGAATCACTCATACACTCCAACCTCACTTTCACAAAGTCTTTACAATAATAACAGGAATCTAACACCCTAGTTCCTCAGGCTTCATTACACGTTCCAAGCTTATCTGGATATTCTGCTTGTAGTGGGGCTGCTGTCCTGCCCCACCATTCTTCTGCAAGTCCAGTCTCCTCTGTTTCTTCAATGTCTACCTCAAATCTATCTTTTCCATGAAGCTTTCACCACTTGCCCTGGTTATACATTATCCCTTCATATGCCAGAATCTCACTCACGGTCTTTTTAAAAAACAGGCTTGATTATCCCTTGTTTTATACATAGTGAAATATGTGTATGTTGTCCTCACTGCATTAAGCTCTTTAAAAGCAAAGACCGTCTTACTCAGAAGTGATGCTCTTTGTCCTGATCCGCATCCCTTGCCATCTTGCCAGACAGACTTCCCCATAGCTGAGGCTCAACAACTGTTCAATGAATGAAGTTTTTTCTTTGCTTTGGGCAAAGTATTTCTGACTATGTGACTTTGCTTCCCTAGTCACATTATAAAGGAGATTACTTCCTCTAAACCCTAGTTTAAAAAAAGATAGGTGTAAGACTTGATATATATTAATTTTTTGAAGATTCTGAATTCCTACACAGGGACAAGTGTTATATTTGAAATCACTATTTGAAACAGATATCCAGGATAAAAACCATTCTTTTAAAAGAAGAAATAACTATTAAAATACTGCATTATAGCATATGCTTTAGTCTTTTAAATAATGCCATTTTGTTAGGTAATAGCTAGGAATGAGCGGCCAGAGGGGAAAGAAAGGAGAGCCTGCACCATTGTAATCTAACAAAGAACTCAATACAGGAGACTAGAAGCAATGGAAGCAATGTCTCACCTGTTGACCCAGCAGTCCTGAGCCTGGTCCGACAAGAACCTGGCCAGGGATGCTGAACAACACAAGCAAAACTATGATAGTACAAAACAGGGGAGAGTCCTTGGATTTCTGTAACAATCTTACTAAGATCGCTGGGTGTCCTGAACATCCCAAGGACTACAAGGTGGGATGTTTCTATGTACCGTTTCTACTATCTGAGACAGAACCCCCACACATAGCTACGTTTGGGTAGACACATCCCCCCAGGGGAAGCTTTACCCACCAGTCAATAGGTAACTCCCTCGCCCCCATCCTGCCAACTATATAAGTCCTCAGAACAAGGGACCTGATGCCTCTTGCCACCCTTGCTTTTACCCAAGCTCTTGACTTGCACCCCCCCCGTCAGCAAGGCCTGTTCTCTTCCATGAGAATGCATCACTAATACACTTTGCTTGCACACTAACAGGCTTGCTTATTTGTAATTCTCTACTGTGTGGGCAAGAAGAACCAAGTTTCTCCCGTAACAATGGTTTGGAAAATCAAAACTATTTCCAAGCATATATTCAAACAGTACATCTTATTTTTAATATTGTATTTCAAAATATATATCAGAGATAAGTTTATTGTATAGAAGCCGAGCAGTATAGGTTCATTATTTGGTGAACAAATATTGAATGCTTTTTGTGTGATGAGCCCTGGGTAGGTGCGAGGAGCATATCTTTTAGCTTAGAGGGGATACAAGACAGCAAACAAAGTTTTATAACTAATTTTGATAAATCTTCTGACATAAACGATAGGGCATTATGAGGACACATAAGAGAAGATTCTAATCTAGTTTTGGGGAATAAGAAAAGTATAATTATGCCGAAACCTCAATGGTGTGTGCCAGTGAGGCAAAGATGTTGAATGAATACATATTGCAATTACTGGGCTGTAACTCTGAAGACAGGTCTGAAATAAGACAGACAGGTTTGCAAGTCATCCCAGTATAGCATGTGAGTGCAGCCACAGTAAAGCCTTACAGCAAAAGTCCAAGCAAGGAAAGAGGGCCCAGGTCCTAGTACTGAGTAGCAGTTAAAAATGAAGGTAGCACTGTAGGTAAGCATTTGAGACAGCTTCAGAGGACTTCTTGCAACAACTGATTAAAGCCATCTTAGTGTGGCTAAGGAGTTGGAAGTGCTTCAATGCCACACTTGGAATTTAGGGTTATGACCAGATAATGGAGGGCTTTGTAGACCAAACTAAAGACCTTAAACTTTATGTTAGGGGCTTTTGGAAACCACAACAGTATTTTAAACATGTGGCATAATCAGATTGGCATTTTTGAATGCACCCTCTGGTTGTCATAGGAAGAATCACCAGGAAGAAGGCAATGGCAGGTGCGGGAGGGCCAGCTGCAGTGATAAAGGTGGCCCTGGAAATGCTGGAGGACAGCAGGCAAAGTTAAGAAGTTTAGGCAGCGGGATCAGTAGTGTTTGACGATTGCTTGGACAGCGATGGTAGGAAGAGAGCAGAGCTACTCAGTGAATGGCAATATAAATTCAGATAAAGCACACTGAAATGAGAATAGGTTTCGGGGGGAAAGATCAGAATAGTTTTGAAGTTCTTGAGTCTGACAGGCTGGGAAGCACTGGACACTGCAGTTATGGGGCTGTAACCCTGAAGAGATATCTGATAAACAGGTTTACAGGTCATCCTAGTACAGCACATGGCTGCAGCTATGGTGAAATCTTGCAGAGTGAACGTGTGTAAGATGAGAAGGGGCCCAGATCAAAGTTCTGAGAAGCTCTAAAGGAGGAGTAACAACTAGCAAAACACACTAAGAAAGTGTGTATGAAAAAAAGAAAAACCCATGATGGTAGGGTATTACGGGGGAAGCCAAGGAAAGCAAAACTCTTGGTTTAGTCCTATTCTAAGGTTGGATAAACAGAGGAAGTATTTATCCAAAAAGTTATTTTTAAGTCCAAGAACTGGAGGGCAAAAACATGTTTATTTGGACATTTAAAAATTTTACAAAAGATTTAAGTTCTTTGTTAAGTTTTTAAAACATAAATATATAAAATTTTATGCACTGAATAAGTTAGTAGGCGTGATATATCTACAGCCTATAATCCACTTAAAAAATAGCAACTAGAAATTGGCATGGGACATCTTCAGGGGACGAGGTTGATAAAGCAGCGACAAATTATCAACAGTCCTCTAAAAGCTTATGGACCATGAGTCATCTATAGATGTACTGTTGTATTATGATGGAAATCATGGATGCCTGTTTTGAATATTATAAGATCTCTCTTCTAAAGAGCTTAGAGCATGTTTGCAGGTTTGTTTGGCTGTTGTAACACCAGCCAAAGGATCAGAGATACTTTATAATCTGTAAAAACATCGTTTTATGTATCAGACAGACAGGAGGAAAAATTTGAGTCAGGAAAAATTATTGTGTAATCTGAGGCAGGTTATCCTGCTTTTTCTGAGGTCCAGTTTTCTCAACTTTAAAATGGGATAAATAATTCCTGCTCTCTAGGTATGTCTTGAAGATTACTGAATACATATTTAAAGAACCTGAAAGTGCTTGCCACATAGCAAGAACTAAATATTCAGTTAATATTAATTTTAACTTAATATCAGGTAGTAAAAAATTAATGCATCATATTATATAATTTGGCAGGACTACATAATTTTGAAAAATATTATGAGCAATTCTTTTTGTATAGTGTCTCAGGAAAATCTTTTTTTCTAGTTTTAAAAATGGAACAAGGAAGAATTCAGTAATAGAAGAGGAGATTCTTATTCTCATTATATTTTTCTTTTCCATTACAATAAGTAGGCTCATCTTCACACTGACACTGTGGCTGATCCAACACCCTAACTAGTGCCCCATTTCATTCATTCACTTTGTATCTGTCATTCATTTCACAAATTACATTTGTGCACCTGATATGATAACTGCTGAGGGTAGATTCAAGTCTGACCCCAGTCCTGGACTCATGGAGCCTGAAGACTAGAACGGGACACAGATGTTAAATAAAACTTTAAAACTGAGTTTAGTGCTACAAAAGAAAAGGCCAATTCACCTCTTTTCCAGACATGACATATTTCAGAGTGACCAGAAAACTTCTGGATTCTTAATGGACCTCATTAATTACCTTGTGCTTTATAACAATCACTTGTCTAGCCCCATTAATGTACACAACTAACACACTTTCACTAGCAAGAGAAGAAAATACTTAACCATCACCATGTAATACCTAAAGTATTTTCACCTATTTATCATTTCTTGGAATAGTGAATATATCATTTCTTTTAAAAGCATGCTTCCCACTAGAAAACACTGCGTGTCCCTTTAGTAAATTTGAAATTATTCCTGGCTGTTCATTAGTTTATTCGTTGAAAAAAATACATACAATGAGCAATAACGTAAGTCAAGGGGTGTAGTTAGCACATGAATGCGCATAAGAGAGCACCCACCTTCAAAAAGTTCAAAGAGTCTTTCAGAAACTTGTATGCCGACAAGTCAAAGTAACCTTTAAATGTTCTCCACAACTTCCTCTGTTGAATGAATGATTATTTACAGCTTCCTAAATGCCAAGTTCTTTTAATATATTAATTCAATTAAGAGGCTTGTGAGGCAGGCCTGTGTATTTTCTCTTCTAGTAAAGGCTGAGGGCACAGGGGTGCATGGCACCTCTTTCCCCGTCTGCCTCCCTCTCTGCCAGCCTGGTCGCAGCACTTCCCTCATGAAGGTGCGACTCCCAGGCCCACTCATCTCCCCCCACCTGCCGTTTTCGTGTGTGGTTTTTCTGAATCCAAACTATGATCCCGCTGCTGCTCTGTGTAACAGCCCACAAAACTTTAAGGAAAATGAAAATGTACATTCAAGTAAAAACATGATTTACAACAGCATTTGAAACAATACGGTAATATGATAAAAGCTCATGATAGAAGTAACTAGAAATAATTATAATTGCTGCAAATATGGAAAACATTAATGTAAGCATTTGATAACAAAAAAAGCAGAAAAGTGATAATAGCCGTTTTGGGATATTATCTCAAAGTACATTAAATGTTGTTATATTAACAGTTTTTAAAGCAGAGGAGACAAATGAAACCGCAAACCACTGGCGACAGCTTGCCCTGGCTCTCAAGATAAAGTTTAACTCCTAGTCCTATAGTCCTTCCATAACCCTGTATCAACATATCTATTAGCCTAATTTCTCACCAATTTCTTTACCTATTCTTCCCTGAACATTCCATCAATTTTCATGCCTACATACCTCTGCTCATTCTGTTCCCTACACCTCTGGCCTTTTCTACGAGCTGATCTCAAGCGTCATTTTGCATGAAATTCTGTTTTTTTTTTTTTTTTTTCCTGAGTAACTCGTATCACAATTATTAGCTCATCTGTTGTCAGGCTCTGTCACTATTCATAACTCCTTTGTGGCATGAGCTACACCATATTTATTTTTATTTTCTCGATGTACAACACAATTATATTAACTAAATATTCTTATTCAACAAAATTATATTACTTATATGTTAGTTTCTATTATTAGTTGAATACTCAAATTATATTAATTAAATATTCTTTTGGGGAGGGAGGAAATACTTTTTAATTTTTTCTTCTTTACAAATACACCAGCAAATCATGCAGCACTGCCAGCATTGGATGCAATCCTGGGCCACAGATCTGCACACTCCTTTGCAATCAGACCTGTGCTGGCAGAACCTTTCATTTCACCTTTATTGTTTACTATGGCCACCACCTTATCTTCTAAATAAAGAAACACACCATCTTTTCTCTGGTATGACTTTCGTTGTCGAATCACTGCCACTGAATGTACCTTTTTCCTGAGCTCTGGTTTGCCTTTTTTGACTGTGGCCATCACCATGTCACCCACGCCAGCAGCAGGAAGCCTGTTCAGTCGCCCCTTGATCCCCTTCACAGAGATGATACACAAATTTTTGGCTCCTGTATTGTCAGCACAGTTGATCACGGCTCCTACCGGAAGACCGAGGGAAATCCGAAATTTCGCCCCAGAGGACCCACCACATCTGTGCTTCAACATCTTGGATGCCAGAAAGACTAATTATTCTTGTAAAATTTTATAAGTAAGAACAGTTTTGGTTAATATGATGTTTTGATAGTTTCCAATTTCAGGATAATGTGTTAAAATGGATTCCACTTTGACACCATAACTCCTCCGCTTCCCAATACTGCCCATTTCCTAAGTCTTCTGTGAGCTAAGAATTCAGATTTCAAGTTAGGTAAGAATTGTACTGGACTGATGATGACTTCAAGTATTCATATTTCACTGTGAGAACTTTGGCCAAATGACGATCAAATTTTCTTGCTTTGTCCACTCTTCAAAATACTAGTGAGCATATTCCAGATGTGCTGGGGAATGTGGGTGAAAGATCACAGATGACAATATTTATGCTCTCAAATATGTATCACTGCCACAGGTTAGGCTCCCTGGAAGCAGGGCTTGAGGCAAGGATTCAGATGCATGTGGTTTATTAAGGGTGTGCTCTCAGGGGAAGAAAGAAAGCAAGGGGCACAGAATAGGATGAGGAAAGGAAGTAACTGAGAATGTGGCCTCAGTGGGTCTTTTGGGGAGCTCTGGAGCATAAATTGCCCCAAATTTATGCTCACTTGATATGAGGGGGCTAGTTTTTTGTGCTTTCAAGTCAGTCATTCATTGGCTATGAGCTAGTAGGGTTAGGAGGTGGTGCATAAGGCTCTGGGGAAAGAAAATCTTTTTCAGCTAAAAGTGATTCTGAAGAAAAGAGGGGAGATGGGATATATTAGCAGAACACTCACAGAAACTAGAAAGCGAGTCCATAAGCTCAGTTAAAGGGATCTGGTCAGAGCACCAAAACTGACCAGAGTTACACTAAAGCATACCCTTCAAGTGAGAGCACAATTGGCTCTCAAAAAAAAGAATACAGAGAAAAAAAAAGGCAGCAAGAAACAAGACATTTTGAAAGACACACATTGTAAGATTTTGAACTTAACCAGCAGTGTTTCAAGCTCAAGCAGCAGCTGATCATACATATCTGTGTATCCTATGATCTGAAGAAGGTCCTAAAACCTAATTCATCTACTAGGTGACCGTGTCATGTGAGACACGCATGTTTCTTAGCTCCTGTTTCTAGCTGTGACTCTTGAAATTGCTTCCTTGGATTATTTTAATATTATCAAAGTCTTCATATGTGTGACTAAAAATTAAAAAAAAAAGTCTTTCAAAGAATTTCCACAGAATAACTCTTACATGGCTGATTAGATAGCAGCTGGATTACTCTATAAAAAGCACCTTATTCCTTGCACAAAGCATGTGCACATAGGTTGGCTTTCTATTTCCTTAAGTCAGAAATCAAGTTTAAGAAGAATTGTAAGCTGATGTAAAAAGAATTCTCCTCAAAAGTCAAAATTGTCATTGGCTACAGGCTATACTAAACTTTTCACATGGAAATTGTTGAGGACATCTGAACACTGCATGACTGAGTGACAGCCTTCATTTCTTCTCCCCCAGCAAATATTTATTAGATACTTACTAAGTCTTCAACTTTGTAAGGAATTAGGTAACATGATGTCAGTCAAATTTTTCATAGCAGGGGAAATTTTTAAAAAACATATTTAAAAATCCTATGTAGAAGTCCAAGATATAAACTAAATGAGAGAACAGATGTAGTAGCTGAAGCAGAGATAAGGAAAGTAAGGCTTGAAAGTTCTGACTTTACCTTTCCAAACATCTTTTGAGAACCACTCATTTGGTGGGATTTAAACTTCAGGCAATCTAGACACTGGCCAGTGATCTGGCTAAGGCCACACAACTGGTTTGTAGAACCCAGATGATCTGATTCTAAGCCTGTACATTTTCCTTCACCCCACAGCTAAAGATATAACCCCTGCCCTCTGAAACTTTGCATCTGGTTGGGAATGAAAATAAATGTATAAAATAACCCAGGTTGTTTAACATTAATACAATATAAATGCTACAGAGTAAATGATGGAAATTTAAAAGAGGGGGAGATGTGAAGCTGAACTCCCAGAGTCATTCTAAGAAATTGATGAAGTAATTGCAATTGTCCACGTAATCTTTCTGAATGTTCTATAGAAGACTAGACTAGGACAATTACCTTTTTTAGTGAGGTCAGTGGGTATGTACGATAACTAGCAAGAGAATACCAAGTAACCAAGACCTCAATCCCATTTTTGAAAAATTATTTATGCTCCTGAGCCCAAATAACTCATCATCCAACTATTTCTGAAATCAAATTGAATTTGGCCTTGTTTTCTATTTCTTTTTTTAAAAATCTTTTCTTTACCTCTTAATCTGTAGATTTTGAACTACGTGGGGATAGCTTCAACACTAAAATTTGAAATGACAAAGCCAAAAAAGATCTATCAATCCCTACTTTTTTTCCTTATAAGAAAATCACCGTATTGGTCTACTGACCTGTCTGAATCAACACACTCAATCCCATGCCCTGCGTGTCCTCACCCACACCCAGTATCAGGGCCCATCAGGTGTGACCAGCTCTGTAGCTGCACTTGTATCAAGCTAGCCACAGTCGGGCAGCAGTCACGAGAACAAGGACTTCCTGTGGAAGACAGCCGTTATTTAAACAGTGCAAGTGTTTCTGGTTTGTTATGCCTGCTCTGATCTCCAACTCTGGTCTGATTGTAGGTTCCGGGTAGGGTGGGCTGTGGAGGTTCCTCTGGCCTGCTGCCTCTCACTTCCGGAGGACATTTAAGCTCTGGCTCCAGACTTCATCTTCCCTTCCAAGTCAGCAGGGGGTTGGTTCCTGCCCCACCCTACCCCCTGTGTCTGGGCTCTGTGCTGTGTTATTCAGTCTCCTGTGGTTTTCCTGCTCTGGCTTCTGGCTTGGCCTGCCTGGTCATCCTGGTTCCCACAAGCTCAGTCAGTCACCAAATTCAGATCAGTAACAGGAGACTTAGTATTTTGTAAAGGCCAGAGCTGCAATAGCTTCACCAGGTCAAACTTCTAGGAGAGTAATTCTAAACTCATTATAATCCAAGACATTTTCAACGGAGGTATCAGTCATTATTTATATGTCTGACTTGTCCATAAGCTGATTGTAACAAGATATTAAAAAAGAAAAACACAAATAACCATCAAATATGAACAGTCAAACTATCGGCGAAAACATCCATCTCTTTAAGGGGATGAATAGATGCAATAATACTAGTTTCCAAGAGCTCAAGTGTTCTGTGGACTCTACATTTAAAATTTTTTTTCCCGCTTGTCCCCCGAAGGAGTCGGTGGCATCCATCACAGATATAGGTCTGCTCACTGAAGGGCCATCAGCAGTGGTGAGGTTCACCGTGCTGAGCACAGGACACACACGACAGTACTGCCTGAACCTGACACTAGATCTTTATTCCCATGGACGATACATATTTTTAAAAAGATTAACCAAGGTGTGCTGTAAACCATTTTCAAGCTATGTGATTTTCCCAGAGTTTTAAATGTGTGAACAGCTGACGGAGTGTTGGTGAAGACACTAGTGGACTTCTGAGAAGTGGAGGGGGAGGTAGATGTGGAGAATGTAGGAACAGAATGAACAGCACTTTATTTTTTTTCTCAGTATTTCTAAACTGTTTCCAGTTGTTCATAATCCCTGGGGAGTATCTCAGGCAAGCACTACTGATTTTGGTACATAAGGGTAGCACTCGGGGCTTGGCACCGATGCCAGAGCTGTGCTCTTAATTTGAAACTGGGCTCATGGAGGAATGTGTGCAGATACTAAGATATAAAGGATAAATGTGGTAGAAGGTAGATTTGGAGCATGAAAACCCTGCTGACAAACCTCTTTCCAAAAAGCTTAGGCCCATATTAAAACGTTATGAGGTCATTGCTACCTCTACAGTTTATATCTTGCCAGATGTCTGAGGATTTTAGAATAGCATATGTCTGCTATTATTGCATGAAGTTGTTTTATTTTACTGATATAGATTTAGAAGTTAAATGAAATGATATTATATTTAATAAAAGATTTTCTATTATAAGGTAAAATAAATAACTAAAGGTTAATTTCACAAGTCAGGAATAATTTTATATACAATATTGGGTCTGACTGGGGTCCCGTGAATGTAAATGAGGATTTGAACCCCTTAGTTTCCACACACATCCATATTAAAGAAAAAATACTCCTTTAGGTTTAGGGCCAGCTCCTGGAATGCAGACCAGTCCTCCAGTACAAGATACACCCTGGTCCATAACTGTGTAGACAAGGTCACTGAACTATCTTCAAAATTATGTTATTCATACTATGCTTTTTACACAAAGAGTACTGAACTTTTAAAAAATCAACAGAAAGAAATATTTGGAACAGAAATAAATATTTGCACAAAGTAATTAAAGTCTAAATGTTCCTCATTATAGAGAAATGCAGCTAAGCCACCCAATCAACTTCCCTTTTCTGTTTTCAGAAATAATTCAATTACATATAAGACAGAAAAACTATAACATGCACTCAAATTGATAATCAATTTTTAATCAGCAGCGTTTCAATCATCAAAGTGTTTAGTACAAGTTTGCCTTTGGTAAAGGGAAAGAACCATTAAAATCTTCATCAAAAATACATATTTGCTTGTTAAGATTCTTGTATTTACATGTTTAACAAACAAGCTATACTCATACACACATTCGTTCATTCATGCTGTCTGTACAAAATTATTAAATGAATATCCAGAGTATTGTAAAGTAAGTGAGTGGATGAAGAGACAGATACAAAAGAACACAAACATGGCTTCTGTGTTTTGTGAAACCTACGGTCTTCGTAGACCTAAAAGTAAGCCATCAGAAATGTTTTAACATTTAAAAAATGTTAAGAGTTCCAACATTTAAACTGTTAAAGGCTTATATTTTACATTTCCTCTTTGGAGAATGAAGTAGTTATGTCAGATGCTATTTTTGTTTTGCTTTCAACTTGAAGAGAAAGGACTAGGAAATCAGAGATGGATGAACAAGACTTGTTGACTGAGGCATGACCTGGAGTCATATAAAGTATTTATATCCTTAATAAATATTTGTGGATTAATTTAATGAAATGTTTAAATCAAACTGGTATACAGTAACAATATCTATTGAAGCAACATCTAAAGTAATATTGTGTTTCATAGCTTTGTGGGAAATATAGAATATTATTAGCAAAGAGAAAGATGCAGGTGAACGAAACACAAAGATTTTGAAATTACTTATTTAACATTGTTTGTGCTGATTAAAGAAAATCTAGGAAGTTCTCATTTTGTGCTGCATTTGGTGAGTGGTTTCTGCCAATAGCATCTGGACACATGAGGGCACAGTGTCATAATACAATAAAAGGAATTCAGGTTTCAACTCTATAATCTGCCACTTGAAGATATAGTGACTCCAATATATCATGCCCAGTTGTGGCATGTCTCACTTTGGCAGCTAGTGATTTCTGGAGCCATCTAGAAAATGTAGAAACACTTTGGTCTTCCAATAATTAGAGTTAAGAATTCATAATATGTAGGTTTAAGGGGACAGGCAGGGCAGCCTGCATTAATAATTGCTGCATTCTATGATTCTATATACAGTGACACATATCCGAGTACGTCTTTTGTCTTAGTCCGACTGGGTCTAATTACCTAGGAAATTATTTATGTCTTATTTGAAATATTTTCTTTAGCTCTTTTTAAATATTAATGTTAGAAGTTTTTATTGACTACTTTTAAAATTACATATGTTGGTACAATAAATAAACTTTGTTTCAGGAGCATGAAGAAGGTCTTACAAAATAGTTGTTATACTTGAAACCAGTAGGGTTGGGAGTCTCTGTCCCATAAACACGCCTCAGTATCTGACAAAAGAGCCTCAGACAACCAAAGCACAGGGCGTCCAAGGGGTGCGGGGGAATGAACTTTAACGAAAGCACGGAGTTCTACTGTATCTGTATTCTGGGAGCAGCTACATCTGGGAGGTCTTTGAAACAAATACTTAACCTTTCAGGTAACCAAACTATATGAGGGCTGCTAGCAATATAATCATATAGAGAACACTAATTTTATAGGTAAGAAATGATTACCACAAAAAAAAAAATGGTTTAAGAAAAGCATAGTTTCTCACCATAAACAAAAGAGAGAGGAACCTTTATCAATGGAAAATGATTAGGGGAAAAAAAAAAACATGTAGTACAATAACTAGGATGTGAGTGCCTAAGGTCAGTGAACAGATCTTTATCGTTGTACTCTTGAGATTGTTCATACTCAATACTCAGCATACGTACTTGAATAAAATGTTGAAATAAATACAGAAAGTAAAAATTAACCAAATAGCAAAAAATAGATATATCACAAAATTATAAGGGATCATTGAAAAGAACTACCAATCATTCTAATGTTTTTGGGTAAATGATCTGATTCCTTTCAGTCTCCCCCCTAACTCATTCTCCCAGGTGTGTTCGGAAGTGAATACTTTTCACAGTGCCACCACCGCCCCCGCCCTTTTATTTTGGGCTAATCCGATTTTTCCGCCTCCTCACAGGAAGCAGTCCCGTACACTTGACCACTAGACCTAGGTCTCTATCACTGATAGATCCTCTTTGGGAGAAACAACAGGCCTCAGTACACTAAGTCATTTAAGTCATTCCAGATAAAGGTTGAATTAGTTTACACCTCAGGGCACATTTGAAACTGGAGTCCTCTATCCTGAGGTTCCTCTATGTCCTGCAGGAAAGTTAATTTAGGTCATTTTCTGATACCCTGCATGAGGAGCAACTGTTCCTGTGAATGGATCCAAATAAAAGCAGGATGTGAATGTGGGGCAAGTCATTCCTCCGAGCCAGTGACCCGAGTGGGGCTCTGCGCCCACCCGGCCTCCTGGGACATTTGCCTGTCAAGGTTTAAAAATGTGTATCTTGAGCTAATATTATATTTAGAAAATCAAGTTTAGATTTCATTACCCCCATGACACCAACACTTTCAGGAAATAAGTGTAGCATAATTAGGATTTCACTACATATTTATTTCAATAACGCCTTTAGATAAAGAAAAGTGGAGAGAAGGCAGTCATGTTTAAAATATCTGCCAAAATCATTTTGGCAAATAAATATATTGTGATCACGATAATAAATTAGGAAGATAAGTGCATCACCGGTTATTTGGCTAATTCTAAAACTGAATTCCTCTGAAACTAGAAAAGAAGTGATCCAGAGTTTAGAAATATGAAATATTCTACTTTCTCTGCTATATATTTAGATGACTGCAGATATCATGGAGAAATTTACCTTTTTCTTTAAGATTTTTAAAACAATTATTATATTGAGAGAAAAACTGAAATGTTTGCGTCACAAACATTTGCCATGTAGCCCCGACTGGAGTGCCTCGGTTGGTTGGGCGTTGTCCCGCAAAGTGGAATGTCCAGTCAGGGCACGTGCCTGGGTTGCAGGTCTAGTCCCCAGTCAGGGCACACACAAGAAGCAACACCAGATCAGCGGTTCTCGCTGACATCAATGTTCCCCTCCCTCTTTTCTTCTTCCCTTCCCCTTGCTTTAAACATTAAATAAATAAGTACATAAATAAATAAAAATTAAGAAAAAATTTCCATGTGGTTTTAGCAATGATTCTCAAGCTTATTTGTTATCAATAAACAAAATACATAGTTTAGACATTTCACAGCAATGTTTCACAAATATTATAATATCGAACACAAAAAAGACTTCTATCAAAACATCTGGTAAACAGAAGTCACACTGAGCTTAACTGGTGCTGTACATATTTTTCTAATTTTTTTCAACTTGGTTATACATCTTAAAAAACATGTAACTTGGTTTTTTAAGGAAAAATGAAATATTAGTTTGTATGTATGTATTAGTGTGTATTTTCTATGATTGGTGTGACAATTTCAGCTTGTTCTGCAGAGCGTCATGTAAAGTTTTCAAATAGCTTCTTTAAACTGCCTTTTTTTTTAAAGTTCTCTTAGCAGTGAAATGAAAATCACTCTCCACATTTGCTCCTGCCACCCGGCTCACCTAATGAATCCCGGCCTACTCCTCTGCCTACTCATGCTTTCTTCTGCTTTGATTATTTTCGACACTTCTGTTTTTAATGAATAAAAAGTACAGTTTTCACAACATCTGGGAGGGAATGTTGCCCTACGCAATATGAGAAAGTCTAAAAATTCTGAAATCAGAGACTTCCGGTGATTAATAACAGCATATATATCATAAACCAGGATGATTTAGAATTGCTTGCAGCTCAGGAAATGTGAAAGAACCACTATACTTAAAGATATTCCAAAGCAAATTAAAGTATTCCTAGGCTTTCCCTAAGCGGCAGCCTTCAATAAAAGAGCTTGAATGTTTGTTAATCTTTTTGATTCATCAACTTGAAACAAAATGTACCACATAAACAGAACAGTTAACTACTCGTGTGGTCATCTCTTCAGTCTTTACAGAACAGTTATAAAATGAAACAGAGGTATCATTATGCAAATAATTTAACAACAAAACGTAAAATGCTAACCATCTTTCTGCCTGTTAGGCAAGCAAAATCCTAAAAGACTGGTATCAATTAGTAGAATAAGTGTATGGATAACCAAGCATTTGAGTATATTGTGTGAAACATAAATCTGTATAATTCTTTATGAGTGTAATTTGACTTTAATTATTTTAAAATATATAAACAGCATATGATTTAGAAATATTGATTTTAGGAATTTATTCTGTAACAGACAATTAACATCTTAGCCAAGGATGTTTATTCCATTGCATGTAATTGCAAGACATGTGAACGATGTAAGTGTCCATCAATAGAGGAAGGATTAAACATACATTCATACATCATGGAATATCTGTGTTTTCTAATTTGAAAATATATCCAAGACATTTTAAGTTAGAGAAAAAAAAAGCAAGATTCAGGCCACTATTTTCGGATGATGGCAACTTTAAAAATCTGTATATTCTCTGGCAATAAAAATAAAGGTATGTCTCCATAATCACAAAGTTGGGAAAGGGTTCCTCACCAGGTTGGGTAATTATAAAAATTTTTGTATCTACAACATGTAAGATTGATGTTTTATAAAATTGGATCCAAAGCCTACCTAGTTTTTAGACAAGGCTATATTTGTTTAATGGAAGTTATTGCCCAATCCTAAATTATAATAAATCTATAACATAGACTTTCAATATTCTACCAGAATGAAAAGAGTAGCATTCTATTTCGAAGAACAGATCTTGATAGAGCTGGGAATCTCATTCAGAGTGTGATACCTCATGATTTAGATGAATGTGTCCAATGACATTTTTAAAAAATGTTATTTTATTGATTATGCTATTATAGTTGTCCCAATTTTCCCCCTTTGCCCCTCCACCCAGCCTCCCCCTTCCCTCAGGCAATCCCCCATCATTGTTCATGTCCATGGATCATGTGTATAAGTTCTTTGGCTACTCCATTTCCTATACTGTACTTTGCATCCCCATGGCTATTCTGTAACTGTACATTTGTACTTAATCCCCTCACCTTTTCACCCATTCCCTCACACTCCCCTCCCATTTGGCAGCCACCAAAACATTCTCCATATCCATGATTCTCTCTGTTCTTGTTTGTTTGCTTAGTTTGTTTTTTAGATTCAATCATTGATCGGTATGTGTTTATTGCCATTTTATTGTTCATAGTATTGATCTTCTTTTTCTTAAGTAAGTCCCTTTAACATTTCATATAATAATGGTTTGGTGATGACAAACTCCTTTAGTTTTTTCTTGTCTGGAAAGCTCTTCATCTGTCTTTTTGACTCGAAATGATACCTTTGCTGGATAGAACAGTCTTGGCTGTAGTTCCCTGCTTTTCATGACTTTGAATATTTCTTGCCAGTCCCTTCTAGTCTGAAAAGTTTCTTTTGAGAAATCAGCTGACAGTCTTATGGGAATGCCCCTGTAGATAAATAACTGCTTTTCTCTCGCTGCTTTTAAGATTCTGTCTTTATCTTTAACCTTTGGCCTTTTAAATTATAATGTGTCTTGGAGTGGGCCTCTTTGTGTCCATCTCCTTGGGACTCTCTGTGTTTCTTAGACTTGTATATTTATTTCCTTCACCAAATTAGAGAAGTTTTCTTTTATTATTTTTTCAAATAGATTTCTAATTTATTGCTCATTCTCTTCTCCTTCTGGCACCCCTATGATGTGAATTTTGGACCTCTTGAAGTTGTTCCAGAGGCTGCTTATACTATCCTCATTTTTCTGGATTCTTTTTTTTTCGTTCTGATTGGTTGTTTCTTGCTTCTTTATGTTCCAAATTATCAATTTAATTCTCAGCTTCATTCACTCTATTGTTGTTTCCCTGCAAATTGCTCTTTATTTCAATTAGTGAATCCTTCACTTTTGACTGGATCTTTTTTAAAAGCTGTTGAGGTTCTCATTACGTTCTCTGAGCATCCTAATAACCAGTGTTTTAAACTCTGCATCTGATAGATTGCTTATCTCCATTTTGTTTAGTTCTTTTTCTGGAGTGTTGAACTGTTCTTTCATTTGGGCCATGTTTCTTTGTTCATTTTGGTAGCCTCCATGTATATGTTCCTATGTATTAGGTAGAGATGCTATGACTCCCTGTCTTGGTAGTGTGGCCTAATACAGTAGGTGTCCTGTAGGGTCCAATGGCACAGCCTCTCCTATCAACCAAGCCAAGTACTCAAGTTGTACCCTTTGTGTGTGCTGAGTACATCCTCCTCTTGTAGTTGAGCTTTGGTAGCTGTTGTCAGCTCAATGGGAGGAATTTACCCAGGCCAGTCGGTTGCAAGGATTGGCTGTGACCACTTAACACCAACCTCCACGCTCCATGGAGGATCAGCTGTGCAAGGGTGGGGTCATGGTGCTCCAATATGGTTTATAGCTGTCCACTGGGTGCACAGGCTCTGGGGTTTCCTGGGTGGTACAGGCCAAAGTTAACCCGCACCTGTGTTTTGCTCAGGACCATCCTACCTGAGCTATAGAGCAATGTGAGATGACTGCTACTGTGCTGGGCTTGGAAATTTCCAGGCTAAACCAAGCTGTGAATTTAGGCTGGCTTCTGTTAGTGTCATGCCTGGGGCCACTTAGCAAGAGATATTCGGCTTGGGGTTCACTGAGGCCAGCTGCTGTTGTTTGAAAGTATTTAGGAAGTTGTGAATATGAGTCAAAACCAAGTACTCATATGGCAAAGCTACTGATAACAGCTGTAAATTGGGTGAGACAAAGCCCCAGGGGAATTTCCAGGGCGGAGCAAACAGTGTGAGCCAGATTGATGGAGTCTTAGATATGGCAACCTCCTGCTGGCTCTGTGGGTCTGGCTGATTTTCTGTCTGGGAGAAAGCTGTCTCCCAGCTCTTGCCTTGATGTCAGACACTTCATATCCCTCCTGCACGCCACTGTGCCTTTAAAGCTGCTACACTGGTCCTGGAGCTCAAAGGGAGTGAGTCTGAGTTATGTGTGGGTTCTTTGAGAAGAACTGCTTGGGATTCCAGAAGTTTCTCTCACCAACCCAATCCATGCTGGTTTCTGCACACAGAAGTTGTGGGGACTTATCTTCCTGGCAATGGAATCCTGGGCTGGGGGGCCTGGTTTGGGGCTGGGACTCCTTGCTCCTGTGAGACCAGCCCTGTTCCCTGTCTCCACCCACCCCCCAGTCTGGACGGATGTGGTTTCTTAAATTCCATAGCTGTCAGACTGCCATTCAACTCAATTTCTGCAGTCTGATGGATGTTCTATAATTTAGTTATAAGTTTGATGTGGTTGTTTGAGGAGGTGAACAGTGTCTAGCTATGTTCCCACCTTGACCAGAAGTTAGCTGATGACTATTTTCACCTCAAACCTGCTCTGCATAGTAACTGCATACAGGTGTTACGCCCTCCATTCCACAGCTGTCTTCCTTGGAGCTCAAAATCTGGCTTAGCACCTGACAGAGTGTAAGCAAGCAATGAATACATTCTCAGTGGATGACCAGCCTCCCAGTGTTTAGCAGCTGACGGAATAGGTAGATGTAGGGAAACTGAGCAAGGCACGGAGATATATTCAAGAGATGACTGCCCTTCACCATGATGATGTGAAATTTATGTTTTAAAAAATCAGCCACCAGCAATGTAGTTCTGAGAAATGATACAGTAGAGTAGGAAAGCCTTGAGAAAAGCTCAAATTACAGGAGGGGATGTCTTAGCTACATACTCTTTTTTAAATGATTTTTAAGGCATATTGCAAAAGCTTTTTATTTGGTATTTCTCCAATTACCAATTATCCCCTTACACCCTCTTCACCTCCATAATCATCACACTGTTGTCCATGTGCATGGGGCCTTTGTATCTTATTTTAGTTTTAATTTATATTTCTCTTATTATGAGTAAGGTTGAATAATTTTTCATATAATGAAGAGTCATTTGTCTCTTGAGAAATGTCTTGAAAGTTTTTTTAAAACTCAAAATGGACTAGAGACCTAAATGTTAGAGATGAAACCATAAAACTCCTGGAAGAAACCTAGGCAGTAAAATCTTGGACATTTCTCTTAGCAATATTTTATCTGCTATATCTCCTCAGGCAAGGGAAAGAAAAGAAAAAAAAAAGTAAACAAATGGGACTACAACATCAAACTAAAGACGTTTTCCACGGCAAAGGAAACCATCAACAAAATTAAAAGACAACCTATGGAATGGGAGAACATATTTGCTGACACATCTGACAAGTGGTTAACACCCAAAATTTATAAAGAACTTACAAAACTTCACACCAAAAAACCAAACAATCCAGTTAAAAGGTGGACAAAGGACCTAATTGACACATCTGCAAAAAGGACATACAGACGGCCAATAGACATATGAAAAGATGTTCAACATCACTAAACATCAAAAAATGCAAATTAAAACCACAATGAGATATCCTCTCACACCTGTCAAAATGGCTATCATCAATAAATCAACAAACAACAAGTGTTAGCTACATACTCTTATAAGACCTTTTTCATTCTTCCTTATCTCTCCAAAAATGTTCTTATTTGCTGTAGTGTTAGTTATATGGTTAGGCCATGAACAATAAACCACATTTACTTCAACTATCTCTCCTAGTAGCTACCCTTGTCAGAAAAGTAGTAACCTGCCAATACCAGTTAGCATTTTACAAAATCAGACCTGAGACGAAGGTTATCAGAGTAAGTAGAAGAAAAGTCTTACTCATACAGTGAAACCCTACCTCAAAAACATAGCCCAGTTTAATTTTCATCTGGGAAAAAACAGCAGGCAAAGAGCAGATGCAAAGCCAGGTGTTATTTGTAAATAACAGCAGCAGCCGGTAATTAAAACATCATCTTTCTGAATTTACAATATGGAAGACACACCTGCACACATAAACATCTATCAGGAAGAGTAGCATTGTTTTGAAAGCACAATTTGTACATTTACTTAAGGGTCATTGATACGAAAGCTGTGAATGTTCTGCTATTACTAGGGATATAGAAAATGTGACAAAGATCACATTATCCCCTCCACTACCATATTTACAAATGTCAACTTCTACATTTCCTTAAACAATGAAGTGGAAATAGTAATTTCTTTCCCAATAAATTCAGCCGGAGCTCTTAAAGGAGTAAAAAATATCAAAAGTGAATAAGATTCCAAATTTTGAAGCTAGGTTGAGATCTGTGTCAAAAACAGGACGTGAAAAACCGAGAACTATTTAGATGTTTGGGTGATAACATTCACTTTCGGTCTTTAAAGTAAAAACACACTGAACTATGTGGTGTTTTTTCACAAAATCTGACAAATTTTTATTTTAAAGTGGATTAGAATTTTTCCAAAATTTTTATAAATGCAATAGGGAATAGATAATTTACTTGATAAAATTGATCACATAAATACTTTCTAATCTAAATAATGAATACTAATCTAAAAGTTTTAAACATATTGAAAAAATTCTAAAGTGTGTAATTTATAATCTTCTTTCAATAGTGATCACTGTGCATTCAAGAAAGATTCAATTAACTTTCTACTTTAATGCCATTTATTCAATCATAGAGATAATCTTTAAAGTAATCCATGTTTCATTAAAAACTGAAAAGAATGCAAAATGTCAGACACTAACGAATAGGGGATAAAGAATACTTCATCTATTATGGAGCAATAATCATAAACCAATGCTCTATAACGCTCAGTGAACATGTTTCAAGGAGGTCAAACTCGATTTTAATATTTTATCCCTAGAACAGAATAAATATAGAAATATGAGAGGCAGAGCTCATGATACCATAACATTGCTATAAAAGTAATCCAATATTTTGATGTGCGGATTCACTCTAGAGATGTTTTTAATTGCTAAGAACAAAAGTACTTTAAGTTTATATTTTTAGTTTAGCATTTGCTTTCTTCAAAATCAAAGGGTTAAAATGGGGACTCTGTACTCCCAGTATACAAAGATAATGACATCAACAAATGACATGCACGTGTGTATGTGTATATGTGTGCGTGTAATTTGTGAGTGTGCATGTTTTTAAAGGGCTGCACCTTCAATTCTGCTTGGAAACCCGTTCACCTAAATATTTAAGTTCACTGTTTATAAATTTTCTTACCCACATACCTGCAGGATGCAACTCAGCGAAATATGTCACAGCAAACCCCTTTCCTCTATTTTTCTAAAAACACGTTCCTCATTTTTTTCTGAGCCCTTCCTAGCAGAGACTTTAAAATTCGTATTTCTACTAGGAGTCTGTGAAAGGTAATTAAGGTTTTTGTATCATGCTCCATGTGTCATTACTTCTTTGAATCTCTTCACTGCCCAATTCCAAAGTCATTTCCATATTTTTGGGTATTTGTTACAGTTGGACCCCACTTTCAGTAACTAATAAAACCTACATTAGTTACTTTTTAAGCTGTAATAAGTTATCATGTATTAGGGAGTTAAATCAATGCAAATTTATTATCTTAAAGTTCTAGAAGTCAAAAATCCTAAATGAATCTTATGGGACTAAAATTAAGATGTTTGCAGACTTGTGTTCCTTCTAGAGACTCAAGGGAAAAAACCACCTGCCTTTTCCTGTTTCCTGAGTCCACCTGCCTTCCTTGGCCACTGATCTCTATATCTTTCTGCAAAGTGCGTCATCACACTGATCTTGACTTCTGTCCTCACATCCGTTCTCTGACTTGAGCCTCCCACATACCACTTACATGAACTCTCACTGAGTCCATCTGCATAATCTGGGATAATTACCCTATGTCGAGATCTTTAAAGTAGTTGAGAAGTATTTTTTGCCATGTAAAGTAACAGCTATAGTGTCTGGAGACTAGAACGTGGATTGGGGGTGGAATTAGGGAAGTATTACTAAGCCTACCATTATCTATTTAATCCAATATTATTGCCTAGAAATATCAATAGGCTCATCGTTGATTTACAGCTTTAAAAAAGTGATTTTGAGCCCTGGCTGGCGAAGCTCAGTGGATTGAGTGCGGGCTGTGAACCAGGCATCGCAGGTTCGATTCCCAGTCAGGGCACATGCCTAGGTTGCAGGCCTTGTCCCCCAGCAACCGCACATTGATGTTTCTCTCTCTCTCCCTCTCCCTTCCCTCTCTAAAAAATAAATAAATAAAATATTTAAAAAAAGTGATTTTGAAAAGAGATAAACTTATCACTGAGAATTTACCATCTTTGCACTGTAAGGGCATGCTATTTCTGACCCTTACTCATGAATGTCTATGAAATGATGTATGAGCAGAGGAGTTATTTAATTCTCATTAGTCCCTTAAGACAATTTCCTAAAAATAAAGCAATAGTTTAGACTTTGCTATTGATATTATTTGAATGAAACTTTAAATTATAAAATTCTCTCTGATAAACAACTGCCACCCTCAGTTTGATGTTATCAGTATATACTACGTACCAAATAACATTTCAGGATTGGCTTTCAATTGCATCAGAGAAATAATTACTATAGTGGACTCCTGGTAATCATAGTGCCTTGGTTGACAGGAAATTGAAACTGAACACATATTAGTATTCACATTAATGATTCTGAACAGGCAAAGTGGAATGAGTGTAGTATACTGAAAAAAGTACAGGAATTGGTTTCTGATTCAGTAGTCTATTCTACTTTGGAAAAATCAAATTATCAGTGAACATTAGTTTTCTCATCCACCAAATGAAGAGATAACTTAAAGCAAGGTTACTAAAATTTTAGCATATAATCATATTGCTAAAGAAATATTGAGTAAAATATAAGTATTTTATTAATATAAATATAAATTTATATGATCAAATTCACTAATTACCAATACCATTTCCATTACTTATTTTAAAGCCAAATGGTGAAAACATAAGAGTTGTTCAGTGATGGATTTGAAATCATGGGTTATGAGTAGTAGCTATAGAATTTAGGAACCTATTTATTTTAATAGGTTTCACATTATCAATACATGTAATCAAATGACATTATCAATTTAGTAATTAACATAAAAATTGATCAATATATGTAAAAGCAGAGTTAGAAGTTTTATTTTTATATCTTTTCAGAAATAAAGGAAACTCTTAGGAAAGGCATTTGTTAATATTCTATACATAAAGATTTGTGTATGTAAGCATTGTTCTCAATTTGAAAAAGTTTATTATAAAAGTAAACCCTCAATCTCTAAAATGTCTGCAAAATGAACTGGTAATATCTTTGTAATATATCATTACTAAATAAATAAACAAACATAACAAGTAAATACAATTCAATTGGCTTCTTTAAACAGAGATTGGAATTCATTACTTGCCAGAAATTTCCCATCAGTAGCTTTGCCATTTTTGAAAGCTCCACATTACATTAGTAGAATACTTATGTAGTATATATACCTATATTACATGTAAAACTTTTACTGTATTTGTTTTTAGACTTTAGTTTTCCTCAGGTCTTTATATGTATCATGAATTGCTCAATAAGCTTCTCAAGGTGAAGAGCTACTATGTCATTTGATCTCTATTTATAGAAATGTAAATAATCTCTCAGCAGGGCTGTTGAGGACAGGACATTGTGGACATAACTCATTCAAGTCTCCAGGAGTCAGCTGACTTGATTACAAATGACACACACACACACACTCTGTACCCAATAAGCTGGAGAGTAAAATTGTATCGATTTTTTACACCTATACTCCTCATGAAATGAAAAGGTGGAAATTAATATAAGAAATAATAAATTAATAACTCAGGCAAAGCTTTTCTTTCTACATTTTTAAAAATTCTAAGAGTATAGCACAATTTAAATGGAAGGTAAGCAAAAGTTAATAGGAATACTAAGAGGCAACATTTTTAGTCATTCATTTTTTCACTTTCTGTAAGGATTAAAAAGAAAAACACTTCAAATTATTTCTAAATTATGTAAATAAAAGTGGGAAAATGAATATACAGTCAATGTGTTAAAAGGAGAAAAATTCTGCACAGCAATAGTCTTTCATTCATTCATCCATTCCAAAGAGACTGACTGTAGTTATATTAAATATCAGACACAGACAAAAAATATAAGCCGACTGTCACCCCTACCCTTATAAACCTGACAGTGTATCCAGACAGTTCTTTAGCTCATGACAATTTTGAACAACAAACAATTTATACAGTCATTAGGTTTTGAATCCAATGTAGAAATATTATGTTTTAGTCTACTGGTATTTCAAAAAGGTAAAGCAATATGTTAGTTTTGCAAAGAAGTTAAAATATTGACTAGCTCTTTATTTTTTAGCATAATATAGTATAATGGAGAAAATACTTTCTTTATATTAAGATAAAAAATTTACAATGATAAGATCTTTGAGAGAGCCGCAGGAAACACTGGTGCTTAACAGAGAAGAGTTTCAAGTCATGAGCCACTGATTTAAGTTTTATTAAAATTGTACCTGTTCCTGGCTTATTTTCACTTAGACATGCTTTCATTTTCCTCAGTTCAAAAAATAAAAATAAAAAGAGAAAGAAACTCCAAATTAAATTAATTTTTGAAAACTAGGACATAGACTAGTTCCCTTACAGAAGAAAGGAACTAGGGGGTATTTAGGGTTCAGAAGAAAAACAATTATTCTCACTGATTAAAATTTTTCAGAGAGCTGGCAGCTTCCTCAAAGCTAATTTCACCCTAGGGACCAAGAAAAGCCACAACCTTGCCCAAGATTTCTTAATAGCCAGAATAAACTATAACAGTTGACCATAATTTCCATTGGCTTAAAAAAAAGGTATATAAGTATCTGAAAATTTATGTTTGATGTTTTACCATTTCCTTCAACATGTTGCTAGCAAAATACAAAGCATGTTAGTAGACTTCACTCCTGTCTCCAAACCATCCTCCACTGCAGTTTTAAGTTCTGAAAAGGGTAAAAGACAAGAGTGTGCTTTAAGAGCTGATGATTGAGTTGTATCAAGTTCAAGTTCATCTGTGGTAAATCTGATAAAATGAATTCAGTCAAGTAGCTTCTGCACACACGGTGCAACCAAGGGGAGCTTCCATGGTTCTACTGTAACTTCTTGACAAAGTGTTTTCTTCCCGTGTTTGTTATTTTTGAAAGTCTGATCACTCAAAAAGATACTTATCCTTCTGAGCACTCAGAAAAAATGACAATGAAAGATTTAACAAAAGCAACATGAGACAAAATTAAGATGATAAAAAACTACTTTTTAAAAATAAACCAGTTATCTAGTAATTAAGGAATAGGCAGCAAAGAAGGGAAGAACAAAGAAATATATCAGAGATATCAATAGAATAAAGTGATATTAAATGAATGGATGAATGCAGATGTGCATGACTTGCAGGGGTATCTGACCTTTTGGCGTTTCTGGGCCACACTGGAAGAAGAGTTGTCTTGGGCCACACATGAAATACAATATAACATGTAATCACACAAAAAAATCTCATAATGTTTTAAGTAAATTTATGATTTTGTGTTGAGCCACGTTCATAGCCATCCTGGGCCTGGGCCGCAGGCATCCTGTCTAGGGTCCTCCTTTCCAGCTCTCTGGAGCCTGGTGAGGATAAATCCTACTCAAGCATCTAAGCCAAGGCAGCAAATGGGTTCCTGGTGTGCAAGACTGATATCTGACAGGAGATTGCCTGTTTCTAAAATGCCACTGGTAACGATTAGGTTATATAGGCTTTAATTGCTTACTTGCAATTGTTATGTGATATTTTTATTTTTATTCCTAAGAGGGGTAAAAATTTAACATCAGTTCAGACATCATTTGCTATAGGTTGTACATTACTCACCAGTAGTGGTTTTCATAATAAGAATGTTAATTTTAGCAAATATATATCTGAGGTTAAGAAGTTCCAGCAGTGAGTAGCTCAGCTCATAATAGGCTTATTGTTTTCTTTGACTTTCTCCTCCTTTTAGCTAATTTGGCCCTGAACTTCTAAATAACAAACCCTCACAAAATAATGCCCCTGATAAGAAGGATGAGTTGGAGATTATTCTTGCCATCTCTCCTTTTATGAATTAGAAAGAAAAAAAAACTATTTCTTAGAAGATCAGACAGAAGAGATATTCTTAGATCTCTGTGGCCAGAATTGGGTTACAGATACAACCCTAAACCAGGCGTCGGCATCGGTGCGTGGGAGCTGTTTACACCAGCAGCTCTCGCAGTGTGGTTGGTTACCTGAGCAGCACCGGCTGGAGCAGCAGCAAATTGCTAGAAATGCCATTCTTGGGCCCCTCCCTAGGCCCACTGATTTAGAAACTCTGAAGTTGAGACCAAATAACCTGTTTTAATAAGGCTTTTATTTGATTCTGACTCAAGCTAAAGTCTGGGAATCACCAAGGCCAATCTGATTCACCCCCCGGTCTGAGCCTACATTCCTTAGCAGTGAAGCACACAGCCTCCTCAAGGTCTTTGCAAGCATTCCCTCTGCCTTGAACATTCTTTTGTCATGTTTTCTCCCTCATTTCCTTCACCTGACCAGTGAGTCTGATAATCTTACATAAAATTGTGATGCCCCAGACACATGCCCCAGCATTCTCTAACCCCCTTACTGTTTTATTTCTCTCCCCAAAATATACCCTCCCTCTGATTATCACGTATTTATTTGTTTCTAGTCTGTTTCCCTCTAGTGAGATTTAAGTTCCATAAAAGCAAAGGCTTTGTTCTATGCATTTGCTGCTCTGTCCAAAAGAAATTGGGAGAATCAAAGAATGGTTATTTATAAATGGGCTTTTGGGATAAAATCCATTCTTCACTTAGAAACTTAAGTGTTTGTCATAATATAGAATATAGCCATAATTCATTAACTTAAAAACCCTCCCTTTCACCTTAAATGCTATGTTCAAGTCAATTTGCACATATGACACATTTTTCTGTTCTGTCAAGGTTCATGGCCTTTGACAATAAACATGTCAGGCATTTTTTTAATAGATAGATTTGAACAATATAAAAACCTCTTTTGGCCCTGGCTGGTGTAGCTCAGTGGATTGAGTGCGGGCTGCGAACCAGGCATCGCAGGTTCGATTCCCAGTCAGGGCACATGCCTAGGTTGCAGGCCATGTCCCCCAGCAACCACACACTGATGTCATTCTCTCTCTCCCTCTCCCTCTCTCTCTCTCTCTCTCTCTCTCTCCCTCCCTCCCTCCCTCCCTTCCCTCCCTAAAAATTAAAACAAAACCTATTTTGAAATTAAATTTTAAATAAGTGGTTTTCTTCTAAAAAATCCAGAAATTCATAAAAGGGGGAAATTGGACATAACCAAAATAGTTTCATAATGTAACAAGCTCTTATATAAACAGATTATAATCTTGTCAATATCTTGTATTATTGGTTTTGTTTTTTAGTCTTATTCTAGGGATTTATCCAATATCTTAATTTCTTATCAATGTTTGTTTTATGTTAAGAATAATTTTATGTCAATGAGTACATGGTTTCATAAATGACTGAGAAAATTTTAAATGAGATGGTATGCTAAATACTATTGAATGAGATAAAACTGTAATTGGCATGCATCTCTCATTAGTTTAATACTGATAAAGCATATTTCCATAGAATACTTTTGAAAACCTTGAAATAAATTTTATTATAATTTATATAATATTTGCATGATCAGTATGTTTAAATCTAAACATAAAGCTATTACTCATTGAAATAATTTCCTTAAGAAGAAAGGAAAGTAGTTGCAGTACACGCTCTCTCAAAAGGCCCTCAGCTGCTTATTTACAAAGAATTGTGTGTGTGTGTATCCTGATTAAGAGCACTGTTGTACATGTTATGTAAAAAGACAGAGAGCATGTCCACATCAACAGCCTAAAGCATCAGGCTGCACGGTGCTTCCACCACACTGTACACGTGACTTTCCAGTGATGACTGTTTTTCTTAATGTACCACTGAAACCTTTCCTCATACTTATTCTCCTTTTTGCTTCTCAGAGACATAGGTGACTAAATTCCTTTTCATATGTTTGTAACAATTCTGGTTTTGGATATGCTATTTTATTAAGGGAATAATGTTCATGACATCTGATATAATTTAGACAAACCCTTCCACTCAGTTTGGATGTGTATCTTTTCCGTGACTTCTTACCTAAATGTGAATCAGACAGCATAACCTTTGACCTCAATTACAATGACCATAACTCCCAAAACACCCCTTCTCTTGTACCATAGTATATATTCACATCACTCTTTATGCAGATATTGTGATGCTGATTATTTGCTCTCTATTAATGGTCAGGCCAATACTGCCATTCTCTTTATGCCTTAGTGCCATCAGGTATGAGCTCCAAGAAGGCAACAATCTATTGCATTGGAAATTTTGTAGAACAAGTCTCTCATGTCACAAATTTTTCAAAATGATCATGCTACTTGTTCTTGAATTTTAAATACTTCCACATCCCACAGAAAATTCGGTGCCCTAAACCAATACAGTACACACATTTTAAACAAACAGTAATGAATTCTTATGTGTGTTTACATCTGTATAATATTTAGCCATTCTTTCCCTAAAAGTTTCCTTCATGTCTCTTTCCAGTCAGTATAGTTATGCCATTTTGTCAATTAGCATATCTTCAAAATACCCCATAGGAAACCTTTTAATTTTCATATTGGAAATGTGTATACCAAAGATGACCGACCATACTTGCATGGTGTTAGGTACAAATGAAGTCAGACAATAAGTTGATTTTACCCTAATAAGTGTGGAAAGAAGCTAAACGGTCAGAGACAGAATTATATTAGATCTGGATTAAAAAACTAAAAATTTGCTTTCCCCCCATGTAATATGTATCATAAAAATTTAGTTGTGTTTTCATACACATTTCCTTCATAACTATATAACACAAACTATGTCCTCTGGAGGTAGAAAATGATTACAATTATAATGAAAAATTAGTAGTTGACTCATGTAATAGTCACAATATAGGGCATTATTCAAGTACTTCATATATAAAGACTATTTTAATCCTCACAATAATAATGAGGATCGAATACTCCATTATTTATATTTTGGGAGTGAAGGGTTAAACACGTCCCAAATGCTAAACGACAGTAAGGTGCAGAGTCAGGATATGAACCAGATAGTCCAGGGCCAGAGTCCACTTCTCTTCCTCACTAAACCACACTGTCACCCTGAGATCCAGAAGCATAACAGGAATAAATTATTAAATAAAGAAGGAACTACCACAAATGGACTCTTTCTTACTACCTCTGAGTTTCTGGCAAATACTATGTGCTACATGGTAAGTTCAATTTCCATAATCTTACTTCTCCTGTAGTCTAAATCGTATAAGACATTTTTTCATTATAATTTTATTTGTATTGAAGGAGGGATAAAATGACAAATAGCTTGTGTAAATGCAAATACTTAAATAACCAAATACAAAAACCTTAAATTTTAGAATAATTTATAGATATCTCTTCTCAGTTATAGAAATACAACATGACTATATCTAAAAAACTCTTTGGAGGCTGATGTAAGACCCTTTTACATTTCTGGTTTCATTTTAAATCTGGAAAAACATAGATGATATATATGTAATTGCTTTCTGTCATTATCTTCTAAAAATTTTCACTCTAACTCTTGATCCATAAGCTGTTTGTAAAATAAAATAAATTCTTATATATTAGATGCCTCTGTGTGTATTTTCTCTTTCCCCCCATTAAGGATTGCTTTTTTAATATCATGAAGAATCTTAGTATTGGAATTGAAAAGTGTATTTTTTTCTCTTCTGTGCAGCTTTTTTATTACTTCTCATGAGTCAAGAAAAAAGTCTTTACTGTCTTCACAAACAAGAGTACAACGCAAATGCTCAACCGAGCAGATAGATGATGGACGAGAAAACCGGTAGAAGGAGTGACGCCAGCACACACAGAATATGGCCATTCATTTTCACCCCAGCGGAATCAGTTCCTGCTCATGAATGTCTAAATACTAATTCTGGCAGAAAACCATCCAGAGCGCCAACCCTCCACAGAGTCCCACGGATGCATGCAGACAGCTTTCTCTTGTTCCTCCTGTTAAAGTCCACCCATCCCTCACCCTCCCTTGCTGGCACAGTCACGTAAGTCTTAACTGAAGGATTATAAACAGAGTAAATTCTGGAGATTTTCTCCCACTCTGAACTCCAAATACTCATTCAAAGATGAAAATGTTTTCTCCTTAAGAAGTCAGGCAACAAAACTATGCTGTGAAATGTCAGCAGGAATTGCCCTGGCCACTGGCCATCACAGACCTAATTTCTTGGCATCAGATGGATTAAAAAAATTAGGTTAAAAGGAAAGTAAAGCATCTCCAATGAAACTGCACTGCTGAGGAAGACTAGGCTCCACACCTATGCTCTTCCATATGCAGGGACTAGCTCGGTTCTTCTAACCTTTGTCTACCACAGAAAGTAACAGAGGTCTTTAAACAAGCACCTTGTGAGTTTGAACTGATGTTGCTGAGCTTTCCCCAATATGTTGGTTGATCAGCAACACAAGACCTTTCTGATACTTAATGGCAGAAATAAGCCCTTCTAAGGGTTTCTAAATCCTTCCTATTCTCATAACAGAATTGTTCCAGACAATTACTAGAGAGTGGAAACTAGCACCCCACTATGTGTTGAAGACACCCAAGTGGGTCAGAGGACTTGACTGGCAGTTTAACTGGGCCCTACTACAAATACCCTGTAATAGAAGTGCCACATGTAATTATCCCGGAAGCAGGGAACAAAGCTCTTTGATTTTAGAAAGCAGAAGAATGAAATTTGAAACAAACAAACAAAAAAAATAAAAAGCAAACCTCTTACCTTTTGTAGCAATTCGAACACACTGTGTTTTAGTTTCCTGATGGAGTAAAAGTGAAAGAAAATTGTCAGTGTACATGTTTCCTATTTCATAAACTATAACTGTTTTGAATATCAACCTGGGGCTATAAGATAGGTTTATAAAGAATCAAATTGCAGTATTAAGGAAGTTTTTAATGTTTTTATATGTATTCTCAGGTATTGTTTTTAAATGCAAAATAAGAACTTAAAAATTTTAACATTTTTTTCAAGATTTAGGTGTCCTTTCTCACCTTGTAATGAAACAGGCTATCTTGTTTGGGACAAGTAGAATGGCATTCATTTGCATTTTTGTACTTTATGAACAGTCAGGGAAAAAAAGTGTTTGCAAAGCTAGTACAAATCGGACCCCAGCAGAAACTTCATTTTCTCCCCGTGGCTGTACACTTGGACTAAAGCCGGGTGCTACATGCTCTCACTCAGAGCCTGGCATGAATGACTAACGAGCTAACTGACAGCAGTTAGAAAGATCTTCAAGAAATTACATCACAGTTGCAACATAATTTGTTCTTTTTTTTTAATTTAGCTGTTTGGGGATAAATCTTTCTTGGTGATTATTTTCCCCTTCTTGCTAGACAGAAGGGGTTGAGGAAATAGTAGAAATAGGAAAGGACAAGTTATTACAGATTCTATTTTTTATCTTTTCTTTTTCTTTTCCTTTTTAAAAAATGCTGTGGGGTGGCACTAGGAGGGGAACACACTTTTATGGGTAGAACTCTTAGACTTCTTTCAGTTCGTGCCTTTAAACATGCAAGTGGTTGGAAAAGATGTAAAAGCCAGTGAACAAAACAGAGGCTATTTGTTTTTAAGATGCATTTATAATTTCATCGGGAGTAGTTCTATATATTGATAAACCAAGAGTTTATAATTTTCTCTTAAGCATGTGTTATTTTTAAATTAAGCAAAATAAAGCATTGAGGGAGAAACAGTAATTAAAAATGAAAGTATGCAATTCTATTCCTTAATTGTGACCTAAGGCCTTCATAATAAACTGTAAGAGATTATTTCACTTCCCCATAAAGCCCCAGAGGGATTTTGATTTCCTAAAAGCAATTGCTGTTAACTCTATCGGGATTACCAGACTCCGCTGGTAGGGACCATGTCAATTTTAAAACTCTTTGCCAGGATAACTATGAGATATATTGTTGCTACTCTGTACTTTGATTATACCACATGGAGACATAGTAACAATTAGAAGAGAAAATTCATAAGGATGCTTTTAAAGAATGCCAGAGAAAATCCTATATAAGTAACATGCATTTATTAATACTCTTCTCATACCATGCACCAAATGACAAAAGTTAATTTGCAATCTTTCAGTTCTGTAAAAATGAACATCCAAACACAGAAGTATGCTTTCTACCACGATGTAACCTTCATGCCCAGAATGGAATATTAACTTCTATAGTCCTCTCTTTTTTGAGGAGCCAGTGGTAGAGAATGATGCGTAGGTGGGGAGTGGGCAGCTGACTTGCCCTTAAAGACTCCCTTACGAGGAAACATACTAGAAAATGAGGAGAGCATTTGCAACCATGAGCAGTCTCTGGCTTTGGGGTACATTTTAGAAGATGCTATGGCATTTTTCTCTGCCATATTCTGCAAGCCAACCATTTAGGGTAAGAAGAAAAATAAAGTTTTCATCAAAAGCAATTGGTCAATGCTCTCAGTTCCCATGGTCCCTGAAGAAATGTAAACGGATTGCTGTGTCTTCCACTTAAGCTATTCCAAGACCTAACATGACCATTGCAACTGGATATCAAGTACTCACTTCAGGGACTCAATTACCCAGTTACAAGTAAACAAAAATATCCTCCTCCTATTGGATTTTGAATTGTGGACATTTTCTCTTTTCAACTTTATTTTTTCCTCTCTCTCTCTGAAGAAAAAAATTAAGTAAGTTGTAGGAAAGAAAATCCTTCACAGAGAACAGCATGAAGCATGAAAGGCCAGGTTATTTCCCCACATAAGGAACCACTGGTTGTTTCTAACTCCCTGTTGTGTTTTCCTTTCCAATGTTCATTTGGGACCAGCAGCAGTCCGCAAAAACAACTGTGTCCAAAATGGGAAAAGGAGGGGCAACCAGGGAAACGGAAAACAGACGCCTCGAACAGCACAGCACTCAGCCGTCTCCAGGCAGCCTTCTGTTTGGGTTCTGTCAGATATACCACAGGCGTCCTCGTGTAATCAGAGGATTGTTACTTGTTATTTACTATTTGGCTTGTACCCCCTGAAAGTTTATAAGGGTTTATTAGCCTGCTGTGGAGCATGCTTTCTATTTATCCTGCAGTAAATTTAATCTTCTGAAGTGTGCCACTACTGAGCAAAGACAGAACAATTCCCCGTATTTACTGGGGCTCGAGTGTCAGCAGCACACCCACCTTTTCAAATCACTTTGCTCACAATTGCCCGTGTGGGCTTTCCTGAAGAAGGTTCAAGTAGAAGCAGTTACTAGGAGATAGGAATCCTGTGCAAGGTAACACATGGAGCCAGAGCTCAAACCTGGGCATGACAGCCCCCCCCCTGCACACCAAATTTCCCCCCTTAGTTTAACTGACAAGTGCTACTGAGTATTTACAACATTCAGCTGTAGCATTTCCTCAGGGCAGTGAAAAAGCAAATCCTGTAGAAAGCTTACCTTTTCTACACTGCTCATTGCTTGGAAATAGATGTTGTATCCTTTGCGTGGAGCCAAAGGGGGATTCCAAAAGCCCTGATAGGTCCTATTGTCACCCACGGTGAACGGAGCAGGTTCAGGAAGATTCCCTGGGGGTAGCTCTGCAGCAAAGTAGTAGGGTGCACCCCCACTCATGGCACTTTGGTACGTGACAGGAACCTGGTAGCATTCCATTGCTCCGGCTTCTCGCTTGGTTCGGTGTGGATGCAACTCCTCCACAACAATCTGATAAGCACTTTTTGAAAAAAGAAAATAAAGCATACATTTATAGGTTCTAGATATTAGAATTTCTCAAAAGAAGAAACAATCATTTAACAGTAACCGGAAACATTTAAAAGACTTTAAGGTCAGTCTTAACACCCTGCGTTCTTGTTTCCAGCTATTTTGTAATAAAACAGAATTTCACTTGGATTCCAATCCCAGTGTTATTATCACAAAACTGAAACAAGAAAGTTAAAAACATCAGCATAGAACTCTACTCATGTTTAACTGTTGAGAAATGAGCCACCCTAATGAGGAACCTGACATTAATCAGAGACACATAATAGATTTAAGTTTTTGTCTGGTATTTTTAAATGCTTAAAGTTAATATTTTCCTTTGAAAGGATAGTATTGAAGGTCCAGCTAGCTCCAAGGCCCAACAGAATGGCCGCCTCAGGGCGGAGCTGAAAGCACCGGTTCACAGTTGTCACAATGTTAGAGACAGAATGTGCTGACAGGCAGTCCCCACCTCTTGACCTTGCCCTGGCATCAACTTTGGCTCACAGCTATGCAGATTTAAAGCACAAGTGACATGCTGCAATACGGGCACAGATGGACAGAAATCTGTCCTCACCACCAAAATAGAGCTGCCTCCTTCTTCTAGAGTTGTTAATAATAAAGTGTTGCAAATTGTAAAAACAGATGGCATTTGGCCTATTAAAGCTCAAATCTAACTAAAACTTTCAATACCTTTCCTAAATGTCTTAAACTTTTTAATAACAGCCATTATTTTACAGATAGAGAAAAAAAATGCAACTTTAAAATAAAGATCTGTCTGGGAACTGGTAATGTATTTTATTAATTTATGAAACTGGTATATTAATAATATTCTTCTTTGGTAAGGAATTCTTTAGGCAAACATTTTTAGGAAATGTATACCCAAGAAAGTTGACTTTATTAACATATTTACTATATTACATATATTTAACATGTATTAACATAATATATTTAACATATAACATATTCATTCATATATTATTAACAAATTTTAAAAATTGTGTTTCAAAATTCCTGCAAAGTATCAGACAATGCATTGCAGTCACAAGTAAATTGCTTATAAATAAGCTGAGTGTAGAGTGGCACGTTTGAATGAGCCTCCAGGAAAATATGCTCATTCAATGCAAGGAAAACAGTTGCTACTGAATGGATCTCCAGCAGAAATAGAATATTTCCTTTAGTAAACTTCTATAAAAAGGAATAGAAAGAGAGAGGGGAGGGACACACACACACACACACACACACACACACACACACAGAAAGAGAAAGAGAGAAGGAATCTGCCTCTATGACAATTAAAAATTAAATTTTATACCAGCTTAGAACCTGATGTAAAATTCTAATTTAATATAAACTGTGTTATCCTTACAAACAGAAGACTTTACTATGGTTAAGAAAGGAGTTTTATAAGTCAAATATTTTCTCCTTAATTATTCAAATTCCCATTTCCCATTAAAATATTGCAAAAAAAATTGGTAGGTCAATATCCATCTTCTTTCCCTTAGAAATAGTGTAAAAATTGTATTAATGTCAGAATTTCAGATCTGGATTAGTAACTAAAGCAGAAGTCTCTGTTATTTGAAATTACAGGTACTGCATCATGCTCTCTTTCTCTTCCAAGTTGGATTTGTAAGTTCTTAGAAACACTATTAAAAAGATACATGCTCTCTGAGTGGTCCATGGAGGAGCTACTTGTTAATTTTATTTTATTTTGGTATAATTTATTTTTATTGTGTTTTTTTCCATTACTATTTAGTCCCCATAGACCCCCATCTCCTGCATTTAAAAATACTGGAAATACATAAACGTAGCCCTTCAAGAGAAAAAAGAAAAGATCACAGCTGACATGTTCCACATTAAACAAACCTAGTATTTTTTTCTATTCACTTTCAATTTAGAATTTGTTTCTACATGATGTACATTTGTATGTCCTGCTGAAACATACATGTACAGATAAAATGTATACAAACTCAAACATGCACACATTCCATCTTACCTAATTCTATTAAATTGACCTAGTTGTATATTGCAAATTAAGAAATTTCAAACAAAAATAGCTCATCTCTTCAAATCTACGAGGGGCAAAGCAAACTGCTGATGTTGGAGGGAAGTGACGGAAAAAGTGAACTCTACTCTTAGGGAGAGATCTCATCGAACTCGAGATGGGCTTAAACTCAAAGTTGTTACATTCATTTTTAAAATAATATATTTTCCCTTCATTGTTGAATTCGTCTGAGCAAGCTGTACCCCAACCTATTCTTCTACTTATTTTGAAGTGTTCTTTTTCCCCTGCTACTTCCTTATATATCAATACAAATTAAATAAAGGGCAGAAAATAAGGAAAGAGAAATCAAATTGGAACTGATTTGACTGATTACATGAAATGGGCCTGTGCTTTTTCATCCTTCTGGCTGTCTAATTACGTAATGGTACTTAATTCTAGCTAGATCTAAATATTATTTGAGCTCAGTATTCTAGCAATTTAAAATATTCCAAAGTCACCTGAAGAGTTTATTCACTCTACCCACATTTCATATAGTCCCCATTTCTTTTAATTACATTTTAAAAATATTTCTATGATTAAGTTAAAATCAATATACTGGCATTACGAATCTTCACTCAATACTCAAAATATGATTTCCTTATATTAAAAAACCAAAAATAATTTTGGTATACTACAATCTAATGTTATTAAACCTGGAATGTAGTCATTCTCAGTTTCTGTGAGGCCAAATAATGACATCTCATCATACAATTTTTCTTCACTTTATACAACTGTAAGAAAATATACAAAGGGATTTTGACATTAGCTCAAAAAGTGATATTATACATTTTGTAGATACTTTTCTTGATGTAATGCTTCAAAATGTTGAAGCTCAATCCAAAATCACCTATAACAGCCTATCATGAATTTTCAACTACTAGTAATTGAACTCTCTGTAAATCCAACTATAGTTTCAGCCTGTACACCTTTTTAGTGATATCAAATACACATTTTATACAATTTATACTTCCTCATTTTTTGATCTAAAATGTCTCCATAAAGCTTCAGGAAATTCCCCAGCACCAATATTTTACTATTTCTCTAGTGAACAGACTTCCCAAGATCTCAGACACCATTGCTTGTACGTCCCCACTGCCAGCATTTGATGATCCAGAGTAAAGGTTTAAATATCATTTCTGTTAGCATCGCATTTATTGCTCTTCATTTCTGAGTAACAGGGCTCAAAATCCTGACATTGACTTTAACAAGGTCAATTTTTTAACCATGCTTTACCTCCCTTGTAATTAACCACTTGGGGGCACATACTAAATTGCCTTATGTGGATTTCTATTCCAAGTATCCAGCTCAGCTCCTGGCACATAGTGGATCTAACTGGATGAGTGAATTTCTGGAAACCATTGACAAACTCTACCCAACAAGGATTTCACAGGTGCTACGATGGAGGCTTTTGGAATTGCAGTTTATTTGACATTAGGAAGACCAGAGCAGAAAGATATTTCACTGCAGTTGGGACAAATAGAGGGTGAAATGCAGTCTGGCAGAGGCTAGTTATGCTGTCAAATAAGGCAAGATAGAACCTGGTATTTAGAGCCTATGATAGCAAACAAAGCTAACAGATGGATGCTCTCAGGAGGTTTGGCTAGGTGGTACATAAGTATGGCTTTCATTGGGAGGGGAGGAGAGGGGTCACGGACAAAGTGGAAAAGTCAACAAGCATTAGCACAAAAGAGACTCTGATAGGCTGACACAAATAAAGAAGAAATTGGATGGAAAGTAAAAGAATTTCAAGAACCTAAAATAGTAATGAGGATCCAATAAAAAATTTGAAGCACTGGACCATAAATACAGTGCTTTGAAAATGGATTACATAAAGTTGGGTTCTCATTAAAAAAAAAAAAAAAAATAGAGCACCAGACCAGATAAACTGCAGGGTAAGGCTCCAGTTAGCAATACTGCAGGTGGGAATTCCAGTTAGCAATACTGCAGGTGGGAATGTGCTCAGAGGAAAGGACACAGGAATACCTGACTGGAGGATTCGAAAGGCAAAGGAGGCAAGGCTCATCCGAGGCCAGACTGCCTGACTAGACCAGTCCGGTCCTGCCAACTCGCCTCCACTTTGGGTGGTACCAGACCAATGTGCAAATCATTATAAAAAATTAAAAATGGAAAAGATGGATAAGATTATCACTTGGAAAACAGCTTTTTTTCCTGGTAGTAATATTCTTTTAAAAATACTTTAAATTTTTTTATATATCATTTAATTATTTGTTCATGTTACTACATGAAGAAATCTGTAATACTTTACAGATTTTAAATTATTTGAACCCTAAGCTCCAAAGTATAAAACTGGGAGTTCTGAGACACTGGGCTCAATCTCAAAAAGGTCAGATGTCTTTCCAATAGATACAAAGAGGTGCATCTCTGTGGCAAAGAAAGAGAATGTATGATTATCAAGGATTGTTTTTATACTACCATAAATTCAGATTATGTGGATTTTTAGCAGTTGAAAATTTTGCATTAAGAAAAAAAGTAGAAGAAAGACATTTGATTTAAAAATATGTCATTGATGGCCCTGGCTGGTGTAGCTCAGTGGATTGAGCGCGGGCTGCGAACCAAAGCATCGCAGGTTCGATTCCCAGTCAGGGCACATGCCTGGGTTGCAGGCCATGGCCCCCAGCAACCACACATTGATGTTTCTCTCTCTCTCTCTCTTTCTCCTTCCCTTCCCTCTCTAAAAATAAATAAATAAAATCTTTAAAAAAAAAAATATGTCATTGATAACATGCTCATTAATTCAACAAATTTTGTGAATACCAGCTATAAGCAGAGTATTTCCAGGCTGCAGGCAGCGCTGATCGCCCATGACAAACGTGGACACAGGCTCCGTGTTTTGTTGTGATCATTCTGTTTTTGATTTACAATGTCCAGCACAGTGCCTAACGCATAGTCCATGGCCAGTCAATGTTTGTGTAATACATTCATCAAATGAATACAGAGTGCATGTTATAGCACAGTGCAGAAAAATTATACACTATGTTTTCAACTTATATTAAGCAAAGCTGAATTCACTCAAATATCTAACTTTTATAAATAAATGCAAGTACCTGGCAGCTCATTTAAGAAGCAGTAATGGAACTGAACACCTACAAAGTAAATTTTATTACAGGTAGGGACATGTGAATGATCCTGATTTCTTGTCACTAGGAAAGGATTTTAAATGCAAGGCTTTACTCTTTCTCCTTTGGATCTGCAATCAGACTTACAGATCATTGACTCATGAATAGCACTGCATACTTATTTTGCATTTTCAAGTAGTAATGTTTTCTAAGTGTTTATATCACAAGTGTATTCAGTCATCTCTCTTCTCCTCTGGTGTAGTAGTCCCATGCATTTTAGCCACAGATTTAAGAGAATTTCCTTTATAAACTCAAGATCTTTTATCAATATATTTTTTAAATTAAAAGTAGTTCTTCCTTTGTAGTTATATAGGATTATCTAAATGGTTAGTATAAGCTCACAAGGTCAAATGCATTTATTGTAGAAATAAAATAAAGATTAATTTTATTTTTAATGAACATGTAAACAACTTGAGATGACTTAATTATGAAATACCTACAGTGATTTTTGTGTTTAGATTTATTTCTCAGTAGAAATATAAAAATAAAAGTATCCACAAAAAAAGCTATAAATTTCTAATAGAAACTTGCATCAGTTTTAAATATGTATCTAAAATGGATGGAATAATTTGACTCAATTCCTGAAAACATGACTCATAATTTTATGCAAGATGAAGAAAATATGGCAGTTTTTAATATTGGAAAGATAAAGAAAATACAATGTGAATTTTAATATTTACTATGGAATTTCTGATAAGTGATAATTCAGGAATTAAAAGGTCACAGGCTACATTCATTATAAATATTCTACTTTTATTTTCTCAAAGCCTCCTATTTTTCAATCATTCATATGAAATTATTCATAACAATTTAATGCATTGGATAGGAGGTATTTTCTCATTCTATTTATGACAAATACCTTCAAAGCTCATATACCATAGATATGAACAGAGGAAGTGAAATGAAATGGGACTAGAGAAAAAAGTAAAAGAGCAACATTCTTAAATCCAACAGCACAGAGAGGTGAATGACTGAGTTCATGAATATCTCAACAATCCCCTTAGAATTCTTCTGTTAACTGTAAGTCTATCCTTAGGCTTAGTCCAAATGAAAAGCAAACAAAGACAATACCAAAGAGAAATAAAAGCTTCTGATAGTAATTTTTTAAATGATTCCCTACAGAAATGACCCACTCATTATATTGGCTTCTGAGCAACTATGAGAAACATCCCTTTTATTGGCTGTTTTTTTCCTTTAGCTATTGCATTCTCCCCCACCTCTTACCTGATAGGTGCCCCTTTGGCCTGTGCCGGTCTCAACAATACGGTTATGGTGGTGGCAGTTTCATTGAGAGAGGCATCTACTCCTTCATAGTCAGGCAAAGTTGGAGCTGATGAGTGATTAATGACAAAAAAAAATTTTCAATCAATTAGCAGGAATAAATCTTAATTCAGGTTGACTAAATGATGGTGACTGAGGAAAATATCGACTTAATACTTATTTTGATGAATAGCATATACCAGTGAATGCGAACCCTGGAAACCTAAAGCAGAACAAGCTAGGAGCCAAGAGCTGTAGAAATTTAAATAATACTTTGGCAACTTGTGATGCACTCCAAACACTTTGGGAAGATGCTTTAGGTTTTAGTTTCCCGAGACTGTGAACTAAGCAATGATGGGATGGGATGAAGGTGGTTAACAGTGGAGGCTCTGGGGAGTGTCCTGGTGATGGAATTATAAACAGAGATGTGGAGAAAGGTGTTGCAGGAGCTGAGGTAAAGGCTGCTGGAGAGGAGATACCCTTCATGATCTCATGATTGTAGAATGATCCCGTATTAGTGTCTGGGCCTATCGCCATTCTGGTCACAATGGAAAGGTATCAAGGAAGTGTGATGGGTGAGAATGGAGCATTTATTTTTATTTACCACATACTGGTAGATTCTTGAAAAGAAGACATACATATTTTCAAAAACATTCATTTTGTGGGGAGAGAGGGACTTCCTTATTAAACCATTGAAAAAGTAGCTTCAGTGGCTTTTAATAATTTCTATGTAGAAAGATGTTTAAGAGAGTACATAATCTCTGAAATGTGTACATTATCATAGTAACATAACAAGTGCCATCCAATAAATTTTTAAAGTATTTCCTTCATTTAGTGAACATTTACTGAATACTATAAATATAAAGGAAAAAAGCATGGTCTCTTACATTTATAGAACTAAAAGGAGGGTATCATTGTTTACAAAGAATGAGAGCCATAAAAAAATTAATAGCAAGATATTAGGTGACCAGAAGAGGAACACAGTTTGCCAAAACAGTGTTTACCAAACCAGTGAGATTAGAAGCACGGGGAAGGCTTCTTAAAACACAAATTGATGACCTTCTCCCCTAATTCAGTGGGTCTGGGGAGGGGCCTGATAATGTGCCTTTCTAGAGAATTTCCACATGACCTTGATGGGGTTGGTCCGGGCCCACACTTGGAGAACCACTACTCTAAACTAGTGTTGGGAGTTGGGCACATGGAACAGGGAAGACTTCAGGGTTTAAGTGATCCTTAAGCTGAATGTTAAAAGAGTAAAAACACATCAGAATGAGAAAGCACAGACGAAATTTCAGAGAGAGAAAACAGTACATTCGAAGACACCTAACATGAAATGACAATGTGTGTTCTAACAACGACATGCAGTTTATTATACCTGGAACTTTGTGTTCATGAGTGAAAGGAAGGAGCTACACAACGAACAGCCACAAGTGCCACCAATGCATGGATTTTGGGTTTTATCCCAGGAGATGCAATATATTAGATTTTGGAAGAAACACTTAAGAAGGAAATATATATTGTATAAAGAAAAATATAAAAATACACTGAAGCAATGTAAGTCTGAGGGCAAAGATACTGCTTAGCAAGATATTTCAATGATCTGTTTAAAATATGGTCCAGATAGATAGAAAGGAATAGTGGTATTACAAAAGGGGAAATTATCTGAGAGTTATTTAGGAAATAAAAGCAATAGATATTATACGCACAATATGCATATGTGATATATGTAATATTATACATACACACACATATATAAATCATATCTCTAAGCATCATTCCTCTAATAACTTGATTTTATGTTTATTAAACTACTTTTAAAATACTGAGGAAAAGAATCACTGGACTCTGGATAAATAACAATAAATTACCTTAAAAGTTCAAGTGATTCTTAGAACCACAAACATATATTTTACCAGCATGAGCTTGATTACTATGTGTTCCTAAGATATAGCGATTGCACCAAGTTTTTGAAGTTTGGATCCTAGTACCCATGGATGTAGGTTATTTTAAGTGAAAGAGAAAATAAATAATTCAAAGAAAATGCTAAATGGGTGTTTGGTCTTTAATTATAAATTTTCTATTCAATAAAATATGTGTCAGAACCAAAAGAAATTATGGCTCTCAATAATGTCCATTTGTTCAATGCTATCAGCTACACAAGTTTATGGAATTTTGTGGGTATCTCTGTTGAAAGATCTTATTCATCTACAACACCACTGCTAATTCTAGAGTGTAGAAAACATTTCTCACTATATCATATCATCAGGCCACATTTTCTAGTAAAGTGACAACAAATATTTTTAAATGCTCTTTTTTTAAAAAAAAAAAGATGATTTTATTTATTTATTTTTAGACAGATGGGAAGGGAGGGAGAAAGAAGGAGAGAAACACCAATGTGTGGTTGCCTCCCACTCACCCACTACTGGGACCTGCCTGCAACCCAGGTCAACCCTCCCTGCATGTGCCCTGACTGGGAATTTAACCAGCAACCCTTTGGTTCACAGGCCCTCGCTCAATCCATTGAACCATACAAGTCAGGGAAAAAATAAATATTTTAAAGAAACCATCACTCATACTGGAATAGCTAATTTTTCATGACATAAATTTTTAAAGTTTTGTATTATATTCAAAACTCTTTCAAATACAATTTGGACTTCAATTCAAAATTAGTATTTTAATATATTAATTGATAGATATTTGTCAATTTTAACTCCAGTTGCACATATAATATATGCTCATTTTACTAATCATAGACAAATAATACATAGCATTACATAAACTGGAGTAGATCTGGGACATTTTACAATGCTAATTCCTGGCAAAAATTTTTTTAAAAAAGGTTTAACTGGCAACTTAATTGAAGTAGTCACATCTATAATTAATCTAGTCAAATGCAAGCAATGAAATTATGAGCATCACATAATAAAATTTTAATTGTATTTGTTTATCAATATAACATTGCTATTGTGAAATGCAGATGAATTTATGTGAGATTACTAAGAAAAATATAAGGTCATAAATTATCAGAATGTCAGTAAAAATGGAACAGAGAGACAAGCTACATGGTACTAAAATAGTAGGGCACAGATCATCTACCATTCTTTCATAAAATCATTTACAGTAAAGCTCTGACACCATAATAATTAACAACTCCTAAAATTATTATAAGCCCATTAGCATATCCAATGAACTTTGAAAGATTTCTAATAAAGATATAATGCAATTTTTAAAAAGACCACTATCAATTAAACCTGGCTTTGGACATATAGCCAAGAATAAATGTATTCAAATAATTATTTCAAGTGCCTTCAATCATGAATAACTACATTAAAGATTCAATAAGTAAAACAAACTGTACTCAATGTATTTCTGATTCTCTATGACATATTAACACAATCCAATTCTATATTCATTTGCGTACCTGAAATATTGGTCGTCACATTGATGCCTGTGGCTGGCCCAAAGCCCTTGATGGTGCTGGCTCTTATGAAAAACTGGTATGTGGTTCCAGGATGGAGATGCATGAAGACATGGTGTGTACTGTTCCATAAATTTGATACAGTCTGTGGAGGTCCAGCCACTGGAACCGCAGGATCAAAAGATCTGATGCTACTGTAGCTAACCTGTTTTAGGAAATATATGTCTCCTGTTACATATCCAACACAAGTCATAACAAATTTTAAATAGACACTTTTAAAAAAGACAGAATTCAGGGGCATCTCTGTGGAGGGAATCACATTTTCTGTCACTTCTTTTCCTTCTCATTTTCATATGGTTATACTCATATGTGTATTTACTATCTATTTGATTGGACCAATGTACATCCATTTTCTTTTATCAAAAATTAATTAATATACTTGAAATGAATACATAATCTTATGGTTATATATTTTAATTCATAGAAATACAGATGTGTTCAGCAGTTTTTTAAATTAACTTAATCTATACTTTGTTCAAGTTACATAAGTTACATATGACTAGCATTCAAGTATGCTAATATAGTCACAGATTATATGATTACACTAGTGATTCCCATTCCCAGGATACACTCTGTAGTCACTAACAATTTAAGTATTTTATGCTTTAATCAACACTGGCTATACAAGAATATAAGTACACATTAGCATAATCAAAATGATCCTTTTTTCCTTTAAAATATTATATTTAAAAATAAGATAATAATTTATATTCCAAGTTCAAATATAGTCAAGTGTACATAAGGTTTTGGTTTTTCTTATTAATCTGTTACTATGAAACTGACATTCAATGGCCCTCCCTAAATCACAGTCTGAAGTTTCTCAATTTTATAAAAATTCATGCTTCACAATCATCATCAAGTCTGCTTGAAAAACACCAATCCTGCTTTTATAAAACAACCACACACAAAAAACATACATTTACTTTAAGCATTTGAAAATTCTAGGTGTCATATAATATTTGCTCTGATGCTAAATTTTGAAATCAAGAAGTGCCAAATTAAAATAAGAGAAATAATAATGATTTTAGTCCCTTAATACTTGCTCCTTTCCCTCCTTATTTCCGTCTAACCATTTTTTTTGACTTTCCCTCTAATCCACAGTTCACTGAACTTTCTCATTCTCCCAGTACCTCATATTGAGTGATGATTCCATTTGGATCCAAAGGCTCCTTCCAGTTCAAGAAAATCTTATTTTCAAAGGATGTTCCTTGCAGAGAATTGACTGGTACAGGGCCAGGCACTACAAATACATACATTTTGTTTATAAGACTGCTTAGCTCAGAAACAGAAAAGGTAAATTATGTGAGCCAGACAACCAAATTAAAAATATATAAAATAAATAAAAATATGTCCTTAAAAGAAAATAATCTATATGACCAGTTTTCTGACTTTAATATATGGAAGTTTAAAGGAAGTCTATAAGCTTCTAATACAGAAAATACACAACCGAAAAGTTATTTTAATTCAAAGAATATTCTAATCGCCCAAGAGAGCTGAATAAACTGTGCAGTATAGTTTACTCTGTTGTATACCTCTAATAACATGAAAATCTTACTGGTAATTCCTTTTATGAACAGAGCCCTGTTTCTCTGAAAGATACTGTGAAGATTATAACACCCAAAAGAATTTCTATAAACTAAGTACATAAAATAATGAAACATAATAGGTAATGCTTCTTAGACTGGAAAGTGAAATGACATAGTAGCATTAAGCTTTTCGACAGGTAAGAAAACAGAAGCACAGGAAAGTGACCTCACCTGTCTGAAGTCAGATAATTAGAAGACAAGACAATCATGACTCAAATTCAGGTCCATAGAACACTTTGTGCTCTTTATAAAGCTGCCAAATTGTAAGGCTATTACCAAAGTCCCTGGATTCTCAAGTCCACCACAAGGAAAGAGAAACGGGATAAAATGGGATTGTGTAGGGTGCGGTTAGTTGACTACTCATCACCCTTTCTTCCTCCTCTGGAAAGAATCCCAATTCTGCTCAACTATCCATCCATCTTTCACACAATCCATGTGACTAAGGAAACTTACGACTTTCTCATTCTGAGTATAGATTCTGATTGTTCAAAACAAATCAAGGGATAGCATTTTCCTGGCGATTCTAACTGATCACAGAATGGGCAAATACTCTAAACTGGCTCAACCAGATTAAATGAAAGCATTCATATTTAAGGAAGACATCCTTTCCTTGCTCTTTCCCTTCTCTTTCCCACCTCTCTTCTTTCTCTCTCTTTTTCTCCTAATGCATGAAACACAGGACACAGCTTTCCCCATTTCTGATGGGCAGTTATATTGTGATCAGAAGCCTGAAGATGAACAACAGGTGGACTGCCTGTCACAGATAGTAAGACAACCCAGCATCTTTGATATTTCTGAGCCATGGAATCACTCAACTCTGAAGCTTACCCTACTTATGGATTTATATAAGATAATAAATGTTCTACTTATTTTTTAAAAAAGACATGCCCATTAATAGTCAATCTGATCTTTAAAGCTATATTAATTTCTATAGTTAAAAAAGACACATTAATTTTTAAAAAACTGCTAAGATAAATAGGTCAAAATATTTTTATTTCAGTCTTTTAAATGAAATTCATTTTTCAAAGCCACGAATCAAATCATTTTATAACATCACACTTGTTTAGAAGTCACCAACTGACATAACCAGTTTTGAAGTATCCCCAGGTATGACAAGATTTGAGGAACCTTTATTCCTGTCCTTATTTGCAAATGTCATTTTTTATCAATACTCATTGGCAGCAATAAATGATGCATCAGCTTCTATTGACAAAATATGACACAAGCTACTTTTGTTATTGTATATATATATATATTTCTATGTATTTTATTTAAATATATAGTTACTATTTATTCACATATTGTTTCTTGTTCTGCTTATGTTTAAAACTACATCCTCTCCATCTTACCTTCTTTAATAATGTCTTTTGTTTGAAAATATTGACCAAGTATGGGCAAGTTTGGCCTTTAATTAAGATTTTTCCTTAATATAAAACTTGAGTGAATTTCACACATGACATTATCTTGAAATGTAGTTTCAGAGTATAAAGCAATTTTGTGAGGATTGAAATAAATTAAAAATCACTAGATCAAAGGAAATGCATTGCATTGTAGCTAGCAGCATCAAGAAATTCTGAATGATATGTCAAAAGAGTCAGATTTATTTCAATCTACAAGGAGATGATGAATGATGTTATGACCTCTGGGACAGCAAAAAGAATTTGGCACATTAATAATAAATTCGTAAAGGAAAGAAACCCACAGTAAACAGAAAAGATGCCACTACTGAACTTCAGATAATCTGTTCATGTACCTGTCAGCTGAAGGCTCAGGGAGAAGCTGGCCAAAGGTGCTGAGCAGCACCCCCAACACCCCAGCCCACAGCTATGCCACCGATTGAGGCTGAAGGCCCCTATGTGCAATCTGTAGCACCTACTGAAGCTACCATGGACATTCATTGTTTTTTTTTTTTTTCAGGAGAGTACCTGCTGTTTTCATTCTACACGAATGACACAAGCTCATGATTGTATTAAGGAAAAAATGTCTTCACCTTTCCATGCCTCTTATATATAGAATGTGGTTGTTGGGGGAAGGAGGAGAAAAAAGACCAATTCATGACCGAATTTTTATATGATGGTAAGTAATTAGCACCCTTGTTCACCAAACACAATTTGGTCCATAAATATTATAAAATGCCATGGATATCTTTCAAATTGTTTACAAATAGGGATAGATTTAAAGGTTTGCATAATTTTGCATTGAAAGGGGGTTGAATTGGAGAAAAGTCTCTCTAGAATGCATGCATTTCTCCACTCTCCTTAAACTTGCTCTATTTTGTCAACTGGATTTACTTCAAGTATCTAAGGTCCTGTCTGTAAGAGGGAAAAGTCTGTGGGAAAATTATGGCTAAAAGAGTGCCCTACTACTGAGCTTGCAGTGGGATAAGTATAGTGACAAAAGAAAGAACTACAGGGGCAATAGGCAAATTGCATTCAGTAACTTTCTACAATTGAAAGAGGACAATGTCTTCCCATATACATACGTCTGGATGTACCTAAAATGTCTGTAAATACAACACAGAGTTACGAAGACTGTCATCATGGCAGTCCGCATATTGCCGTGACTGCCACTTCATATTTCTACATCAACAACTTTTAACGGAGAGAGAATGCTGACTTTTAGTCCCCTGCTTGCGATTTATTTTGAGAGCTGTTTCAGCTAAATTTTTTGCATGTAAGAAAATCCTTAGAAATATAACTCTCAAAATAGAAAGGAGAAAAAATAATAAATGTGGTTGGGTCAAGCTTATATTAAATAAGCATTACAACCTTTAAAATATAATAAATGTACATTTAAAAATAGCTTTGTATTAGAAAAAAAAAAAAAAAAGCCCTGTCCCTAAATCAGGCTTTTCTGCTGAGCCAACTTTTTAATATTGATTTTTATCAATGCTGGAAAAAATGAAAACAAAATCTCATAGAAAAAAATTCTACCCCTGGATTAAAAAAATGCATGCAATAAATTAAATATAAATTCTACCTTAGGGTCCTGGTGGGAAATCATTCTAGCCTTGCTGTCATGATTTATGGATGTCCCCAGAATTATTTTCATGAAATTACATTCTTTCATTAGATGGTTGATAATTTATTCTTTTTCTATGTATACAGGGCAGCAATAATTTAGTAAGACAGACTTAATTACATCATCATAATCCATCGATCTTCACCACAACAGATTACAGTGTAGATATTCTGTCCTCATCTCAGGAACTCCTGAGACACTTCAAGCACTGTGTGTAGAGACTGGAACTTACACGGGCAGATCTGAACTGAGTTACTTGCAAGTATGTCACAGAAAGTTTGTGCTTCAATCATTATCATTTAGTCTTATAGATAAAGCAAAGGGAAAAAAACAACCTGAAGGTACAACGAATTAGTTCTTGACCATACTTTGAAGTAATAATATGCAATTCAATATCATTAAAACCAATTAAAAAGTGCTTCAAAGCACAGGTTAATATAAAAGTAGGGTAGAAAATATTATTGAAATTACAACAAATGATGCCATTTTACTTTTAGAAAACTGTTTCTGGATCAGAAACACAGTCATGAGTTCATCAATTTAGAACATAATTTAAAATTTTACAATTCACTTCGTGATTATGAATCTAGTCATATGTATACCGAAAATACATTTGAAAAACACTATATAAACCTGACTGCATTATTTGATTTGTGGGAAAGAAAGGCAAGTTAAAAACATACCAAAGGATACCATAAAAATAAATTATAATGGAGAGAGTGAATGACTAAGGAGCACAGAACTCATGTAATCTGGTTTAAAATTACCAATTAAGGAATCATTTTTAAAAAATTTTATGGGTAGGCAGTAAGGGTCTATTCTTATCACTAAAAATATGGGTTACAAATGTCTAGTATAATACAGACCTTTTAATATTTATCCCACCTTATGAAAGGAGACATTTTTTCGAGACTTTTGACTCTATGTTTAGATTCCCCATTTTGCACCTATAACACTACTATACTAGCCATTCTTTCTTGCATAAGCATATGTTGAGGTATGCTGTGTATGTATATGGGGAGTGATATGAATATTGGTGTGTTTTTATATTACAGCTGGGTTTGTTGTTTAAAATACTGTAAATGTTTCAATTAGGTCCAAATTTAGCTATCAAACATGACAGCTAAGGATTAAAAAATGGAAAATGTATATTTATCTTTAAGTCTGAGGTTTATACTTTTTGATGTTTTAGGAATATGAGAATAACCCAAAGCATAATTTTTGGACAATATTAATTGTTTCCTTCAAAGTCTGAGCAAATGAGGTTAAAGGGCTCTTATTTCCCTTTATTACAACAAAATCAATAGGACAAACCAGGGTCATTTAGGGTTTTCAGAGTGATAAGGAAAGTATCTAGAAAGTATGGTATATTGACACATTATACGGCAATCTCATACTTGGTAGGCATAAAAAATTGAAGCCTAAAGTTCAGAAATTGAGGGGAATTGGTACCACTTGGGTATAAATTCACTATATAGTACTTTCTTCCCCTACGTAATTTTTTTATAAAAGATTTTTAAAAATGAAATGTCTTACATTAGAAGACTATATGATTGTCATTATTAGAATATTATCATTTGTAACAATTTTTCTATGGGACACATTTTTGTTTTATAAGAAATTGCATTTATATTCTCATTGACATATTATAGCACTACGACAGGTGTGTGTACATATTATAATAATATGTTTGTTCTTATTACTCAATAATTCAGAAGTAACACAGAAATTGGGTAAGATATAGTCCCATTTCTTGGGTGGTAATATAGTAGATAAAAGATGATAGTTTGTAAATGTCTGATTAGGGTATTTATTTAGACTTAAAGGTATGAACTTTGGCCTTCTTTTATACCCAGACTTTCATAATGCCATATATAAATGAAAAGAATAGGTAAATAGGGCTGTTTTCAAAGGTTAAGGAAAATGAAAGCTATTGCTGTTGGCTTGTAAAATGCAAAAGACTAAATTATTAATTAAATGTATTTTACCAACAGGTAGTTGCTATATTGCTATGAATAGTGAAAACTATTTTTGAACATTTGATAAAGAAAAATTTATTTACACTGTTAGTGCAGTTGCCAATTCTCTAAAACTGTATGAAAACAGAACAACAACGTAGAGTGAAATACTAGATGAAATACTACATTCACCTAGTATTTGATGCTGCTCCAAAGAATACTAAGCTCTTTGATTAGAGGCAGACTCTTTCCAAAGTTAACCTTATTAAGAATATTTAGCAGATTTCAGATTTTAATTCAATTTTGCGTACTCTAGGAAAAAACTGTAAGTATTTACATAATTTGTGTTATATAATCCCCCCTTTTAAAAATAGCAAAATATGAGCATACCGTCTTCATCGGTTTGAATAATCGTCTCTTCACTCTCCTTCCTGCCTTCTGGATTGGTTAGGATCATCTTGAGGCTGACGTTTGTATAAGGTGGCAGATGGTTCACCACATGCTGAGGGGCTTTGGGGTCCATGTCCAAACAATCTGCCTTGCTCTCGTTGTGACCACGGAAGTAATGGTAGCAGATAGTGACATTAAATGTATGGCAACGAGTAATGTTGTAACCCAAGGATTCCCAGTCCACAGCAATGCGCCTTGCCTGTATCTCAGCAATCTTTAACGTCTTTGGGGTTCGCATAGGTTCTGAAGAATAAGCCAGAGACATAGAGAATTGTCAACTTTATAATCAATAATCTTGGAAAAATATAAAACACTGGTCATGACATATGTGTAAACCAGGAAAATCTAGAACTCATCTTTTATTCTCATTTTCTTTCTTTACTTATGATTTTATTCTTAAAGATTTTGGTCAAGGGCTATAGTTTACCAAAGGAAAATGGGTGAAATGTAAAATGTCAACAATCCATAGTACTTAGGAACCTGGTGCAAAATAAAGATCTGAAAATGTAGCCAAGATGCCTTTATAGTTGCTGCTGTTGTTACAGCCAATTCTCCATCTTTTCTTGTGTCATTATTGAGCGAGTGAATTAGCTAATATATCATCATGTATAAAAGTCAACATGTTCTGCTCTATGATTTGTCATGTCACCAAGCTATGCTGTATTCTAATTAGTCTAATTGTAACATAAACTACCACTTACAAAAAAAATGACACAGATATTAATTAGCATTTATTACTTCAGTAATGATATTGTTCATCAAAGCAGAAAAATATCTGAAAAAAATTTCAAGAACACATGTGGATATTCACATTGTCATCTGTGCTTCTTGATCTCTTTCTATCTTTTTCTAGGAAACACTCAGGTCAAACAATCCATTCATTGTCACCCAACTAAACTGGAAGGTGAATATTCACTCAATTGGAAAATGCTGGCAGAACTAAACACTCCAAAGACGGGAATCCATCCATCACTGCTTCCCAAGTGTATTCTTTCCTCATGCAAGACTAACTTTAATCGTCTAACTTAATAAAAATAATTACTCTATGAAATCATGGACATCGCAAAGTCTATGCTATAAACAAACCAGTATACAGCGCACTTTATTACAATGATTTGACAAAGAGATTAAAGTCAAGGCCAAGGTCAAGGTCTTGATGGGGCCTCACTGAACTCATCAGAGATATTGACTACTCTTGCTAAATGGAAATCAGTAGGGGAAAAAGAAAAAAGTAATTAAAAAAAGCCTAATTGGGTGTTTTTATACATTTTGACTTTTGAGATTAAAATGTCAGTTATGTAAAAATAATCAGCATGGTACACAGATGGCAAGTCCCAACTGAAATTCCAGTTCAATGTATTTAATGTGTCATCTGCAACACACTGTGGAGGCCACTTAATTAAAAACCCGAAATTTATAAAAATACATATATTTATACATGCAAATTAACCTTTGTAGAATCTAAATGCTTACGGGTTTTTTTGTATCATAACTTTACATTTTATTTTTAATAATGTTACAACATAACATCCAAAAATTAAATTGTTCTTTTGAACAAGGATTTATCTACAAAAACTACAAAAATATAAGAAAAATTATTTCCTGTGCCTCAATAAATTTGCTGGTAGAATAGAACTTAATAAAATTATATCAGTCACCGGAGCTATGAAGACATATGACATGTTTCCTCTTTTTAAGCAATTCACAAAATATTAAAGCAAATTCATGAAAAAGCAGATCATTTTTAATTTACTGACTGATTGATTGTTGTTCAGTTTCCCACCTTTCCCCATTGACATGTTTAGGTTTTAAATACTATTTTCCAGTTTTCTGATTGTTCACAGTATTAAGTCTTCCTATTTCATTACTTTTATTGCATGTGTTTTACCTTAAGCACTATAACTAGGTTGGAATAAAGATGTGTCTCTTTAATAATTTAGCAAGTTTCTTTATATGTCTAGCTCTGTGATAACACTTCTTTTCCAGGCACAAGGGATACTTTCAGTTCAGCATAGATAGACTAAAAGCAGTCTTCAGCACCATTGCCTACCATCTGACCAGGCAACCATAGTTAGGATCACCCCAAGATTCCCAGGTAGACTGGTTTTGCTGCCTGCTAGATAACAAGTAGATACATGCTTAGGTTAGGCCAACTTTGCTCTAAAAGTTATCTATAATAAGAAAGTGAGATTTCCCTAGAAAATATGTGGAATGCATGAATGAAGATCTCCCACACAGCAATAAATATTTGCTCCTTTGTTCAAATTTTTTTGAACTAATATTAATGCTTTCACTCCTCATTTTGATTCTGACATATCCCCCCTTTATGGATTTTTCTTTTGCCAAGTAATCACTCTCTCATTCACCTTTTCATTTATTTCCACAGTTCCATTTTCACTTAGCTTTCATTCTAACACAACCCTAAAAGCACACCTAGATGGCTTTCATTCTGTGAAGATGGAGCAGCTCTACACCTTTAATTCTTACTTTTTAAAGGGTTTTCAAAGGACATATTTACTACATATTATGTAAAAAATGCATAGGGTTTACTTGGTACACACATTTTGATCTTGTGTATTTAAATGTTGCTTACTTTGACAATCATAAATTATACTAAAAACTCTTATTTCAAAATCAGGAGAAGATAGCTCTATAAATCCTATACATATGTTTATAAGTCAGCATCATAATTTCAGTAACCAACACTTTATTAACTATACAGAAAAACATAGATGTGTAGAAGGAAGTGGTTTTCTGTTAGGCAAAGAATCATTTTACAAAATCAAAATGGTATTTAAAATCTGTATTTCTTCAGTGGATGGAATAAATGCTGAAAATTGTCATTATTCCAAAAATGTGACTTAAAGATGTAATTTCACTCGCACCTTAGGGCAGTATTTAGAAACATATGCACAAAATAAACACACACATATAACATATACATACATACTCATTAACACATACATGTGATAGACACTGTGCTATGAAATTCCTCTGAATTCTGTCAGATCTAAGATGAACTGACAACCACCTGAAGTCAAATTTTTATATTAGAATCTTTATAAAGAGCAGAGACGAGACCATTCTGCTATTAAAACATTCATTTAAAAAGTTATATCAAAGAATTCAAAAATAAAATTACCCAAATTTCTCACTATCATCCATTATTTCTTGTGCTTCACCAATAATTAATTGCATTGTATTTGTGAGATATACATAAATTAAAAAATGTAACTTTCTAAGTTGAAATAATTACTTAAATTGTCATAGAAACCCAGAAGCAGAAGGATATTGCTTGGAACCCACTATCTTCTATATAAGACGGGCATAAGTGCTGTTTTAAGAATAAAAAAATTCGCCCTGGCTGGCGTAGCTCAGTAGATTGAGCGCAGGCTGCGAACCAAAGCATCGCAGGTTCGATTCCCAGTCAGGGCACACGCCTGGGTTGCAAGCCACGGCCCCCAGCAACCGCACATTGATGTTTCTCTCTCTCTCTCTCTTTCTCCCTCCCTTCCCTCTCTAAAAATAAATAAATAAAATATTAAAAAAAAAAGAATAAAAAAATTTAAAGAAATGGGCCCAGTGAATGTTACATAGAGGCACAACAGTAAACAGTATTTATAACCAACGACATTAATAAACATAAGGAAGGTAAAGAAATTGAGATCAATGTACTACTATCAAGTGTTTTTGTAACATACTAAATATTCCCTCATTTTCCCAGGATTTGACTTTCCATATTCAAATTTTCATTAGGTATTCTATATATGTAATTTTGTAAAAACAGTTCTCTCTCCTTCTTTGCTTTCTTGGTAAAAGAAAAATTGGGAAAGAAATAAGTAATTAAAAAAACTTTTGAGTCAAAGTTTTGGCAAAATTTTGGGAAGAAATATAGCCAGAAAGTAAGTTTCATGTAGTAAAGGATCATATGAAAATATCTCGAAGCCCTGGCCTGTGTGGCTCTGTTGGTTGGAGCATCAGCCAGTGGGTCGAAAGGTCATGAGTTCAATTCCCAGTCAGGGATTGTGTGAGAGGGCAACTGATTAATGTTTCTCCCTCACATTGTTGTTTTTCTCTTTTCTCCTCTTTCTCTCCAAGAAATGAAAATGTCCTTGAGTGAGGATAAAAATTTTTAATTAAAAAGTATTTCAAACAAAGAATCTATTAAGAAACAAAAATACAGTACTTATTATATACATTGTACAATACCAGACACAGTACAGAATATTAATGTGAACAAAACAATGATGGACCTCAGGGAGCTTCACATTTATTTAGTAAAAATGATGTCGTGAAAAATACATAAGTGATTAAGCAGTATGATATAAGTGCTATATAAATGGAATAATATAGTATAGCAATTCAAGAGGAAAAAATGACCTCCAGTTGCAAAAGGGAGGAGACATTTGCATTATATCTCAAGGGATAAAGGCAAGATCTGTAAACATTGTCTGGATACGTATCACAGAAGTAGGAGAAACAGAATGAATACATATGCAGAACACAACTGGGAAAAATATGTAATCCCATTTGGTTGCTGTACCAGTTATTTAGTAGATTATGTAGAAAACGATTATTGGTAAGACTTGGGATATCAGGGTAAGAAATTTAACTTGATGTAATAGGTTATGGAAAGTCACTCAGAAGGTAATTAACATAATTTTAGACTTAGGGAAGGGAGAACAGGAAAGACATTAAAAACCAGGTAAAAACTGGTACTATAAGAAAAATCTCATTCTTTCTCATTCTACTCTTTAAATCATTAATCATAACCTCTTGTTAAATGTCTGTCCTGTGTATAGATTTGCACTAAAACTGGTATAAAGTTCTCATTCATTCATTCCTAACAAATCCTAAGAAAACACCTATTAATAAAAAAAAGCACATGCAATGAGAAATGTTAGTATTAGCTGATTTTATTCTCTTTGCCAAATGTTGGTCAGGCAGGCCTACTAACTTTTCCCATTCCATTTTCCTTTTACTTTTCACCTATTTCCTAGTTGTTATAGTGAAAAAGGCTCCATGAAGTTGAGGTGAAATAAAAGAAAATGGCAGAAGATTTACATATCAAATCTAGGACCAGTATCATACAAGTAGCAGTAAATTAAAAAGTAACATATCATTGCCCTTAAATTCTAAATAGATAGAGCCATGGGGGTTATGTCTGTAATAATTTATGTGTTAAATATCTAGATCAACTTAATAGGATAACATAAAGAACTACTTAATAATTCCCTGAAGGTTAAGAAAAATAAAGGCAACATGAACAGACAAAACCTGTTGACTTTGAGTCCCCTCTGAAGGAGTACGATGATTTGTAAGTGGTTCTAGACAATAGATAAAAGGGAATTCGAGCTTTTGGTATTCACTAGACAAAATGTGACATGGCAGGTCAACATCCATATCCTTTTGTAGTGATAATCTCTCGTTACCCTGAAAGAATTGTGAAAACAAAAGCTGTAGCAGCTACCAGAGAATCAAGGGCAGGGATCCTATTTCCCTAGAATCAGTTTTTAATGATAAAACTTATTATCCAGCTGTCAGTCAGAGAAAAACAGAAGATGTCCCAAACCTCATGCCAAGAAAAAAAAGAAAGATCTTGTCAAAGACGTGCACAAACTGAGAACACTGAATCATGACAGGCGCTGCATGCCCCTGGCTGCCTTTTCATCAGAAATCCGAGAAGCTGACTGCAAAGCACAATTTCCATTCCATTTATCAAAACAAATACAAGGAAAGTAAATTTCCTGACTGCCAGAGAAAAAATTTGTTAGTGTAAAACAAAAAAATAATTGAGGTAAAATTTCTGAACACAGGTACATTTTTACAAAGGAAAAAGGAAGAAAACATTGGCATCCCTTGGGGGATGAAAAAAACTTAAGGTCTTTGGAAGATATTCTTTTACTTTTCCCTATTGATGCTTTGTATTTTTATTATTTGGTCCATGGTAAGAACTGAGAATCATCAAGGTTTTGCACTGCACATCTTTTCAATCTTATAATATCATTAGTCTGGCCAAAAAGATTTCATCTCTGCTCCCATAGGTCAGATTGAGTTAATGATAAGTTGGTGAGATGACTTGATTAATACTATAACATGAGGTAGCCTCGGGTCCAGGAATAATCGCAAGCCGACTGCCAGCTCTTCTGGCTTTATGTCTATGTCGTTGAAATGACACGCTTGGGCTCAGGGGATATAAAGTGACAGAGGGTGCAAGGCTCACTCAGCTCTCCTGCGGCCACAGTAATATTTAGCCAGTACCATCAGAACAATACTAAGCACATAAAAAATTAAAGCAAAACGTGTCATCTTCATTGTTCTCAAGAGTCTTACTGAAGTTCATCAAATAATTCTAGTAAATTGAACATTTGCATACTCTCTATTATAATGCTACGAAAATGAATTGATTTTTAAACAATACCAAAGTGACAAGAAATAAAAGATCGTAATTCTTTTTCTAAATATTAAATCCTAGTGAATGTTGTCTTATCATGAAATCTATTTCTCAGTATAGCAAGCAGCTGAAAATTTGGGGACACTTTAATGGTTTTTTCATTTAAATTTTTATGTAATAATATTAGACTTGTCAGAAACATATAATTATAATCAGTGAACCCACTTTGATTCCTCTTTGATACTGGATATTCCACTTGTATTTTTTAGCAGATTATTTCTAGTCTACATATTTTATTCCTCTACACATCATTGAAATTAATGCTCTTTACTGAACACAGTGAATAATTTACATGACTAAGTTAAGATGATTTTTTTATTGTTTCTTTGTTTTATTTATCTTAAAACAGAGCATGCAGGTCTCACTTATGTTTTAAAACTTAAATAAAAAATAAAATATTCTCTATAGATAATTGTATACATTTGTATAAAACATAAAATTGAAAGAAGACATTTTTTAAATTATGAAAATAAAGACAATAATCTACTTTTCCTGTTTAAAAAAGTATTGTTTTTTATATAAAAAAATAGCAAACCACTCATCAGATGCAAAAAAAAGTGAGGTGATTTGTACAGAATGCTGGTAAAAAGTAATATGAGAAGTAGCGCTCCCATATATGTGTTTAAAAAGGTGACTTTAGAGGAGCTGTACATAGCAATTAAAAAACTCTAGAGGGGATTTTTCAATACCTTATTTATCCCTAAATAGAAGATAAATTATCTACTTCACAGATTGTTCTAATAAAAGAGGTAAATATTTTGTATGCCAAGCATAGTCATTGATTCATAGTATATTCCTGGAAAATTTCTTTTCTGAACAATAAAGCAAATAATTTAAAAATGTTTTTTGTTTTTAGATTTTATTTATTTTATTTTTAGAGAGGGAAGGGAGGGAGAAAGAGAGAGAGAAACATCAATGTGTGGTTGCTGGGGTCCAGGGCTTGCAACCCAGGCGTGTGCCCTGACTGGGAATGGAACCTGTGATGCTCCAGTTTGCAGCCTGTGCTCAATCCACTGAGCTACACCAGCCAGGGCTAAAAATGTTTTAAGCTCAAAAGCTAATAAATTACAACCAAAGGACCCAATTCTGTGTTATAGTTACAATGTAATTAATCCTTCATCTCCCCTTCTGTTTGCAGTTTGTCATGTGACTGTAATTCCTCACACCAAAAAAAGTGGGGTTTCTTTCCCCACCCTTTAATTCTGGGCTTCCTTTGTGATTTGCTTTGGTCAAGTGAATGAGGCAAAGAGGCAAAGTGATGGTGAGCTATTTCTTGGGGTGTAATGTATCTCAAAGGCCAGTGCGCTCCTGCCTACTCTTCCACCTTCCACCAACAGTTCTAGAACGAGATACCTGTGAGTTGGAGCTGAGTTGTCGCAGGTGTAACAAGCAAAGGTCAGTGCCGGTCAGTCAGTGGAGTCTACAGGCAGACCTGTGAGTCACTCAGGATCGGAGAGTCCCACCCGACCATCCCGGGGTGAAAGCTATAGTACATGCTGGCTTTATGCCACTAGTGGGCTTCTGTAGCTAGTTTTTGCTTGGAATTTTGATATAATCTCTATTCTTAATCTCTTCATTTGTAAATTACATTAGTATTTGTGTGAAGATTATGTCAGTGATCTTTCCACAGGACAAAACTTTACAAATTTTATTTCTCTATTAACAGGTTGTGCTGAGCCACGGCATGCTTATTTAGTATTATTTAAATGCTTGACATGTGCCAGATAGTGTGGTAACACACCATATGCTTTAAAAATGATCAAACAATTGTGGTTTTGTCTTATTCCCTACACACGCCCTGAGGGCAGGTTTAGTTGTTATTGTAATATATCAAAGGTTGAGCTAGTAACTCTATGAGTGATAAGATATGTGAGTCCTTTATTCAAATCTATACAAATTTAAAAAGCAGGTTTTAGTACCCTACTCTATCACTGTAAAGCATTTATTAAAATAATTTAATTGTTTATATTAATATGACTTTGTAGGTATACATAAGATTGAGTCTGTAATACAGTCTAAATTTCTTTCCTTTTGAGGTAATAGGCCTGACAGAAAAGATGCATTTCCGTATACAGGAGTGGGCAACCGCGGGTTTACAGCTGTTGGCATGGAAAAGGACATGCAGGTTATGATTATTACAGTAGTTTTATTAACTCAAAAGAATGTCATGGTGCAACTGTACAACTACTTTTGTCCATCTCTGAATATTTCCCAAATTCCTGTAACACTGTTCAGTACATTTTCCTCAGCTACATAACTGTTGTGAAACTCTTATACCTGACCTTGAATGAATCAGTCAATGCAACTTAGTAATTATTATAAAGTGTATTTACTTACTGAAATGCTAAGAAGGCTCATTTTAAGTGAGGCTATCTTATGACATAAAGTCCCACCCTACCCTCCAACACAAAAAAATACCATAACTACATTTTAGTGACATCTCAAGTATGTATGGCTCATTTTCCTCTTTACAAATACTATGATTTTAATACTTCAACTTAGGTCCTTTCATTCCTACTGGAAATTTAAGGAGAATAATTTGTTAAGGAAAAAGAAAAATTTCTAGGTAATAAAAGTAAAAAGCTGTAGTATGCAGACTTCAAAAGTGATGCAGGCTATCGACATACCTTGACACACATTTGATTTTATAAAACGCAAGGTCTGGGAACATGCTTGCTTCAGGGCAACGGAAAGATAAGGGCTGCCAGGTTGCTGATTATTTGTCCATTTCCTTTTCGGAAGCCACCATTTATTCTATGCTTTCATGCATGAGTAACAGCTTGCAGATCCTTCACATGTAATCAATAGTTGTGAAGTTTTATATTAGGTTTAGAGATTAGACAGCCTTGATTATAAATTTTATCGATTTGTACAGCTTAGCTGCAGAAATCCCTGTACATTTTTCAGAGATTAAATTAAAAGGAGATATATGGCCTATACACACTAGAAATGCCAATGTGATTATAAGGTGCAGCTTTTTTAATGCTCATTCCTCTAGGTGAATAAAACCTATCTAGTACACTGAAACATGAATCAGCATGTCAACAGGCATCAGGCCGAGAAAGTAAACACAGTGAAAATGTGACAAAAAGAATTACAAAACCTCAAGGAAACCTGTCTGAGACTATAATTAATACAGGAGACTTGAAAAGATTAATTGCTTCAGCTCATTTGTAAATTAGGAAATTGATAGAGATAAGATTAATGAACTCTTTAACTTCTACCTGGAAAATCAGGGCCTATATTAAATTGAAGAATCATGATCTATTTTAAGATAAAGAAAAAGGGACTATTTTTTAATTACTACAAAAATATTATCATTTAAAGTTAGTAAATAGCCTAGTGACAATGAAATTCACAACTAAATCTATTTAAGAATGTTCTCACCTTAAAATATTTTACAACACTGCTGTATATTTTATGTTCACTTTTTTAAGGTCTGAGGATGTCCAGAAAAAAATTAATAAACATCTATAAACTTAACTAACAGAAGTGGGTTATTTTTTCCAAGCTTAAAATCTTAACATTTTTTTCATGTTCTGTTATGGTTTTCTGAATATCATTATCATTGATCCCTTGAAAAATATCTTTCATTATTCTAATTGAGTATGTTCAAGATCTACGTAAGTCCTATATATGATAACACATAAGGCAGAAACAAGTAAAAGGTGATTCATATTGACACACACTCTGAAGAACTCATTTCTTCATCTTTAGAAAGGTATCCAAGAATGAGGTTTAGAGCTTGTACTGCCTTGTGCTAGTCTAAAGAAAATAAAAGCCCCTTAAATTACACAAATAAAAAAATTACATATCTATTACTGAGTATTTTATGCAAGATATTTGATCAAGATATTTCTATTAGAATCTACTGACATTTTCAAATGATCCACTGGAAAGCATAAAATGGTAATACTAGGAATGATGACCTGGAGGATTGCTTTTCTTTGTTTCTGCAAGGAAGTCCTATCAATCTCCAGCCTGATCCCTCTCTAATCTCCAGATTCATATACCAAATTGCCTACCAAATATCTCAACTTGGTTGTCTAATGGGTAGCTCCAAAATAGAGCTAATGTTATTTTATAGCCTATTCCTGTTTTAGTCTTTCCTCTCTCAATGAAAATAGCTCTAACAAACCAGGCTAAGAATCTTGGAGTCATTCAAAGACCTTCCTCTTTTTAAACCTCATATACATTTCATTTTCAATTCCATCCGTACTCTCTACAACATATGCTTAAAATCCGACCACTTCGCCCTACTTGCACCACTGCTATTTCTTTGACCTTAGCCACTAATACTCAGGGTGCAATTAGTGAAAATGTCTCCAAACTAAACTGGAATGAACCCCTGCTCCTCTTTCTCCCCTCCTTCACATAAGTTGTCAGAGGGACCCTGCGAAACCCTCCAGTGACTGTGTACCTAAGTCAAGGTAAGAGTGAAAGTCATCACAATGGGTTACTATGTCCTGCACTTCCTATTACCACTCCCCAGCCCACATAATTCCCTGTCTGGCCTCATACAGCACCTCCACACTTGCTATTCTCTCTTCCTGGAATGTTCTTCCAGACATGCACTTGCCTCTCTCTCCCTCTCTTGACCTTATTTAAATGTCAATGTCCTTTGCTGTTCATTTTTCTCCTTAGCACTACTACCATCTAATATTATTTATATTTTACTTATCTTTTTTATTTTCTGTCTTCTCATAATAAAATGTTCGGTACATAATTGTTGTTCAGTAAATATTTCAGTTGATGAATGAACAGATGAGTGAATGAATGAATGAATATATATGAATTAATGAATGTCTGTATCTTCTGTAGTCTGGAAGTTATTGACACATAATAAAGAGGCTACAATTTTCCTGAAGGTCATTTTTAATAGCAGAAGAGTCACCATTAAAATTCTATCTGAATTTAGTTATAAAATGAAATCTAAACTACTGACCATAACTACCCTCTAGAAATAGCCTTAACATGTAACATGTTCACACTTAAGAAGCAAATAAATTTCCATTTGAGCAAAAGTCAAATTACTGGGAGAAGTTAGTGAAGAGGAAGGGAAAAAGGTTATTGTAGAACATTGAAAAACTAATGTGAAAAAACTTTCACAGAAGGAAATATACATTTAACGTTAGAAATTTGATGACTATTTTAAGAGTTTTATCTGTCATGAATATAAGCCTATATTAATGACATACATTTGAAACTGTCCTTTATTTTTTTTAATCTTTCAAGTATTTTTTTAATTTTCTCAACTAGAGAGCAAGGGTCTCCAGGGCAAGAAACATATTTACTACTTCACTTCTTAGCGCTAGGCATGGAATAAGAAAGCAATGAATACATTTAATTTAAGCAATTTTACCCTAAAGGAGTTATGAAATTTACAGCTGTTGAACATAAAATATAAAAACAAACTTCATCAAGACAGAGGGAAAAAAGTCCTTGCAATCAATGATTGTAATTTTCAAAGCACAGGAATAATAGACTTTAGGTGTTTTAAATTATTTTATTATTCCAGCTTAAAAATTAGATGTTCTATATAAACAACTGACTTTGTTTTAGGTTACACTAAAGAACAGATGGCGTCATTAAAGACACATTAAACTTCTTTTTCGTTCACATGGGGTCTGAAGACTTGGTTCTTCAATTAGAGTCTGCACCAGCACTGCTTACCATGACTCCACTGGCAACCACACTCGAATTCCTGAAGTCGAGTTCCTTTGCTGGCTGATTTTATTCATACAAGCACGTTTGTTATTGTGGCCTGGAACAAGTTTGATGAGAATACTTCCGAGCCTCTGTGTGTTTCCACATGTGATGTATATCTTAAATTACTGAACGTAGCCCTAATAGGAGGGCAGAAACCTCCATTCGTGAAAAGATCATATATATGTGTGTATATGTATATATGTGTGTGTATATATGTATATACATATATATGGGCTGTGGAATGGGACTTCTGATTATTTAAGTGCAAGTTGCTAACATCCATATGCATCATTGCCAAATGCATGAAATGGCAGAAATTAAATCTACCTCAAAGAATTATAATAAGGATAAAATAAGATTACTACATAAAAAGTGACTGAAAAAAAAGTTGGTTTATTTGATGACTAAAACGAGGCTGTTAACTTTATTCTAATTACATATATATTAGTGGTCTAGTAGTATTATCAGTTATAGGAATTAAGTCCTGGAAAAGTATGGAAGAGATCTCTCCCATACCCCCACACAAACCTCATTACACGTGTGGCTATTTATCATTTTTTATGCTCTATGCAGAAAATAAAAGCATTCATTTATAATTTTTGAAATGTCAGATTAAGTAATTTTTTGGGAAAAATGCCAGATTTATGTACCACTCTGCCCATTTTCTGGTCCATGAAGAATACGTTTGTAAGTTAGTGAATACATCTAACTTCAAATAAAAACAATACTATAATCTAACAAATCTAACAGAAAAGTTTGCAAAAAGAATAGCATACACTGCTGAGTATAAAACTTTTCTACTAAACAGAATCCCTTGAGCCTGCCCACTCATTTTCACACATGAATGCGCCCTCTTTTTCTCTACAAGTGAAGTTCTTAATGTCATTAAATACTGGTATGGAAATGGTCAAGAATTCTTGCTCTGAATGTAAAGCTATAGGGAGAGTTGTTTGAAAGGTTTAGTTTTTTATTTATCTATCTTCTAATACAAATGGCTGCTCAAGGGCATTTCCAGAAACCAAAGGTCATAATCAAACAGTAGATATTGTAATATTTTAAAATACTCTAATGCTTTCTTGGAACATGTTCATTTTTTTTTGCAAATGTAAAAAAGAATTTGGTAAGTCAGATGACCTGAACACTTAAGAGAAGTTATTTTACTATGAATTCTACAAAATTCAAATTAAATAAATATCTAAGTAGTTCATTTTTGGATTTTTTATATTGATTTATCTTAAATACAGGACAGTATATCCAGATATCTACTAACAAATCTTCATAAGCAAATCAAATTGAAAAATTCAAATAGTTATGTTTCAACAACTAAGGTTACTTATATTTCACTACCACATAGGACTTCTGTTTGCTTTTAAAAAATTTTGTACCATTTGCCCTGGCTGGCGTAGCTCAGTGGATTGAGCGCGGTCTGCGAACCAAAGCATCGCAGGTTCGATTCCCAGTCAGGGCACATGCCTGGGTTGCAGGCCACGACCCCCAGCAACCGCACATTGATGTTTCTCTCTCTCTCTTTCTCCTTCCCTTCCCTCTCTAAAAAAAAAAATAAATAAAATCTTTAAAAAAAAAAATTTGTACCATAAGTGGAAACCCTCCAGAAAATCATTAAAATGAAGTATGGCAGTTCTGCTGCATTCCCTTTCTTGATGTACATGCTTTGGGAATTCATTTTTGTAAGCATTCCCTAAAGTATAACTCATTTTTCTGTTTCATGAAGGGATAAAATACATCAGAAATATATATTTTAATGACATTTGAGACATCTTCCTTACAACATTCAGTATGATTATTGTAACCATTTAGGAAACTTTTTTTTTAAATCAATCATACTTTCCTGATATTTTAAACACTATATATTAAAAATATTAACTAAAACAATTATTCAAGCTCATCCCCATTGCTATGGTGGTACTCTCCTGGTAATTTCAATATTCTCTAATTTGAATATTTGTTAGGCTCTTAGAATGGTGCATTTTTTGAAGACAAGAATTATGCCACATTTTCTTTCCATCCATCATGGATCCATGCATAATGTCACATAGTAGATACTTACTTAAAATTAACACATTGAGTGAAAGAATGAATAGCTTCAGTAATTCCCAGTAAATAAAAACATTAAATCTGTATTATTTGAAAACAACCACCTTACTTTTTTTAATGATGTTCCCTGAGTGAGAAGAAGCATGTAGGTCCTCTGCCCAAAGTTACAAAATGCACCCAATGATGGAAAAATAACTAGTATTTATTCAATGTCTGTACACATTAGTTATGTTCAAGTAAAATAATATATGATTTTAAATAAATGTACCAACAACTTAATAAAAGCTGAAACAAAAAGTGTTAACAGTAAATCATGCCTTAAGCTGCTATACCACCTTTTTTTTTAAATGTAATAAAAATATGCATGTTAAATAATATTTGTCACAATTTACAAAATGAGGATTTTAGGTTTCAACCGAATTCCTGATTCTCCCCTTGTGGCTCTGTACCATGGGGCAAGGACTCACAATTAGAGGCTTAATTAAGATGGCACCTCCTGCTGAGTAAGACAGCAGTCCCCTTCAGGGGCGAGAGGCAAGGGCCCTACAGCAAGAGGCCTCTATTTTGTCTTTGACACAACTTTATTTCTTTTTATTTACGAACCACCTCATCATTGAAATTTTCTTTTAATTTTACATGGACCTGAAGGTGATCTCTCAATTGCTTCATTATGTCACCAGGTCATGCCAAAACTAAACCAAAGCCCTAAAGAGGGGAAGGACACACACACACACACACCAGTCAAAACTAGTTGTTTCTAAGCACATTCTTAAGAGTCATCCGTTTTACTGCCAACTTTGGATGGCTAAAAAATTACACTAAGCTTATTGCCTCCTCAATATGATGTTGTAAGATAACAAGTTAATGTACTCAATTTGGCAAATAAAATGTAGCTCAAAAAAGTAGATCTTGTCAATAAAATAACAAAAGAAGCAAAAAATAATTTTAATTTTTGAAGTAATGTTTTTTCCTCCTACAATTTTATGAAAAATAAAACTGAGATTAGGAGGGAGTTGAGTGGTTCACAACTGGTATCTGATTCTGACAGACTCAAAAACAATGGTATATGAAACTTCATATTAAGAAATCTACAAAAAGTAAGGAATGATTACAGGCAAAGTTTTCCACAGAAGAGTTTTATAATTTGGTAGAAGATTTTTAAAAAATTTAAATAGCTATTATATGCCATTAATAGCTCACATTTAATTTATGCTGTTGTGACTATAGCTTTTTAAATATGTGAGTACCTAAATGTAAATTAACTGCCACATCAACCATTTAAGTAAGCCCCATCCTTCCCACTCTTGTCTTTTTCCCCATGTTTCAGAAGTTTGAAATGTAAGATTAATTGTGATTTTTAATGTAACCTATGTAAATTCCTAATAATGGTTATATTATAAAGAAGTCCACCTGACATAAGGCTGTGCTGGTCCAGTTGCCCCATCTAACTGTGACTGCTGTGACTTTTCAAGCTGTGACAGCTCTTATTTACACATGTTAAGTTTGCTTTTCATTTTTTATTTATTTCATTTCATTTCTTAATTTTTTAAATTTTGTATCTTCTTCCATTACCATTTAGTTCCTTATACCCTGCTCCACCAGCATTCACCACACTGTTGTCCAAGAGTCCTTTTTTCCTTTTTGCTCAGTCCTCGTCTCCTCTCTGCCCCCTTAGCTGTCATTCTGCTATCTGAGTCTGTTTGCTTGTTAGTTCAGTTTGTTCATTGGATACCACATATGAATGAAATCGTATGGTATTTGTTCTTCTCTGACTTGCTTATTTCACTTAGCACAATGTACTCCAGGTCCATCCATAGTGTTGCAAAGGATTAAACTTCCTCCTTTCTTATGGCAGAGTAGTATTCCATTGTATAAATATTCTATGATTATTTTACCCACTTATCTATCGATAGACCCTTAGGCTGCATTCATATCTTGGTCACTGTAAATAATGCTGCAATGAACATAGGGGTGCTTACATTCTTACTTTTGGTTCCTTCAGATATGTTCCCAGAAGTGGGATTGCTGGGTTGAAAGGCAGATCCAATTTGAATTTTTTGAGGTATCTTCATACTGATTTCCACAGTGGCTGCATCAATCTGCATTCCCACCAACAGAGCAAAAGACTTCCCCTTTCTTCATGTCCTTGGCAGCACTTGTTGTTTGCTGATTTATTGATGATGGCCATTCTGACCAGCATGAGGTGATATCTCATTGTGGTTTTAATTTGCATTTCTCTGATGATTAGTGCCACTGAGCATCTTTTCATATGTTTACTGGTCATCTGCATATCCTCTTTGGACAAATATCTATTAGGGTCATTTGCTCTTCTTTTAATTGGGTTGTTTGTTTATTTCTTTGTTTTTATTTTTTGGTGTTGAATTCTGTAAGTTCTTGATAAATTGTGCATATATTAACCCCTTATCAGATGTATTGACAAATATGTCCTTCCATTCTGTGAGTTGTCTTTTCATTTTGTTGTTTTCCTTTGCTGTGCAAAACCTTTTTAATTGATACTTTTTTGTTGTTACTCTATGACAACAATTAAAAATGTATCAGTGTCTCAGATTTTGTTCATCAAAGCCTAAAAACAGTGACAAACCAACCCAGGTCCTTAAAGAGTAAACAAGAGTCAAATGTCAAAATATAATGTGAATATTTGTGCTATGACAAGCAGCGATAAAACGGACCAAAATATACTTAAAGAAACACAAACCAACACTTTAGTATTTGAAACTTGGATTTTCTTATACTGGTGATCCATTCATCTCCATGCTATCTGATAATAAAATATTATCAAATAGTAGCTTACACCTATTGACACTTCCTCGTCACTTCCCAAAAGAACTCAGTAACCACTGTCCTAGGAAGTTTTCACAGAATGAGAGCAGAATGTTTTCCGTGACGAAATTTACAATTTTATTCACCAAAGATGAGAAGGGTCCAAATGCCGACTTCTAATCGATTCTACTGGAGGCAAAAGCAAGTAAATTCACACGCTCTCTGAGAGGCTTGTAATGCCACTGAGAAAATTAATAATAAATACTATACTCTCAAAAATCAGTAAAAGCTATTGGCAAAATGTCTACATCAATGAACACTGTTGTTAGATATCACATAATGTCAACCTGGAGGAGCAATGCCTGTCTCTTGGACGCAGTTCCATTTACCAGCTGAACCAGTCACTGACATGCCCAGGAGATGCTCTTCATGCATGTGTGGAATAAACTTGAGGAAACAATGATCCATAAATTTTGGAACCAGTAATTCCTGAAAACCAGGAATATGCAAAGATGCAGGAACAAGACAGTGGATTCCACAGAAGCAGGACACAGCTATGAACGCAGAGGCGAAAGCGGCACTTTGAAAAGAGAATTAAGTAAAGCTCAAATGTCTATGCAGGTAATTTATTCACTGAGAATAGCAAAGAATTAAGCATAATGCTACCTGATCTTGTGTCAGTATTGAAGGAAATAATAAAACTGAATATAATCACCTTGCATTTCCCACCTATGCAGTGCAATGGCCAATGAATACAAGACTGCTTAGCCATACTGTGGCATGCTGATTATTGAGTGGAGAAAAGTTCACATGGGTTCCCAAAATCCAAAATAAAGGATGTGATAAACACATTTCTTCCTGATGCTGACCATGCTATTAAAGACCTTTTCAACAACTTCAAGTGGCATGCCTAAATAACCCAATTTCAGAATATATTCAATTTATTAAATCATCTAAATCTATCATGGCAGGGTGAGAATAATCACCATATTTAAAATCTGAGCATCAGAAATATTCTTTAAAATGACTGAACAGTGATGCAAATAACACAGTCACTACAAGTTTAATCTAATTCAATATAAAATTGTTTTCTATATTTTTAGAAAAAGAGATTGCTGTCCTAGTGTTAGGTACATTTAAAAACATATCCAATGCTATACCAAAACATGAAAAAAAAATTTCTACTCTTTGATTCAATAAAAGAGTATATTAAAATCAATTTGCCATTACATCCTAAGATAACACTTAACTTCTTAACTTCTAAGTAGGATATGCTTGCCAATTTAGACCTTGCCAATTTCCTAAAAAGTACTTTCCAATAATGTACCTATCTATTTGTCATTTCTTATTCCATATTACATCCAAACATCCAGAACTGACAGTCTCCAAGCACTTGCTAGAGTTCATTTCATTGGCACTGACTTATAATTATCAGTTAGTACCTACTAAGCTACAACAAAGAAAAGTTTAAATGCAGACTGGATCTAAAACTTAAGATGTTTCTGAATAATATTCATCTTAAATCTACAAACAAATAACAATGAAAATAGAACTTAATGACTTTTAATAAAATGAAGCAAATATCACTTTTAATTTAAAATAGTTTTCCTTTTACTTAAAAACGTACCTATAACAGAGTTTTCCAAGTTATAGTAAAATCCTTTATGTCACCTGTAGGTACCAAAGTTGTGAATAATACTAACCTTTGGGTAAAGTCCAAATTCCTTAACAATGTATATAATATCCTCATTGATCCAGGCTCTGCTTACCCTCCCCGGTCTGCTCACCACAGTCTCCCCCTTCATATTTCTGGAACACCAAGCTATCTGAAGTTCTTCATATCCACATGCATTCTTCTTCCCCATATGATGCTGATTTTGCTCTTTCCTCTGACATATTTCTCTCTCTGATAGCCACTTGCTCATTCTACTGTTTCATCTGGCTAAATCCTCCCAGCCATCTGTTAATACCTCCTAGTTAAGATGTTCTCCAGGAACCCTACCTACCCTCATCCCACATCTTCTCCTTGCTCAGAAAGATGCCTTTATAATGGTTTTGATACAAATATCAAGAGACTTATGCTTTTAAATTCTCTGTTTACATGCTTATTTCTACTACTGGAATGTGAACATCTCTTTTTCATTTTTACATTGCCAGAACCTAGCATGCTGTCTAATGCATAGCAGGTGTATCCATAAATGACTAATGATTGAATGAATGATAAGTTTCACCTGTGAAGGTAGAGGAGCTAGTATTGCCAAAGGTTTTATAGCTTTAATAAATTTATTCCTCAAATTACTGCTCTCATGATCCATTTTTTTAAAGGATTTTATTTATTTATTTTTAGACAGAGAGGAGGGAAGAGAGAGAGAGCGGGAGAGAAACATCAATGTGTGGTTGCCTCTTGCATGCCCCCTACTGGGGACCCAGCCGGCAACCCAGGCATGTGTCCTAGACTGGGAATCTAACTGGAAACCCTTTGGTTCACAGGCTGGAACTCAATTCATTGAGCCACACCAGTTGGGGCTTTCATGGTTCATTTTTTAACAGGGTGAAGTAAATCTTGATGAACCAGACAAAAGGGGTAGTTATAGATTTGCCTACCAAAGAAAAGATTTTTAGAAATTAACTTTAAACTTAATATTCAAACTTTTTGATATACCATTTTTTATTTGTATTTTATTGTAATGACACCAAGTCCTTGCTTTTTGCACTTGGTTTGGTTCACAATGAAGAAAAATTTAATGAAGAGAATGGAGTAAAAGATGAAAAAATAACTGCTTTTAAGACTATTATATATGATACAGTTTGCTGAAGTATATATTATACCTTTCTTGAATGACAACACTTTAAAAAGAACAGCAAGCTATTAAAGAACTAGTGCTTTTTAAGTTAATATGAGATCTTGGCATCTAATTTTACGACACAGGATATTTAAGTAAATTACAATAAATCTGTATGGGTTTAGCAAAGGGAAAACATTTGTTTATAAAAACTGTGGTTCACTAGAAGCATGTGACAGAGTCAACATAAACATAAGTTTATCACAGGTTGAAAGCTTGGGGAGAGTTCTTGGCAGGTTAGCTGGGCTGGCAACCCCCTTCCCTTGGAAAGATCACTTTCAAAACACAGCAGACAAATGCTTCTGTGTACTTAAAAAATCCTCCAGGGGAAGAGGAGTCATAATCTCCCTTAATAATTCATTAAGACTCTTTTAAACATAGAATCTAAATATGTTTTAGCACACAGAGTTCAGAGACCACATATTTTCCCTTTCCCTTTAGTGGTGAGTTAGAACAGCCTAATTCACTGGGTAAATGCAGTTTGATTTCTTTCACGCAACTCAAACCCATGTTAGTATGAGTCGTGTTTTTTCCCTATCTCCCTTTTCTGAACTGGTTTACTTCCATAGCTTCCCACCCACTCACTCAAACCCGAGCCACCCTGGATATACCAGGTTTCCCCCTACTTCTCTGCACTTAGCAAATCAAGCTGCAACTCCTTACTGCTCTGGAGTGTGACTCACAATAGTCTCCTAACAAATCTCTACCTCCACAGTTCTGTCGTCCCCTCATTTCCAGTTACACAGGAGAAAATTCCAAGTATAATAGTTATAAAAAGATGGACACGTAATGTACCTATGGTGTTGTTCCAGTTAACTATACTCAGATACAATATACATATGTATACAGAGATAGGAGAAAAGAGTCTCTTTTTATCAGTAACATGGGAATATTAACCCCTATCTCATAGTAGCTCCCGAGGTGGATACATAATTGTAATTGGAGTAATATATAGAAAGAGTTTTGAAAAACAGGTCTGTAAGTATATATTGTTATTAGATTTGAGTTTAGAATTAAAAGTCTGATTGTTTACATGTTCTTGTGTTGAACAAGTCTTACTTGAAAGGTACTAGAGATGGGAAATAATTGAAATTGCCATGCAATGCTTATATTTTCTTACTCTTCCACCCTTAATGTACTAGTCACAAACTTACAGATGTATTTTTATTGCAAAAGTAAATACATAGAATGGTATGCAGTTATAAGGAATTGATTAGGTAATACTGTTGAAAATATTAATTTTAGTTTTATAGGCTTTCAAACTTTAGAAGGAAGCATCTCAAATTAATTGTAAGTTTGACTGCAAACAGAAATAGGTATATCCCAAATATGTCATTTTACAATTAGCTATATTTACAGACTGCCATGTTCTCTATGTAAATATATTTTATCTTTATCAATTAAGAGCTATACTTTAAATAAATGTTGTCTAGTTTTTAGAATATAAGCATTCATATTATAATAAAGATTCTTGTATTTTATAATTAAGCTATTTGTCTAAGATTGAGTAAGTACATTCCAAGAGCCAAAACATTTATGGATGCCACAAAGAGGTCACCTCGGTGTGGAAAGCAGAAGAAGGAATCACCCATCAAACAAAAGTTTTTCAACAACAACAACATTCATAGGCAAACAACAGTGTTAATAAATAATAGCCATAGTGATGTACAATTCAAAAAACTCCAGCTATTCTTCTATGCACCAGGCTTTCCAAAAAGGGTTCAATGACTTCATTTGCATCAAAAGGCAGTAAACTGAGGCCTCTGTGGACTTGCACTGTGGCATGTCTGTGTTGTACAAATACCGTGGTACTAGTGCCAGTTGTCCAGTTCCAACCATGGAAGTAACTACGCATGGGAAGTAAAACAAAACAAACAGTTCTGTTCTAAATACAATTTTAGTATGTATATAAATTTTTCTCGAATACATTTTTCTTTAATCTGGAGATTTCTTTTGATGCATGTAGGATATACAATTCAGAAAAGCAAGAAAAAGGAAAGCTAAATTTTACGTCATTTACTCTCTTATAGTAACAATAAAGCTTGAAGCTTTCCTGGATCAATTTCCTTTGTGTCAATTACATGCAAGTACAGGACAGCCAAACATTTGGAATTGCCCCTTTCTATGAATGTTTGTAAATGCAATTTTTCTTTTTAGCTGTGTTCTTAACTTTTGCCTGTTTTTACTGAAAATTAAATGATGACACTAGCAAAACTTCTCTAGTTTGTCTTCCAAATCATTAATAGATTTAATACCATCAGTATTCAAATTGATCCTGAGGACACCCCCTATTAACTTTTTTCCACTTGAAAAAACAGCCATTTATTTCTGGGCATGCTTCCTATTCATTCCACAGTTTTACGAGAGGGAAATTTTCCTGTCAGCCCTTTGTCATTAGCTTTCCTTGTTTTATAAAGAGCCTTCGCAGAAATTCTGAACCACAATAAGCATTTCCCTTCCCCGTACATAACTTTTGCCAATTCACTTCATTGAGGGGATTTCTCTCAGAAAAAGGTCTATTTAGCCTTGAACAGAATAGCTAGAAACGTTATTTAAATGCTCTAACAATATAAATCAGCCACTCTGAAAAAGTCAGGCAAACAAATTAGAGTGACGCAAGTAACTTTTTCATCCATCTGCTAGACTAACACATGACCCATTAGTTAAATGAAGTCTACTATGTTGGTAAAGCAGGCTTGATTTTCTCCAGTAAATAAATCATATTTCAAAAAAAATAGCATCAAAATATCACTAAACAAAAAATTATAACTTTGTTAAAAACCTTATACTTTTTAATTATTATTTTTAATTAAATTTTGAAAGATCAAAATGGCACTTTTAAATGGATTGTTAATTATCAATTTTATTCTCCAAATGAAAAATATAAAGTCTCTTAATATATAAGAGGTTTTAATATTTACCTTCTTGCTAAAATACATTTCAGAAAACATTTAGGTATATTTAAAAATCCAGAACTACACAGTAGTTGCTTGAAAGTATTTTCTCAAAGGATTTATGTCAAATAGCAGTGTTGATTCGACAGTTATTTTCAAGAAGAAGCTAAAGCTGTCCATTAAAAAAATAATAGCTAGAAAAGTAAATTTACTCAAGGACGAACTTGAGTTTATCCCAAAAAGGAACACTTCAGCTTTACGCAGGTTTCTCACTCACGGTTTTTCCTGATTCCACATTGACTTCAAACACCACGATGGGCCTAAGCACAACCGAAACCCCTACCTGCAGCGCTCCTGAGGTGGCCTTTGTAGGTGCCTTGACATATTGATGCCAGACCTGCCCACCTCTACACCGGACTCATGGGAAAATGCACAATGAATTACTGGCAGCATGTAGTGGGCAGTGACTGTAGGCCAGGCACTTACGTGCTTTACACGTCATTTTATTAATTCTAGCCACAACAATCTGAAATTCTTCTATTTTTCTTTGCTTCCAAACTTTTTTTTATAACAAACAATGATTTTTTTTTTAATGTAAACCAATCTGGACTTCTTGTTTAACACTAAATGAAAATTGTTCTTATGGTTATCTCCATACTAGAAATAAGATTAAATATTTTGTCCAAGGGCACAGTATTTCAGGAAGAACTCTGACTCTTCAGAATTTAATCCAATAAAATCTGAAAAACATTTAAGCAAAATAAATGTTCTTACCTAATTTACAAGAGAATTTTCATTTTTATATTATTTTGTTCTCATTATATAATTTTATATTTGACTGTTTTCAAGGATGACTAGTATTACTTTTTTGTATACCAATTCTAGTTTCTATGTAAATTTTTTCATAGATGTGGTTATTGTTAAAATTTATTTTTTATTGTTATTCAATTACAATTGTCCCCATTTTCCTATCATTACTCTCCCCTGCCCTACCCACCCCACCTCCCACATTCAATCCCCGCCCTTGTGGTCTTTGTCCACCAGTCCTTCATATACATTCCTTGACTTAACCCTTCCTCTTTTGAGATTATATTCTTAAAAATGACTTTAGTAGTCATCTCATAATTGTAAGAAATATTTGAAATTATTATTCCTAAAGGTCTTCTGTGTGGAAGATTTTCTACATTGTGAACCTCCCTCCTCCTCTTCTTTTTTTTTCAATTTCCAGATCAGAAACTTCTGTGTTGTTTTCAATTTAAAACAAGAGTGTCACTGAACATAAATTTTAACTCAATTTCTTTGAATACAGTCATTTTGCTCGTCAAAATCTATCAGAAAGACAACTGGATACCCATGGCCACGTGGGTGGAGTGACAATTTTTAAAGCTAATACATTACCAAACACAACCTAGAAACCGGGTAAGAGTGAAGGGTGTGCTAATTTTATATACGTGTGGAAAAGTTTTTCTACTTATTGAGTATTCTCCATGATCAAGACAGAAAAGTATAATTTCTTACCTACACAAGAAAAATATGACAATTAATGCATGAGGTTTGTTTGGAGAATAACTCAGACAACAGATGTCAAAACCCCTATATTTTAGTTTAACTGTTTTTAGGAAAAGTATGCAACATGGACTTAATTATATCTGTTATACAGGGAATATAGTGCTAAAAAAAATTATGCCACATTGCAATAAAATAATGTTTAAATTACTAAAAATAAACTATTCATTACAAAGAAAAAAGTAATATAACATAATACACATTCCCCCCCATAACAATCTGTCTCTGTATATTAGTTGGACAACTTTACAATTTTAAAAGTATGTTAACAAACAATATACTTTAAAGTACTGCATTAAATAATGTTTTTCCTTTTAGAGAAAAACTCCATTCTGTTTTTCTTCTACAGAATCGAAAGAGAAGAAATATAGTAAAAATAGTTATGTAAAATAGGCTTTATCAATCAAAATTATTTATTGAGAAATAATTATCATCCAGCAATAAATAACATACTTGAGTCATGGGGATGATCAATATCATAAAAAAATAGTTGTGAAACTACTATTTTGTAAAAACATAAAAACACAAAAATTAAAATCATGACTTGAAAAAATAAATTATGGTGATGCTGAATACAGTCCAATTCAGAGATTCAATTCAAAATACAAAATCAAATTAAATTTGTATACAAAAAAATTTGATTTTGTAGTTGACTAGAAGATAGAAAAGAAGTGAGGAGATCTTCCCATTTTAATCAGACAGCAGGGATCTTTCCCAGTGGAAACTCAAGACTTAATACTTCCTTGGTTTAATGCTCTAATAGATATGTTAAATAAAGTAACAAATGTTTATTCTTCACAATACAGAAATCAAATTGACGTGATAATACTTCAATGACCTATAATTTGTGTATATTTGGCTATCTATGTTTTCAAATATTTCTGGTCAAAGTGATTAATCCATGAAAAGTTACTTCAATGCTTTCTTCTTATTCTAAAATAATTAATTAATTTTCTTCTTATTCTAATATAATAATCCTTAAGGCTATAAAGGAAAATACACAAACTTATCTACATCAAAACTTTTTTCTTGAAAATGGTATTGCAATACTGTTTTCCATAAGAAGCTCAGGTAATTTTAAAAAACTCAAAGGAATTCTTCATAACGGCTGCTTCCTTTTCCCTAAATGACTGACTTTTTGGACTTTGTGCCTTCCAAATGCTGAGTGAATTTAAATGTCTTTTTAATGTTCAGGGCTTTTTTTCTCCTCCCAGCAATCAACGTTAAGATTGCACCACACCTGTTCTACTGTTTAAGTTCCACTTTTTCTGAACTTAGCACTAGACTCCAAGAACTGAATTTAGCTTTCTGATTCATGTCTGAAAAACAAGCCAATAGAATTTTTGCTAATTTGAGGCTATCAGTCATTTAACTATGCCTTACTAGTCTTCAGAGATGTCTCATTTCATGATAGAAGGGCAGTTAACACCTGTAAGGTAATTATATCTACCAAATGTCGTTGGCCAGGAATATGAATATATAATTGTTCCTGCCATCTGCTAATTGTTCTATTTAAATCACTTACTTCATTATATGCATTTACTTGGTAGCTACATATTTTACTAGCCTCTAGAAATGCTACATTAGCTTGTAGTAAAGTTTATAAGCCTTTATATCATTAAGAGAATTTTTAAGACTTTCTGTTCACACACAAATTAAATGGATAAAAAGGCATGTATGTGCATATGCAAGGGGAATAGGCAGGAACTTACACTACTGAGAGGGAAACTCAAATAAGAGAATAAAATATTTTAAGGTGAAAATAGCAATTTAAATAGAGAAGGTAAGAACTGATTGGAAGGCAGCTGGATAATTGAGATGGAATCTTATCTGATATCCTGCACTATTAAAAAAGCACAACAGATCTCTGTCACAAGGAACCCCCAGCAACACAGAACAATAAATCTTCTCCTCAAGCAACCAAAGAACAGTCAATGCCTGCCACCACCCCAGGACTTCGAGCCTTCAAGTAGAATCCTGAGGTTCCACAGAGGGATTCAGGACTTCTACAAATGTGTGATATGCATTTTATTTGCAACATTTTAACTGTCATAAATGCTATTAACACAGGTCTCAAATATATCAGCTCTGTGACTCTAGGCAAGTTTCTTTATTACTCAGGGCCTCAAATTCATCACCTATTAACCAAGAATAACTGAAATATGAAGCTTAAGAGAGAGAATATATGTAGAGCACTCACATCAGTGCCTAGCATATAGTGAAAGATCAACAATACTTACTTTTTATTGTTATAATAAATTTTGACAATTCTAATATTTGATAGACTACTACCGTGTTCATTTGCCCAGCTAATTATTTTCCTGCAGGATTTTTTTGCCATGTTTTTGACATGTTTCTTATGGATATAGCATGGTATAAGTAGGTTGAATAGTGGTCCCTGCATACCTAGAACTTCAGAATGGGCAGAAAAAGGATCTCTGAGGAAGTAATGAAGGTAGTCTCAAAATAAGATCACCCTGGATTAGGTGCCATAAATTTGATAAGTGTCCTTCTAAGAGACAAAAAGGGGAAAATAAAAACATAGGGGAAAAAGCTATGTGAAGACAGAGGTGGAGGTTGTAGCAACGCATCTACAAGCCAAAGAACTGCAAGGAGAGCCAGGATGCAGCCCACAACTGGGAGAGGCAGAAAAGGGTTCTCCCTTAGAACGTTCAGAGACAAGTGAGATCCTGTTGACACTTTGGTTTTGGGTTTTTGGCCATCAGAACTGTATAAGAGTAAACTCCTGATGTTTCAAGCTACCCATTTTGTGGTGATTTGCTAAGGGAGCCCTGGGAAATCAGTACTCATGGTTAAGAGGTACACTGTGTGTACGGTTCTTATGCCAGCCCATCTACTTATTCAATAACAGTGTCCGGGCATGAGCCTTGCATGCTCTCTCTCTCTCTCTCATAGTTGTGTGCTTACAGAAAAATGATGAATACAGTAGTGAGTTTCCATATAACCTGCACGCAGTTTCCCCTGTAAATAATGCCTTTCCTTGATAATGTACCTTAGTCAAAATTAGTGTACTAATATTGATACATTATTAATAACTAAACTGCTTACTTTGTTCAGACTTAGATTTATGGCTTTAAACTAATGCCCCCTTTAAGTTTGAGGTTCCCATCCATGAAATCACATTACATTTAGTTATTATGTCTCCTTGGTTTCCTCAAGTCTGTGATGGATTCTCCCTTTCCTTGTTTTTGATGACACTGACAGTTTTGAGAAATATTGATCAAATATTTTGAAAAATGGCCCTCCACTGGGCTTTGTCTGATGTTTTTCTAGGTTGAGAGGGCTTTGGGGCAGGAGATCAGACAGGTGAAGTGCCAATCTCATCATATCATGTCCAGGGCAGAGAGCATCAACATGACTGACCATGATTGATGCTGACAATCATCTGGCTGAAGTAGTGTCTAGATTCTCCATTATAATGCCATTTATTTCCCCCCACTTTGCATACTCTACTCTTTTGAGGAAAGTCACTATGTGCATTTCAGCCTCAAAGAGTGGGGGAGTTATGCTGGAATTCGTTTAAGGTGGAAATAACTACATTATCTTGGATTTGCTAAATAAGCTAGTAAAGTATATTTTTCAATTATATGAATTATATACACAAATCAGCTGTAGAATTATCTACACAAATCAAGATTTCCCAGACACCATGAAATCAAGAGAAAATACAAAAAAACAGCTGGAGGTGGAGGCCAAGAACCAGCAAAGCCAATTTCTGCTTTCATCACAGTGCTCTTGTTTCCACTGATTGGCTTGTAAGGAAAGTTCATAAACTGCTGATAAGTGAGAGCTAAATAAGCCACAGAAATGACATGAACCAAAACTTCCATGAATTGTAAGAGGTGTTCTTTCCATTAAAGATGTTACTAGTTACCAGCCTCATTCTGAAAAGTAAGGCTAAAGGGGGCCGATGGGTTTCATCAGGAGATACTGTCCCTGGTCAATTGACTCATGATTTGTAGAACTAGAGATCTTGGTTTTGTATAGGTCTTCTTTCTTGCTTTGAAAATTGCACAATGTGCCTTTATCTGTGATTTACCCTTTACCTGTCTCAGTTGGCTTGTGACTTTGCCTGCACCCATCTGTTTTAATTCTGACTATTCCAAACTGAACCTCAGTGTCTCCTCAAATGATTTCTTTGCATACTTCTCAGAGTAAGTCATCTCGCCATCACTATGTAAGATAGAACACTCATCATTATTATTCATGGGCAGTGCATGTTCTTACTAATAAACTGGCTTGTATGAAAAAATTATGTCTTCCCATATTGTACTAAAATCTGTTCCATCGATGTAACACTGGAATTTTCCTCTATTCAATCACCAATTAGCTTTGAGCACCAGAAATTAAGTAATTGTCTAAATTGATGCTCTCATGCTTTTTTCTCCCTTTTTGTTACATTCATACAAGAGGTAGTTTCACAGCATCTTAGACAGAGAAATTACTCAATAAATGTTTGCTAAATTGAACTGAAGGGAATACAAAAAAATGCCATCGCTGCTCTGAGATACAGGAATCAAGACAAAAGGAAAGTGATCTATCACTGCTAACAAAACAGTGTACACACATAAATATAAAGACATATGGCATACTCAACCCATTTAGAAGTTAAACATCATTACTTTCAGAAAAATATAAAACTAATAATATCTAGGAAAAATTAAGGCATTGCATTTTATTAGGCATGTCTCTATTCCCATTTTGTATACTTTATTGTCATTTCATGACTGGATGTCATCCTGTCAGTTGAGAACATTAATCTTGCTTAGACTCAGAGAGAGAAAAAGTCATCCTAGGAAGGCAATGAAGCATTTCTCTCTATCTTTTATGTTTAAAGGCTTTCTGAGTATCATCAGATAATGTCCCATTCAGACAATCATCTTAACAGTTCTGAAGGTGCAACTGAGCTCCGACTGCTGGACAAGCAGATTGAAGAACACAGTGAGAGTTACAGTTGGCAATATTTTATCTCAATCAAACAACATTTTCAGACAACAGCAATGCAGCAATTAAGTAATTGCCTAGATCAAAAGATTAAGGTATCTTAATGTGGAATATAATTTCTCCTAATTATTCTAGCCATAATTTTTCCCTATCATATTTTTAAATTGAATTTCCTCACACAGCTAAAATACAAATCTATTTCTATAAACATTACTCGCCCCCCCCCCCAGATTACGTTCTGAATAATATGCCTTACAATGTACAGGTAGACTTGCTTTCTTTAAAGCAAGGACAATCATTCCACTTTGTTGTCAGGATACATGCAAATGTCAAAATATATAGCCAGTATCCCATCTCGGTGAATGGTACCGTGAACCACTGGTCACTGGGAGAGCTAAGAGCCTGGCTCCCCTTCCCTTCATATTCCTCTCTCTCAACCCTAGTAATTTTTCCTTCTGTGTCTGTTGAATCTATGTAATTCTTTTAGCTACACATTAATCCAAGAGGAGATAAAAAATAGATATAACAGGGTAAAAAAAAAGGTTTGATTTAGGAAATACTGGGTTAAACAAATCAAATAAGGTTATTTGTTATAAGACTTACTGAGCAGTGAACGTGGTAATTGTCATTGTGTCTTGCCAAATCACATTTAAAAAATTCATTTGGCAATTACAGCAAAAGATTGGAGACCATCTGAACAAACAGCGAACTATTTTCCACAAACAAAAGGTGGTATTGGTATGGAGAGTACATGAAAATGGAGATATTTCTCTCTAACTTAGATAACCAAGACTCTGGAAAGAGACACATGAACAAATAAGGAAATACTTGATAAGAAACACATTCAGAGAACTGAATAATTGACTTATATTTTAAGGAACATGGTTTGAAAGCTACAAGGTTGTGAGGTCAGCTTCTCCACTCCAGAATTAAAGACTCTACCGTCGCATGAGAGAGCAATTACTGCCTTTTGTTTGGTAATTTCCATCCATTCATATCCTTATGGGATTTAAACACCTACTTTCTGCTCTTCTTCCTAAATACCTTGTGCACTGTATTTTTTTTCTTTTTTCCATTTTAAGGGAAGAGAATTGAGGGGAGGGTGGTACACTGAAATGAAAAATCAATTCCCAAAGAAGCAGTAAAAACCAGAACTGAAATAATATACTGCAGATTGTTCAGGGACAGAGTTTTGAGCATTCAATTCATGCTGTGGCTTTCTTTCAAGTCACTAGAAGATAAAGCAGCAATGGCAACTCTGGCAATCTTCCAATTCTCAGCTGAGTGTTGCTTGAAAAACTAATTCTGTAGCAGCAAGACATGGGTGATCAGGTAGGGGCTGAGCAAAGGACACGTGACCCAATAAAAATCTATGGGGAGCCACATCAGGTGAGAGACCACCACTAAGAAAGATGTAGTCTGCATCTGCTGGTGGAGAGATGGAAGGCAAGCATTTGGACCCAGGCAGCCTATTAACTACTGCTCACCAGAAAACTTAGCTCTTTTCTGCACCCAGGTGTCTCAGCATCTCAGTACAGAATAGATATCCAACTCTCACTGCAGTTTTGGCTAAAACTCTTCCAGTGCCACTCCAGCCAGAAGTGAAATTAGGACACCTGCAGAATGAAATGTCTTCCTTCAAGTCAAGCAGAGTTCTACAATAGTGTTATTATTTTTCTCTTAATGAGGTAGAGTTTTAAAAGGGATATTCCCAAACTACTATCTCTCAGTTTATTAGGGAAGCATGATTAACTATTCAGGGATTATTTTTTTAATTACATCTATTTAATAATGTCAAATCAGAGTTAATAATGCTATGATAAAAACTGCAACTGAGTCATTAATGTTTTTATTTTAGTTTTGATCTTCCCTAGAGAAAAATATTAGAATGATTAATAATAGGTATAAAAGATATTTAAATAATTGTCATTGATGTGCATAAATTATGGCTTCAAAGGCCAAATATACTTTTCACAAAATAATTATAGAACACTGTACTGCAAAACACTCTATACCTGTACTCAAAGCAAAGAAATGAAATGCACACTAAAAATATTGTGTAAGATAAAGGTCAATAAGAGAAATCATTACAGGCTATACATTTCTAAAATAAGTGTGACCATTATAGTTGCTTCCTGTAATTCCCTCTTCTCCCAACTAAGTCCCACTCTGGAGACCATTAGCAATATCTAGCTTTATCAGAGATCTTTCCTGAATCACAGAGATGACACCACTCCTAATGCAAAACAAAATACATGACAATAAATGTATGATATACTTGATTTTCACTTTGTATATGACTATCATACTCATTCTGTCCTCCATAAAATATATCCCACCACCACACACAACCTGAGTTCTACCAGTGCTGCTGCCTCTCCGACTGATAACACAGCGAACAGCGAGAGCCATCCTTCATGCCATTTTGTAAAGCACTGATGCTGTGTACACTGGAGAACAGTCGCAGTTTCTGTATCCGCTGGATCCGAACACCTGGGCGTGTCGGTATCTTCCACTCCAGTAGGAGCAGCTCTTCACAGAGGCATATGCAAAAGCTACCGAGGCTGTCAGACTTACACACATTGTAACAGCTGTCACTAAAAGAAGTAGAACTGATACATTCTAACAATGTGTCATTAGTGAAAAATGTTATAACAGCGTCAATACTATGCTCAATTCCTGCATTGGGAGTGATGTAATTTTAATTAATTACGTTTTGCAAACCTGTTACAGTCACTGGAGATGGGTAATATTTTGCTTGTAGTGTCCCATTTGTGGGAATTATACTCTGCAGGGTATGAATTATGACCGCATATCCTCTCCTCCATATCTTTTATTTGCTCACTTTTCTGAATAGATTTTAAAACTGATAGGTAGGTACTTGAATATGGGGTTTCCACTGAAAAGAAAAATGTCTATAGTATATGAGCAGCTGGCCAGTTTTTCATTTTGAGGAAAGCTTTTATTTTAAGCCAGGTTCAATACAGCTTTTACTCCTTGTTTCAAAGTAGCTTAGTGAGCTCTATTTGCAGAAGCCTAGCACAGGTGACCCACCAATTCCATTTTAAGATTTAGTTCTAACAATAGAGATATGAATATACGTATGTGTGGCAAATCAAGTAGAACAAAATGATAATAGTAAAATCTAGGTGGTGGGTGCACAGATGTTAACTATAAAATGATTTCAATTGCTGCATTCTTGAAATTTTATGCAACCAACCAAACACAGAAAAAAGGAAGAGAAAGAACAAAATTCCTCCCAAATTCTGGCAGTAAGTTGATCATCAGTCTATGCTCTCCATATTGTGAATTATCTTTTTCTGGGTCTTCATAGTCCATTTAGTGAGAAGTTTAGGAATGTTATGACCAGGGCTGCTAGCCAAATACCATTTAATGTGGAAGTCTCAGTATCTCTTAACAGTAGCAAATAGTTATTTACTGAATCCAAACAGCATCCAAGATACACTTTTTGAAGCAATGGGAGGCCCACAATTTAATGAAAAACAGCTAAAGTAATTATACTAAATGTTCCCACAAGCTAAAGTAATAGTACAATGTAAAATTTAGTAAACCATATGAAACTGTCCTAGCAGTGAATGCAAAGATTATGCATCCTTTATAAATTATTTAAAAAAAAATACACGCTATTAATCAAGAAAAACAAATGAGGATCCTTCCCCCAAACTTGTGTCACCCATGCTAGGTTTTTCTTGCCTGTATGAAATATAAAAACATGCCGCATATTCATTAAGCAACAGATATTCCATCTTCAAAATATATAGCTTTATAAAAATAAAGTATTATTATTAATGGGAACATGTAAATATGAATATGTGACAAATTATTTTTCTTTAAAAGAGCTAATAAATACTCGGTCCCCAAATTATTTAAAAATGGAAATCATCTACATGTGCATGTTCAGATAGTAAGAAATATAAAAGAGACTGGCCAGCACAGTTTTTTTTTTTTTATCTTGTCTAGTGGAGATTATTTTTGGGATAACCCTGAATAAATATATAGTTATGCAAACCATGTGATTAAGTAAGTCACATGCCTCCCTCTTTCCTTTTTTTCATGCTTTCTTCCCTTCTAAATGGGTGTGTGATCCAGGTGCACTTTCCTGAATCATGGCCAGCAAGGATGGGAGACACCTTGTGATCTCACTGATTTGCATGACATTTCCATAATTCACTTTTTACTCAAAATGATTCTGTGATTCTGTTACCTCTTAAAAATCACTGTCCAACTGACTTAGACAAAACTTCCTGAATTCTCCTTGGTGATTTCACCAACTTGATTTTTTTTAAAAAAAGATATTTTCACCTACACTCTTCCAATTAAGTTCAATCCTTCTCATTTTTCTTTATCATTTGCTTTGCTAACTTTTATACTGAACCAATTATTTCTTCCCTCAGTATTTAGGGATCCAGAGAACTACACATCCTGTCTTTGAAGCCTCAGCAATCCTGAGCCTTTCAAACCCTCTGTTTAGCTGTCAGAGTGGCAGCATAATGGGATATGAAATAAGGGTCTTGTACTGGGGAAACTTAATGGACATAGTCCATAACCACTTGAGTGCTTTCTCTGCAGACAGCACTCCTCATCACCACAGTAAAGTGGGAAATACAAAAGACATGTCAAGGCTTTTCCCCCATCTCCTCAAGAGACTTCAATCAAATGGGGTGAGGAGTAATCAGCTAAGTCACACATACAGAGAGGTATGTATCCCAAAGTTCAAGGCAAGGGAGAACAGCATGAGGTGGGGTAGCCTGGAGAAGTCAGTGTGAGCAAACCCTGTGGTCTGGGGACAGGGAGGGTCTCTGGAGTGGGAGGTGAGGCTTTGGTCAGAGATTAGTGAAAGATAAAATTGAACGGAGGAGGGCCACGTTATCAAGAATCTTAAAGATTAGAGGAAGAATCTGGACTTCCTATAAACAGTGATAGCCTTTTGTAAGTTTTGAACTTAGACACCAAGTATGTTAAAAGCAGAGTAAGAGAAAGATAAATCTATTGGTGTGTAGAATCGGTTATTTCAGAACCGGTTATTTTCTATGAGAGTCTGGGAAAAATAGGTTGTTTTGAAGCAGCTGCAGTGGTCCGTGTGTGAAGTGATGAGGGCCCTAATAGCTTTATATTATAGTTATCTTAGACATTTTGAGAAAAAAAAAAGGGCACAGAAAAGACATGTCACTAACATATAAAATGTGGAGTTACATGAAAGTTTAGTTTATAGATCTCCTATCTTCTTTTTTACTTTGAAAGGTCCCTCATAGAGATCATCATAGTTATGAAAATAGGTTTTAACACTAACAAAAAAAAAAGGAAACTTTGTGGAAGGTCTTTTGAATGATTCAGTTTCCTTTTTATCATAAAAGTTAATGCAGTCAATACATTCTCTTTCTGTCCTCTCTCCCCCGTCCTGACTAAAATTCATGAAGCTTTAGAAAATGACATCTTTGACTTTAAAATTGTTGCATCTCATTTTAGCCTTGGGTATACAATACCTTGTCCTTTTTTATGTACTGGATATGTTTTAACAGCCTTTGGAATCCTTACTTCATAGAAGCCAGAAGGAAAACATTTAAATGATTTCCTAGTGTTACCTTTGGTTTTATGTTATAAAACTGTTCTTTTTTTTTTTTCAAAGCCAGTAGTGTAATATATTGCTCATCTAAATTCAGACAAAATTTTATTTCTTCCAAGTATCAAATTCTTTCTGATAATCAATAATCAGAACTTATTCCTTACTCCTTAAATAGCCAGCACTACAGTAAGATATATATGTGTTGCTATTAACATGTACATACATGCATTATATAAGTGCATGTGTGTGCACACATAAAGACTACATAGATACAGTGCACCCACTGTAAATGACAATCCATGGACTTGCTTTCCACTCGTAAGCTATGACCTGAGAACCAGAGAGCAGGCATAGCTCAGAACATGGGCTCCAGAAGTAACACAAATTCATTCATTTTTACTTTAAAATTCAAATTGAGAAGCCTGCAGAGAAGCTGATAAGCTGTCTAGTAGAGTATAACATCTACCACAGGCCTTAGGATCTTGCACAGGTGGATTATGTGTAATGAAGTGAAAGGGATAAATATCATTTAAGGTGAGTAAGTCCATCACAAGTCTCACCCAGCAATTCAAACATGGGAAGTATACTGAAAGTATGAGTGTAACAGTCCATTGGAAGTTATGAATATAAAGACTACAGTTTATATTGCTTTCACAGATATGTGCCTTCCAAATGCAAATTTATTTCTGTCTTTCACTCAACAATAATAATCTTTATTTACTGGGTCTTCACCTTTTATTTTTCACACATTATTTCTATTCTTCATAACAATCCTGAAAGGATTATCTTTGTTTTACTATTATCCTTGTTTTACCGACAAGGACATTTAATCTTAAATGGATTACGTAACTTGCTCATGTTGGATGGCCAGGCCTTAGACAAATGTCTAACTCATGAAAACCTACATTTTCATGACTCCTTTCTTTAGGGCACATGAGGCTGCCTCCTTGCTAATGGCCAGAGTACTTTTCAAACTAAAATGGTTCATGAATCTGTCCTATTCCACCCTGGCCACAAATATATTCGGTGAGCCAATCATTATTTTAAATGTGTAGGAACAATGGTAGGAAAAAAATGGCCTATTATCCATTTTTTCTTTTTCAAGTTCAGTTCACATACATTATTGTATTAGTTTAAGGTGTGCATCTCAGTGGTTAGACATTACGTAAGTTACTAAGCGATCATCGTGATAAATCTTACACTCATCTGACACCATATGTAGCCACTAGAATATTATTGACAGTATTCCCTATGTTGTACTTTACATTGTCATGACTATGGTGTAACAGCCAATTTATACTTCTTAATCTCTTCACCCTTTCACCCACCCCCTGCCAACTGCCCTCCCAACTGACAACCATCAAAAAGCTTTCTGTATCTATGAGTCTGTTTCTGTTCTACTTATTCACTTATTTTTTTAGCTTCAATTGATAAATATGTATTTATTGTCATTTTCTTGTTCATATTTTTTTTTTTTCTCCTTCTTAAAGAAGGACCTAAACATTTTATATAATACTGGTTTGGTGGTGATGAACTCCTTAGCTTTTTCTTGTCTGGGGGGCTCTTTGTCTTCTGATTCTAAATGATAGTTTTGCCAGTTACAGTAATCTTGGCTGTGGGTCCTTCCTTTTTATCACTTTGAATATTTGTTGCCAATCCCTTCTACCCTACAAAGTTTCTGTTGAGAAATCAGCTGACAGGCTATGGGAGCTCCACTGTAGGTAACTAATGGCTTTTCTCTTGCTGCTGTTAAGATTCTCTCTTTGTCTTTAACCTTTGGCATTTTAATTATGATGTGTTTCAGTGTGGGCCTCTTTGGGTTTTATCTTGTTTGGGACTCTGCACTTCCTGAACTTCTCCTCTATTTTCTTCACCTAGTTAGGGAAGTCTGCTGCCATGATTTTTTTCAAACAGGTTTTCACTTTCTTGCTTTTCTCCCTTCTCCTTCCTGCACCCCATGATACAAATGTTGGTAAGCTTGAAGTTGTCCCAAAGTCTCCTTTCATTATCATTTTTTAAAATTATTTTCTTTCTGCTATTTTGATTGGATGTTTGGTATTTATTTATTTATTTATTTATTTGCTTCCTTATATTTCAAATGGCTGATTTAATTCTTGACTTTATCTGTTCTACTGTTGATTCCCTGTAAAGTATTTTTCATTTCACTTAGTGCATCATTCATTTCTTTCAGGTCCTTTTTATGTTGTTGAGGTTCTTACTAGGTTCATTGAACAGTCTTATAACCACTATTTTTTAACTCTGCATCAAGTAGATTGCTTTCTCCAATTCATTTTGTTCTTTTTCTGGAGTTTTGTTCTGTTCTTTCATTTAGGATATGTTTCTTTGTCTCCTCATTTTGGCAGCCTCTCTATACTTGTTTCTAGGTTTTAGGCAGTGCTACTATGTCTCCAAGGCTTGGTGGAGGGACCTAATGTAGTAGGTGTTCTGTAGGGCCCTGTGGCAGAGCCCCCTAAATCTCCCAAGATGGGTATTTGAGGAGCACCCCCTATATGGGCTGTGTACACCTCTTCTTGTATTTGAGCCTTCATTGTTGTTGGCATGTCAGTGGAAGGAATTTACCCCCAGGCCAATCAGATGCAAGGACTGTCTATGACCACTGACACCAAACTTGTGCCACTGTGGAGGATCAGTCCCTCTACCAAGCCTTGGAGACATTGTAGCACTACCTAATACATAAGAACAAATATAGAGAGGCTGCCAAAATGAGGAGACGAAGACACATGTCCTAAATGAAAGAACAGAACAAAACTCCAGGGCCCACTCCACAGAGCAGGATTTACTTCAGCAGGGCTCTGGTGCCCACTGAGTCTGCACCTTGAATATGTCATTTGTGGAAGTGTTTGGATAGTGGTACTTCAACATGGTCTGAAGCTGTCTGCTGGGCGTGTTAACTTGGGAGTTGCAGGCCAAGGTCAGCTGATGCCTGTGTTCTGTCCAGGGCTGCCCGGCATGAGCTACAACATCATCTGCCAGTGGCTGCTACTTGTGCTGGGTTTGGAGATGTTCAAGTGAAGCCAAGCTACAAACAAGACTGGCTGTTGCTACTGCCAGGTTTGAGGCCACTCGGAAAGATACATGAGACATGCTGAGGCCAGATGCTTCTTGTTTGAGAGATTTTAGGAAAGTATGAAGCATGAGCCAAGGCAGCAATTTGTTTGGAAATGCCATTGGAAACAGTTTAAGTAGACTTAAAAGTAGGGTGGAGCAAGGTCTCAGGGAATCACCAGAGTGTGGCAAACAGTATGAGCCAGGTCAATGGAGACTCAGATATGGCACCTGGCTGCTGGCTCTGTGGAAGGAAGGCTAATCAAAGGAACAATGGCCTCAGCCAGAAATTCTGTCTGGGAGAACACTGCCTCCCACCCAGTTCTTGCACTGACTCTTGACACTTCATTTCCTCCCCTATGTCTCTGTTGCCTTTTAAACTTCTGCATCAAAGCCGGACCTCAGAGGAAGTAAGTTTGAGTTAGTCCTTGTGTGACTCCTTTAAGAGTTACGTACGGCCTTGGAATCCAGAAGCCCTCCATCTCACTCAGCCTCTATCCCCACTGGTTTTTATAGCTGGAAGTTATGGGGACTTCTCTTCCTGATACTGGAACCCTAGACTCTGGGGCCTGGGGTGGGGCTGGGACTTTTTATTCCTCAGGGGGTACCTCTGCAGCCAAGATACCCCTCTTGGTTTTTACCTGCCACAAACAGGTGTGGGACCAGCCGGTTTTGTATCTCCACCCATTCTACCATTCTCAATGTGGCATCTTTAATTCCCTATTTGTAGGACTTCCATTCAGCCAGATTTCAAGTGGTTCTAATTGATGGTTTTCTGTAGTTGTCATTTTGATGCAGTTGTGGAAGGAGGCAAGTACCATGTTTCACAAATATATTTGTTATAGATGGTAATGTAGAAGAAAATTTTGAAGTGTTTTGTTTATGGAAGTGGACTCGAGAAAATTAGAATATTTAAATAAAAATTAAAACTTAGTTTTCAACAAAAAGTATAAATTTATAATAAGGTTCAAATGTTCTTCTATTCATACAACACCTCATCATTTAGAATCATGATATCATACATAAATGCATTTTCTCAGACAGGAAAGTTTTGGTACTATCATATAAGATGGGCTATATTTTAAGGCTCAGCCAAACATAAACAACTTGGTACATTACTTCTTAATAAAACTTTATACTACTATGACTATTCATGATATTTAAGGTCTCTGTAAAATACTGATATACTTTTCAAATGCTTTTCAAAATGTGTCTATGTTAAAGGAATCAGTATTATTTTTCCAAAGCAGACTGATCCTGCAATGTATTACATTTCCCACTTCCACTGCTATAATGCAGATCCCCCCACGATCAGTGCCTCCCAAGCACCTCCCAGACACAGTGGAGTTAAAGCAAATGGCCAGCGCTCGGCGGTGACATACAGGACGGCAAACACTAACACAGCAACTCGGCTCCTAACACGCGATTTACTTTCCCCAGTGAGTTGATTCATCACCGAACACAGAACACAGTTGACCTCTCACCAGACAGAGTGGAAGGGAACTATATACTCACATATGAAAAGCATTTGATGAAAACCTCAAATTATTTTATTTGAAACATTAAATGTCATTATAACACAAGCATTTTTCTTTACACAGTGACTGACTTTATCTAAAACACAGTGTGTAATGCTTTGCTGTCCTGTGTAAATTTGAAAACGAGGCTCTATCAGTATTTTAACATATTACCACAATTATGGTGACCTCTTTCCCACCTCAATCAATACCAATAATTGCAACATTTCCAAAACACCAACTGGGGCATCCCTCTCATTGACTTACTGTCCTCACAGTCCATTGGCCCAATTATCCTTTTCACTGACCATCATCCTTTTATGTCTTTTCTTCCCTCCTTTCAGGCACATCAGTATAATCACATCCTTTCATCAGCTCAACTCTTTTGTTCTTAATAATTTCCTGGAGAAACCCGTACCTCCAGTGAGGTACTACCCTCTGCCTGTTCTGCACTCGCCACAAAGCAGCTGAAAGTTGTTGAAGAACATAGGATAACCAGTGACGACTGGTGTCATGTTAAATATCTGACCACAAATCCGAGGCGGGGATTTTGCACAGCCAAGCAACAACCAGCACTGCTATTTCACATCTCTCTCCTCACAGTTTTTCTATACCCAGTATCACTCTTAGCTGCTTAACTTGATTCTTTTTTCATGCAGAAGACAAATTCTCATTGTCCTACAGGATCTGAGCAATACAAGGTCCTCCCTCCTAACTCACAACAGTGGGGCCCCTTTTTCTCCCTCTCACACAGGGGTTCACAAATTATCTGTGGTTAAGGACAAGCTCCTACACCCCAGTCTAGTGTGAACATGAACCTGTAAAATATAATAAAAATTAATTAATAATGAAAGAAAAGAGTAGACATGCACCATGTATCAAATGTCACATTCAACATACACAACCAATTACCACACCACATTTCTTAAAAGCTTCTCCCCAGTTCCCCTATCTTGTTGCCCATCACTGACAAGTAGCTTGCCCCAGGGCACCAGCCCAGGGAGCCCACCTTGAATAGCACTGCCCTTTCCAGTGACCCAGCTCTGGTTGTTCGCTTTGCTGGAATATTCTTCCTGTAAAGAGCCACACATCTTCCCTTTATTTATTCGCTTCAGCTCGAATGTCACCACCCCAGAGAGGAGTTAGTTCCCTGACTCTCTGCCTGTGGTCTGTTAACTATCAAAATAAAGCCCTGCTATCACTTTCCATCCCCTTGCGTTATTTTTCCTTCTAGCTGTTGTCATTTACTTGGCATTTCTATATAACTATTTTTATTGTTTGTTCTCCTAATATAAGTTCAATTTCATGAAGTCAATCCCTTTACTTTTTTGCTAGTGAGTTCCCATATTTGAAATACAACCTGTCACACAGTAGGTATTCAATGGAATTTAATAAATACATTAGTTTCAACAAATATGTAAACAAAGATAACTAATATGATATTATCACAGGTGTTTGGATAACAAGGAAAGATTTCGGTTGTTTCTCAAATAACGATGTATAGTGTTTTTTTACAGTAATATACTTTCAGTTTTTTTTACCATGTGCTATAAAGTTAGGAAATACAAATCAAGCATCCTCACTTTCTGTCTTTCTGTGTCTCTGTCTCTGTCTCTTTCTCAGTGAACACAGTGAGGACAGGGCTACATTTTAACTGTTAGATGTGCTATATGAAATAAAGTTTCCTTCACAAAAGCTACACAAGAACAAGGGTCTAGGACTGCTGTTTTACGATGCTTGGAATGAAACAGCTGTAATGAGCTTTGAAGCAGAAGTGCCTTCTGAAATAAAAGCATGAACAATGAAAGCATTGCTTTTAATGAAAATGAGAAGTGGAGTCAGGAGATTACTGTTCCCTTACTTATGAGGGGATCTGAGTCTATTTCAGTTTAAAGTTGGGTTTACTGTGTACTCTCTACATTAAGAACCAAATATACTTAGGTAAAATTCAGAACATTAAGAAACTAAAAGAAAATCTGTCATATTTCTTATTTTTGAGGTGAATGAACAAGAGTGAAAAACCTATTATATTTGTCAGAGATAAAAATGATCAAAAAAGATTACCTTTTTAATGAATATTAACCAGATTCTTTCATACTATATTTGCATCATGCATTTTCTTTTATACTAGATATAAAGTAGATCTTACTATCATACAACATAGATTATCTTAAAGGTAACAACATAGAAAGAACTCTTTCTTATTTAAAAAAATTAATTGTAATTAACTTGCTTAAAATTAAATTTTACCAAATTAGTATAATAATACAAATTAATTATTTTATGTAGCTGGGACTCCAAGCCTGTGCCCTCAGGAGAAGCAGCCATCTCCTCATAAACACCCCTTCCCCCATCTTTGGTTCAGTGGGCACTCCAGCAGCTGACACAGGAAGCCTTAGCCACAGGGCTCAGGTGTGGTGCCCTAGCCCTCTGCTGCGGTTCATGGGTGGACCTTAGTCTAGGCCAGGCAAATCAGAACCCTTCCAATGAATCTGGGAGTAGAAGTTGAACCTTTTTTTGGGGGAGGTGGGGTTATCCAAGATAGGAAATAGTTAATTTATTGACGCTGAATTTTGACTACAAAGGGCATGAGCAAGGTTTTGGGGTAATGGAATCTTTTATATCTTGATTAGGGTAGTGGTTTGTAATTACTCATAGGAATATACACAAAAAGGACAAATTTTACTCTATATAAATTGTACCTCAATAAACTGGCTTTAAAACTTTTTAAAATCAAATATACTGTTTTACATAATTTGTTATTAACTGTAGTATTTTAACATATTGTGTGTATGGGAAAATTTTTTTTTTTGCATTCTAATTTGCAAATATAACAGGCCATGACAAGGTATTAAAATTAATACCTTAATATCATTTTGTGGAGCAGTATGTGATACTCAACAATTTCATATCTCATTTGCACAATCTATAAACATTATATAATGGTCTCAATTAGGAATATATATTAATAAAAATTAATTGCTTGAAAATAGGAGCTCGAGAACTAAAATGGGAACATTTCTCCTATTCCGATCTAATTAGCTCATTCGTCTATCTTGGTTCGCCCTCCTGTTATCTTCTAAGGTATTTCTCTTGTATAAAGGGAATATTACTTCCATTTTTAATGCTGTGCTTAAGTAGTAAATATATTGTTACTTACCATATGTAAAAATGAATGCTGTATAAACATGCGGTTGATTTATGCAAAAGATATAGGAAACATTTATGATTAAAGTTGTCAACATTTAGCCCTGGCTGGTGTAGCTCAGTGGATTGAGCGCTGGCTGTGAACCAGGCATCACAGGTTCGATTCCCAGTCAGGGCACATGCCTAGGTTGCAGGCCATGTCCCCCAGCAACCTCACACTGATGTTTCTCTCTCTCCCCCTCTCCCTCCCTTCCCTCTCTAAAAATAAATAAATAAAATCTTTAAAAAAGTTGTCAACATTTATAAATGCTTAAATATTTACTAAAATAGTCTGTTTAAGGCTAAATAGTTATATTTTCCTATAATTTTTGTATTTACAATTATAAGAAACCAGAGGCATTTTATGGTTTCAGAGAAGCTATTCATCCTTTTGTCAATACATGAGAAAAAAAAAACAAAATCCTGACACCTTTTCCAGGATGGAACTTCAGATATTTATCATCAGTGCCTCTCTTTCAAGTGAAAACTATTTCCAAAAACCTCTGAATTTGTGGAATCCTATGACTATACAACTGACAAAAATATAATATCATTAGGAATAAAGGCCAGCCCTGAGAAAGAAAACGGATGGAGTAAGTAAATGTGAACAGTTATCAATACTCACGCAGAGAAATCTCCATTGACTGTGAAGGCTCAACACAAAGCCCTGTCATTATGTTTTTAAAATTCTCTCATTCAAACAAACGTGTGGGTGCCTGGGCTCCACAACAGTTTACAGAAACACGACAAAGCATACCAACACAACAAAACAAACAATCAAACCTGAGAGTGAGAAAGTGCTCTGCGTAAGAAAATATCCCATAGACCAAAAATAATTAATATAAGCTTGTAGTCTTTCTGCCTCCCTCTGTCCATTGAAGCAAAGGCTTTCCTGTTTGCTAAGCTTCCCATTTCACTGCTCTTACAATGCTCAAAATCTTGCTTATGGTAGAGAATGTTAAAATGTCAATTTATATAATAATAACATTAAGGAAGAAAACAAACACATAAAACACCCAGAAATTTGAGTTGATGTCTAAACTTCAGCCAAGAAATGGCTGCCCAGATTTGCCACATGATCCTACTGACCAGAAAAAGGAGGAGGAAAACCCATCACGTCTACTATTGGCTGAGGCACTGCAAGAGGAGTTTGGTTCTCCATGGCATATTTTATGAAGGACACTGATGCACTTGTTTGAATAACAAATATCTGGAGGGCAATCATGGTAAAAGAATTAGGGTTTTGTTATTGAGTGCTGAAAGATCAAGGAGAATATATTTAACTTAGGTAAATGCTGTTTAAAAATGAAAGGGTTGCTTTGTGGGTTAGAAAAACCTGATTATTGAACATTTAAAATATGCATTCAAAAATTTCATTAGAATATATTATGCAGAAGGCTACATGAAACAGTATGGAATTATAGTTAGTAATAATAACAAAAACTTCATTAAAAAAATTTCTGCTCCACCAATGATGACAGGTACCAATAATTCCTGTGTTAGATTACTGTAGGAGGCAATCCTCCCCAGGTAGAGAAAATATACAAGTGTTTTCTATAAACATTTCCAAGCTAAATGGTTAATGCTGACCATTAACATTTTATTATTTGCATTCTGAGGAGACTTGATATCCCTTAACAGGTAATATATTTCATTAGCACTTCTTTAATGTAACAATCAGTAGAAACCAATAATTGGCAGATATGTGCAAAAATAATGCATTAGCCTCTCTTTTATATCTTTGCATATTTTCAAAAACAATTTAGAGTTATCAAGAATTTTAAATTTTTTTCTGCTTAAAATGATGTTTTTATACTGATTTACTTAATAATAATAATCACTAGCATGTTGAAAATTTATTTGCATGTTAATGAACTTTGGGGGACTGAGACCTGGTTTACTCTAAGATTATATGATGTCTTTCCAGAAAAAGATCAAAGCCTAGGTTTGGGACAACAACAGAATTTAATTACCTGTTTCCATGATTTCAAGGGGAATTCATCTACCATATCTTACATAATGACTGCAGCATTTTAATCAAAGGGAAGGCACCATACACTGAATCAGCCTGCTAGATATTGCAGCGTAGGCTGCCACCAGTGTCAAACAAAATCCTCATGGTGCAGCATAACTAATGAAAACACACTGATGACAACAACAACTCTAAAATAGAATAAATAAATGGGATATGCTGTAATGATGTTACAGATTTGTCTGACTTAAGAACAATGTTTTAATTTTTAACAGCTATACTGCAGCAGTAACATAGTGCTACACACACACACACACGCAGTAGACAGTTTTTGAATCTGCTGCACACACAGTTCCCTCTCAATCTAGTACTCAGTGTGACATTCACCTAATCTCATTCAGGATGTGCATTCATTTATTTTAGATGGGGTTACTACTACCTACATCATACAGTAGTTGTGAGAATTAAAATAGATAGGGCATGCAAATCCAATGGTAAAGAGCACAGCACTTGGTGGAGCCTCAATAAATAGGGCCAAAGTCTCAATAAACAGAAACTGTATATAATGTTGGTATGACAATTTTCTATTAGAAACACTGAAACCCATGTGTCATTCTCCCCATTCTTCCCAACCTTCCTACTTTTTTATGCCTAAATTAAATCAGCTTTGGATTTGTTTGCAAATAAATGACAAGTAAGGAAGAAATAATGATTCTGAATGCCTTTCAGATAGAGATCACTTTCGGCTAAATGCAGATGCTCACTATGCGGAGTAGTGCTCTGGGCGCCATAACATGTCAGGGTTTCATGAGAATTACGGGACGTTCATCAGTAACTCTAAGTGAGTCATCATTCCACTGGTGAAAGACACAGGATGTTTGCTCCTGGGCTTCAAGCAGGATGCAGTCTAAACACATTCATTAGTATTAATTTGGACTACCAAGGGATGTAGGGAATGCCAAGGAGTTCAGTGGATCTGGCTGAATCTTTGCTACAACTAGCATAACAGTAAGCCAAAAAACAATCCCTCGAGTGGAGGTATAAAGAAGAAGGAACCAACCCAAAATAACTGTACTGGACTCACTGCTGCTCTGTTATGCTTTCAGTATCACAGAACATCACTTCTGATTTGACTCCCTTTGTCTTACATAAATACATACAAGGCAACAGGCCAAATAAACTGATAATCCCACTCCCTTTAAAAATACTGGATGTGAGACAGGAGCTACATTGCTTGTGAGGCAAATAAGGCAAATGATCAAAAACAACTACACTGATATATATTTCATATTCTAGGCTCACTGGACTCGGAAGGGTCTGTCTTTTGCACTCACCATTTTCTCCCTGGGAAATATGTTCCCCTTCCCTCCCCTGCCTGCCTCATCTTTCCAGAGGCATCCCAAATGCCACTCCTTCTGTTCGGCCTTCCCTGCTTCACTGAAACTTTCCAACGGTTGAATGCTATCGACGCCTTGAAAATGTGCCCTATTATCACATTACACAAACATCTGTTTATTTATCCCTTCCTTCCTGGATCTCACATTTTTCCTGAGGAGTCACAAATTAATAAATATACAAATATAAGAAGGAGGAAATGCAAGGCTATAAAAAAAGAGATTTACGTCAAATCCTGATGATATCTACTTGATCTGGGAGAAGTTAGTTCAACTTTCCTTGTTTACTCTTCATTACAGAGCAATAACATCAACCTTTCATGTTTGTTTCGAGAATCAGACATAAGACATGCCAGGGGACTGGCGTAGTATTTGGCAAAGAGAATTACGTTTTAAAGTATTATAAATTTTGTCAATAGCTTAAATATGGAATATCATGTGACATGTGATATAGTTTAAAAAAACAAAATGCTGCCCTGCCTGGTGTAGGTCAGTGGACTAAGCATGGGCCTGCAAACCAAAGGGTCGCTGGATCGATTTCCAGTCAGGGCACATGCCTGGGCTGCAGGCCAGGTCCTCAGTAGGGGGTGTGCAAGAGGCAACCACACAATGATATTTCTCCCCCTCTATGTCTCCCTCTCTTCCCCTCTCTCTAAAAACAAATAAATAAAATCTTTAAAAAATGCTAAAGGAATACAAGGTACAAAAGTAATTTTGGTTGAGATGTCAGAGTGTCAATGAAGCCTGTCCCTGAGGAATTCACCAAATGTTTGTTAAATGATTTGGCTTTCTAGATCTATTCAAAAGTGAACTAGGAGTTAAAAGAAAAACAGAATTTTGAAAAGACAAAATAGGTAGGAAGAGTTTTATTTTTACTCCATTTTATGGATTTTGGCTTTACTCATGTTCATTTTTAAGATTTTCTGAATTATAGCAAGTCAAGAAAATCCTGTAAGATTACTATACTATGGTATTTTATGGACATATACAGACATAAAAAAATTAAGCAAAAGGGAGTGGAAAAAGAGAAAACAAATTAAGGCATTGTTAAAGAAAGGCTGTCCTTCGTCTTAATGTTTAATTTTAGGCATCAACTGACTAGATTATTTTGTTGTATTGGACATCACAAGGTAAATCACCCAGACAGAGAACAACACACATCTAACGAGCCACAATAAGTAGTACAAAGACCAATTCATCACAGAAGAAAAATCTTAGATCAAATAATTCTTCAAAAACCACATGTGTGTCTATTCAGGTGTTCTATAAGCATAAGTGAGTGTAATGTATATTGTGTAAATACATGCTTATTGTATTTTACATAAACATTTTTGATATAGTGAGGGTCATATCTAAGAGGAATGACTTTGGTTTGCCTCTTAGAAAGTTATTACAAACTTCTAAATGAGGAGTTTGCAATTTTAATAGAGTAGTCAAAGAAACAAATGATTAATGAGTAAGTAAATACTACAGGGAAAGAAACCACAGTGTAAAAAAATCAATTCTGTTGATACTTTCATTAATGCAAGAAATAAAAGGACAAAGCAAAAAAAGAGGGAAAATTGCAGTAAAAATAAGTGTTTTTTTCTTTGACAAAGTGATTGAAGAACATGAATATTTGTAGGTTGTTTGGAAGAGCGGTATAAAGTCTACAGAAATACACCAGATGAATTATTTGAGGAAAAAGGCCTCTGAAAAGACAAGCAGCTGAGACTGAGTAACTTCAGGAAGGTATTATTACACCTGAAAAGGACAAAGGATACACTTGCCAGGGAGTCAGGAAGAAGGCAGGCAGGAGTAAATTCTGAAAAAATGTTTTGTTGAGGAAAGTAAAAGAAGAAAGAGTAATGGTGGAGTTGAGATCAGATGGCTCTGATTTTTCTCACTACAATCAAAGGTAAGATTTTCAACTGAGAGTTAAGAGAGCAGTTAGATGTTTGAAAGGAAGACACACTATTAGGGATACCATCAGTTGCTCTCGTGAATGCAAGCGCTGCTGATGGTAATCATCTGGGCCTGTACTGCAGCCGAACAGCCCAGTGAAAGGGTGTCTGGTCTTCCGGCATCCCAGAAGGAGGTGATGTTTATTCAAGAATGAGGTCTGGCAAGAGAGAGGGGCAACCTAGCCAAGAGTAAGTACAATGATGCAATAGTCAAGAAACTGAATTGTTTGCGGGGCTGGGCAGAGGGATGCAAAGGGAGTTGAGGAATTGGAGTTAATAATGGAATGAGAGGAAGAGGTTGAATCTAACCTAATGAACAAAGCAAACAAAATATAACCAGAGACACTGAAATTAAGAACAAACTGACAGTAACGAGAGGGGAGGTGGGAGGGGATAATGGGAGGAAAAGAGGGGAGAGTTGTCAAGGAACATGTATACAGGACCCATGGACAAAGCCAAAGAGGGTTAGGATCCAGGGTGGGAGGTGGGGATGGCTGGGGTGGGGGAGTGGAAATGGAGACAACTGTACTTGAACAACAATAAAAAAGATTAAAAAAAATAAGTTTAATCCTGGAAATCAAAGGATCTTAGAAACTATGAATGATGATTAAAAAAGAAATACTCTAAGGAATGAGTATCTACTTGGCTAGTTAAAGTCACCTAAGATGGGTGCAGAGGGAAAACTATGATCTAGGTGGCATCAGAACTTTCACTGAGGGTCAGCTGATCATGATGACAGGGAGTTAGCATCGGTTTGTACGAGTGCCTCGGGGAAGAGGGGAAAGTGATTGCATTAAGAACACGCATCAGTCAGGTCTCAGGGGGCAGGTCAGACCTTAAATCTGAAGAACTGTCCCCACAACACCACTTGTTCATTTTAAAATTCAGTAACTCAGTTACACTAGGATTTTTCATGTGTGCCTACCATGTCTTGAAAGCTGAATAAAAAATGATATCTGGCACAGAAGAGCTTTTGATTTCAAAGAGCACAGAATGTGTTTGGGAAGAAAAGTGAAATATGCGAATTAGTTGATTAGCAAAACCAAAAATATAAATAACTGGTGTGTATTATATGTGAAATCAAAATCCAAAGAAGATTAGACATGAGAGAACCAGAATTTCCATGAGTTGAAATGGGAAAGGAGAAAAATGGCAGGATGGTGGTAACAAGAGACACTGTACCCAGTAAGGTATATAATATAGCGTGCTGCAGCCACCAGGACGCAGTGGAGAAAGCTATAAATATACAGTAGAAAAAAAATAATTAAGTCTGCTTAATTATGTCCATCTTTCCCTGGCACGTGAGTTTCTATTACTGTGTATTATGTATTTGCTAGCACAAGAAACAAAATGTGTGCTCTCTAGATTTTGCTTTAAATTACTTGAATGTGAACCTGTATTATCCGGTGACTAGACCCTTCAAATTATAATTAACATTACATTTTTCATAACAGTTCAACAGATTGAAATCCATCTTTCAGGGTACAATGATTACAAGTAAATACATTACCCTCCTCTTTACGAATCAGTCACTTTAGAAAGAATTTAGATAAAGGCATTGCATTGCTATTCTGACAGACAATGACAACATTTTAGATACAATGCCTACTAAATGAAAAATATGAAATTCAGCAAGGCCTTATTAATCATTTCATTTGATGGAAATTTATTCAATGAACATACCCATGGAAAAAATGGTCATTTCCTCTGAAATATTAAAATAGCTACAAAGGGCTTATGACAACCAGTGGACAGGTGTAGTTAGGACCTCCATTTATCAAAATAAGCTTCACTATCTATGGTCCCAAGGAAAAAGTGAAACTCCATAAATTTATCAATAACGATGATGGAAGATTAGGATTTGGAAGCATGTATAATTTAGCAAAGATTTGATTTATGACCAGAGCAGGCTATGAGTATGATTTAGAAGATTCTATAAGAGAGGGAAAGCAGTCACGGTCACTGGCTAAGACTTAACACATGAGTCATAACTTTCTATATAAGTTAGTGATTTCATTTGCATACTACATCTCTTATTATTATTACTACTCTTATTATTTGTTAATGGTAGTATTAGTAATAATTAAGAAAATGTACTTTGATAAGAGACATTTCAATTCTTAGTGATTGTTAACTGAGGAATATTTAGGTATTGACTAAAATATCAGAATATCAACAGCAAAAACATTAGGAAAAAAACTGAACAAAACTCATTCTTATTGATAATTCTATCATTATTATCTCTAAAAGATCACTGTAACCAAAAATGATATATCTGACCTATAAAGTAAGGAAAATTTGAATAATGGTAAAATGGCACATTTTAAGTGAATGCCTACGTTCAAGAGTCCACATGTCTGTTTAAAAAATATCGCCCTAGCTGGCATAGCTCAGTGGATTGAGCGCGGACTGCGAGCCAAAGCATCGCAGGTTCGATTCCCAGTCAGGGCACATGCCTGGGTTGCAGGCCACAGCCCCCAGCAATCACACATTGATGTTTCTCTCTCTCTCTTTCTCTTTCTCCCTCCCTTCCCTCTCTAAAAATAAATAAATAAAATCTTTAAAAAATAAAATAAAATAAAAAATATCATTTACTTGTTTAATGAAGAAAAGTTTTGATTTCTGAAGAGGCATAAATTGTACTACCTCATTTTCTGACCACAATGTATTACAGATAATTAAAACTAAATGGAGATTTGGGGAAAAAAATGATTCCCCTAAGGAATTACTTGAAAGTGAAAATAAAAATATGATTAGAGACGATTTCAAAAATACTCATAATAGTATAGATACTCATAATGTTACTTGGGTTGCAACACAAAATCATAATAGAATTACACACACAAAGTTACATTTCATTTTTGTTTATTATGGAAAATACTAAACTAGAATAATTTAACAAAACCTCACATATTCAATAATTAGTGTTCAATAATTATTTTATTTATTTGTTCAAATGTGAATTTAAGCAATGTTTACACATTACATTTGGTTGATACGTCTTTTAAGTCTTTTATAATCTATACACTTTCTGTCTGTCATGTTGCATTTAAAGAAAGTAGGTCACTTATCCTATGCAGTTTTCTAAACTCCAGATTTTTAGCCCAGTATATGCTTAGTAAAACTTACACATCTGTCAACTCGCAGTTATCTACAGAAGCTCAGTTAGATTCTGGCTTGAATTTTTTAGCATGAATATTTCATAGGTTTGATGTATGTCTATCAGAAACAAAGAATATTCAAAGATCTCCCTTTTAGTATTATTAATAGCCATTAATGATCATCAACTAAATCCAATCTTTGAGTTTTATAAAGTGAAAATATAATTTTATTATTTATTCTTTGGAATAATTCTGTAAAGAGAGACTTGAGTTGGTTACACTGAGTTTATAGGAAAGAAAGGCTAGGTGTTTGATGTTTTTCCTATATTTACAGTTCTTCAGAGTATTATGTTGACTTCCTAGCATGAACTGAAAATTAGAAATAATATAAATTTTTAAGTATTATTATGAACTTATAAATTTTAACATATTTCTTATGATTCAATCTGACATAATTTATTCTTTATGCTCCTTCCTACTTTTCTTTTTTTCCCATCAAAATATTCCAATTTTGGCCAATGGGAACTGGCTCTTCCATCATTGTGACATAGCACTAGTAACCATTGACAGCTTTCTTAGTTTCTGGTGTTACACGATGTTTCAGGCTCAACCTTTATACTTCCTGTTCCAGATGCTGTATTAGTCATTTCTCCAAAGGATCACAAAAGTTTGGGTGAATTAAAAAGTGCAATACCGCCCTGGCTGGCGTAGCTCAGTGGATTGAGCACGGGCTGCGAACCAAAGCATCACAGGTTCGATTCCCAGTCAGGGCACATGCCTGGGTTGCAGGCCACGGCCCCCAGCAACCGCACATTGATGTTTCTTTCTCTCTCTTTCTCCCTCCCTTCCCTCTCTAAAAATAAATAAATAAAAATCTTAAAAATATATATTAAAAAATACTATAAAAAAAGTGCAATACCAGGAACATGTTACTACAGACAACATAAACGTTACACAGTATTCCTAAGTGCTGAGCTGGACATCGGTAAGCATAATTCAACTGTCAGTCTCTCTCTTGATGGGAACACCAAGTTGAAGAACTGTAAGTTCAATGCCTATGTAGCAATTATTGTAAAGTCGTAAACTGTACAAGTTTGATTATGTTTTCTTTTCTTGATTCCTATGAGTGTTTTGTTTTTGGTCATCTATGTATTTTCCTCTAATGCATCACAAAGTTGCAATTCCTAGTATGAGCTAATACTTTACAAATTGTATCTAATATAAAAATACCAAATGTGGAATTTCCAGAAAGCCAGGCTGAATATAAGGTATATACAAGTTTCAATAGCAATTATTAATATAGAAATAATATAGAAATAGTCAATATACACTAACAACAAAAATAAATGCAACATATTATTATAATACAGACTCTATTTAAAACAATCACAATTCTAGAATTTTCAGGACCCATTTCTAAATCATCCTTAATGAGTTGCTTGCTTACATGTAGTGTCTCTGTCAGTACGCATGTATGCATGCGTGACTGTATGCCCAAGAGGCAGCATGGCAGCACTGCTAAAAATACGGGTTATGGAGCCAACCTGCCTCTGACTCAAAAGGAGTCATGTAACTCTTCTTTGTTTCAGGTTACAGCGCCTTTAAAGTGGGGGTAATAGAAATAAATGAATGAATGAATGAATGAATGAATGAATGAATAAATAAATAGAATGGGGATGATAGTACCTCATCCTGTTATTCTGAAAATTTAAATGAAATATAGGCTTGTAATAATTTATCCAAATTCTAACCTACAGAGTGGTTTAGGATTTTTTATTTTCCCCCTTCATTTTTCTGCAGAGGTATTAATGTGTGTGATTACAGAATGTTACTCTAGATCCCAATGGAGAATTCTTACACTTTCATGTTTAAGCATGAACTATTGATTTTTCTAGTCTCCCTAAATATCTTGAATGTTATTGCACCCTTTCAATACCTTCTATCACTTTTTCTTTTTAAATGGGAAAAGTACTTCAAGATTTGTCAGGATTATCGTATTTCTTAAAGCATATAAATTAATTTCTTAATTCATTGATACATATTGTATTAGGTGTATATATATAAAGTAAAAATATGAAGTATATCATATTTAGTATATCAGACTAAAAAACTGAAAAGCACTAAAAAAATGATATTCCTATAACATCAGTGACCTACATACTTACTATTGTACTTTTGAATGGTCAAAAACGTTCAACAGTAATTTGAATATTTAATTTTATCTTTCATGAAAAGTAAATACTCAACAAAAAGAATTTTTAAAGAATCTGTGATAAAAACAATGACAATTTTCTTACATGAGTGACCGCTCTGTCTAGTGCTGTGCACGTGCGTTGTGCTCCCCCTGGAAAGCGCACAGGGCACACCCTTAATGGCAGAGGAACGCGGCGCGGAGGAGAGTCCGAGGGCTTTCTCCACAGCACACAGACGTTGTAACATGAATCACCAAGAATTAGATTACACAGGTCTACATAAACTTCCTGCTTTCTATTTCCCACTCACTAGCCTTTAGCTCTAAGTCCACACCTGGCTCCAGTGCTCTCAAATATTCGACTCTAAGTAATTCAGAACATTTGCACAGCGGCCATTCAGATTTCTCTTTCCTCTCACCAGACCTTTAGGAAAGAGTCATTATTATAGATTTTTTCTTTCTCCCCATTTAAACTGGAAACCTGATTAATTCTTCTATTTCATTCAGTTAGAAATATACAATTCTATCTTTCTTTACTACATGTACCTGGAAAATGTAACAGTTGGCAAAAGTCTCCCCTCCAAAGTAATAATTTCTTTGTAATAAGTAATAATTTCAAAGTAATAAGTTCTTTTGTACTCCACAGGACTAACATACATGAATATCATTTTGGGGGCCAAATGCCCTGCCCTTATTTTACTAATAACATTCCTTTTAATTTCTGAAAAAAGTAAGGAGTTATCAGTGAGATCAAAGTTAGGTTTGGGTGTCAACAGAAACTACTGAAATGCCTTAGATCTGAAGGGTTGTAAAATTCGGTACAGAACAAAAATAACTTTCACAAAAAAGAAGTGGAGACTACTAAAGAATGAAGAAATTCTAAAAACCTAAGTTTGTGGTTTTATCTATACAAATAATTGCATATGTTGGCTACCTCCAAAGAGGTATGAAATGTTTTAAGATTCAATTTTTCATATTGTTAATTCAGTGAATGGAATGAAAGGCCCAGTCTGTTTCCACTGACTAGACACAGAAACGCCAAGGAACATGACATCTCTGTTTTACTTTCCCAGTGTAAGAAATGACCAGTGAGGCCCAATTCTAACTGCTGTATTTTTGCAGAGCATACTAAAGCTTTTTTTACATAAAATTTTTATGGCTGAGAAACACTGAATAACCAACCACGTGAGCTAAGGAAAGGAGTCAGGGACAAAATGCAGCGATAAGTCATGGAAATTTAACACAGAAAGGAAACAAGGAGTTCAGAATCTATCACAAAAGACACAGTTCAGTGGAAAAGAGTTCAATCAGAAAACTTTTAAGGTACGTTAGCGGTCAACATTTCATTAGACATGTGCCTTGTCTTACCCTTCCTGAACTTCACTTTCCTAAGTCTACATGGAGGCACTATCTATGCTCATCAGATTGTTGGAATGAATGCTATGATGTAAATGAACACTTAGTACAGTGTCCAGGGCATTCAAAATAATTAATACAGGGTATTAAATAAATAAGTACAGAGTTTAACAAGTTTATATTGACCAAGGGAAATGCCGAGGTGATTGTCTTCAAAGGCTTAGAAAATGACCTTAGACGATGCATTTAAATTTAAATACTTTGAATATAAGAGTCCCTTAACAATCAGAGTGATCAAATTCAAAAATGAGTTTCCGAAAGAAGCTTTAGAACCTATATTTCTATAAACTTGCAGGTGACTACATCTCCATCTGTTCAAGATGGTTTACATATTCAAGAGCCTTAAGGATAGGGGCTAGACAGATGGTCCTGAATTCCCTTCCACCTCCATTATTTTCAAGCTTCAAATAGTACTGGTTAAATATGCTGGCTTAAAATCATATATAATGGAAATAATGGAAAATATAAGATTCTAGCCCATGTTGAAAGGACACAATAGTTTACACCTTGAAACAATTTGTTTATCCTGTGAAATTATGTCAAAAGTAAGAAATGATGGTTGCATTCATAATTAACAGTTCCAGGGCTTGCTTGAATATAAATCAGAAAGAAACAATATTTGATTAATACATTACTGAAAGTTCATGTTCTGGTAGCCCTATGTGAATTGTCAGTGTGTATTCCACTGCTCATTATGATTTATCTTCATCAGCCATGGGCCAAAATTACCAGACTCCAATTATTTTGCTTCCCAGTTTCAAGGGAGAGGGAGAGAGAAATTATGTCAGTCTACCACAGGAGATGGCTTAAAATGCCCGAGGTAAAGAAAGTAATCTACTGTTCTCTGACATTCACCGCCTGAAAGTCACTCACATTAACAACCATTCAAACTTGGTTAGTGCAAGCCAACTGCTTCTACTTCCCTCCTGTCAGTTACACTAGCTTCCGTACAAATTTACTTCTCGTAAAATTAAGGAATAAAACTTGCGCAAAGCCTGACAAGGGCATATATGGGTCCTGGCAGAACATGATGCTTTGGAGTTTACCAACTTTAATATAATAATTTTCAGATTCCAATTTCCACAAAGAACACTGTACCCTTTAGAAGTACGCTCATTTCATTCTATTATTTTCCCCCTAATCCAGGGTGTGATGAAGGGCAAATAAATATGTTAAACAAGATTTAAAAAAATGAAAATCCTTCACACTAAATACGGCATCAGCAGAAAAGAAAAAACAAATGTCCTTAATTTCAACTGCTACTGTTGTTATTTATGATTATGAGATAAAGTTACATTTCAAACTGCAGAATATAATCTAATATTCTTTCACTAAGAACTATTATAGTCATATAACAGACCATTAACTTCCAAACATTGTAAGGCTCACAAGGTTCACATCAGCACTACAAAAAGGAAATGGAGATGACATTTAAATAACAGCAAGTGCCAATGCACTATTATACAACCTAATATAGATATTAGCTTTAATGTTTATCTATGATGTAGTAATAGAAGACTTTGATGTTTGACAGCACGTTAAATAATTTTTGATATTATTCAAAACATAAATCTCACAAGTATAAATAAAAATGTATGACATGTACTACAACTACCAGTGAATTTAATCTTACCTGTTTTTCTACTTTTACTCTAGTTCATATGTTTTCTTCTCTATGTGTGCGGTGTGTTTGTAAGAGAGGAAAGGCTAGATACTTCTGAGTTTCACCAAGGCTGTACGCGGTGGGAAAAGCCAAAGGGTGGGCACAGCTAATCCACTCACTAAAACCGTCATAAACACTCACATACACGGAAAGAGCCTGAGATAAAGGTGACAGATCCAATTATATTAGGAAATAATTGTCAAATCCTGGGTGAAGGCTGCATTTCAGTTCAAGAATGAGTCAAATACCTTTTAATGTGTTCAATCAATAAAAGAATGAGCAGACTCCAGTGAACTCTATGTGGGTGAGTTCTATTAATGAAACTTGAGCAGTGAAACAAATTGCAGGAAGCTGCAAATATTGACAAAATCTGCACAGTTTGCTTCTCAGAGATGGTGATCAAGAGTTCAAAAAAAAGACACAATGTCTACATCAACACTCACAGGCTTTTCCATTTTCTAATCTATACGATTTGTACATTTTTAGGTGTCATCTGTTCATCACTGTATCAATTGTTCTTAGAATTACTTCAAACCATCAAAATAAAACCTAAGACTATTCAGGAATAGAACTTATAATGTTTCTATTTCATCTTTATAAAAGTAACATCTTTGTTCCTGTGAGAAATTTTTGTAAATGGAGTTTTAATTCTGCCTTTTCTTTGCTGTGATGTTTTGATTGTCTGTGGGGTGGAACAGACATAAATAAATTACCAGTTTTTTCTTCATTACATATGGTACAATTACTTCATAAAAAGATGACAACATGATTTAACAGCTCATCAGTAGAAAAAATATTTCTCAACTTCCCTGAGAACTTTATGCTTGATGGCAGAGAAAAATGGAAAGATATCTCCATATTTAGAAAAGAAGGTTAAGAGCTAGCTGAATTAGCATACCTTTTACAGAAAGGTACCTGTAATATTTTAGGCTGAGGCTCTCTTTGGCAGTCTACTGAGGTCTAGTCCTTTTATGAGGATAAGGTTTACAAATGCATAAAATACGGAGAGCAGTGAATCCAGTTACAATGAACAACAGCTAAAAATTTTCTTTTAAATATGTGATACAACAATAGATGTGTTCATTTCAATTTTTACTGATTGATTTTTAGAGAGAGAGCCATTGATTTGTTGTTCCACGTATTTATGCATTCATTTGTTGATTCTTGTGCGCCCTAACCAGGGATCGAAACTGCAACCTTGGTGTACTGGGATGATGCTGTAACAAACGAAGCTACCCAGGCAAAGCAAGATGTATTAATTCAGTAGCACAATAAAAAGAGGCAGGGCTAATAACTACTGCAAGCTTAAAATAGTGATGCATAAATGCTATTTCAAGGTATTTACAATATCTTTAAAGTGATATGAAAACATCTGTCATGATTGTTAGAAATAAAATCATCAACTTACTAATACTACCAGAGGTTGTGGTATTTATTCACAAGGAAATACTAAATTAGAGTTAGAGATTTGTGGAAATAAAAGTAATTTATTCTCATGTCCAAATTCTCCAATGGCCTCAGTTTAATTCTAGAAAAGGCTAAAAACCCTTTTCTCCTCCTTTTCCTATCTCCACCATCACACTTCCTTGCAGCTCACTCCCATCACACACACACAAATCTACTAATTGATGATGAGGATATTAACAAATATGAGACTTCAGAATATAATTTCATAATTTCTGATAAAAGTGAATATGGATATACCACATCACCCTACTAATCCAATTTTAGCCACATACCACAGGAAAAATTTGTATATGTTTATAAGAAGACACATATAAATACACATACATATAGTACTCATAACAGCATTATTTATATTTTAAAAAAAACTGGAAGTAATTTAATGATCATCTATAGAAAGATGATATTAAATGACAAGTCAGAGTGGGGTATTTTTCAAGCCATGAACTTAATATTCTATTGATATGTTTCAACATAGATAAATATCAAAGTCTAAAAGTAAGACAAAATGTTATCTGATATATTTGTTTATATGTTTAATACACTTAAAATATTATGAAAATGTTACATTCTTTTAATAATCTACTGGAAAAATTCAGTGAAAAGGAATATATCAAATAAAGAATACAGTGTTAAATAAATCCTTGTATGATACTAATTGTAAGAAACTTAAATGTGGAACTAGGATGAGAGAAAAGTGAGCATATGGCTACAAAATGGAAGACAAATGTTATATAACATCACAAAGTAAAATGACAGTTCTAATATATTATTAATACCAATGCATTATTTTGGTTTGCTACCAACTAATAAGAAGTAATCAATAGGAAAACATCAAGAGTAACCAACTGAAATAACAAAGGAATTTCAAAATATAGTCATTTTGACTCCTTAATAATTAGTATTTTAATTTTTTAATTAATTATTCTTTATTTCTTTTTTTTATTGTTGTTCAAATACATTTGTCTCCATTTTCACCCCTCCACCACCCCCGACCCATCCCTCCCTGCCTCCCACCCTCGAGCCTGCCCCCTTTGGCTTTGTCCATATGTCCTCTACACATGTTCCTTGAATAATTAATTTTTTAATTCATGCAATATTTAAAATATACCTGACTTTACTGACTAGTTGTCTCACATTATAAAGAACATAACACTCCTTCATTACAATCTCACAGATGCAATTCTACATAGGTTTGCATGGATGTATATGTATATACAGTCTGGGAGAAGTAATGCCTGCTTGAGTGTGGTTGGTAGGGTAATAATATGGGTGTAATAATTCATAGTTTTAATTTGAACACTTCGCCTAAAATGTCATATGGTGTGGTTGGGTGTGATGTCATTATGTTACAGAAATACATGCTTATGATTTTGTAATAAAAGACTTTGTAATAGAAAATGGGTGTTATTTGTGCCAGACCATATATTTATATATCTTATCAATTCTACATGTGCAAGGTTGTTTAGAAAGTTCTCCCCAGGGCTTCTGGCACATTGCATTAAACAAATTTGAAGGTAGGAAAGAACCAAAAAAATTTTAAAAAATTAAGAAATATTTGCGGTGGAAAATTTTACCTAGCTGAGAGTCATTATTTCAGTTATACCTATTTTGTTTTTATTATTCAGTTTCCTATTTTATTACTATATAAAAATTGATTAAATAATTATTGTTAATAACTAGTACATATGAAAAACATTTCACAAAGTATTTTATCCAACCATTAACACTTCCTCTACCTTTTTCCTCTTTATACACATACACATGGAAAGAAATGTATAAAATGAAGTTCATTGAAAGTTAATGATCATTTTTTCTGTATGATAGAACTTTTAGGTGATTTTGTTTTCTTTCTACACTTGTTTCAACATTTAAAACTATAATAGAAATACAATAGAAAAATCAAACTAACTTTGTGGGCATAAAAATAATTAGGTGTGAACCTTATTTTTTTAATATTTACATACATAAAGTAATAAAATGCAGATCTGAAATATACACAAAGATAGGAAGGTCAAATAACTGATATTTTCATAGTGATAATGAGATGATTTTTAAAATTTCTTACATTGCCCTCACTACGACAAACTTTCAAAAGTCTCTCCCTTAGTTAAATCAGTAATAAAGTTTATTATAAATTCATATAGTAATATAAATGAATAAGCATTTACTAAAAATTAATGCAGGTAAAACCTAAACTACTGTCTTTGTAAAAGCTTATATATTAGAAGAATTGTAGTTCAATAGGTAGGTAAAAGTTGATAGAAAAGTAAAGCAGATATGAAAAACATTTTAAACTACTTAAAATAACATTGGATATTTAACAAGATTGTGCATGGCAGAAGAATTTCTAGACTAAGCTTTCAGTTATAACAGCATTTTTTCCAGATCTTGATATATTTTTCCAGGTCTTGATAAGGACAAAGTTCCTAAAGTTCTAACCATCAAGTCTTCCTATTGACTTAAATATTAACTGTTCATAGGAGACACGGCGCTTAGAAAAATCAATGTCCTCACAGCCTCAGGACAAAACAATGTGGCAGCAACAAAGAGCAGAGCAGTGTTCATAAGGATTGCCAGAAGGATGTGCATTACAGACTTTTCTCTAGACATTTCCAGTTTACCCTTGAAGTCCCTCAGAAAATATTTTTTCTTATCCTTAGAGTTGAAAAAAGGTATATTTTCCTGAAACAACTGATTTATTTTATCTTATAAAAATTGTGACTCCTGTGGATAAGAGTATTGATTTTGGAGTCAGAAGTGTTTAGATTCACATCCCAGCTCAACTGGTTAATAATTAGGTGACCTTGGACAAAACACTTAAATCTCTGAGATGCTTTTCTTCATATGGAAAATATAACAAATTATCACTTAGGAGGGCCATTGCACTGATAAATACAAAATCCTGTGTCAAATACTGAGCACAGTTCTTAGAATGCTATAGTGACGGATAAACATTAACTCTTGATTATAAACAATAATGAACATCATAGTTTATCGATTGATGCAGATTTTACTTTTACTCATAAACTCAAAACCAAACATATGGTCTCCTCTAATAACACCAGAGTCTATGACAACAGAATGTTTGCCTACTCTCAAAATATATCTAATTTTTCCCTTTAGGATACCTTTTTCTCCCCAAGGTGCTTAATATTCTTCTATTGAATGTTGTATGTTCTAGTAGACCATCTCAAATCATTCTTGAAATTAATAAGGTGGTAAATAATATATATTCTCATGTAAATATATAAATAATCTAATAAAGACTTCAAATAATGTTTTATATCCTATTAAATTATCATGGGTATTATGTTTTCTGCTACTTAAATTCACTTGGGTTACCAATATCATCAGGAAACAACTAGGAATAAAATATAACCACTCAGGACAAAACATTCAGCTTCTCCAAAGTTAATCACAATGATAACAAAACCATTTTTGGGATCAGTTCAATGTCTTAACTGAGACATAGCGAGAACTATGCCCTACACATAAACACATATATGAAAAGACATAACACAAAATTATTATGACTTGGTCGGTGAGAAAAGCAAAATGGTACAGAAATATATACCAAGAAAAAATACTGTAATTTTAATAGTAAATATTATATTAACATACTCTTTGCCAGCAACCACTCTGACAAATGTAATAAATCTTAAAACATACAAATTTAAACTAAAAACTATACGAGAAGATTTTAAAAAATTTATTGCATTACTATTTCCCATGAAAAAAGACAGTGCTGATTCACTTCTAAATTGAACAAATAAGTCTCCTATTTGTTATTCTAGTGTCTTTTTCATCTGAGACATTTGACATTGACTTTGTCTTCCATCCCCAATAGAGGTAAATTATATTTTACATTACATGCTTACTACCCAAAGGTAAATAGGTTTTAACAAAATTTTCTATAAAAATTTATTCCTATGTGATTTTCAGGAACACTCAATTACCAAGCAACCCAAATGTAGTTAAGATTCTCTATTCTTAAGTATTCTAGTAGGTCAAAATTTAATAGTAGAATGGACATTTCATAAATTTGATTCTCATGATATACTTATTAATTTGCTTTTTAAATATTCTATGTCTTCCCCCAAATTCAATTTAGGACCTTATTCTACCTGCTGTACCTCGCCTAGCATTTTATAAGGTAAAGTACTAAAGGAAAATGTGTCAATGCAGTTACTGTCACTAATAACCTATCTTTAAGAAAAAGAATTAGCTAACTTCTAGTCCAGGGACAAACATTTGGTTTTGAAATTTTTAAGAGTCTAATTTAAAACAACACTCTAAAATGAAAGCAGAGAGATATATTTTATATCTGAAAAGCAAAAACAGCACTCATCAGTTGAAATCCTTTTCAGACTAAGTTGTTGGAATGAAAATGGTGTTGAGTAACCCATGAGTGCTGGAAAATGTGTTCTCACAGAAGCACAACGCTAGGAGTGAATCTTGTGACATCTCCCAGTCAATAACAGTTCAATTTCATTCTTTCATGCCTTTTTCAAAGATTTTATTTATTTTTAGACAGAGGGGAAGGGAGGGAGAGAGAGAGAGAGAGAGAGAAACAATGTGTGGTTGCCTCTCATGCATCCCCATCTGGGGACCTGGCCCGCAACCCAGGCATGTACCTTGACTGGGAATTGAACCGATGACCCTTTGGTACACAGGCCAGTGCCGAATCCACTGAGCCATACCACCCAGGGCTATTCTTTCATGCATTTTGATTACAAATGGAAAAAACAGATTTTGCTGCAAATAAAATCAGCCAAAACCTAAAATAATTGCATGGTTCAAAGTGCATGACTTTATAAAATGCTCAATTATACCTATTTACAGATATGTGTGTGTTAAATGTATCCTGAAATAAATTTCCAGTGTTAACTTGCAATGTCATTAGGATATTTAGTCCTCAAATAGACCCTTTTTAATATTTTCATTCATCCTAACTTTAAAGATTTGGAAATGAAATCAGAAAGTTTAAGATAACATGAATTAGTTAAATTTGTATCTACAGCTAAAGATTAATCTCCTATTTCTACTTTCTTTTTTGGGTAAATTTTCTTCTACAATAAATAATTATATAACTGAATAGCTTTAAATGATTTTGGAAATAAGAAAACTATATATAATATTATTACCTGATTTTTATTCTTATTTAAGCATACTTTGATTTTCCTGCTTAACATTATCTTATATTCAAATTAAAACTTTACACATAATTTAAATGGCTACAAAACATTTAATACAGATTTGTAATTTATAAGATCTTTCCCTAATGTTGAACAGTTTCCAATTTCTAAAACTATATGCCATTTTATTTTAAAAAATACATGTTTCTGTATGCACTGTTTTAAGACCAATATCACAATTGAGGTAATAATGTAAACATTTTTATAAAAATTCCATGTACTTTTCTAAACAATATATATGGGAGAAAAGAATTTGCATTTGATTTGAAACACAAGAATAAATTAGCAGTGGCAAAGTAAATGCTAAAAGCATAGTGAATGAATATTTTTAACTTATAGTAGGTTTTCTTCTTTTTTAATTGCTTTTTTATTCAAAATTTATTTAAAGGACAAATTTTAACTAGCAAAATAGGTTTCTTGAAGTATTGTTTAAAACATAATTAGAAATTTGATTTTAAATAACACTAAGTGGAATATAATTAGGAAGTTCATGCCACAACTACTACAAAGTAGAGCAAGGCTGCTCCTGAGGGCGGCCTATAGGAGCTGGAGTATATCTCGGGGGGACGAAACTTCCCTGCAGGTCACAAACAAGTGAGTGAGTGGGCAGAGAGACATAGGTGTCTTCATTACCTATGTCTACACTTAATTTGTACGTACCTATATCTATAACAATATCTATAACTTTTTTTATGCTCTTACTCCGCAGAGCCTAGTCTATGGGGAGGGAATGAAACAGACTAAAGACGTGGGCAATTCTTTTAAATCTTACTTGCAAATTAAGGAAAACTTAATTTTAGTCTGCATTTTTTAAAGATTATATTTTCTAACTCAATTATTTTAAACTACAAACAGATATTACCTGACATATTAAGTTACCAAAGAAATGACCTTTGTCAGCAGTGCCACTTTTGGGAATTAGCAGTGAGAATTCATGAGTCATCTTTTAAAATAATAATGCAATAAACCTTTCATTTCAATTCCATGAGAGATACAGATGGAACAACTAAAGAAGGAAAAAAATGAAACAACTACATCCAAACCACACATGAGTGCAAAGGGCATCTTAGGAGAACAAAATTATAACTAAAAAGGTATAAAATTAAAGGCAAAATGTTCATATTTCATACTAACTGGCAGATTATGAATGACTTTAAGAGTCTAGGGCAGAGACTTTCAACCAGTGTGCCACAAGAATTTTACAACATGCAGTACCAGATTATTTAGTCAGGGACACTGACCTCTTTTCCCTTAGATTATCAAACAACAACAAAAAAAATGACAACATAACAATAGCCATCCTATGTGAATAATTTTGTCAGAGAGGCAAAACAAAAACAAAAACAAAACAAAACATTTGTGGCCCTGGCTGGGGTGGCTCAGTGGGTTGATCATGGGCTGTGAACCAAACGATCGCCGGTTCAATTTCCAGTTAGGGCGCATGCCTGGGCTGCGGGCAAGGTCCCCAGTGGGGGCTATGTGAGAGGCAACTATGCATTGCTGTTTCTCTCTCTCTCTCTTTCTCCCTCCGTTTCTCTCTCTCTAAAAATAAATAAATAAAATCTTTAAAAAATATATTTTTGGTATGTTGCAGAACTTTGCTCGTTAGTTTGGGTGTTATAAGATGAAAAAGTTTGAAAATCACTGGTCTAGGGTCACAAACACTGTATAACAGGTTTTTTTGTTGTTGTTTTTTAGAAAAAGAGCCCCCCATAAAAGAGCAAAAAGTTTTAAATTGCTTAAATTGTGCACTAGCATGCATGGATATAGGCACACATGTAATTGAGAAAACAATAAAACAAAGATGCAAACTACACTCTTCCAAGGAAAGTTACTTTTCCTGGGTAAAACATTTCCTGGCTTGATATAGCTTATAAAGAAATAGGCAAGTAGGCTAAATTTGAACTCAGGGCAAAGGGAGGGTAGAGTGAGGTGGGGAGAGAAGGAAAGGGAAATGAAAGAAAGGTAACACCTTACATGAAATTTTACTCTCCTCAACACAGTTAATCCAAAGTTATTTCAGCCAGCATGTCACCTTCTACTTATACATCAACTGGGTCTTCCATCAAATTTGCCCAGATGGAAGTGATACAGTATTTGTCAAAAAGATTGAATTGCACTTTCATATTAGTGCTAGGAAGGAAGAAAAAAAAAGACAGTGCATGCTTATTGCCCCAAGCACCAGTTCGTTTAGGGGTAACACGAGCACTTTAATGGTAGATAGTAATGGAAAATGTCTCTCTCCTTTTTTACTTTCAAGGTAGGCACTTGTCATATGCCTTGTTACACTGCCAAATGATTTCTCACTCCACACTCCTTAATATCACCTGTCCACGCCAAGAATATATATTTTAATGGAAGATATATGTGCTGTTTCTTGCTAAAAGCCACAATATAACAAGTGCTTTACAAGCCCCATGAAAATTAGAGTATTATGTACTGTGTGTAATATAGAAGCTCTGGGCTACTGTTCCGCTTACAGGCAAGCACACATCTGTTTCTCTACTGTTCAGATGTTTGATGGCAGGTACATAAAAGGACTGTGACTACACCCTCTTATTTTTTAAAAGAATATTTCTAACTCTAACAGAATTTCTTCCTCAAATCAATTCTGGATTTTAAATTCAAGATAATAGTAACATTACCCAATTTTAACTTTATTGTTAAAAAGATATGTATATACATTTGTGTCAAAACATATTTCTAGGAGCAGTATTAGATTTCCAAATCTGGCACTTTGTCTCAGAGCCAATATAATAATATGAAGTGAAGGAACTGATCAACCAACTTATGAATGTGTTTTGATCATCTTTTCACTGAACTGTAATCAACAAAATAACTGATTAGACTAAACACAGATTTTTTAAAAGCTTCCTGATTATTTACAAAATTATAATCATAAAAATATTGTAACTGAGAGAAAAAGTTATCAGCTAAAAAAAAGGAGAAACCCAAGTAACCTCGCCAATTTACTTTGCATTTTACTTAAAAACTAAGGGACAGTTGAAGGAGTAAATCACTAAAAATTCTCCCTGTGTGTTTTTTTTGTAAGTTATTTGTAGATCATTTCCTTAAGATGATGTTAGTACTGTTATGTTATAATACAAACTCAGTCTTGCTGACCTACTTTTTAGTTTATAAGAACATTCCACTAAAATTGGACAGAGTGCAAACATTTATTGTCGTAAGCACACAGGTGCTTTTGATCTTTTGCTTTGGGATCTTTCGAAAGTCTACATATTTAAGTTTGTTTTACAAAGGCTTACGCTGATTTGAGGGTGTAAGCAAACTAATTATTTGCACTGAAGTATAAAACTTAATACTAATTAAAAGGAAAAATAAGTTTTTATATTTCAAAGTTCCAGTAAGAGATCAGTGCAACACTGTCTCATACTATCATCCCAAAGAATGAGCACTCCAGCCCTGCTGCTAGTCCCATGAACACTCGATCATGGTCCTTCCTCTCCTGCCGTGGTATGGAGGTACCGGTAGGGTGCCCATTGTGCGTAAGGGCACCACGAATCTGTGAGGTGAGAGTGAAGTACCATGGGAGGTCAGAGGAAATGCCGGAATAAAGATAGAACACTTTATAGCATTAGCCTATCTGTAAGTTCACCTAAGATCAGCTGGAGAAAACCAACACTAAACCACATTTTGATTCTGCCCTTCTTTCTGTGCTGTTACCTGCCCATTATGGGGAACATTTAAGAGCACAAATGGCTGTCACAATTCAACAAACTAATCAGTTTTTATAAAGCATGCTCTGAACATGTTTAATGCATTTGTCAACATAAAACAGCTATTATATATTTTAAAGTCGTTTCTATGTAAAAACAAGAACAATCTCAGTAATCTGTATAGTTCATGCAATAAGATACTAATATGTGCAGTATAATTCCACCCCCCAGGGGGCAAAAAAAGAGAATAATATTTTAAATGTGGTTGAATAAGATTTGCTTAAATTTCTAATTCGAGGACAGCATACCCATGGCTCTGACAACACAGTGACATGGTGGTGGCACCCATATCTGTATACTCTGTTCTCCACACTCTCTATTGAAGGTAAAGACCCAAAATATCAACTGCCTAGGCAATATCTCATTTGTAAAACTAAACGTAGCTACTTCACTTCTAACGCTTTCTCCAGTGTTTTACTCTTTCAACTTAAAACCTGTCACTGTACCTTAAATATTCTAAGCCAGAATTCACTTACAATGTGTCACCAAATTCTATTGATTGTACTACTCAAATCCCTTTCAACTCGGCCACCTCATTGGAATTCTTATCTCCACTGCTTCTCTTCAAGCACTGATCAATTTTTGCTCAGACTGATGTGCCCGCCTTCTAATCTCCCTGAAATCTTTCAATCCTTTTCTGAAACTACCACTACAGAATCACCTCAAAAACAAATCATTCTGAACATTTTAACAAAAATATTTCGAACTGATTATTCTTTAAAATTCACTCCACTAAACAAAATATTTCAATATATTATAATATAAAAGTTAACATGGAATGATGGCTGAACAAAAGCTGCACAGGTGAATAGGTATGTGCTGTAGCAACTACAGCAAAAGGAAACATCACAGAGGTAGGCCTATGGGTGGATCACAGCATCATTTTTTTAAGATTTTCTTCACTTTAGTAATTTTTAGAATATCAAAATAATTATTTTTAATAAAATGGCTCTCAATGCAGTAATGGCTAAACCTCTGTTGTGGTGTATATGCTACGGAAGCCTTTTGCACGCATTATCTCCAGTGGTGTGCAGGAAATGTTTAACACATGCAGAATGCTTTTGCTCTCCAAAAAACAGAGAAGGAGGTGAGGTGAAGGAAAATGCCCTGATTTGTAGCATTTGCCAGTTTCCATGTTGTAATACTCCGAAGATATAATTAGAAGAGATGAACATTAGTTTATTATGATACAGTGTTTTCAACTGTATCATAAGACATAAATAGCCTCAAGAACATAGATAATGGTGCAATATATTGAAACAATAAGGAAGGTTTGAGTACTTATTACTTTTGTTTAAAATATAACTGATATTACTATTTATATGTTTATTTTTTAATAACAATTTAACAACCAACTGGCAAATTCCTGAAAATTTAGCAGCTAATTCTCAGCTTTAGCACATCATGAATTATCTCACAAATACCAACTTGGCAAGTTCAATTATTGATCATTACTTTACAGATGACAATATGAAACATTAGAGAGATTATATTATTTGCTCAGTGGCAAGTATGACAGTATGTTACTTGCCCTGTATGTTACTTGCCCAGCAGTAAGCATGATTTTACTGACATGAACCTTAATTTATCACTACTAATGAGCGTGATCTGCTGCTTTATGAAATTCTCACACTTCAAGGCTTCTTTGTGTTCCCATAGAGCCCAAAGCACAATGTATTATACCACTTATTGGTCTAGCTATTTACCTGCATGCCCCTCTTCTAACCTCTCTAGGCAGCTCAGCATAAAAACGCACTCAGCCAGCCTGGATTTGAAGCTAAGAGCCTGGCACGGAGTAAGTACTTGATATATGGGAACTGCAATGGCTATGGTTCTCTCGACACGGAGTGGCTGCAGAGCAGAGTCTTCATCTCACAATACCCAGGGTGGAGGCAGCATTTGCCACATATGAGATACTCATGTAAAGGAAAACAGAAAATGCAATATAAATGAGTCTTGATTTTCTCATCAATAAATTGTTTGACATTGATCAAATTATTTCACAACTGAGACCAAGTATCCAAAATGGTGATAAATGGGAGAGATGGACTTGATTATGAAGTACTTTCTTACACTAAAACTGCATGATTTTGTGTATGCCTTTGCTGATGCCAGGAAGAGATAGCAATGGAATATTATTTGTCAAGAAATTTTCAACCATGTACAAAATAATGATACATGCATAACTCTCACTGAAGCATTTAAAATAACTGATTCATTGGAGGTAGTCCAAAATTTTAGTAATAGAAGAATGGTTCAATATACTCTAGTGCTACATATGTCTAGTAGAACATTAAGCAATCATTAAAGGTGAGTGTTAGAATGTCCTGTAGAAACACAGGAAATGAGATATGATGGCAAGTACAATAAGCAGAATGTAATATTGCACATATCTTATTTTTACAACTTAAAGAACCACGAGCACTGAAAAAACTAATAGTGCGCTGACAAGAATGGTGATAGTTGTATAGACATTTACTGTAGTAAGAGCTTTTTAAAAAATTCAATTTATAAAATCTGGTGTAATGTTTCTTATGCATAATTTACAAAAAGGACTTGGGTGTATAAATTCTAACGAGCTGTTTATAAAGTCTGGGACTTCAATCGAGGGACTTCTACCTTAGAGAGAGTTAGTGCAGCCCCGGGGCATTTTCTCATCCCAACTAGAGCAAGGCTGACTGTTTGAGAGCACAGTGCACACAATACATAGGACACAGCATCACCCGAGGAGGGATGGAGTAACACGAAAGGGAACTCTGAAACAACGAGTCCGCTTTTTAGTATTCCTCAGTTATATAATTTTAAGGTGGTATCCAAATGGCTAATATTGATTACAAACTTTTAAAAGAAAACCCAAATTTGTTTAATTAAGCTGAAATATCAAATATTAATTTAATACAAAGAGCTGACTTTTCCCTCAAAGTAGCTAGATCATTCATAGAATTTAGCCTTACAAAATGAATGTTCCCTCTGTGGGTAGCAAACCAGAATGAAGCAGCAGCAGAGGTTAAAGGATTATCTGAATCACATGGAAGGAGGGCTCAGAGCAGAAGGTCTCTCCATACTGCTTTGAACATCAAGCAGCATTCTGTATTCTATTGATGTAACTTATGTGAGGTGGAAATAAGTTAAAAAGATCATTTAAGTGAAACTAAATAGAATGACGATTCAGTCTCAACATTCTGTCACTTGTTATAAGGGGATCTACATATTAGTTACCTGTTAATTTTACTTTTAAAAACAAGATAAATGAGAAAAATACTATCTTATCTCTACTACTTTAGAATTTGATAGAATTCAAAATTCATTGACTAATTAAGGAAAACAGGACCAATGGCCCAACCAACTAGAGAGCCTCTGCTCGCAATCTCATATCAACAGGTTGTTTTTGTTGAAAAAGAAGAAGGCTTCATTCCCTACAGTGTATTTTTCGTGATGGTCCATGAAGGGGTTCATCTGGTGAGAGAACAGCTCTTGTTATCTTCATTTTGTAATCCTTAAAACACCAGAGATAACTTTAATATCCTTCTTCAAAAATCACAAATTCATCAATATACCAATTTGTGCTTTAAAATGTCATCATATAAAGATGATAAAATGAAGAAAAGTTTAAGGTGTCATTGTTCAATCCTGGATAAACTGAACCTTTAAAACATGTCCCTAAATTTTCTATACTATAATAATTTACTGGATGGCAAAAAAGAAGTTAAAAATTAATGCACTGTGTAACAAGCAAAGATTACTGCCATTTATATTTCAAAACTAGACATCAATTTCTTTACTCATGTGCAATGCCAACAGTAGAGAAGAAAACACTTCTCACAATGAAATGTGTTGTGGTTTCCATGAAAAATTATCCTGAATCAGGAGTAAGCATGTTCGGTGCTCTTGATGTACAGAAATACTTAAAAATTGGAACGGAAATGATTTCATTTCCTTCTATAATTACTATTAAGAGAAAACCATGTAATTTATTTTATGCATATATAAAATAAAACCTTGCTTTAATAATAAAAGATTATATATTCACATGTAACATTAGGACAAAAAATATGATGTTTGTATAGTTTCAGGGGTGGATATAATAGTACCAGATTAAAAATACAGTAATAACATAAACTTTTTTTCTCATTGTATGTTATTCCTTTATTGTGAAGGACCACATAGAGGTGGGAAATAATAACAAAGCCAGAGAACGAAAGGTGAGCTATTTGAACTCAAACTTTTCCCAGATGATCTGTCTGAGACAATTAAAACGCACATCACTCAGTGATTTTTAGGCCATGTCATAGGTTGTGACAGCCAAATTTGCATGTATCTTTCTTTGGGTGACAAAAAAGGCATGAATTTCTGCCCTTCTGAAGTGTTTATGGAGATTACAATGCTTAATATAACAGAACAAATAAGATAAGAGCTCACTCATTATCTTTGGCCATGGAATATGTTTTTTTTCCTTTCTGCAGTTTATATACAGGTTGGTAGAGAAGAAAAAGAGAAAGCCATCCCTACAGCATTTGTTGGTTACCATGAGGCCACATCTTGTAGAAAGACAGGAAGACCAGAAGGTGAGACTTTGAGATGATAATTCAATCTTCAGATTTAGTTAAGAGTCAAGTTAAGTAATGAAAATAGGATACATCTTTATAAAATCATTTTTTCCAGTCGAGAAACTGTACAGAGCGACCAACATTCTCCAAAAATGCTGATTATAACTAAGATGGATCTGCATAAGTGAGTTCAAGAATAATCAGGAGTCTATACTCCTGCCCCCAAAAATGTGACTGCATTTTTTTTTTTTTGCCGGAGCCTGAATAAGGAATTTTTTTCTTATTCTGCAGCAAAGAAAACAAATTATAATTTAAGTCAAGAGGAAAAAACAGGGAGTGACAGCTGAAGACAAAATCTACAGAGGCAGATTCTCTGGGTAAAAAGGAAGAAAATTAAGGACCAGTGTGCCCCAGCGGAAGCACAGTGAGGTCTGACACTCTCGGGTTTAGTGTCTGGAGCTCATCTTACATTCGGCGCATCCCTTAGTGTTCAACATCCGGATTCACTCCACAGCTTTTTAATTCTGTCTCGGTCCTTTTCTTCTTCAGATGCTCTTGTGTTATTATTATCATTTGAGATATTAAAATATCATTTTATTTTTACTTCCTAATATATAAAAAAAGACCTAGGACCAGAGGGAAAATCTAGGATATTTAATGGGACTGATGCTGTTATTCAAATCATTTCCACCTGTCAGCTTTATTGTAGTATGCAAAATTCAATAAAAACAAGTGAAGCCAATAAAAAGAGTACTAATGATGTCGTTAACAGACTCAGCATGTAGTTAAGTACGACAGATAAATAAAATAGTGTCGTTTTTACTGGTTACCAAATGCTTTCTAGCAACAAAGTAAGTTAGAAGACAATTCTGATCTCGAAGTAACCCAACTCTACTCAGTAAAGTTAATTACACAGTTACTAAAGATATTCCCCATAAGAAAATATTCCAGAAACTGTACGTATGGTTAACTATACATCCCATGCCATAGGTAAAAGACAAAAATAAGTAGGAGGAAAGATGATTTTCTTATTAGTTCAATTTTCATGAGTTTTATGCTGGGAGATCCTAGCATTATAGACCATTAGCAGAGTTAATAGAAGTTGAATATATTATCAATATCTCTGCCCCCACCCACTGGACATTTAGAATATGCGTGCTCTATGCAACTTAAAATACCATTTCTATAATCCAAAGGCCCTAGAGAATTCAAATAAACCAAACAAATTATTTAGATGATTTAAATTAAAATATGAATTGTAGTTTCCACTGAATACCGCCATCTGGCATGCAGTTTGCCTAAGTGTTAGTAGAAAGGACAGAAAGAAGGCAAGTCATCCTTATGGCATCAACTGGCTAAACTTTGTTTTCTGCATTACATCACAGTTCAGGAATTAGGGACGTGCCTACATACGGTGTTACCCAGCTCCGTTCAGAAAACAAAGGTTAATGCTGTGTTCAAACATATCACTTGAGAAAAATTAACTTTTGGTCTGAAATTATTCTCCTTTACCCTGGCTTTCTAAAGTACATATCTTTGCTACATCATTTGTGTTTCTGTTGTTATTACAGTTCTACCACCAGAGTGTCAGTCCCTGAAGAGTGGGAATCTTGTGTTATTAATGGTGTATCTTCTGCTTCCTAAGTGTGGCAAAGTGTACAACTTAGACACTCAATATGATTTATGAAATAAATTTTAAGTATCTCATCAAACACAGAGTAGCTCTTGAACCCCTCTGCAATCTTTCATCATCGTCTCCTCTGAACGATGTGCTGTATTCGAGTTTTGCATATCTGTTCATCACATTGGGAAACATACCTTTTAAAAAGAGAACTAAATCAACAATAAAGTAAGTTAGGTCACCTATAAAATATCTTTAAAATCCCTAATGATGGAAACTAGCTTGATTATTAGGGAGGACAACACTTTCCAAGAATTTACAAATTTCGTGTTTCTGACTGAAAACGAGAGAGACATGCAGTACAGAAGAAGATAGCATGTTCTATAAAATTATTCCAAGCATGTTTGCACAGTCTCTCTGCTTGTCGTCTTTCCTTAACTCAAACTCATCTTCCTCAGAAATGGGAAGATTTGTTTAAAAAGCACATCTAGTCATGTTAGTGTGTTTCTCAAGAACAGCAGAATAGCAGCCTGGACCATGCGAGACCCGGCCACACGTCAGGGCGGCCCCAGCTCTCCCACCACAGCACAGAGACAGCCAATGAATGCCCCATCTGTTCCCAAACCCCAGACCATCAGCAATGTTCACTACTGGGTTAAACGTTGTCCCCCTCTGTTTATTGTCTATCCTTTTCTGCCTTAAAAACTTGCTGTTAGCTTTAGCTTTTAAGGTACAGTTTAAAAGCCATCCTTTCCTGGGCACAGCTTATCCAAAACACCCCCTTAAAGAACAGCTTCTTCCTCCCAATTTCTATCACTTTGTATTTTCACTCTGTTTACGGGTCTGTCTCTGGTGTTTACTAGGGACCTGAGGGAAAGCACTGTTGTGTAACTTTGAAGACCTACCACTTAACCCGGTGCTGTTAACAAAGAAAGGGGCCAATAAACGTATTTTCTGAATAAATATATGCATTTCAAGCTGTAATATTTTTGATAGAATCTGAAAAACAAAATTGGGTTATTCGAAAAAGAAAAAAAAATTACAGAATTTTACTTTCCTAGATTTTTTTTAAAAATCAAAAAACTGCTTTTCATTACTTTTCTTATAGCTTTTTACCTTTGCTATTTTTAATTTCTAAGCAATACCATTGCCTTTTAAAATTCTTGCTCAGAAACAATAAAGAAGCCACATGAAGTTCATATATAAGATATTAATACATTTCAAAAATTTTAAAACAAGTATTGATATAAGCCTTCAATTTAAAACAGAGATGTCACCCTTATACTGGTAAACCATGCCAATTCTTACAAAAGTGGTTTCTTTTCTTTCAACCTTGAGGCTAAGTTTCTATGAGACCTGGTCTCGGTGACAGATAACTATCTGGGACCACAGCAAAAACCAATACCTGGTTCCCTTTTGCTGATGAAGTTGTAGCCATAAGGCCAAAATTTAATTCCTCACCTTTTGGTTTCTGGTATATGATGGAGTTTTGTTTTGATTTTTTCCTTCCAGTTTGAATTTGGGAGAGAAAAAAAATGTATTTTTAGTAAATGTTTACGTGTAAAATAAGATACTCTCCCTTTCACTGCTTCATAGATCTACATGTTTCACTGAAAATTGCCAAGAGCATCGAACTTCAATATAAGAGTAGAAAGTAGTTTTTGCAACTGTATAAATATATTACATTCTGGACACCCTGAACTCTTCACCTTTTCTATGAGGGAGATACTGCTAAAATGTCAGTTAATCATAAAGCAGAGCTGCAATGGGTTGCCCAGAAGGAGAAGGCAATTTAAAAGAGCAATTTTAACATGCAATTGCCAAAGCATGCGAGGCAGACAATTTCTGAGGATGGCATATTTTATTTCCATTTAATAAGAGAAAGAGAAACTGTATTTTCTTAGCTTCAATACCAGATGGTATACCCAGGGGAAGCAGACACATGGAAAAAAAAAAGAGCATACTTTCTTTGATTGTTCACTGAAGTTTTTGAATTATTTCTCATTTTTAAGACAACTTCATATTTATGCTTTTTTTTTTACTTATAAAATGCCTGAAGAAGCATTTTGTGAACAAAAACACGGGCCAGGCTGTAAGCAGAGAGTGAACTAATCGAACCCCTCAGGTGCACAGGAGAGCAGGAGGCGCGCACAGGCGGCTACAGCCACCAGAGACTGTAATTACCGCCTCTCTGAACTCGCGAGACCCTGAAGCAGGTAATTTCCCTCACCAGATGATTTTAATACACTTCACAGAGAAAGGAAAGAAAACAGTGACAAAGAGTTTTGGCAACTAGGTAGGACATTTTCAGGTAAAGATAAATTAGAAGATTTTATTAACGCTTCTTTCACTGATTAAAATGTTTAACACAGAGAATGTACTGGAGTGAATAAAAGTGAAGTTGCAAACATCAAACTATGATTTTTTCAGGGAATCCATGCAGATATTTTTTATTAAAAAAAGTAAATCCCTCCCAGATTCTATCTGTTGTACATTCATTTATTCATGAAAAGAAAAAGATCACCTATGGTGGCAGAAAGAGCAGGAAGAATTCAGACTTTTTAAATGAAACCCCACTTTCAGGAAATGCATTTGGGCCACAGCTGCCAAGTTGTCTAAGGACAGACAAGTCTTGTTTTGCTTCGCTATTCCTGAGTCTTAGGTTCACAAGTTGCAAAATAGGCAAAATATAGCTAATGCACAGGATTGGTGTGGAAAGAAAATACCACGATAGATTCACTTCATATGCTAATTATAAAGCCATGTAACCAATACTTAACTATGAAAATCTACATTGCATGTTGAAATACAAAATTGCATCATTGATGCACATAAATAAAACCATTTATTTAACTTGCTATAAAATAATTTATAGGCAGATTTATACAAGAAATAAAATTTCAATGGCTTAAATACATTAAAATAGAATATTTAACATAGAATTATAACTAATGTACTTTTTAATTGTTATGTAATATCAATAGTGTTCCTCTCTGATATACCAAAATAAAATCAGAATTTCTCAGAGGCAGATAATAATCATCGTTTCTTTGTTATTTACAAGAACTTCATATAAAATTGATATCAGATACAAACACAGCAAAGAAGTTTTTATACTTGTTTTTAAGGCTTTCTGGTAGTCTACCAGGCAGGGTCTCTTAAAATAGCTACAGTGAGATAATCAACATTTTCAGTCCCATGACGTTAAGGGTGAAACACCACGACCACAGGGCGCCCTCTCCCAGCCCCGGTTAAAATGAAGGAGTTACAGAGCCAGTGCTCAGGGCTTGCCCAGCTTAATACAGTTACGTGGACCCTGCTCCAGAACCTATGTTGGGGGCTTCATAGGGATCATTTCCCCAGATTAGTAAGCATTTTATTCTTCTGCTTTTCAAAACAATTAGTTTCAATTTTAAAGTAATACATGTTTATTTAACAAAAATACATAGCTTCATTACCAATAATGAAGAGCAATAGTAATACCTAAGTGTTATCGAACACTCCCTATGTGCCAGCCCTTGTGATAAAGGGCTTACGACATGCATGGAAACACAGTCATTTTGGGGAAAACTTTAAGCTTCTGAAATCTATACTAAATACTAGACAATGTCATAGTTAGCATATGTTGTGTTCTATTTTGTTGTTCTTGGACCCTGGGCTGAGACCAGTGACGACTATGGTGAAGTGTGAGGACCCTTGTAACTGGGTGAAAGGTATATGGATCTTGAAGAAGGGAAGTTAATGGACACTGTAATTTTAATCGATACTGATTCTGTATTTAGATATTCAATGTCTATCAGTTATTCAACTTTGGATGGTCAAAGATAGTTTAATAACTAACACAATATATTCTTTTATAAATTTCCCCTCCTTTTCTAACAACAGGGCAAGATTAGTAGACATTCCTAGTAAAATAGTAACCCTGGTTTCTTTCAAATCTGTAATGTACTTTAAAAATCTAGTCTATAAGCACCTTTTTTTTACAATGAAAATCTGTATCAAACACAACTTATGAAAACGTTAATAAATTAATAAACATGAGAACAAGCCTTACCATATGTGAAAGACAGGTTTAAAAACCAATAAACTTTCTGTAGTTGAAATGAAAACCACGAGTGAGCCGGATACTGCTTTGTGCTACAAAGTCCACAAATTAAATGTTTCTCAAATAAAGAATTAGGGGAAAAGACCAATATAATTCCAAAAGGTCAAGACATTTATAAATTTGAAAGCAGCTATGAATACATGTTATTTTTATTCTACCCCCTCCCACACAGATAAGACTATTCTTAAAATACCTCAAAGCACTTCCTAGTCATGTATTTATTGCATTTCAATATGTATTTTAACTGCACTTCAATATGGATTTTAAGGGCACTCAATGAGGATAAATTAATGCTTATCGACATGTTGTTTTCATCCACATAATACAGCGTACTTAGCTATAAAACATTATCCCACTCACTTGCAACATCCATTGGCCCTCATACCAATAACCAACATCAAGTAATTTCTAAATTAAACAAAAATCACAAAATTATTAGCAGTACATTGTGTGATATTGTTAATTTTTAATTGTTTATTTTGATGAAATAAAAAATAAGAAAGCAGTTTTGATATTTAAAGAAGTCTGGACACAGGAAATCAAAAGGGAGAACACTGGAATAGCAAAATTACCACTATTATTTTAATTTGTATATTAACTATAAAAATTAAGTGTAGAAAAGAAGGTAATTTTTACTTGAAAATGTGTATGCAATATCCTGTGTAAAATGAATCCCACTGTTCATTTTCTGTTATCATGGAATATTAATTTTGGAAGACAGAATGAGCTACTTCTCAGCTTCCAAACTGTCTCCTTTCTCCATTATTCCTCCAACTAGATGAGGTTGTGGCATGAGGTTGTCTCTCCCCACTACAATTAGAACAATTTGCCACATAACATCAATCAGCACATTAGTAGAATCTCTATTTCCAAATCTCAGACTAATGATTGAGACTAATGACTGAGCAGATAAACTTCCTGTTTATGAAAATCTTTCAATACTAATATGACATGTTAATGTATGAATTAATGTGAATTTTAATACATAAAATTAAGCCAGATTAAAAATATTTTAAGATGAGAGTACACAAACAAATTTCATGAGTTTTGTTTTGATCTTAGATCAGTATTCTTGGTGAGCAGCCACAAAATATTGTAAATGCTAAACAGATGTTCAAGAAACAAAAGAAATTTTATAGGCATTTACATTTTCATAGATCCCCACAGTCTTCATTTTCAATTTCCAAAACCTAGATCATTAAATGTTCACGATGCACAAATCCATGGATTAATTCTGCAGGTGTTTCAGTATAATGCTTGATGAATTAAAAAAATGTCTTTTCAACTAAACTATTTTCAATAACAGAATAAAGAGTGCACTAAAACACGCACTGTTAATAACTTAGATGATTAAACTTTTCAGTGGCTTCTAACAAACAGCTAACTATTTTTTCCTTTATAACAATACGTTGGAAAAGGAACTAGGATGTATGTTTATACATTAATTTTTATTTCACTTTTTATTCTTTCTTTGTGTTTTCTCCATGTGTTTTTATCTTCACCAGTACATTTCAGACATGGGGAAGGCAATAACAAGGCTTAAAAACAAAAGGCAGGCCTCCGTGTGTTCTACAGCTAGCTGTCAACCTGCAGACTTGGTTCTCAACCATGGGATTTCCCGAATAGCAGAGCTGCCTCACTGAGGCTTGGTTCAGAGTAACATTTCTTATGTGATAAGATATGGTCTCTGCGATGGTGAAGGAAGACAATTTCCACATATTAGAAAGGTATTCAGCGCTTGCTTGAATTGCCAATGTTTGCTCTCAATACTTTCACCTGTGTCTATCAGAGGTTCAGGGGTGAACACAGGCAAGCTGATCAAATTAACATACAAGAAAAGGTTATGGATATAAAATAAATACTGAATAGTAATAGAGAAAGATTCATGTTGCACCTAAAACAGTCAAATTATGACGTATCCAAGGGTACAATTTACCAAATTCCCTGAAACTCTTAGAATAGTGTGATTACATCATGCACCTAATAACTAGAATGTTCAATGTTGTATGTATAGTATGTGTCTCATGCTCAAATTTGTCACTACACAGAGAGGCTTGCTATTCATTCAGTCTTACCTGCACATTTGGTTCTGGTGATTAGTGGCGGTCCTGGGAGCCCTGTCCCACCTTCACCGGGCCTTGTAAGAAGAACACGGATCTCATATTCAGTATCTGGATCCAAATGCCATAATTTATAAGTTGGAGCATTGACTGCATGGGTCTCTGTCCAGGAACCTGACGTCATTCGGTACTCCACTTCTTTCAGGATAATGGGACCATCGCCAATGATGGAGTTGGCATTTAGCTGAATCAGCAAATACGTAGGCCCAACGCCGAGCAGCTGGGGAGGAGCAATGGGTCTTGGTGGTTCTAGGAGAGATTGATATATGACCTAATTAGTTAAAAAGCCAAAAGACGATAATACACAGGAATATACTAATGGATCTCAAAGCCTAAAGGTTTAATAAATAACTTATTTAGGAGTTACCTCATGAACACATCAAAGAAACTGGGACATGAGTGGTCCTGCAACTGGACTTTTACAGGTCAAATACTTTCTTTTCACAGATGGGCTATAATCTATTACGATAAGTCTTCTCTTATTAAAGCCATGCTTTTTCAGGAAACAAAGTTGTAAAATATTTGTAAATAAGTAAAATAAAGGGAAATATTTAGAAATGGATAGCTCCAATTAGCTACTAACACAGTGCAGTTCGCCTTTCACCTTCCTGAGGTCTTATGACCTTTACACATCTTTAGATTAAGGAATACTGCTATCAATCATCATTCAGTTTATGAAATATGGCTGTGTGGCATTTTTTCTTTGCTCTATTTTTTTTTACTTCTGCAGAGTTCCTGCTGATGAAATAAGGAGAAAGGCATAAAGCAGAAATCAGAAGCTAATCCCAGGTACTGACTCGTTTCCACAGCCCCACCTCAGAGTTTAAGAAATTAAAATTAACACTGAGGCAAAATCTCAACTCACTATATACCACTGACCTTTGGGAGCACCATGGATTAAGGCAATGCATCAAATATTAAACTCAAATGTCAAAGGTATACCACAATTTAATTTTGGACAGCTTAGATATTTTGCTTGAAAGAAACTTCAGGAAACATTATTTCAACATTTGAACTTATAGAAATGACGAATGATGAATTAAAGCACTTCCTTATTTAACAACAGTGTGGCTGAAATTTGGTGCTAGGCTTTATGAAGGTCTCCACAGTGCTAACTCTGTACATACTATGTCACAAAGACATTCTAACTACTACTTTGTGACCAGGTGAGGCCTTCTCTTAATGTCCAAAAGAACATTTCCAGTAGCCAAAAGGCTCTAAAGCAGGGATGTCCAATTCGTGGCCAATGGGTTGTATGTGGTTCAGGATGGCTATGAATGCAGCCCAACAAAAAATTGAAAGTTTACTTAAAACATTAAGAGATTTTTTTTTTGTGATTACATGTTTCAATGCATTTAATGTGTGGCCCAAGACAACTCTTCTTCCTCCTGTGTGGCCCAGAGATGCCAAAAGCTTGGACACCCCTGCAAGGAAGGCATTACTCTTATAAAGTTGTAACTGCCTCAACATTGTTTCAAAGGTTATTTTAAGAATGCAAACAAATCTAGAATACTTCTGGAACTCTTTTGACTTAATAAAAAAACAAGCAACCAAAGGAAAAAATGGGCAAAGGACCTCAACAACTATTTCTACAAAGAGGGACATGGCCAATAACCACAAGAAAATATGCTTAACATCACTGGACACGAGAAAGGGTAAAAGAAAAAAAGTCAGACAATAACAAGTATTGATGAGAACATGAAAAAGACTGGTGGGACTAAAGTGGTGCAGTTACTGTGGAAAGCAGATAGCTCCCCAAAGCTGAAACCTAGGGGAACCCCACACCACAGAAATTCCACACTCAGGTGTCTAGCCAGGAGAAATGGAAACTTGTACCTGCAATAATATACATGAATATCCATAGCAGCAGTTTTTGCACTAAATAACAACAAAACAAATACTCATCAACATTTGGAATTGTTGGATACACAAAAGCCAGCACCATCCATACAATGGAATGCTACTCAGCCATAAAAAGAAATGAGATTCTGACACATGGTAAAACACAGATGAACTTTGATTACAAGTTGAAAGAAGTCATTCACAAAAAGCCATATATTGTGTGATTTCATTCATATGAAATGTCTGAACAGACAAATCTATGTAGGGAGTAGATAGATGGTGGCCGCCAGGGGCTGAGCAATGAGCGGAATGGAGACTGACTGCTAACGGGCATGGGGTTTCTTTTCAGAGTGATGCGCATGTTCTAAAACTGATCGTGGTGGCAGGTGCACAGCTCTTAACATACCAGAAAACACCAAATTAATAAGTTTGCTAAAAATCACTTTGGGGGAATCTTGTAGTATATGAATTTTCTCTCAATAAAGCTAAGATTTTTTTAAAGTAAAAGCAATCATATAAAGGAAAACTACTAAATATAACTGCACGAGGTGTGCCCTCCCCCTTGCAGAAGTAAACTGGAGAAGATACAGACAGAGGAAAGTTAAGTAGATAAAGTGTATTTCAAAATGGATTTTCTATCTTAATAACAATGCATGCTTAAAATAAGATACAAAGAAAAAAAAAACCCTATAGATAGATTTTACCTTCTGATGCAGATTAGTATGAAGTAAGGGCTTTCAGTTACAGCCAGGATTTGCCTTTAAACCCTGACTGTATAAAAATATAGTTCCCACCTTATGTAACTCTGAGTCACATACATCCTTAACCTAAAAGGTAAGACTAGCTGGCCTAGATCTCTACACAGGCTAAAGTGTTTTTCAAGATTATTTTTTTCAAATTTATTATTTAAAATTGAGATACCATCATAAAGAATAAATGATTGGACAGAGTATCTAGTGAGTAACACTAAATTTTTTAAATAAAAATCTATTGAAAAATCTAAATGCTAAATTATTCCCATCATTAATTCTGGCTCATTACTTTCAGTAGTACCATATGAACTTGTCTTTCACTTTGCTCAGGTTTAAAATGAAAACAAAACTAATGTCGAGTAACATACATGCTACATAAGCTGTTTATATTTAGAATTACTTTTATTGCTTTGGAAAAGTAGTTCTTAACACCTGATTAATAAAATTTAACTACAAAATTTGTGCCTTATGGATTGAAATATATTTCAACAAATAGAATTGTGTAAATGGTAAATGATATCCAATTTCACAACTAACTCCAATTTATGTTACAAAATAAAAAGATTAAATACAACCAAAATACTTTAGAATTTTAATTTATTAGCTAAAGAACAGTAGAGCTAAATATTTCATATAATGAAATTTTACCAGCCTCGCATTTTTCAATTTGTAGTATACAAAAGTTTTGGTCGACAGAGAAAAAGAAAGTTGATAAATTTTCTAAACTTTTAACTGGAATGAAACTGCATAGAGGAAAACAACATAACAGAAAAAACGCAAACATCTTCCCAGACTATCTAAATGTAGTATATATTTTAAACAGTCTATATTTTACAAACTGAGTTTCCTCACCTGCAATATTTGTTTTCATTCCACACTGCTCAGACACTTACTAATATAAGTAGAATATGATGCTAAATTCATAGCTTCTTCGAGTTCAACCCCAGAACAGCAATGCCTTGCTCATATTACAGCTGAACGCAAAGACACCTGATATTAACATAATGAAATGATTTGTCCAATAAATAATTAATAGCAAACCTTGTTGAATCTATAAACTTATGGGTGTTCCAAAACCTGACCTAATAAGTATATACTGAATGTTTAATCTTACCTATCAAAACTCTGCACAGCATTGCCACAGAAAACAGGAAAACAAAAGAGGAAGAAGAGAAGAGAACAAAGGGAAAAAGCTATAACAAAACATTACAAAAAGTGAAAAACTAAAGCATAATATTTCTTCTGTCATTTCTATCTTTAAGAAAATGGCATGTAAAAGAACATGAATTTAAAGTCAGGAGATCTAGTTTCCAAAAGTGCATACGCTAATAGCTGGGTAAACCTGAGTATTTTATTTAACTTCTTGGCATTACCATTTGTTCACTGGTAAACTAGGATTATTTTAAGAATTTTTAAAGACACAATATTCATAAATGCCAAGAAATTCTATATTTGGTGCTATTTTGCTTTGTTTTGTTTTTTCTTCAGACAGCATATAAACACCCGAAATTAATATTCAATACTAGTGTTCTATGTATGTAAAGAAATGAGTTTGAAGTAATCAGATTCTTGGCCTGAAGTATGGAAACAACTCACTCTGAACAGTTTTACTTGTCATTTGTTAGGGTCAAGCCAACCAAAGAGGCAGTCCAGTAATCAAAGCAGTACTTCACATTTGGAAATGTGGCAATGTTAGGAGAGGCTTAGAAGCATATACCTTGATTTACAGCATGATTATAAGAAGTGAAATCTAGCATTAATGAGACTAATATACCACTACATATTAAATTTTTTATGTTGGAGGTAAAAAAAGTAGACTCATATTAGCATATATATTTTGGTTTTTGGCCCTTGAGAACAGGGAGGCTTATTTATAAAATCTCTATTCATTTCAATAAATTATGCATGAATTTTAATCAGTTAGCAAATGAACAAGTAATTGTTCTGCAGCAATATTAATATTCTTCATAACTTAATACACTATCAGACCCAGAGGTGTGCGAATAAATCCCAAATGCACAATAGGTGTCAACTGAAGCATGCAATACCCAAAATACAAGATAAACCATGCCGATGTTACCAATTAACTTTCAATTAATAACTTACATTTATTATTCTCGAGCTAAACCTATTATAGAACCACAATTATGCATTCAAATCGCTTGTTTTTGGTTTCAAATGATTTTAAAAATTGTCTTGAAATCACAGTAAGTCATTATGAAAGTATATCCTTATCCCATTATTACCATTACAAATGCTACTTTACAAAGATATGTGTCACGATTCAAAATGCAGTTAATTACTTAAATACAAAACAGAAATAGAAGCTGCAGAGCCAGAAAAGGTCAGTTAATGCAGTAAATATGGAGGACAACGACACGTCTACATTCCTCTTTCCAAATAAATATACGAAATGCCTCTCAATTCTATCTTCTTCCAACTTGTTTTATTTACTCGTCAAAGACTCCTTAACAAAAGAACTGTCTCAGGATTAACTGTCCCACTGTAGAAGCAGGCAGCAGTATTGCATATGTCTCCTACGGCTACTACAACAAATTACCATAAATTTGGTGCTTTAAAAACAACAGAAATGTATTCCCTCAACATTCTGGAGTCCGGATGTTCAAAGTCGGTGTCGCCGGGCTGAAATCCAGATGGCAGCAGACCACACTTGCCCCAAACACTCTAGGGTTAAGAATCAGCTTCTCGCCACCACCAGTGTCTCCTGGCCACTGCTGTTCCTTACTCGGTTGACACCTCTCCATCTATGGCGCACACTGCCTTCTCCTCTTCTCAAATTTCCCCTTCCTCTCACCTACAATGATACTTGTGATTGCGTTCAGGGCCCACACAGATAACCCAAGACACTCTCCCCCTCTCAAGACCCTTAATTTAAATCCACTAAACCCATTCTTCCAGATAAAGTAATATTCATAGGTTCCAGGGATAGAGACCCCATATTTGGGGGGCCATTTTCACCTGCCACAGATATGAACTATGATATCATCCTCCTTTGGAAAAACATCTCAGATGTACTTTTTCTTCAGTCAGTAGTGAGTTTGTGAGGAAAAAACAATACATCACCTAGGAAAGTTTCCTAGCTAGGTTCAGAGTAATGAAAATTATAAAATACCTAATAATTTATCTTCCTGCATTTTTATGGAGGGAGGAATGAAAATAGAGATTAAAAATTATTAATCAAAATAGCTACAGAAATTAATGTTTACTTCCCATGCCTAAATTCCTGCAAAAAAGAAACCTCAAAAACAATAAACAACTTTAAACAATTGCCTTGAAGACAGGTATTTCCTTATTTGCTGTCACCTGTTTACATAAATGAACAGATCACTTCAAAATTAATGTTATTCTGTTTCTTTGGCATTCCTCTCACTACAATTCTGATCCAGTTCCAGGCAAAAAGAAAACATTGCTAGTCCCCACTTCCCGTGGTTTCACTTTTTGCGTCGTCACCTAGCAAGTGCTGAGGTAAAGGGGAATTGACACCGAGACTGCGAGAAGCAAGAAGGACATCAGGGAGACAAATAACTCAGGCATCTGTTCACCAGCTAACCTGTAATAATTTTAAATGACTTTAAATTATGTCTCAAAAAGATAATAATACAATTTAAGGTACTCCAGCGTTTCAAGACGTTAGAAATAATAACGCTGAGGAGTGGGAAGATGAGCTTTCCTCCCATAGAAATGTAAAGCAGGCCACAGATTAGAAGCACTTTCTGTGGCCACTTCGTATCATTTGTGTAACAACATAATGTTGCATTTTTCCTTAGATGATAAAACAAAATACACATTTTAAACCTTTTAGGTTTACTTAACAAGGTTCTTACTGCACCCACATTTTATGAACTGTAATGCATATATATTAATGAGAGGAGTAATAGTTCTTTCATGATTTTCACTGTCATTTTTCTGCTACTTCTGATTTCCAGTCCTATCAAATGTCCTAGGCACTCGAGAACCTCTCCATTCAGTCTTCTGGTTACCTTCTCATATTTTTTTTCTCATATCAGTAATGCACTTGGTAAATTACACACAAAATCTTCAGACAAATTAGTATTTTAATTATGTTTACACATCTGTGCACTAATAGATTTTGAAATCAAAACATTTTTTAATATATTAAAATCTCTTTTTAAATCCCATGATGCAATTGATAGACACCCTTTTAAAATCATGTCATTCAGGTACTTCAATAAAGTTTACTGTTGTTAAACCTGAGGCTCCCATGCCAGCACCTAGACTATTAGTCACTCATTATTAAGTCCATGAAAATCAGAGGGCTGTTAGAACAGAGTTATGGTAGACTATGGAAAGAGTGTATACAGTATTCTACGGCTAACACTCACACCTATTTCACACACACACCCAACTTCTGAGAAACAGATGAGCATATATGATGAGCATATATGATTTCACAGCTGTAAGTGGGTAGAAAAACTAGAAGTAAAAAAAAAATTGCAATTGAATAACAAAAGCTTCATGGCATGCATAAGATGCACGTTTGTTTATACTATGTATTTTTATCACTGTGAATTACATCCAGCTAAACAACAGATTCTTCTTCACTTCCTTCTAGTCATTGTCCACTGAGGACAGTTGCGCTTATGACCCAGGAGCGCCGCTGGCTGTTAGTGGGCTGGGGACAAGCTAACTAAAGTTCATGAAATCCACAGGTTATCTCACATCATGAAACATTCTCTAACCTAAAATACCAATAGATACCTCTGGAAAAACCCCACAACAATGTTAAAAATAACTGCCCTACCATAATCCAAGGCTTATGTTTACCTAAAATTACATCATATACACTCCCATTTCTCAAAAGAGCATTGGAGCAGAATTTGAGGAAGATAAGATCATTTATTCACACAAACTGACCATGGCTAATGAGGCATAAACAGGTATTTGAGTATACAGCTTGCTCATAGGCAAGTGAATTGATTAGGTTTTTGGAATAAAATCATTAATATATATCAAAAAAAAATTAGTGAGCCCTGTGCTCCTGGCTGTTGGTTTTCGTTCTGCGGTTTCTCCTGTAAAGGAAAGTGTCATGTCCACTTTGCTTAGTCTTCTCCTGAGAAGTGGATCATTGTTCGCTACATCTTGCCAGGCTGATTTTCTTTCCACGGAGAAAAACTTAGAATAATAAAGGGGCTTCTAGTCCCGATGGAGGCATAGGTAAATGCGGCTTACCTCCTCACACAACCACAGCAAAAATTACAACTGAACTATAAAACTATCACCTGGAATCATCAGAAAATTGAACTGGATGGAAGTCCAACAACCAAGGAATTAAAGAAGTCAGATTCATCCAGATGGGTAGGAGGGATGAGAATGTGGAGACATGGGCACAAACAGGTGGACCACACCCACATTTGGGGGATAAAATTCAGGAGGGATACCTCAGGAGCAAAGGATCACAACCCCACACAAAAACACCCAGGCCAGGGTTCCAGTGCCAGGAAAATGAGTCCCTATAACTTGTGGCTGTAGAAACCAGTGGGGGTTGGGGCAGTGGGAGAAAGTGTGGGATTCTCAGGCATCTCCTCTTAAGAGTCTGACAACAGACTTAGGACCTACACAGACTCACACCCTGTGGGCTCCAGCAGTGAGGCAGCAGCTGGAAGGGTGCCAGTGGCATATAGAGAGAAACTGAAGTGTCTAGCATCAGGTGGAGTGCCAGGGAACAGTATCCTCTTGGACAAAACCCCAGAGGCCAGGCAGTTGCCATTTTCCCTTTTCTGAACCGTCCCCCCACGCAGAGCCACAGAGCAGCAACATCGTATCTGAGACTCCATCAACCTGGTTCACACGGGTTGCTCCACCCTGGCAGCTACCTACGGATCTGCCCCATCCAACTTACAGCTGTGTTTTCCTCCAATAGGTAATGCTGCTAAGACACAGAGTCAAAGCATCTCTATCTAATACACAGAAACAAACACAGAGAGGGTGCTAAGGAGGAGACAAAGCACCATGGCCCAACTGAAAGAACAGAACAAAACTCCCAGAAAAAGAACTAAATGAAATGGAGGTGAGCAACCTACCAGAGGCAGAGTTCAAAACACTGGGTATTACAATGTTCAAGGAACTCACTGGGTACTTCAACAGCTTAAAAAAAGGCCCAGACAGAAATGAAGTTTACACTAGTTGAAATTAAGAACAATTTATAGGGAAACAGCAGTAGAGTGAATGAAGCTGAGAATCAAATCAATGATTTGGAACATAAGAAAGCAAAAAAATAACCAATCAGAATAACAACAACAACAACAAAAAAATCCATACAAAATGAGTAGAGGCTGAGGAATCTCTGGGACAACTTCAAACATACCAACGTTCGAATCACAGGGGTGCCAGGAGGAAAAGTGAAAGAGCAAGAAATTGAAAACTTATTTGAAAAAAATAATGAAAGAAGACCTCCCTAATTTGGTGAAGGAAATATACATACAAGTCCAGGAAGCACAGAGAATCCTTAAAAGATGAACACAAAGAGGACCACACCAAGATACATCATAATTAAAATGCCCAAAGTTAAATGTAAAGCAAGAATCTTAAAAGCAGCAAGAGATAAACAGATAGTTACCTACAAAGGAGTTCCCATTAAGGCTGTCAGGAGATTTTTCAGGAGAAAGTTTGCAGGCTAGAAGGGGCTGTCAAGAAATATTCAAAGTGATGAAAAGCAAGGACCTACAACCTAGATTGCTCTATCCAGCAAAGCTATCATTTAGAATAGAAGGGCAGATTAAAGGGCTTCCCAGACAAGGTAAAGCTAAAAGAAAAGAGTTCATCATCACCAAGCCATTATTATACGAAATATTCAAGGGACTTAAGAAAAAGAAGATCAAAACTATGAACATTAAAATGTCAATAAATTCACAACTATCAACAATTGAATCTAAAAAACAAATCTAGCAAACAAGCAGAACAGAAACAGAAGCACAGATATGCAGACCATTTGGAGGGGTTTCAGTTGGGAGGGGGAAGGGGGAGAATGGGAGAAAAGGTGCAGGGATTAAAAAGTATAAATTGGTAATACAGAATAGACAGGGGACATTGAGAGCAATACAGAAAATGGAGAAGCCAAAGAATTTATACACATGACCCAGGGGCATGAACTAAGGGTAGGGGGAATTGCCAGGGGGAATGGGGGATACGGGGTGGAGGGTAGAAAAGGTAGAAAATTTGGGACAACTGTAATAGCATAATCAATAAAACATATTTTTAAAAAAGAAATAAAAGTGTATTCATAAGCAAAAGTAGTCCCAATTCTAGGAATAAACTGTAAGAAGATAATTTAAATATCTGTTTAAAACAAAAAATTAATGATTCAAAATATTCACAGTAAAAAAAAAATGGTGATGCAAATTGTGATATATCTATTCAATAGGATTTCACACACAGTTCCAGACCTCAGGCTGTGAAGATTATATAATAAAAGGGGATGTTTAAAATTATTAGATTTTTTATTTAAAAAATGCATTAAAAAAACCAAAATAAAACCCACCAACAACCACTGCCAGGAAAAAATATACCAAAGAGTTAACAGCAGTGATTGAAGAAATGGGGGACCATGAGTGCTTTGCTTTCATTATTTCACATGTTTTCCAATAAAATTTGTAACATGTTCATAAAATTTCTCATCATTACACTCTTAGTAGCTATCAGAGCACCTGACAAAGTTCAAGAATACTGTATGGAATGAATGACTGGCTCAACAACACCTAAAGTAATGATAAAAGTTATTCGTGCCACTGCAGGAACAAGCATGTACATGAATTATACCTATGCCATACAGGACAATATAGACTACGACTTCACTGTGACAACCAACATTTAGAGATAGCATTAGTAAAATTTGTGTATTTATTAATTTACCTTCAAATGCAGAAATTAGGCCCTCAAAATACAAGATTTACCGCCTCTTGCTTTGAACCATGTACCGAGCCAATGGCTCTGACATTGATACACAGCACCTACAAAATGTTACTATTTAATTAAAGGAGTTAGTTGACTGGAACCAAAGAACACTTGCTAGGCAATTGCTTAGTGACCAAGTGGCATCAAATGATTTATACAGCTTGTAAAAAAAAGTTACAGCTGCAAACATATAACAACTCCTTTTTGTCTAAGTTTGCCAACTTGACCCCTGGATTGCGCTGACTCATTGTAATCCAACACAGGATAGGCATATGTTCATTATGAATATGTACTTTGTGAGTATGCCAACGCACTTTAGAGTGATGCGTGAAGTTTTTATGAATATGTAGCCAGGGACAGATGGCCATTTTTCAGGGTAGTGACTTAGTCAGAAATAGAAGGAAGGGATACGTACTACTTGTTCCCTCCCTGGTCTCCACGCTCACAAAATCCAAGACAGTATTTACCTCAAGTTAATCAGGAGAACTATTATTTACCTGCTATTTTTACATGACTCTGGGAAGCACAGAGTAACCATTTTGGGGGGAGGGTGCAGGCATATTTCTCTATGTATAAAAGTACTACATTTAAGTTTTTTATGAAAAAAAATTGTGATGACATAGAAAAACAATCGAACAAGACTTCATATAGATAACTCCTTTAGATAATAGGCTTTATGTATGCACTATTAGCTCCAGAGTAGTCATATTTTAGGGTGATTTTCAATTCAAGAAACATAAATCTTCAGAGACTTTAAAACTCCTTACAGACAAAAAAAAAAAAAACCTGTGTCATTAGCTTATGTAGATCCAGCTCAGTGTTATAATGTGAAGATTCCCAATATATACTCATTTCAAAAAACAAATGATACAAATTAGCAATTATAGAACATTTCCTCAATTTTGAGATTAAACAAAACACAAAAACAATTATGTCTTCTATTGGGTTAAATGAACGTGATAAAACCAAGGCTGTTTCTCAGCTGTATCCTTTTATAACAAAAAGGTGATTTAGTAAGTAAAATGTTTCTCTGAGTTCTGTGGGCCACTCTAGCAAATTACTCAAATCAAATGAAGGAGGGTGTGCAGGGAGCAGAAACCTCTGATTTATAGTCACAAGGGCAGTAGTACAAATGACAAACTAGACTCGTGACTAGCATCTAAGCCCGAGAAGGGGGTTCTAAGGAACCTTCCATTTATAGCCAACCGGTAGAAGCATTGTGATGGCATCTGAAAAGAGGGCAAGGAGGGCCAGATCAGTCTTTCAGGGCAGAACCCTTAACCTGCAGAGTTTGATGCTATCTCTGGATAGATGGCGTCAGATGAAATTGAATTTAGGAAACCCAGTGGATGTCCAAAGAAATGCCTGCTGGCGTGGGGAACACCTTCCCTCCCCACTCACATTGGAATTGGTACCAGATCCTATTTATCATCCAAATCAGAAAATACTAGAACGTGGCCCTCGTTGTGATCCACCTACATAAAGGTGTCAAGAACAGCAATCCAATTATATGGCTGAGGGGCTGGGCTCTTCTTTCACAGCCATTGTTAAGCAATGAGAAACCCCCCAACTCTACTTGGATAAATATCATGCCTTTGAAAATAAGGGTGTGGAATGGCTACATTCACACCATTCAAATATTCCTTGAACTTCACACTTTCCATTTTGCTGCACCTTTAGCTAGATCAACTGAAAAATTTGCTAAGGAAAGAAAACATAAGTAAAATATGCTAATATTTTCATGGGCACTAAACAATCTTTTAAACAATGCCTCCATCAGTGGACTTAAGATGAAGAAAAATTGGATGGAAAAATCTACCATTTTAAATAGAATAAAGAGGAGAAGAAAATGTCCCATGTTTTTTGGGTGTGAATTTTTGTAAAATGACCACACTTATTATAAAAGTAGATAGATCTCCCCATTGTAACCAAAGTATGCCATTTCTTTTTCTAAAGCCATGCACTTACATTTTTCAAAGGTATACATCTATAACTCTGTTGAAGTTCTAAATTAAGAGCCTGACATTAGACAAAGATCAGGAAAGCTAGTTTGGAAATTAATTATAAAGGTACGCCAGACTTATATAATGCCTATAAAGCATAATGATATGTTTAAAGTGTAAAGACACTGCTTTGTGCCTGAATATTTTACTTTGCTTCAAAAGTTATTCTATTTTAATATAAATAAAAATACATTGAATTAATACATTACTAATTGTAAATTTAAATGTTTCTATTGATAGGGTCCAGCAGAAGTAACACCTGCACAAGTGTGGTCAGTGGGGTAATACAGGTGTAATAACTTATAGTTTTAATTTGAACATTTCATCTAAAATGTCATGAGGTATGCTTAGTGTGACATCATTATGTTACAGAATTACCTGTCTATGATTTTGTAATAAAAAGGACCATTATTTTTGCCAGACCCCTGTTCAAAATCAAATGCCAACTAGATGAAGAAGAAGAGGTCAAAGGTCAAGCCTGTGCTCTCTATATTCCATGGTGTAATATGCGTGGTAATCACACTATAGGCAGAATAGCAGGGATGGTGGTGGTGGGAGGACTAGATAATTTTTGTGACTGTCATAGTATTATATATAACACAAAAAATGGAAAAAGACAAAACACCATAGTTACTGCAGTGGTTTGAAAACATGGCTACAAATTCTCTGAGAGCCTTCTCATTAAGAGGTTGAGTCCATGTTTTCCCCTCTGGACTCTGGGCGACCCTGGACATGCTTTGCCTGAATATGTGGAGTGCAGCAGAAGTAACAGAATGAGACTTTGAGGCCAGGTCACAAAAGACCACGTGGCTTCCCTCTCTTCCATAAAACCTGGAACACTTGCTTTTGGAGGGCTGCGCCACCAGGCGAAAAGTTCAATTAGCTGGTGGAGTTACCCACCCGGGTGCAGACAAATACACGAAGAAGTTTCCAAATAATCCTCGCCTCCAGGAATCTGAGTCACCTTCAGCTCTCCAATTTGAGCACTCCTAGCTGAGGGCTGAAACACCGTGGGACAAAGAAAAATCCTTTCTGCTCTTTCTTCCTGAAGTTTTTTAGTGCACAGAAGCTGTGCATTAGAAAATGATTACTGATTTATGCCAGTAAGTGTTGGGGTATTTTATTGTGCAGTAGTAAATAAATGGACCATTATGTCTTATTAAGAGGTTGAAGGTACATTTTGATGACAGATGCATACTTCCTAACATAAAATACACTGTTCTCTCATTATCTGTCCCTTGCTTACCTGTCAAGTCTCATGTCTTACCACTCTAAATTTCCAGACCCAGGTTTGTACATGCAACTTGCATTTTCTATGGGAAAATCTTCTTACATTCATCCACCATTACCCTTTATATACTACCTAAAGGGCCCTTTCACCATTTATATACTGGGCAAAATCATTCATCTTCAAATCTCAGCTTACTTATTATGGCCTCTGCAAGCCTTCCTCAGCACACCCTCTCCACCCTGAAATAAATACACCATTTTCTTGTAAGAGATTGATCGATATTTTCTGTGTATGTGTGTATTTAGTTACTGAGGTCCCTGAAAGGCAAAGCTTTATATTATTTGTCTTTGGGTTTGTGTCTTCAGTGTTTAACATGTTAAGAAATCAACTGACAATTGCTGTATGAATGCATTTATAAACAAATTAAAGAAACATAAGAAAGCAATTTTAAATGGAAGGCAGGATAATACCTGGTGTTGCTGAGGATATGGAACTTTCACACAGCAAGCTGGGTTATAAACTGATACAACAAATTTGTATAACTTTTCCAGGTCCTACTAAACTTGAACATAAGCATGCCTGGCAATTCCATTTGTAGGTATGGGCTTCCCCAAAGTAGTTCATCTGTTCCACAGAATTTATACTAGAATATTCCTACCCCATTATGACAGAACAGCTCAGTGAAAATAAATACCTATCATCAATGAAATAGACAAATTCCAGCAAGTCACAACAATGATGTCAACTGATCAAAAGCTACTTGTGACAATATTAATAAATTGCACCAACTTAATATTGGAGAGAGAAGCCAAGAGAAAAAGTATGAACTACAGAATTCCACTCACCTGTGTTATTCACTACTGCGAGAAGACAGGGACAGTGGTTACATGGGGAAGGGGGGTTCATGCCAGTGAAACAGCGAGGAGGGATTCTGGAGTGCTGATAATATTCTATTTTTATATGGATTATGAGTATATTTAGTTCCTGAAAAGTCATCAAGCTACACATTTATTAAGTTATATATTTAATGGACAATTTTCTATACCATACTTAATTTAAGAAATGTAAAAGTAAAAAAGAGAAAGGTGACTGTGTACCTAATTGGAACTCGACTCCTGCCCAGAAACACCGTACACAAAACTCGAGAACCTCAAATACAATTAGAATCTCATCCTAAATGAGATTTAACATTGACAGTCAGCATTTATAATAAAAATTTAATTTAGTCAAAAATTACCTTGAAAATTCCTAAAACACTCACAAAATCTAGGTTATGGGTTTTTCCTTACACACTTGATCGCAACAGCTCTTTTGACTTGAACGATGTGACAATCTCTTAGAAAGAAACAGGAGGGATGGTCATTCTACAAGTTTTAGCATTAAAATATTTCTTCAGTTAAGATGGGTCAAGTTCATCTTGGACAGAGCACTTGAGTACGACAGTCACCTTTGTATATTAAATATATTATGAGGTGACTATACCATATAAAACCATTGAGTAGACTTTTTTTCTGTTTTATAAGTCTTTGAGAATTATTTATTTGGATTCATCCATATATAATAAAATATTTTTACACAGTCCATCCCTTTGCCATAGATCCTATTATAATTTCCTTTTAATATTATTCTGGAATCATGTCAATTTTCAGTTATTAGCGTCTGACATTATTTGAACTTTGCACTGCCGCTATTACCCCACAGAGAACTTCAGAGAAACTTTGGGAGCCCATCTCATAGCATCTCCAGATTTTTATGCAGGCAGCAAACACAGAAGCGGAGCTGCCCTGTGAGTGAGTCATTGGAAGAAAAGAAAGTGGCTCATGATTTTCCTTTCAATGTGAAGAGTTACTCAGAGTACACCCCTACCTGAGATATAAAAATAGACTAAGTGGAAAAGAAAACTTCCTCCAGAGCATACATTAAAAGTTCTCTAACCCTATTTGACCAAGCTAAAAAAATAAAAATAAAATAATAAAGATAGTATAGAAATAAAGAGAAAAAGGGAGAGGGGAAGAGGGAGGAGAAGGCGGGGTGGGGGGAGGGAGAGAAAGGGGCCAAGAAGCCTAGAATTTTCACCAGACTTGATTAAAGGTGACCGGACCATAGAAAAAACCAGGCTGTAAGAATTTTTAATATTCATATAAAATAAAGGGTAAGTACAGATGCATTTTTATTGATTACTAAAAACTGTGACTTCAGAGAGAGGATAGGCTATTGAATTCTAAATGATTTACTTTTTCCACAATCAAGGAAGCTGTGAAGTCTCAAAACTCTTATATTGTTGGAAACATGTAAAATATTTCCCAAATTTTCATAGAACTGCAGAAACAATTCATAACTCTTAGCACAAAGTCCAAGAAGAATGTTCCGGAAAGAGGTAAAGAAGAATGCAGATGGAATATCAGAATAGTTTCTTAGCTTTTGATAAACTCATGTGCTACATTTTGCCTAGATTTAATCAAAGCTTCCTAGGCTTCTTGGAATCTGAGTTTAGTGAGCACACACATGTGCTCAAGTGTACACAGGTACATACATGCACCAGTCTACATAAGTACATCAGAATCTGAGTAAAGAACATATGTGATGATGATCATGATTGAAATACCCTATATATTTGATTTAAAGAGGATGGTGCTATCTCCTGCTCACTCTATTGGAAACCACTGCGATAAAAAGGTGGGCTACAGTTGTAGTGTCACTTGTAAGGCCAGGAGGTAGTGAAAAGCAGTAACCAAACAACTCTAAGTAAATGCATTATTTCTAAAGCAACAATAAAATGATGAGAGCTGCATAGTAATTAAAATCATTAAAATTTGAGAGAAAACATACAAATCTATTTCTTATCATTATTTATTTAAATCTTGCTTCAAGTAGCCTTTTCCCAGTGCCCCTATATAAACTAAATAAGTCTATGCATAGCACATTTTCACCATGGCGTGGTAGGAAGAGTATGAGCTCTGGACTCAGCCTTGGGTTACAGTCTGGAGCCCACCCCTTAGAGCCACACAATCTGAGCAGTGTTACCTGTCAGCCTCAGGTTCCCTGTGGACAAAACGGGGTAATAAGAGTTGTCATGAAATTAGAGAAATAATGTTACACACATTATCCACCTACTTATTAACCATCTATCAAAGAACCCGGCACACTGTAAATGCATTATAGCCCTGGCCTGCATGGCTTGGTGGTTGGAATGTCATCCAGCACACCGAAAGGCACCTGTTTGACTACCGGTCAGGGCACATGCTTAGACTGCAGGTTCAGTCCCCACTCCGGGCAGGTGTGGAGGGCAACAGACCCATGATTCTCCCTCTCTTGTCTTCTCTCTCTCTCTCTCTCTCTCTCTCTCTCACACACACACACACACACACACACACACACACACACACACCAATGAAGAATATATATTTGGGCGAGGGTTAAAAATGCATTATAAGTGGATATTTTTATTACAAATTCTACTAAACATTTGTGTTATGTTTTATTAAATTCATATTTACTAGAAAGAAGAATGGATGGCTTAACCATGTCCATATCCCATTACATCAAACAGTTACTGAAGTAAGGTTATGAGTTGGAGCTAAGCAGCCTCATTACCAGTGTACATAGAAAGTGAAGAAGCATGAAGCACAAAAATTCAAGAAGAAACAAGCCCCAAAGGACATGCCCTGTTTATTGACATATTTCATTGAAATGGCCACATTTTCAGATATCTTTTTATTCTCCATATATTCATTATTAAATGAATTTAAAATAGTTTTTCAGCTGTAAGTAGAAATGAAAAAGCATAAACAGAAGGTTTATTGGCTTCTTGGACCTTCATGGACACAAACTAGGGGAGAGGAAGGAATTACAGTATCAAGTACAAAAAAGAAATTATAATTTAAAGACTAGATATTCCCATAGCTAGTTACTTTTATTAGCAACAAATACAATGATTCACCTATGACAGGATCAAACATGATCAAATCAATGAACAAATTAAGAACGTTTTTGTTTATAATAAATTTTTTGTTAAAGTGAATTGAAGAGATGTAAGAGAGAAAGGATAAAAGTGATGATATTTCAAACAATGTCATTTTATTTGGGTATTTCAGAGACACTCTCTTTCAAGAATCAAAGAAAACACGCACATCAGCAAGGGGGCACACTTTCATCACCCAGCAGAAAAATATGTGCTGCTGATGATAAAAGGTGTTCATAAAATCCATTTCAATTATATCTTGTGCTGTTCCTAACCATTCAATCAAGGCCTCCAAAACGACAAAAGACTTTACTTTCAGTATCAAAAGAAGATTATTAGTATAAACTGCTTAAACCCATTATCGATAAACAAGATGGTTTAAAATTAGGCAAGTAAAGCAAGAAAAGAGAAAATTTACGGCATGGGAGAATTAAAAAAATAACTGTGATAAAATTTTTACAATCATCTTAACAGTAATTTTGTAAAACACCACAGGTTCAAGGTCATAAAAGGTCATTAATATATTGCCAAATGCATTTTTATGAGACAGATTCAATTATAATTGCTGCAACTATCCCAGACACAATTTAGACATAGAATCCAATTATCCATTTCATTTTCATTTATACTTCATGGGCTAGATCATTTATCATGTTTCATGATAATGATCAGAAGACACATGGAAAGTGATTTCTGAAGGTAACAAATTACCTTCCATATTAGCATAGCTTACAAGATCCTGTCAACAAGTACTATGCATAAACATGAGGTAATTAAATTTACAATGTGCAGGAGTGTTTGATATGCTACTTGCTTCCTTCACAGCTGCCAAAAATCTGGGTTGCTAAATGCAGCAAACCCTTTGGTTGCAAATTGGAAATCATTATGCCCGAGAACTCCAACAGGTAGCCAGTATGCAGTGGCTCAAGATGCTGAGATACATCTTTCATCATCTGGTATTATTACTTCTTGCCACCAAACCATCCATCATTACTGCAGAGACAGCTTGGAATGATAGTCCTGGACCCTCACATTACTGCTCCTTGAACTCTGTCTCATCTGTCTTTTGTATCATTCCTTATTCATAGCTAAGTACACTTTGTGGCTGCAAAACCAAGTGTGAACTTGAAATGCCTTTAACCTCCAGTGCCTCTCTAATAGTAAATGATTTCTCCTTATCATGGAGCCACTGTTCAGAAAAGAACATGCTTGCTGATGCTAAGAGATTATCTGTAAAAGACCTGAGTGATAAAAAAATCTAAAAGTTGTATAGAAATGCAATGTTTTTGTTTTTGCAACTGAAAATTCAGAATTGCATTAGTATTTCAATTTTAACATTTATTCATAAAACTCAGAAACACAAACTAGACCCAGACATAAATGCCTCTGAATGCAAAGGTACATGCAACAACAACAAAAAAAAACACAGCCTGTAATTATTCATAAATGCAAAACCTCAATCTAGAATCTATTAGAGTTTTGAATATGTTTGATAGTAAAAGTAAAAATTTAAGGTAGTTAGCATGTTGAAATTGCAATCATAATGAGTTTATCCTTGACACAGTGCAATAGAAAAATTTAAAGTTTGATGCAAGCATATTCATGAAAAACTGCCATTTAAGGTAAATCTCATACACTTCCATTTTTTACTTTTTCACTGATTGCTAACAGGACTTTCAAAAATGACACCAGTTACATAGTGGTTGGTGTACCACAAACTATCCAAGACCAAAGGGTCTTAATTCCACTCCATCTGAATGCTGTTATAAAAGTTTAATAAATCAAAATGATCAAAATGTTCCCAGTGGCAGATTGGGATTCGGTTTCTAATTCAAATTCTCTTTAATATATGGCTTCTCTGACACCTCACGTTCCCACCATTCATGTTGAATTCCAAACACCCTGCTTTTCATCATTACCATGCGTCAACCAGCCCCATCATGGTAACTACTTTGTAACAATCTTGCACAAGAAATGTCAAACCTGCTGGGAGTTTTCACACAGGAACATTGTGGCAGGTGGGGATTCTTTATCTACTCTTAAGTAAACATTTTTAAACCACCCGCTGCAGTGAATGGCATTCTTTGAGGATTGAGACATGTCTAGGAGCATTATTATCAGGGGCAATGAAATTCCGAATAGCAGAGAAAGTGAAGAAGTCTTTAGAGAATTTGCCTTATTTTTATGAAGTAAAAAGTTTATACAAAGAACAGGAAAAAGATTTTCACTTAACAGTCTCAAATTCAACTAGGAATGTACATAAAGCAGCAGAAAAATATTTACACATCATATATCTTCGATGTGGTTTTTATATGTGCATAATGTCAGAAAGAAAGAAAAAAAGAGCCCTGACTGTTGTGGCTCAGTGGATTGAGTGCTGCCTGTGAACCAAGGAGTTGCTGGTTTGATTCCCAGTCAGGTCACAGGACTGCGTTGAGGGCCAGGCTCCCAGTTGGGGGTGCACAAGAGGCAACTACACCCTGATGTTTCTCTCCCTCTCTTTCTCTCTCCCTTCTCCTCTCTCATAGAACAGGGTCTTTAAAAAGAAAAACAGAAAAAGCCCTGGCTAGTGTATGTAGCTCAGTGGATTGAGTGTGGGTTGCGAACAGGAGGGTCACCAGTTTGATTCCCAGTCAGGGCACATGCCTGGGTTGTAAACCAGGTCCCCAGTATGGGGCATGTGAGAGGCAACCACACACTGATGTTTCTCTCCTTTTCTTTCTCCTTCTCTTCCCCTCTGTCAAAAAATGAATAAATAAAATCTTAAGAAAAAGAAAAAAAGACATTTAACCCTGTCGGAGTCCCCCTTTTAAAAATTCCATCTACATGAATACATAGCGTTTCATGCTAAGTTTAACAAAATGGAAAATTCTAACAATATTGGCTGAATTCTATGAAATGAAAGCTTGCAAAATATAAGACAGTTCTATGTACTACATATTGTTTAATTTATCTTGTGTTGAGTCCCTATTTAATACCCTACAATTAATTGAAGCCTTTCTCACAGGCCTAAAGATTTTAAACCTGTCTTCAGCACCCCCATCAAAAATTTACAATCGAAATTACCATCTATGCTCTCAGTTGGGTTCTTCTCTAGGTCTGCCTTATTTCTGTCCATGACACCATATTCCACCTCGTACCCCAGGCTTCTTTCATTCCTCATGTTCTTCATGGTATTTCCCCCATAATTTCTCTCCCTTTGCCTGCTCCTTCCACCACAACCCCCTCAAGAACACCTCACCATCTCAAGCTTTTATGATTTTTTAGAGCCCTTTATTCACTGAAAACTCTTTTTCCAAATCATCTCCCATCCCAGTTTTCTGACATATGAAAACAAGAGTAACTACTCCGAAACTCCCAGAAATTCCTAAATCAACGAACACAATAAATGTAAACAGGTTCCTCCTGCTTTTCGAAAGTTTGCATTACACCACTTCACTTTCTTCAACATACACTTTTCCAGCTTTATTAAAATATAACTGACATGACATTTTGTAAGTTTAAGTACACTACTTCACTTTTATGGAAGACCTACATTACTACCTGTTTTCATCTCCTCAAAGAAATCACAAGAGAATTTTTGCTTTTACAAAACAGGGCAAAAAGCAAAAACAGGATTCAGTGTTTGTTTTGCAGAGAGCAGCTATTACAGGCAGCAGAACCTTGAGTAGCCAGAGCAGCCCTGCCGAGCTCCTTCCCCGGAAACCACACTTAACGTTTCAGCCTCAAGCTGCAGTAGCCAGTGAGCATCTGTGCTCTGTCTCAATTTATGTTGTGCATCCATTAACAAGATGGGTCCTAAGGTATCCAAAGAGCTTGTAAAGGTGTTATGCTTGGTATAAAACTGGACATAATTAAGCATTTTGATCATAATGAAGGAAATAAAGACATTTGTGTATGTGCTGTATTTTCATTCTGGGAATGATGAAAAAATTTTCCTTGCAAATTAATAGTAATTGCTTCTTTGCATTACACCATTTTGGCATAGGCACATTTCCATAGAAGCGCTCCATTTTCAGACAGCAGTGGGGCCCCCTGTATTCCTTAGCCTGGCATTCAAACCGCTCCACAGTCAGACCTCAAAGTACACTTTAGACTCTTCTCAGTCTTCTTCCCTGGAAACCCCTGTGTCACAGTCAGTGTTTAATACTAGTCCACAAGAGCATATGCTTGCGTACACCAAGGCTTCTGCTTGGAATGCCCTTCACTTTCTTCAACTACCCAAATTCTACCCACGTGTCAATGATAAGATAAAACTTTACCTGCTCCTCAACACAGCCCCTGATCACCCTAGACAGCCATGAGTCTACCCTCCTCTGCTCCACACATTAAGTCCATGCCATTCATATGGCACTTTACAATCCATGCTAGCTTTGTTTCTTTAGCAACAATTACTTAATTATATTTGCTGGATGTTGGCCAGGGGGCTGGCTACAGAGACACAACAGTAACAAGCAAAAGGGAATAGTCACTAACTTGTCAATATAGTGGAAGAGGCAGATGGTAGAAATGCAGTATGATTTTTAAGACACGTGAGCAAATACGACAGGCAGGAGAAGCTGAGTCCCTAAGGGAGAAGAGAGTGAGTGCATTAAATCAAGGGAAAGGAAGCCAGCGTCGCTCAGGTTAGGTGGGCAAAGGAGAGACAGCAACAAGGAGAGGGCCACATGCACAAAAGTGATGGCAGTAAAGGTGAGACAAAAGAGCCAGGCCCCCTGAGAATGTGCAATAAAACTCAGGCTAAGGAAGCAAGCATGCAATTAACACGCATTGTATTTGTTGTACCTCACCAAACAACACAAAAATATTTGATGCCATTGTCTTGTGCAGATACTGCTCTGCACATACTAATAGCAGCCACTACACAAAGAGCTTTTAAAAACTTAGAGCTAAATAACTAGAGAAAAACTGTATTAAAAAATCAATAAATTCTCTTTTACAACAGAAAATAAGTATTACTTGGTTTTCAGGTATTTTGGAAAAATTTGAGAGCAAACCTGGATGAAATAATGCGAAAGCATGCAAATGTTTGAGAAAAAAGATGTCTGAGTGGAGGAAATAGCAGTTGTGAAGGCCCAAGGAGAGGAGTATGCTAGGGAGAGTCAGCTCACCTGCTGTGGGTTCAAAGAAGTGAGACAACTATAAAGGACACGTGGACAAAACCAAGGCGGGCTGGAAGCAGGGGAGGGAGGTGGAGATAGCTGGGGTGTGGAAGAGTGGTGGGAGGTAAATGCAGACACCTGCACTTGAACAACAATAAAATAATTTTAAAAAGACAAGAAAAAAATGTTAAGGATATCCAGGGGAAATTTCATCAAAGGCCTTTTGGACCAGAAAAGGGCATTGATTTTTATTGTCCTTAATGTGAAGGGAAGCTAGTGGAGGGGGTAACATGGGAACATGACAGCAGCAATGGTTTCCTCTATATGTGTATAAAGATGAAAGAAAATGCCAATGGCAATTAAGAAGATGTAAATAACCATGTGGGTAAAACTTCCTCTCAACAGGGTATAGGTAATTATCCATTTGTTGTGTCTTTGTTTAAACACAAGAACAGATTCTGTGACATCACAAACAAATCTGTTTTCAAATGCATTACAGCAGAAAGATAACAAATATTAGTTTAAGGCTCAGAAAGTAGAGATGGAGAGCAAAACAAAGTTAACTTCCAAATTGAGTCCTGAATTCAAAAGTAATTCTGTCCCCGTTCCTGGTAGGAGATGAGAACATGCTGGTAGGCCACGATTTCCTCAAAAACAAATATCAGAGCTAAGATAAAGTTGAGTAAAGAGAGGCGGTTATGAATACACATTGATAAAATCCGTGTGGATTTTTACAATGATTTAATCTCTGTCCAATCCACACTTTTACTACCCAAATCCTCCCTTTTAACACTAAAATAGTACAACTTCTTTTTTATAAAAACTGATAACTGTGAAGCAGATACAAGCCACGCTAAGAACTAACAATATATAAATATTTATCTGTACTTATCTGTGTACACTTTATGATTGTTTTTATTTCCACTAGATTATATGTTTCTTAGAAAAGGAAACAGCATGAATTATATTAACCAAGCTGGGGAGTGGTGCTTTCAGTGGTAATATGACAAACATTGTTGAAAAAGTTGGTTTTAACTGATTTACCTTTGACGTCTAACACTTCATGAGTGTTTTCTGATTTTTGTGTAAGTCCTAGTGTGTACTCTTAGTGAGTCAAGTTCCTGATGATATTTTACTAGTAAGTGGAAAGTGGGTTAGCAGGCTTTTAAAAAGACGTAACCATCTATGTGGCAAATAATGTATGCTAACTGCAAAAAGCCAAATATCAAATCCATCTGTCAGTCATACGCTAATAAGGAAGCACGCTATTATGGACTCTAGAAGATGAAGTGGTGGGAGAGTGGGAGAAACTCAAGAACTACAACCAGTGACATGCTGCCCCTCCGCAACGCTTATCACCCTCCACCTCCACTCGCTGCGCCCCTGAGTAAACACTGAATCATCTCTCCATCTTGCTGGCTGAGTTCAGTTAGTTACAGAACTTCTGGGTAACATTATATAATGATCTCACAGTAGAACATTATTTATAAAAGGAATGCTTAATAAAAGGTTTTACTAGAACAGATCTTTTGGTAGGTATTTTTATTTTATGAAATTAAAAATTTTACCAAAATCAAAGTCAAAACTCTGTGCTGCAAATTCAATAACTCTACATTTTCCTAAACAATAATTAAGTTATAAATTGCTTGAGACCTGAGACTATGCTTGCCCTTTCTTTGTAATTTCCTAGTGCCCTATTACTTGCCATTTTAAGTATTTAATGAAGGCTGCTAGCCTTCATTGGATTTTTCCAATGAAGTTGCAAATCAAGTTCATTATTTCCTTATTGGATTGGGGTAAGGGAAAAAAATAGTAAACAGGGAGGGAAAAATAAATTACAAAAACACTGTTAGTTTGAGAAGTTGATATGTCTTTTGGAAGAAGTGGACCCACATTTCATTTATCACAACCTCCAAGAGAACAGAATTGAGAGATTCAGAAGGAAAGTAAGGACCTAGTGTCAGTGTTCTGAAATCAAATTCCCGAGAGTTCAACAGAAAGAATTATTCGGCATGCAAATCATCCCCCTTCCTTTTTGATCCTTCTCAAATTCTTAAGAAAGCTCCAACAAAAGCAAACTCCCCAAAGATTCACTCGAAAAGCAGGGCCTAGCACCTGAAATGCTAAACATTATGTAGAGGTCCTACATGTGAATCATCTACGTAAATGCAATCACATATCCTTTGGGAAAGAACTCGTGCTACATCTTTATTTTTGAAACAGAGAATACATAACATGAAAATAACCACTTGGGCTAAACAAGCACTGCACTCTACCATTTTTGTAAAGCAGCGTAAGGAAATTCAGAAAAGTACTAGGAAAAAGTGTTTGGAATGATGAGGTACACAAGGGGACAGAACAGTTTCAGTAATAATGCACTGTCTAAAATGAGGACATCTAGTATCCTTTTGCTCATTGAGAATTTAAAAATGTACCAGACATTTCCTACATTGAATCACCTGAATTACAAGTAGCTCTGACGAATGAAATGAGAGGAGACTCCAAATGCTTCTTTTATCTACTCAAGGATAGAAAAGTAAAACTTTTAGATATGTGACATTTGGAACCTCCTCCTAATTGTAGACATTTGATAGCACCTGACTGACGGCAGGTGCTTGTCTAATTGCATACGGGGAGTCGGAGAAAACCGCTATGTGGTTTATCCCTGTGTCCTTACACTTTCATGATGGCTCAGATTCTGTAAAACATAGGGGTTTAAATTGAATTCTCCCAGATAAAACCATATCTTCTGTCGAGTTGACTAGTTTTCACAGTAAAGGCAAGGAAAAGTTACCAAGTCATCATTAAGAAAAAGTATCCTTGTGTGGATTCATGAATCTCACAGCTGTGCTAGGAAAATGAGTGGAAAATCAACAGAGTGTTTTAAGCAGGCTGTTGAAGTTCTCAAACTAGAAATCCCATGGGCTTTAACCACCAACCAAAGTATTAGTAAAGTATGTCATATTTACCACTTCCTATATGTCCTTACTTCCAATATAAAAATCTTAAAATCAAGTACTCAGACCTAATTTTCAAATAGTATATACAAAAAGACTAGGATATAACATATTGATTCAATCAGAATTGTTTTACAAGTGGAACAAGTTTTAAGGCTAAATTTAAGTGACCATTTCTAGTTCATACTAAAAATGAAAGAGAATACATGACAACGATTATCTTTCCTGTATGCTAGCAATCCTCACTCCATCTGTAGGTGGGAAAGAAGGGTATGTGGTTCATCATCCATTCCCTACATCTTTTAGGGTCAACCCCACTGCTCTGCCTTCAACTAGACAATTTTATAAAATTTTAGAAAAGTATCAATGTCTTTTATTTTTAAGATTTTATTATTTATTTTAGAGAAAGGGGAAGGGACGGAGAAAGAAAGGGAGAGAACTCTTTATGTGTGGTTGACTCTCACATGCTTCCTACTGGGGACCTGGACCACAACTCTGGCATATGCCCTGACTGGGAATCAAACCAGTGACCCTTTGGTTCGCAGCCTGTGATCAATCCACTGAGCTACACTAGCCAGTGTGAAAAGCATCAATGTCTTTATGTAAAATTGTACAAGGTGCTGAAGCCAACAAAAATGAACTAGAGAGGCTCTGATGGAATGTAAACTATAAACAATTACAACAAGAACACAATCTAAAATGTTCAAATGCAAAACTAGTGTTAGTTTGGACTGTTTTCTTATTTCACATACATGTGTAGTGAGTAACTGGTACAGGCGACTGAATCCATTACCCCTCACCTTTTATCATATAAGCCATGATCCCACTCCATACTGTTACCTGACTTACTGTAACACCCTTCTCCCACATTACCAAATTCCAAACTCTGTGTGTCTTTCCAGGTTAAGTTGTACCTTCTTATGAAATACTTGCTCAGTTCCCATTTTACCTGACAAGACTTAATAACACCTTCCAAATAACCATCTATGCCCTTAAGTCCCATGTACAAACATTCTCTACAGGACATTTTAGCTGTCACTCCATATGCAAGCATGCAATTTTTGAAACTCGTGGGCAGTAATAACCTCTCTAAATCCAAGTGGATGTGACCAAGTAATTATATCCATATTGCTAGCTTATGACCATAACCCTGGCTTAGGAAAGGAGGCAAAACCATGGGCTGCTGAGCAAAGAATTGGAAAGAATCTACCTCTTTCATGACTAAATGAACCAGCACTGAAGCCTATCTCTGCACTTCCCAGTTACAAAAGTCAGTAAACACCCTTATTTTTTTCAGCAGGCTGGCATTGTCTTACAAAGGTGCATGTCAACAACAATTCACCTCTTCATTATCATAAACACCAAACATGTTTTACAGACCCAGCCACGCTGAGGTAGGCTGGATAAATGAAGTGGCATTTACTTTACAGCTAAAGGTCAGGGATACTTATTAAAATACATAAAAAATATTAACGATCCTTATGTGCAGAGCATTTTGATAATGGCTAATAGCTGCCACTAAAATTTAAAAATCAAACCTGCAACAAAGCCAAACAAAAAAACTGTGCCTTTGACATTAAATGACCTAAAATGTAATTAGAATTTTACAGATAAACATGAGATATAAAGCATAAGTGACAAATGGAAATAAAAATTGTCTATTGTAGCAATCAGAGAATTTTATAGAAGGTTATTGTGACTCAGCTGGTTAGAAATACAAGAGGGTCTTTAATTCAGACAGGTGGAAAAGAAAAGAGAGGCGTGCAAATGAGGTAGGAATGAGAATCCATAACATAACTTACACTATAAAGTCGGTGCTTTTGGTTTAAGGCTTGTAAACAGCATTTCAACCTGTATTTCACATTTTTACACTTCGATTTTCTAGGAACATCGAGCAAAACCATCTGCTCTTCATCTCATCTCTGTAAAAACTTCTTTGTCAATAAAGATTGGCTTGCACAAGCTGAAGACGTTATCATTACTCACAATGATCTGGAAGCAGCAATGCTAAAGTCATGGCAAGGTACATTCCATTTCAGTATACTTTTTTTCCCCTCCTCTAGTTGTCGGAACACAGATCAATACTCTTCAACACGAGAATTTTGCAGTAAAATTTTCATTTGTAACGAACAGCCACAAAAAAGCCTTAAGCATGCCCTGTCACTTCAGTTTAGGAGAAAATGCACTAATAAACTCTTGCCCTTGGGTCATCTTTGACAACAGGCAATCCCATGCCAGCTCTTATTAAAGATTATTCATATCACTGCTTCCAAAATTTCCCTTAAAATTACCATCTTTTTCATCCTTGTAACAGGATGTCAGTTTTGAAAGTGCCAATGAGAGACAGGACAAGTCACCATAGTAAATTCTCAGCATTATTTCAACACCAGGACAGCTGATCCCTGAAGGGTATGTGGGCTAGCAATATTTATTTGCTGTTTATCTGGACAAACAAGAACATTTATTGCTGTATATTAGTTTCCAAATACAACAGCAAGCAAAGTATCTCCTGTAAATATTAGATATATGACAAAATAAAACATGTTGAAAAGAAAAATGAAACTTCCAAAACCATCAAAATGTGTTTCTAAAGTGTTAGCAGATTCTGGACAGCACACCCAAAGCACCGTCATATTTTAACCCAACAGGTAATACAAAACCTAAGTAAATATATGTTAAATGGTAGAAATTTCTTTACAAAAATAAAAATAAAGGAAAAAAGCCAAAATTTTCTATGATAATCAAAATTCTCCACTTATAAATTACTTTTAAGGTTTTATTTATTTATTTTTAGAGAGGCAAGGAAGGAGAAAGAGAGGGAGAGAAACATCAGTGTGTGGTTGCCTCTCGTGCGTGCCCCCTACTAGGGACCTGGCCCACAACCCAGGCATGTGCCCTGACTGGGAACTGAACCAGCAACCCTTTGGTTCACAGGTCGGCACTTAATCCACTAAGCCATATCAGCCAGGGATCCACTTATAAATTTTATAGAAAAAAAAAAAACATTAATTCCACAAGTAACAACCTTCAAGTAGCCACACGGCAGTTCCAGGTTTAAAAAAGAAAAGTAAAATCTACTTGTCAATTTAGATAAACAAGGGAGATCTACTATGACAAAATAAATCTCTAAAAATAAACAGCATATAAAAAAAGAAATTATATCTATAAAGGGTTCTCCTGGATAAAAACTGTAATCTCTGCCTTCTATAAGTTGTTTAATACATGACAGGGTCATTTCTTCAAAAACCAATTACATGTGTGTATAATGGGAAGGTATTCAAAAGCACTCTATCAGCACTATTAAAAACCATCATCTCCTTCAGTGGCTGTGTAGTGCATGGACATACAGTGCCATGTGGTTATAATGAGCATAATGAAACAAGAACGCACACCCCTTCCCATATTAAACACTGTGATAACAGCATGGAGATGGCCAGAGGGAAGGGGAGAGCGGGGTGGTGGAGGCAGGCAAAGGGTGGGGGATGGGGACTTCTGGATCAGTGTCAACAGCAAAAATGGAAAAAAAAAAAGTATGCTCAGGTGAGACAGATGCTGGAATGAAGCTCAACAAAGATGAATATGCAAGCATTCATGTACAGAAGATAAACCTTTTTCCTACATTTTCTACCAAAACCCTGGAGTTGAAAATTATCAGATTTTCTTATTCAGTTAATTGGGGCTATAATTTCATAAATGTCAAGCAGGTGATTTGAGCTGACTCTGCAGACAGGGGAGGAGTTACACTGAAAACGAGTCATATCAACCTGTAAAGATAAAGGTTTTTATTGATGATCTATAGGGTCTACCAAGGCAAAAGCATTAGAAGAGGCTAATAGTATTACTTTATAATGTAAATGTTAGCTAAAGCTGCGGTGGGAGAGAATGCACCCAGCATTAGGAGTCTGGAAAGATGGGGTTAAACCCTGGCACAGTCCATTATTAGATCGCTGTGGCTCTCGGCAATTATGAAATAGTCTGAACCACATTTTTTTCCTTCTAAAAGTATTAAAGGTTAAGACATTAAAATCAAGTAAATCTTAAAATGAAATAATGTATGTAAAGTCATTTGGTGTCAAGCGTTATAAAATATATTAACTTGAATATGGATGTATCTCATTCTCCTTCCAGCCCTGGGGTTTTGACACATGCCTTGCTGTCTGTCTGACACACTTCTTTCTCTTAACCCTATCCCCACAGCCACACCCCTTACTAGAGCAGCTTTTTCTCAACTTTCAGATCCAATTCCAAAGAAAAGTTCCTTAAAAGGGCCTTCCCTGGTGCTTCTGATAAATCTCAGTCCAGTTTGGATATTTTGTTAGAACCTGGCAAACTTCTCCCTGAAGTGACTTACATAATCTATAATTATTTTCATTTACATCATTATTGATTGATGCTTGAACGAAGCTGCATTACCTCTAAAGTTTCACATGAGAGACATCTTCACTTTTTACAGTTCTAACTGCGTTGTCACCTCTCAAAGAGGCCTTCCAGATCTCCTTAACAAAAATATAAATCCTTGTCATTTTATAAGTTTATTTTTCTTTGTAACACATACCACGGTACTACATTTTTGATACCTTTTATATAATGTACCTAACATAACTCAATGGTAAGTTTCACATGGGCATGGACTTTGTATTTTGTTTACAATTCTAGCTCTAAAGCCTAGAACAGTGAGTGGAATAAAATGGACTCAGTGCATTTTGAATGAATGTAATAACATATTAGTACTTGTAGTTATTTCTCCAGTATTCACTTCTGATATGTGCTCATTTGTCATAATCCCTTGCAATCCCTCTAGCAACCTTTGTATTCAAGAGTGTTAACGAGGACCTCTTAGCAAGTCTAACTCTCTGAGACTATAGGAGTTTGGAATTAGTGAGCATCAAGCATTGCATTTTGATACCAGTAAAATTTACAGGTCTACAAGGACAGAAACTTGAGGTTGACCTCATTGCCACAATGTTTTGAAGAATAAATGTAGTATCCATGTAACTGTTTAAAAAAGGAAATATGATCCAACCCCATCAGTAAATGAGTGGATCAAAACACTGTCGTACATTTACACAATGGAATACCACCCAGAAGAAAGAAAGAAGGAGCTCCTACTCTTCGCAACAGCATGGATGGATGGATCTGGAGAGCATTATGCTAAGTAAAATAAGGCAGGCGATGAAAAACAAATACCATATGATCTCAACCAGAAGTGGAACCTTATCAACAAAACAAACAAGCAAGCAAAATATAACCAGAGACTTTGAAATAAAGAACAAACTGACAGTAACCGGAGGGACGAGGGGAGGGGGACAACAAGGAAAAAAGGGGGTCTTCAAGGAACATGTATAAAGGACCCAAGGACAAAGCTAAAGGTGGGTAGGATCAAGGGTGGGAGGTGGGGATGGGTGGGGCAGGGAGGAGTGAGCAGGGGGGGTAATGGAGGCAACTGTACTTGAACAACAATAATAAACATAAATAAATGCATACATAAATAAATAAGAACAGAAGTCTATGAAACTATAAGAAGAAAAGGAAATATGGATCTAAAGTTAAATGCAAACCAGACAATGGCAATATAGAATAAAATGTTTTATATGGTTAGCCCTATTAGAGCATTTTAAAGGAGACTCCATTCAATGAAAACACTTGATGAAAACTTATTTGACAAACTGTAGAACTACAGTCTTAATTTTATCTTAAAACATTATCAAAATTTCTATAATAATATATAACTTTATAGTAACTTGAGATGAAGAGAACTAGGTTTCAAAATCAATCCAAATATTTACAATGTCACTTTTGTTCTAATAAAACCATGCAATCCCATACAGAGAAAACATTTTACCTTACCTCTCACAATAAGTTGAGCAAAATTGGATACACCAGAACCTAGTTCTGATTGAGTTACGCAGCGATACAAGTCCTGGTCAGTTTTTGTCACTTCTTGCAATCTAAAGGAAGCAGCAAATCTTCTGTGATTGATATTCTTAGTCTGGGCTACTGGTATATCCTCTCCATTTCGTCTCTGCAAACAGAAACCAATTTTTAAAAAAAACAGGTTCTTAGCATTTCCACAAATCTAAAGCATCTTAGCAACCAATATCTGTGATAAATTATTCTTGTGGTTAAATTAGCGGAAACTGTCTATGTAGTCCTCACAATCTTTTACCAGGTTTGATGACACAAAATCCAGCAGTATTTCTTTTAAACTGAACCAAAGCTGCTGTTTTTATTAGTATATGTCTAGCCCAACACATTCATTATTTGTTGTTGATCCTTAATTAATGCAATGTACCAATGGAAAAACACGATCCACTATATCAGACATTGTTTTATTCACTCAACTTCCAGTATGCACTACAGTTAAATACCGCAGTTGATGATATGTACAGAAGTCAAAAATGATAACTTTTTCTTTTATAATCCAAGATAATAGGTCTTTGCCTTACTACAAGCTGTCATTTTAGTAGAGTGGGCACGGCTATGAAGAAGGCAGTAACAGCTAATGGTAAATTTTTCTTATGCAATAATGTTTGCATATAGTTTTCTGCCTTCATTTATTTATTTTTCAATTCCTGTTTCCTTATCCTGCTTTGAGATTTTATATAATTTTTCCACCCCAAATAACCCTAACTCTGAGAAATGCTGAAAAATAAATAAAAAAAATTAAATGATCCACAGATTACAACCTATCACTTCCTTTCCCTATTCCTCTTCCCCATCCCCAGATCCTTGCCATGCTTTCTCATATAATTTGTCTACAGTGTAGGTTGTGGAGACTTCTCATTGGCAAATGTCCAAATGTCCCTGGCAAGTCACTGTATTCCCTAAGTATTATCAACTCTCTGTTAAGCCAACTAAGTTTCATCATGCAGGATGCATGTGGTGTTTATTTGACTAGTCCGATCCCTAGCATAAAGCAGTTAAGTGCTTATACTGGTTAATTCCCAACATCTATAGTAGCAAGGTTATTAACTCAACCCTTTGCTACTCACAATGTGGTCTACAGACCAGTAGCATCCAGATCCCCTCTAAGATTATTACAAAGTCTATAGGTCCCCTCTAGACCTCCTAAATCCAAATCTGCATTTTTATAAGATCCCTAGGTTATGTATTGAGGTATGACAGCCCTAGGCACATTGACTGAAAACAATCATAGTGGTCCTATTCTCATTAGCAGTGACAGGTCTAAAAATGGGTGTGCACCCCGATTCTGTCCAACAACGGTCTGAAATATTGTCAACAACTCCTAGAATCCTCTGGACTGTTTTTTCTGGACTGTTAAGTGGCATAAAAGTAATCATTTTCTATTATTTTCAACATGAAATCCTAAAAGGTAATATGGTACAGTTAGAAAGGTTGAGAATAAATTAATAAAATTTAATTTTAAATTAAATAATGTGGCACTTAGAACAATTCCATAGGTTATTTCACTCTATTGACTTGAAGAAAAAATAAAATTATATTTATTGTTTTATTTACTTTTTACTGCTTTTCCTGAGTACATAATGATCTATAACTCCTTTGTCCTCTTAGAGCTGGAAAGACTGCAAAGAGACTGTTTGTCTATGATTGGTATTTAGGTTCCTGCCTAATAGCACTAAGAGGAGGGTACATGATTTGTCAGTATTTGTCATTTCTTTCCAAAACTAACCCCGAAGTAAATTTGAACATAATTAACTGAGATTGAAGTGAATCATATAATAATCTAGCCAAATTAATTCCAAGGATATATGGGTTCCTTCCCAGGGCTTGTCTGCCAGGTGAATTTTTTTTTGTTCTTTGCCACAGGGATGACACAGCTATCGTCATCACCATCATCATCATCATCATTAAATAATTAAATCAAAGCACTTTAGAAACATGAGAATATCATGGCAAACATAAAGATTAGAAACCTTATGTTATTTCTTGGAGAAAAGCACTCATTTCTATCTGATTGAAATTGTATTTTTTTTAGTAGAATTGCACTAAACAAGAAAATGGTGTTCCTCTAGGAATAATTACACTAAACTGCCAACAGGAAGTTCACCAATGTATTTACTATGTGGCAATGAAAAGATTGAATAGGGTGAATAATATCCGACACAGAAAAAGAAAGATGGCAATTACTATAATTCTGATACAAAGTAGGATAGAAATGTGCTGGGGACAGCAAATTACTAGACTCAGGATCATAAGTGACAAAAAATAAAGCCAGCTATTAAACAAGAAAAGTTTTAACTTAAGAAGCACAGTTACCTTTGCAGTATTGGGAGCAGGTGACCCATGTGAGGGGTCACGCAGAGAGCATGGGTAGTAGACTGACCCTTGCCTAGTTGGGATGACCCTTTCCTAGGATCTAGTCGTAAAATGACCATTGATTAGCTTCACAATTCTCATTACAGCGGTCCCTCCAAAATCAAGAGTGTCACATTTCAAGACCCCCAGGGCATGTATACTATACATATACACCTAAGATAAATTTTCATTTATAAATTAAGCACAGTAATTTAATACTTTAAAAGTACTTTAAATATTGTGCTTAAAAGTAATTTAAGCACAATAATTAATTTAAAACAATTATAACAATATACTGTAATGAAAATTATGTAAATGTAGTCTCTTTCTCTGTCCATAATTTTTATATTTTTTCAATTCTAATCTATACCTGAATCTGTGCAATCATCCCTCACTTACAGTAAATGGTCTGATGTCACTCTTTCCAGGGGACTCTGCCAAAGTCTTCCTATAGGCCCAACGCTTTCTGGCTTGACTGGCTGTGGTCAGTCATAACACATTTTCTGTTCATGACTGCCCCTCACAAGTTTAAGGCTCTTTGCATCTTAACAAGCACTTACCATGCACTGCGGCCACCACCTTTACAGTTTAAGTAAGGTGGGACAGCACAACTAGCACAAAATTCTTTTCCCTTCTTCACAATTTCATGGATAGGAGATTGAGTCTTAGCATACACACATCTTAGCAACCACAGCATATGATTTTTTTCTTTCTTTATAAAGTACACAATTCTCACTGCTTCACTTAAAGGAAGTACTCCTCTTTGCTGTACTAAAGCATCACTACCGTCTAAGCATCTCCACTCTTATACTCTGGGACCACTATTAAGTAAAATAAGGGGACTGTGATGCTGTTAATGTCGATCTCACAATCAAGACTGCTACTAAGATACTTATTTATGGGTGGGCAGCACAGCCATGTGGATATGCTGGACAAAGGGATAATTCACGTCATAGAAAGAATGGAGAAGGCTGTCCAAGATTTCATAATGCTACTCAGAAAGGCATGCAATTTAAAACTTATAAATTGTTTACTTCTAAAAGTTTCTGTTTAATATCTCCAAGCCTCAGCCTACCATTGGTAACTAAAGACACAGAAAGCGAACTTAAATCTCTACCTTTTCATCTACAAATGGAAATAGCAATTTGTACCTGCTTATTCAACAGAGAGGTTGAGAGTATTTGGTGTGTTGTGCAAGAGCTCTAACAGCAATATCATAAAGATAATCAAAACAATCTCTAAACCAAAAATGTATTTGATAACTATGATGGTCTTTGATGTAAGAACTTAGCTAGGCAAGTCTCATTTGTCAATCAAACACTAACCTAAATGCACTCTGAAGGTATTTTGAAGATGGGATTAAAGTCTATAACTGATTAACGTTAAGAAAAGGTCATTATCCTCAAAGCAGATTATGGATAATCTGGGTAAACTCGATTCAACCAGTCACAATGTGTTTACAGTAGAGCTGAGGCTTCCCTGAAGTAGAGGAAGTAGGAGAAAATTAATCTTTGAATAACAAGTTTAGTTTGTGCTTGATCACTCCAGCCTTCCCTCTGTGCCCGCTGTAATCACACCAAGGGCTGACTCTAGCATTCCTAAAGGATCAGACCTGACTCAATCTTTGCCCAATTTTTAGGAAATTCAGAAGAACGTGATGAACTGAAGAGGACAATTGTATGCAATCAATGAAGCACAGGCTATGCAAAAAACTACCGCTCAAGCGGCCCGGATTCCCGAACAGATAACCTGCAGAGAAAAGGAACGGATAGAGGACAAGCCCAAAGATGAAAAGAGACGTTAACAGATATTTTTATAAATAGACAAGACTCATAATCTATACCAGCTATGGACATATATGTAAGTGAAAAAGAAACAATAAAATTTTGTTTAAAAAAAGTGAAACAAGGGCTAAAATTCACAATAACAGTTATTTGCAGGGCTTGGGAGAAGACTCGGTTGTGACTGGGATGCAGAACTTGAAAAGAGCCTCTCACAGGGCAGGCTGAGTCCCCTTCCTGACCTGTGTGCTCTGTACCTTATAAAAACTCATTGAATCACAAGTTTAATCTTGTGTTGTTTTCTATGTCTATCGTATTTTAATGAAGTGATATGAATATTACATCTTTATATTAAGCCCTTTTCATGAAGAAGGAACCCATCCTGCTGCCAGGGCCCCCATGCAGTTATACTGATCCTAGGAGCTCAGTGGAAAGTGCAAAGTGCAGGATGTGACGAACACCCTGAGAGCACATTGAAAGGGCAGCTCTAGGAGCTGTAGGCGAGTGCATTATTTTGCACAGGGAAAGTAGTAAATCGTAATTTATGGATATCGATAAGAAGGAATCCTTGAGCTTTTATGACTGCCTAGCTTTTATAGAATACTCCAGGGATAGATAAGGAAGATGAAGAATATTCCATACATTACTCATTTGTAATCGATTATGTAATCTGTAGACTACGAACTTAGAGTTTATAAATTATTGAAGGAAAAGAATGCACTATATCTTTAAGGCACTGAACTCTTTATAGTAGAAAGCCACATAAAGCCAACCTGAGGAACATTTAACAATCCCATAAATTAAATACGTTTAAAATTTCTGATGCTTATTGTTACATGCATACGCACCCAAAATGCTGAAAGTTAAAGAAAAAAAACACTAAAATCCATGATCCATGGTTGATAATTTTATTTTGAGACCAATGACCATAATTCTTTATAGAAAGCCATCAAGGAAAAGTGTAATGCCAGGAGCTGAAATAAACCAATGTCCTGGGGAAACAGCAAGACTGACAAGAGTAATAGCAATTAGCTACCAAATAGAACATGGTCTCTTAAGTGGAGCAGAATTAATTGTAAATTAGCACACACACAGAAAAAAATCACTAGTGCTTAAATGAAGGATAAACAGAGAAAATTAGAGTTAAATTGCAGGCTAGTGTTCATCTACCAGTTGAAGTCTAGAACAGTCTACATGTCAGGAAAGCAAAACAGACATGGCTAACACTGGTCTCTGACGTGACCCCTGTTCCCTTAGCCACAAGGCCAGAGAGGCCACAGCCGAAAGCACCACGAGCCAGCCCATAGATGAATTCCCCTAAGTGATGCCAGGAGAGCCCTGAGGTTTATCCGGCCACAGCTTCAGATTGTCTTGTTAAAACTTTTACTGAGCTTTAAAATAACCCAAAGGGATGGAAATGTCTCCTCATTTTTTACTCCCTTTTAGGATAACTTCTGTGCAGTTAGGAAGGTAGAGAAGAAAAATGTAAACCAATGAATCTAACAGACAAATGAGTTCCAAGAGAGAAAATGAGAAACCAAATACATTGGCTGGCTGTAAAAATTAAACAACTGAGGATATTCAGAAAGAGAGCTATTTCTATTATGTCTCTCTAACATATTCCCACATTCTTTCGACTAGTAGCAAGCAGACCTAAAGCTCCATTGTCTTTTTCATCTGCCCTTCTTCTTCTCTACCTACGAATTTTCCACCTCCTCCAGCGCTGTCCAATCAAAGGCCTTCCTTACTCGCCGTCTGTACTGCTAGCAGTAGCTTCCTTCCTGCTTTTGCCTGCATGTCACAGCATAGGCCTGACCCGTCATAAACCACATTCACTTCTGCTGCCCATTTTGACATTCCACTCCAGTAAGATCTTCCTCCTTATGTCCCTACACCACCCACATGCACATACACTATTTTTCAGAAATAACCACGCCCACTTATTCTTTGTTCATTTAAGTCCTACATGTCCTTCAGTGACTTGGTCAAATCTTTCCTTCATTCCAGTTTATGTTGCTGTCTGTCAACTCAGAAATAGTGCAGTGTTTAGATACTATACAGTTTTTTTTCTTAGTTATAGAAGCATCTCTCAGGGCTGAAAGGATCTTAAAAAAGTATTCAGTCTCAAATTACATCTTTAGCAAGGGCTTACCCGGACTATGTTTGGACACTTCCACTAACTGTAATTTTATTACCTTCTGGAGTAGTTCATTGTAGGTTTCAACAGACCTACCATTAGAAAGTTCTTCCTTATAATCAGCATATCACTGTTACCATATCGCTTTAAAGCATTAGTTATTATTGTACTATAGTCTCTACAGAGAATAAATTGAATCCCTCTTGTGTATTACCAATATTCTAAGATTTTAAGACATATCTTTAGTCTCCCACAAATCTCAAGATGTATGTATACCATGTTACTTGAGCAATACTGACATTGTTTCTTCAACTTTAGTCACTGTCCCGGTAATTATATGCTTACTTTTGTTAGTCTAGGATTTCAGATGTGAGTCAGCCACTCTTAAGGACAATGACCTGGAAAATGTCAGAATTTCCACCAAGCCTAGGCAGGACCGTTTTTACTGTATCTCATCCCTTTGTGTCTTTTTCCATGATACTCAGTGAGAACTTATCACATATTGCATGATTAGTCCCTTTGGCTTTGAAATGTTTCTCTCAAATTAATTTTCAATGAATTGTCCATTGTAGATTGCATATTTCTAGGCCCAGACCAATTTCTTCCAAGGACTTATTTTCATTATAATAAATGCAAAATTACTAGATTTTGTTCTAAAAAAGAAATACCAACAGGAATAATAAAATATCTCACAGAAATTAAATATGCTACAAACTCCTGGCACTTTATATGACAGTAGAAATAGTCATGGAAAAATACTATACCATGGGACCACCAGAAGGAGCTATGTGGGCAATCAGGTAAATAAAAGTTGAAATAGTAGAGTGAAATATATCACCAGTTAAAACGTTGTACTCATTTTTTCTTAAGTCATACTTCTGATTTCCATGGTTATAGTGCCAGTGTTCCTGTGTACTATAGGAACAAAGCTATGACATCTGCCTGGACCGATAAAACACAGTGTGGCTGGATAATTCTGACCAACCATCTTCACTGACCATCGGCTGACACCAGGTGTTACTGCAAGAGGTCCATCTTCCTCTCTCTGGTTGTTTAGAAGAGCCATTTGCATCTTATTTTACTAATTTTACTCTCCAACTATTACTCTCAATCCATCACTTAAATTATCTACTGCTTCATAAGGAATGACATTTCCTTTGGCTGAGAAAGTGGCCATATCACACTACATTAGTCATGACAAAGCTCACCAAGGGCAAAGTGATGGCAGACATTTCTGTTTTGGCAGGCCCCCTGCGGTGGCACAGTGCCAGTACCCGTGGTGCTTACTGACAAATTGGCCCAATCACCACAGCTTTGATGGCACTCTGCATAGGATTACCAATCACATGTTAAATGGCCTAGTTTCAATTCACCGAAACAAATGGTGCTACCAAATCTACCCACACAATTCCCTACTTTCAACGACTCCATGGTCAAATTTCTCTGTCCAATGTAATGATGTATGCACACAAAGCTCTGTAATGATGGATGAGGTCATTAGCATTTTAGTTTCTACACTGAACCCAAAGCCAAAGCATATGGTCCGACAGATGTTCCAGTAATGGGCTCTATTTGACTCCCCATGTAGGTGTCCACTTATACTGGACCTTCATGAAAGAATACTAATTTATGTTTCAGTCTTTCCATTCTTTCGCATCCTCAAAAGCTGTAACATGTTCTGAAAAGGGAACATTCAGACAGGATTTATTTTATATTTCAGCTACACTAACACAAAAATTACATTTAAACCTAATCAAATCACTGCAACTGGACAAGATGGACAAAAATGTAAGTAATATTTGTAGGCTCCTATCATCTCTGGCATGATTAGTACTGACAGTGATTTAGGAATTTGATAAACTGTATCATATACTCACTTCCCCCCCCCCATTCATAATTTATTGAGGTAAGCTATATATACAGTGAACTGGACAGATCTAAACTTCTGACAAATGTATATACACCCATAGAACCAACCCATCACTAAAGATGTAAGGTCTTTACATTATTCCTGCAAATTTTCCCCTGTCCACTTCTAGTCAATCCTCATCGCCCAGAAGCAAATACTATCAGACTTCTATCATCCTAAATTAGTTTTATCTCTTCTAGAGTTTAATATAAATGGAATCACTCAGTATGCACTGTTTTGTGTGTCTGTCCTCCTTCTGAAAACATGTTGCTGAGATTTATCCACACTGGTGATATATCAGTACTTCATTCTTTGTTACTGAGTGACATCCCATTGCTTGAATGAACGACAGTTTGTTTATCCATTCTCAAATGTCTCTTGTTAAAAGACATTTGAGACCTTTACAATTCTTTGCTATTATATAAAAAATCTGTTATAAACACTCTTGCTCAAGTCTTTTTGTGAACATCTGCCTTTATTTATCTTGGGTAGATACTTAGGAGTGGAATTTCTGTATCATGTTTGTTGTTGGCTTATATGTTCATTTTCCTTGCCATCACATTACTATTCATATTAGTAAGAGTTGAAATAAAAAGGACATAATTAAAACTATCAACCTATAAAAATGTATAACCTAATTTTGCTGTGAGAAAATTCACTGATATTTCTCAGTAATATAACAAGATGATTTTATTGTCTTACTTGGGAATAGTACCAGTATAAATTATTCATTAAAATTTTATTTGTGATCTTATTTTCTAAAATCTGTGTTTTACACTAAGCCTTAATATAAGATCCACAAATACTGTACTACAGGGAATTCCTCAGGAACACAAAATGGCTTATTTGTAAAACTTGTAAGAAATGACCACAGTGAAAAAAATTACAAAACATATGTTGACAAAAAATGTTATGTCTCTATCTAGATATATGCTACTTCATTGACCTTTATTACCACAGGAATTTGGAAAGTCTCTAAAAGAGACTGAAGACTATACTCTAAGTTACTAACTATTGGGTTGGCCAAAAAGTCCTTTTAGTTTTTTCCGTAAAGCAAAAGGCACATTTTTCATGTTCACCAATAACTTCATTGATTTGGATACTTTGAGTATGTCAGCTGTCTCTCACATGCTATACATTGACTGCTCTCAATTAATGTCTCAATTTGATTGCTACCAATGTCAGCGGAATGACTGTGGAACATTATCCAGAGAGAAATCTCCAGTGAAAAACCTCGCAAACCACCTGTGATTCATTCGATTGGTTATAGCACCTTCTCCACACACTGCAAAAACTTTTTTCTTTTCTTTTCTTTTTTGTATTTCAGTTGGGTTTTTGCCTCTCTTGAAATAATAAAGCATAATACGTCAAAAATGTTGAATATTTTCTTCCATCTTCAATGGTAAAATGGCAACACAAAAATTCACTGATTTTGCCCTGGCTGCTGTGTCTCAGTGGATTGAGTGCCAGCCTGTGAACCAAAGGGTCACTGGTTTGATTCCCAGTTGGGGCACATGCCTGGATTGCAGGTCAGGTCCCCAGTATGAGGTGAGGGAGAGGCAACTACACATTGCTGTTTCTCTCTCTCTCTTTCTCTCTCCTTTCCCCTCTCTCTAAAAATAAATAAATAAATCTTTTTAAAAATTCACTGATTTTGATAAGTTTTTTTAAAGCACACTGCTATGACAGCTGTCACAATATAATCTAACAAAATTGTTTCAAATGAAGTTAAAGACAACTAAGCACCACTAGAGCCATCTTATGGGAAAAAAAACAAACGAACGAACTTTTTGCCAACCCTGTAAGTTGATTGACCACAATTTGGAAAACTATGTTCCAGAAAGCATCATGATTTCACTCTATTTATAGCTCATCAACCTTCTAAAAACATTCATATGTCTTGTTTTATGTATCACTAGACTGCTCAGCACACACAAGGAGTTTCATCCAGATTACATGTTTTGTTGTTGTTTACTAAATGTTCAGAGTAAATGACCTACTTCTAAGGCTCTATAATCATATAATATGACATCATACAGGAAACAACACTCCCTAGAGATACATCCAGAACCACTATGATAAGAGTTATGGATTATTCTAAATTAGCTCAGGTTTCGTTCTCCATTCTATAATTTACCTAATTTATATATCATTTTAAATAATAAAATTGGTTACAATATGAATTATAATCTAAAAATAATTAACAAGTGAGAGAATTTATTCTGTATATGTATTTCCATACAAAAATCATTCTAAATATCAAATAGTAGCAGACATTATCAGTATGTTTCATAAAAGTTGTATTGTTATTTCTTCTTTAAAATAGAAAATTGGTAGGGTTTTTTTGTGTGTTTTTGTTATTCTACACCATATTCAGACAACATTTTAACAATTGGAGCACAAGGCTAAATATAATGTAAGTCATGTGGAGGACACAAAAAGTTGATCACAATTTTTAATTAGACCTGACCCCATCTACTCCATTCCCTTACTCTTCTGATAGGAAGCAGTGCCCTTTCATTGAACTGCTTTAAATACATTCATTCTCAACACTGTAAGCAGATATTTTAAGCAGTTGTCCTCACAATAATACTTAATTTAAGAGATATTTCCCCCCAAAAGTCTAGTAACATAAAAATGTGACATTTTCTGCCAATAAAAAGGTAGTCAAGGTAATGTTTCAGGGAGTCACAAATACTATAAAGGGCTACAGTTTAGCATCTTTTGCTGGGAGAAACTTTAGTCTCTATCCAACAAGTTGTTTTATAGATTAGGGTAAGAAAATTGAAGTCCAGAATAGTTCAATAAATTCTTTAAGCCTACACAATTAACTAGGTAATCAGAATTAAAGGGTTGGAATTAAGGTTAGAAATAAAACTAGACTTCTAGATTTCTGGGAAGTGGTTCTACATCAAACATAACTGACCTGACACACATTTGTGCGGGATGGCTTTAAGATTCCGTGTGGAACCCAGTTTCTTTCCCTTTATCATGTTTTTACTATATTAACAAAAGGGTAATAAGTTTTTTAAGTCACCGGCCACTTTCTGATCAACTCATTTTCTACATGTACAATAACTAGTCATTAATTTGAAAGCACCCCTATACTAAGTAATTGATAGTTTTCTTTTCTCTTCAAAGTACTTTTCAACTTTCCCTTAAGGTACTTGTTGACTACTGGTCTCTTGCCACCTCTTAATGGCTTCACATTCCCTTGAACTCTCTCTTCAATAACTGATAGCTTTCAATACATATTAAACATGGAGAAGAACATTTAAGAGAGTAAATTAAGGTAGCTTAAGTAAGAAAAGGTTTTTTTTTAAGTAAATAAGGTAAATATGCAGACCGCTGACAAACTGGGCAATCCCAATGTCAAAATAGAAGAGAAATACGCAAACACACCTTGGCAAACATGAAGAAAATGAAGAGAAGAAAGCAGAACAGAAGTCTCACAGAATATTTCTATCTCTCATCTTAGTTTGAAAACATGGGAAGAAGAAATTTTTAAGAAACTATAATGAAATGAATCAATCTACTAAGTAGAAAACAAACACACAAAAGCAGTATTTTGACCACAACCCACTCAGGCCAGCAGGGCCAGGAATGGGTTGCCAGAAGGCAACTGGCATCTCAGTTTACAAAACCCTTTTATTTTAATGTCACATTAAATCCTGGGGCATGAAACCAGGGGCAGACTGCAGAGCCTCTAGTTTTCCAACGCAAGACTATCTAGATCACAGCTAAAAAGTCAAATGCCAACTAATGGTCTTACCTATAAATACAAAATAATTAGCAAAATAATTAATGAAAATACATTTACAAGTATGTTTTAAACTATTGTTTAGGCTGAGAGGGAGAAAGTAAGGCAGATTCTGACTTAAGGTTTAGATGGTAAAGCAAGTTCCATATTATTCAACTTGCTCTCCAGGAATAATTCTATTTTAATATCTATTTGGAAAATTAGCATAACCAGAAAAAAAGGAGCTTCATTTCCTTTTCACATATTCAGTATGGTATCTCTATACCTGCAAGTCAGAAAAATTATAAAAGTAGGAATAATTAGATTTATATGAAGTACACCTGTTAACCAATTTTATTGTGAGAATTAGGTGAAATAATACATTTAAAACATCCAGTACAATACCAGGCATTCTAGGTATGATTTTATAAATCACTTATTATAATCATTACCCAAACCACCTGCAAACTAATGATTATCCTCAACACTAATTTCACCTCTCTCAAGATATACTAAAATAAATCCTGACATCTATGTTCAAGAAACTAAGCTAATCTTACATTAATTTCTCTTTTTCATCTCTATTGGCATTTTCAGGAATTTAAAATTCAAGCTGATTAAGTCTCTTTCTTCATTTTGATGCAAATAGAAACAAAATAATAATAAATGTGCTCAGAAAATATTATTACTTACTTCAAATATTTTTTCAGCAGGCTTTGGAACTGCTCTTACTTAGCTCCTTCCCACCCCCACTGCCCCAGGATTGACAAATAATTCTCTGAAAACAGAGTACACTCCTTAGTCTATTGTTTTGGTTCTTCTGAAATTCTTTATTTGCATGATTTATGTTTCTCTAACATGTATGCTAAATTGCAACTCATTAAATACATGCTTATTGACGATTTAATATATTCAAGGCAACTGTCAACCTCAGTCTATGATTAAACTTTATACACAAAAATTCTGGAAAAAAAATTGGGTGTCTTCCAATTCGCATTTCCAGAAATAATACCAAAAATTTCTTAAAATATTCTTTGTAAATGTATCTGAGTATGACAGTTCCTACTTAAGTACTATGCTCTTTTTAGTTGAGTTTTCAAAATATTAAATGAGGAAATTTTCATTTTGGTCCTATATAATGGATCTAGAAAAATTGTTTTTACAGTTTGCATGAAATACATGAAACATTAGAGAATCATTAAGTTTCCTTAGACATAAATCCAAATACTTTTTAACTGTATGCTGTTATATTTTTATTCATATTGCAAAAATAAAAATATCTGAAATGGATCTGCAGCTAATTAAATCAAATGGAAGAGAGCATCGCTCCCTGCCTCCCTCCCTCCCACCCTCCTTCCCTCCCTCCCTCCTTCTCTCTCTCTCGGAAAAGAATGACAACCCAACCAGTACATCAGTGATTTCTTTTAAAAAAATCAAGTGTACCCTTTAACTTAGCTGCCAGCTTGGGCTTACCTGCAGCCATAACTTGTTACGCACAGCATCTCTCCCTGTAGCGATACACTGAAATGTCGCATTCTGCCCTGCATTGACTTCTACATCCCCCAGACGGAGGAAATGAGGAGATTTATCTGTGAAGGCAAGAAAAAAATTGTTGTTTTAACATGAAGAAAATAGGCCATGTTACTTTTCCCCAAGAGAATAATGTTAATGTTTTACCTTTGGCCAAGACTTATATGGAACAAAATTAAGCTTTCTTTGCACTGAAAGACACCTCCTCTCTTTCACAGTACTAGAACAATTACTAGAGCATTGTTCTACAGACTGAGCACTCAACACACAGCACAGAGGATTGTCATAGACTTTTGCATATGGGTACCAACAGAATAGTTTCAAGTTCAACAAGCAAAAGAGCTCAAATAGGCATAAAACAGAGGCTTATGGAAAAAATAATAACAATATATACTGATATCTAAAGCAGTTAGATCTTTAAAATTTCAATTTTACAACCCCCTAATATTTCAAAGAGCAAGGGAATATTTGTGTTTCTCTCAAATAGAATATTAGCTTAACTACTGTCGTGTCCACTTCCTCTTCTATATTCCAAAGAAAGTTACCCAAAAGAAATACTAGAGCAACAACTCATGAGTGCATCAGTCAAAATATATTATACATATATGATTGTCAAAAAGGGGTTCTCTGTAATTCCCTTTTAAGACAGAAGCTTATTCATTTTCAGTGAGAGGAAATATAAACAAACAAACAAACCAAAAAAAGCCCAGTCTCACTGAACAAAAAATTCTCGGAGAAAACTGCATCACAATGAAGCTGCTGTTGTACTCAATTCATAGTTTATTATTTTACTCAAGAAAGCTTTTCTTTAATATCTCTCTTTCAAGAAGTGTAAATGAACAGTAGGTAGAAACATCATTTTCATATACTAATGGATTGAAAGAATTTAGTAAGCCAATTTGAGTTTTGAGTGTGATAATTTTATTCTCCTTTTTCTTAAAACATGTATAAATCATTTGATCCCCATGTTTCAAGGATCATTTGATCCTTGTGTTTCAGTAGGCACTTCAGAAAAAGGAATGCTTGAACTAGAACATGAACTAGAATAGCGGTTCTCAAATTGTGAACTCCAGCCCAGCAGCAGCAGCATCACCTGGGAACTTATCAGAAATACAAATTCTGAGGCTCCAGCAGCCCTACAAATTAGAACAGGAAAGGGGCCCAGCAATGTGGGATCTGCCATCCTCCATGGGGGACTCTCCTGCAAACTAGGGTTTTGTAGCCACTCACCAGGGGCATAAGCCACCGCCCCACTGTGCAAGCTGCTTCTGATGTGCTACAGAAGTTCCACCAGGAGGATTATTCAACACACTGTCTAGAATTCATGGACCCTCACAAATGCTGTTCTTGGGAAATACTGGGAAAGTTCGAATTTTTGCCAGCTATTTCATGCCTGGCTGTGGGGAAGCAAGCATTAATTGTCTTTCAGGGAATGTAATGTAAACACAAATTTACTGTATTTTGCTGTGTATAATGTGCATTTTTTTGCACAAATTTTTGAGGGACAAATAAGAGTGCCTTATACATGGGTAGTAGCTGAAATACCTTGTAAATGTTCTTGTGTTTTGTGATGATTTGTTACATAAAATTACTTGTACCATAACACATTCAAAAATAAATGTTAAAATTCCTTTATAATGCAAGAAACAAGTAAATATAAATAAATAATTGAATTAAAAAATTAAAATGAGAGATTTTTCTCCTGAAAGTTTGGGCCCAAAACATGGGTGTGCATTACACACACCAAAATATAGTAGTTACATTCACTGACTGAATAACCACTGTGTCTGTAATGTAACGAAGCCATATGTTTGTAAACTGAGTTTTTTGTTTTACTGGCTTTCCATTGTTTTGTTGTTTAATAGAGATTAACCAGATATCTATGATGACATTTTGGAATAGGGTGAACTAATTCATTCTCTTCACTTTACTTCAAATTTCAACTTGGCAGATTACATAAGTTAACGCGGCTTCTTTATATTTTTCTTTCAGATGATCTCTGATTTGTTATTTTTCTGATTTCCAAGAAAATCCTACACCAAATGATGGAACAAGCCCTACCTACAGTTTCATTTACATTTGGTTCTCAGTAATTAATTAGAAGACTTCTTTAATATATGTATAGTTAATTGCAGGTTTGAAAATATTTGATTTAAAAACTCTAGAAATATTTCAGCATTCTTTTAAAACTGAACAGAAGGCCAGGAATAGTAACAATAGAAGAGACAGCAGTGATCAAGTGTTAAACAATCAACAGTTGCAGCCAATATAAGTGTTGGAGGGACACAGAAAAATACAATTTTTAATCAAACCTACCACACGGATAACTCAATACTTGGATGTCATCAATGGCAATATAACCACTTCTCCCTCCTGAGACTTCGGCTTCAAATATTACCTGTCAAGGAAAATAGAAAACATTTACAACAATCATTTATAAAAACTTTTCAGAGCAGAAGAACAGCTATAAAAAGCTTAAGAAATTTAATTTGAGTTTTTGTCCTGTAAGAAATAAAATTTTATCTTATCATACAGAGTAATCTTCTAAAGTTTCTACAAGTAAATGAAAATTTTTTTTTTTTTTTTTAAGAACCATCAAATTACTGAGGTCAAGCAGCTCTTACTAGATGTTCTGAATAACCTATTAAGTGTTGTCAGGTTTCCTGGTTGGGCAATACATATGCAGAATGAACAGGCAGATCCAACAAATCCCATATCCTTAAACTTTCTCTTATTGATTTTCCTCTATTTTTCTTATTTAACATATTCTGAGCACTTACAATATGCCAAGCAGTAAGCTGACCAGTGAAAATATCAAATGATCTAAACTTTTTAAATAGTTGAATTTTCAGAGACCGCATCAGATAGATTAGTGACATTCCAAGCAAAACGGACAATATAAAAGGGAATAAAACAGAGCTATGTATTTGGGGAACTAAATCAATGTAATCTGTATGTCTACAATGGCTCAAAAAGGAAGGAATGAGATTAGAAAAGGCACAGAAGGCCTTGAACACCTTTGGAGTGTTGTCAGGAGTACATCCTGTCAATCGTTCCACATTAATAAATTTAATATTTAATAAACAAGCAAAAAATGTTCCATGTTCAAATGTTAGCTCATATGGCACAGTTTTCTTGTTAGAGTCAATACTAGAGATTCATATAACCTTTCTTTTAATGATATGTGCTGTGAGTTTTCAAGAGAAAATAGACACAGCATGCCGTATTTCCACATTTTATTTGACTATGGGTTCCTTTATTTGTGGAGTTTTTGGAGTATCTTGGAAACATTTTAAGAAATGTAATGAAGTTTATGTTTACAGTAGGAATTAGTTATACAATCACACTGGACTATTAGAAATATATTTAGCTTTGAGGTAAAGGATGGCCTAAAAGACGATGACTAGAAACAGGCAACCAGGTGATATTCTAGTAGCAGCGGAAATCGAGAAATGAGAAGAAAGAAAAGAGGTAAAAAATAATACTAAGGAGATATGCAAAATAGAACTTACTAACTCATTAGTTGTGGACAATTATAATTCCTGACTTGGCCCACTAGATGGATGATATACTATCTGGATTCCTAGCTAGGACTAGTGATGAAGAAAAATGTACACATTTGAGGGAGAAGATAACCAAGCACATTTTGGATATTTCGAGTTTGATTTGCCTAGGATACATATAGGGTAAATGCTTATGAGATGACTGGACAGCTGTATCTCAAAGAGAAGAGGAGAAAACCACTGCAATGCAGACAAGAAGACAGCCAGCAGAAGTAAAGCCGAGAAAGTGTGATTCACACATGGTGATCAAGAAAGGAAGAGAAGTATCAGGAAGTCTCAGGCAGGCCAACACTCCCACCAAAAGGATTAGAAAAGTCTGGATAAATCACAACAACCAAAACGTTAAAAGAGTCATTTGCATAAACAATGGCACTTATATGAACACAGATTTTAGGAGGTCAGTCTCTCCGGCGTGGTGCTGTGATCAATCTCCAGCCATGTCTCCTTTCCCATGAGACTATTCGGAATTCTGGGATTAGGCTGTGCTTCTAGCCCAGCGCAAATTTAGGGCCTCTGATGGGAGAAAGTGGAAACAGTGCAGCTAACTAGAGTTGTGGGAAAACGGAACGACAAACTGGAAATTTGGGAGTCTAGTTTTTTTTTTTTTTTATGTAGGCTGTGGTAAAAAATATAAAATATAGGAGAGAAGCCAAGAAAAACTAGAATTAAACAGTATTAACTGGAGTTAGCCATTAGGAGTTCTCTGGTAACTTCCAATAGACAGTTTTACCACAGTGGAGAGGCAAAAGCCTGATTGACAGCTATACTAATTAACATTTATCGAGCACTTACTATATACAAGAGTCCATCCTAAACTAGCACACGCATTCATGTGAGCACACACCCCACCACACACACGTACTCATTTCCATCTACAATCATACGAGGTACGTACTATTTTTATCCTCAATAAAAAGAAAAGTGAAGTAAGGGTACTGAAGGCTAACAGCTAACGAGCAGCAGTCAGGAACATACCCTGGCTAGCCTACCTCTAAGCTGCATTCTTCCATCAACTTCACCACACTGCCTCTCTCAAGATAAAACAGCAAACACAGTGAGAACATTTCCTTTAAACAGCCTTTAAATTTCCTTTTAAAGTTTAAATTTTAGAAATTCACATCATTCAACTAGCATTCTAATTAGGTATTATACTGACAAAATAGCAGTGTCATCGGCATGACAGCCTTCCCACTCTGATACTGTACTTCTAGAAGCCAATGACAACAGTACACAGGCAGGAGGCTGGGTGGCCGATTCATTTCCCACCCATCCGCTCTCATCATAAGCTTTCTCCTACGTTACTTCTTGTCCACACCGAGTCTGTCCTTTGTAATGATTGATTCCACTGTAATAAGTTAAAGTTGAGAAGTAGGAGAACCAAGTCTCCGGGGAAGAGAAATGCTTCATGACGAAAGGACAGCTGATCTAGGAACACAGAAATATACGTCTGTGTATACACAGGATTTACACTTCATCTAAACGTGTTTGGTATGAAAACAATTACATTACCATTTTACTCTTGAAATACTGAAACAAAGGCTTAGCAAGAAACAGAGGAGGGGATCAACTTTAAAATATAGAAATGATGCAGATCTCACTACAATATTTTATGAGGATTAAATAGTAACATATGGAAAAGTACTATGTAAACAAAATGTAAGGTTATCACCATTGTTTTTATGTCAGATTTGTATAAATGTATCCCAGAAAAATATTGCATTTTCTTGAATGCAGTTCAAGGAAAGAGAAGGCATTGAAAGAAAAATTGAAAAGCCCATTTTTGAAAAACAAAACATCTTTATGAATGTACCATATATTTGTATAATTAGTTTTGTTTTAGTCAGCAGTACTTAAATTATTCTGATTTCTAGGCTTATTTTAGTTTTATTTGCTCAAATTGTTTAACTTCGATTGCTCCTTATAAGTGATAACTTTAAACATAATGACTACACCCTTGAGAAAAAAGTTTATTTGTTCTTTTAAATTGAGCTTTATTCTGGACAATAAATTTAGGCCTTGATTCAAAAGAATCGGTTCTTTATTAACGAAAAAAAAAAATGTTTCTCTTTTTAGTCACCTCATTTTCCCTCCAAAGTGCTGTCTTTGCCTCATTAATGAGAGCTAGAGGAAATTTCTAAGATCAGATTCCTCTACTGCTAAGGATCTAATCAGCATTATCGCTTCGACAGAGCCCTCACCTTGTAAGGCTGTTCTGTCCAGTCAGGGGAAGCAAATCTGAATGGCTTAATTACGCAGAGCTTGCTTGGGCTAATGCTCAGGTCGGATCTAATGTTTGGTGTCAAGTAGTCTACCAGGGCTTCCCAGAAGAGAGCAATGAAAGCGATACCAAACATCAACTTGAACCCATCCAGGAGGCCAGCCCGGGAACAGAACAAACGGGCTCTGCTTTTTATGCTGCTTTCCCTCCACTCCATTACCTGAAATGCTGAAGGTGAGGATTCTAATCAAGTTTCTGCTACTCTAGCAACATTCTTGGATTATTAACTAAATAACTGAAGTTAAATTAAAGTAGGGAGGGAAATACAGACCCAAAAGACAAAGAAAACTTTATCTTCTGGTAAACTAACTTAATACAGAGGAAGTACCTCACTCATATAATGGAAAGTTGAGCTCAAAATCAGGAAGCCTGAGGTCTAGTTGCTGGTCCACTTTCACATGTAATCCAAGTAGTTGATTTAACTCTGTTCTTTGTAGCCTCATCTAGGCACCACTGGCCTTGCTTATATCACAAGTTTCTTGTGAAGACTGAATGGTATATGTGAAATGATTAAATTATACATGAAATATTATGTAGTAAAACATATTATAGGTATTTTAAAAAATCTAGAAAAAATTGCACTTCATTTTCTTTCAATATATAATGATGTCAAACTAGTGCTGCCTCCAAAGTCAGACATACATTTAGTTCACATTCTGTAAGTGTAATTTTAACTTATGGAAAAATGTATGTAAAATTACTCATGTGGCTTCATGTAAAATTGAAACCTATTTAAAATAACCTTACCCATTTTAATTTAAATTTTAGACTTTAAAAGAAAATTTAAAGCCTATTTAAAGGATTTTTGAGGGTACACGAGAGGGAAACGATAACGGCTAGTGTGAGATAAGCAAGTACAACATCCAAAGCATCAGTCATAGGAGAGGCTCTACATTCTTTTATAACGAGGAAAAAATGAGAATATAAATGAAGATAGGAGTAAATTCGGAGGTCTGGTAGATAAGGGTGTTTCTACTGTATGGCTTCAATTTTCTCAGCGATGAAGGAGAGGCTGGTGAGAAGGAGGAGTTTGGGAGTTGGTGAGAGTCAGATGCAGGGGTACAAAAAAAAGAAGGAGCAAGAAAAATGGAAAAAAAAAAATCCCTGCAGCAGTACGTCCAAGAGCACAGCAAGCACAACGGAAGTTGGCACCTGCGGATTTCTTGTCATCCCGATCTATCACGAACAGTGGTTTCTTTTAAACATGGTGTAATGTGCTTGGTTTTAAGCCTATAAAAAGTAGACAGGGAAAAAAACAAGCAAAAATTGCATGGAAATAGTAAATGTAATGAGTAAAAGAACAATGAAATCAAGTTTTAACGTGGTGAGCAAGTTGATGAAGTGACAAAAGAACATTTGATGGACTGGTGCTCCCCATGAGGTAGACGGATGATCTCAGTAACCTGAGTTGAGTAGAAGAGAATGAGTTTATGTTATGGTCAGAAAGTGAGATGTTTGCATGTAAAGTGAGAACACTGGTGAAATATTAATATTATAGGATCTGTTTAACCAATGTATCAGGTTAAAATAAGGTAGGTGATTTCTGGAGATGAGGCAAAATAAGAAAGGTGATTTAGGGGAAAGGGGAGATGGGGAGAGCAACTAGTACTGAAGTGTATAATGAACAGAAGATAATGACTTGGGGTCCGGAGGGAGGCAATAATGGGAATGAATGGTGCCATGGTTGAACGGAAAGAAACTCAAAGGGGAGGAGCATTTACTATCCACTGACCTGATCCTAAGTGAGTTAGTAATTAATATCTGCTTTTTAGAGGCTGCTTTGTAACATGTGTCCACAGGCTAGAGTCACAAAGAGAACAGGATTATAACTATGCTTCATTGTATAAGTCTGCCTTCCTCTACTAAAATATGAGGTCTTTGAGCACAGTGACAGTTCTTACTCAGCAATGGCATCAGCGAACCATAAGACCCCTGTTGAAAGCTGCAGCTAGACGGAGTTCCAAGATGTTCAAGAAAACAACTATGTGATACCAGTGGATTCTAGTTAACAGTTTTGCCTTAGGACAAAGTATGGAATGAAATATTCGGTTCATCTTTACCTAACTGATATAACTCTGTTGACATAATAAAATAACTCTCCCTTGAGAAAGTTCCAGACTACTTTCCCAAGCTAATTTAGAAATCATGAAAATACATTACTTCCCTTGAATAGTTAAAAACCGTAAGGAATACATTTCTGCTTAGAGCTCCCAGAGGAGCCTGTACCAAATAAGTCAAATAAACAGGTGCATGAAGATTCAAAAATCAGTTATTTTTCTTAAGACATCCTAACATTAAACAGGGCTACTTCCTTAGGACTGGTCCTGTCAAGACTTAACCTTGGGACTCTGATGTTTGCAGGAAGTAATTAGGCTTTCAGAGATTTTGAAACCATACCCTGTTACCTGAGTGCATGCAGGCTTTGAGCAGAGCTACAAGGTCTGCTGCTCAACAGAAGCTGCTGTTGAATGGCTTTCTCTCTGCCTCATAACACACACACACACACACACACACACACACACACACACAGTCCTATCTATCCACACAATTATAATATACTGGTAAATTAAGTTGATTTTAGCATGCAAATTCTATGTATAGTATAGCCAAGTATTCTTGAATAAAATGTCAATGTTACAAAAATATCCTGAGGTTTAGCACTACCAACTGCCTAAGTGATGAAAGGAACTGCTACACTATCTAACACAGGTGAGTTATAACAAGACTGCACTTGCATGGAGACTACAACATCCATCCAACCGCAAGCCTTTTCAGTGATACTGTGTTTACCTGACAAACAACAGAACATCATCCAAAGCACACTACTAATGTCCGGTAAAACAGTGAAAATGCAGGATCACAGATCAAAAGAAGAAAATGAAACTTAGGGGATTTCAAAGTAGACTGGATTAAAAAAAAAAGTCCAAAGAAGGTGATTTTCAGAAAACTCTATACCAAAATGAAAATGCAAGCATAGTACATTCCTATACTTCAAATTAGCCCAGGGAGTTAACTATCCCTAATGCAATCGCCAAAATTATCTAGGAGATCTAAATAAAGGAACTAACAATAATTATTTTTAGATCCTGTGCTAGAATACTTAAGTTCACAACAATAGTCCATTACCTATTTAAATTAATTTTCATTCCCCAAATCTTGCACTTGCAAAAAACTGTCAAGTCTTTTTAATTTGAATGGATATTGATGTCAATTAATATGCATAAAAACAGGACTCTATAATGTGGCAAAGAGTCCCAGACAAACTTTTCATCTCTGAAAACAAACTCAAAACTTGAACGAAAGATAAACAATATTCACAAAATAAATGTCACAGGAGTGTTTGTGTTCTCTGCACGTTATCCATAACGTTAAGATTCCTTTGCGGGGGTGGGGGGGGTGAGAACGTAGACTGCTCTCTCAAACGGGTTTTAATGTGAGTCCTTTATGATAAGGGAGATATACCCAATACATTAGCACACGCACACACCCACACCACAGACAACTGCATCCTGAGTCACAGGACTCAATTCAAATCTTTTTTCCAGGGTCACTGTGAGAATTAAAAGAGATTATACAGAATTTAGGTGGTTCTTCACAAATGTCAACCCCTTCCTCCCTTTCCTTTCCTTCTCCAGGTATTATTTCATCATAACCAGCACCTTAGACCCAGCCAGTGATATCAGGACCAGCAGCTCCAGGTGGCCATGATGCTGAAGACCACAAGGAAACACTTCTTGGCCCTCAGACTGCAACAGACTCAGCACCATACACTCGCTAGGTTCCTCATTCTCCATCTCTAATGCAAGACAACAATAACAGAAATGCTTGGAACCATGTGACATGCACATCATTGCAGGACCATTACATGATTCCTTTTTTCATTTCAATTAAATGGCTAAATGTGAAGCTGGCCGCAGTATAATGTGCCCAACTCCTTGAGCGGCATCCCTAGTGCTGAAGTAGGCAGATAGAGCATAATACTACATTCTAAAATACATATTCAGAAACAAATTGAAATAGGACCCATTATTCATGGTAGAGACTAATTTATGTTAGAGCATGAATTTAGCAAAAGAGAGGAAACGTCAAAAAGGCAATTGGAAGAGGGAAATGAAACAAAAGTTAACTGAACCCAAAATCTAAAAATGTCATTCAATACATTTTTCATCCTGTGGACCCACCCTAAAATACATAAACAAGCAGCTTACACCATAAAAGATGTGGTGTAACACTGAGAGTGGAGAAGCAAAGGGTAGCAAAATCGTCAGCAAATGTCATTTCTGTATCTTTACTATCACAGCTCCACCATCTGGGTTATATTTTATGGTTAGTTGTCTGAGCCAAAAATAAATGATGACTGGTTAAGGTTGCTATTTCTATCAACATGACACTGAATTACAGGACTATTTCTCCTCACTTCCAGAGATGTGCCATTTGTCTTCCTGCAATCCACAGCCAGAACCTTTTAAATTTTAGCACCAACAGTCCAATCTTACACATAGCAGATCACTTGCACAACTACATATGAAAAAAATGCTTTCAAACTAACACAGTAAATCTGTTTCCTAGCAAAGTTTAGTGAATCTCAAGAGCTTTAATTTATGATCATGCAGCTCAATTAAGGAAATTAAAATTAGTAATGCAATCTATATGTACCATCACACAAAATAACTACTAACATATGAAATCTGCTGATAGTATGTACTTACAGAGAAAAAAAAGCTTTAAGTGAACCAGGTGATTAATTGTTATGGAACAGGCAGCATAACCAGATCTGTGTATATCAAGGCCAAGTTCAACTAAACTTGAGCTCCTCCATCACAAATGCAAATATATTAAGTAATGACTTTATTAAGACCACATGTAAAAGAGAACTCTTTACTTTCATCATATTGGTTTAACAAGTTAACAATTGAATAATTTCAAAAATTTGTACACAAAACTAATTATAGTAACCAATGTATGTACTCCTAGTTGAATTTAGGGATAAAAATCTCCATGAACTTTTTATTCTTATTTTATTTTACAAGTAAATGGACAAGTAATAATTTTTGATATAAGGATTGAATGGGGAAATATATCTAGCTATTACTATATACTTTAAGATGTTAGTGCTTATAGTCAGTAAAAAGTTAGTGAAAATTCATATTTACTAGGGGAAGTATGGGAAATATATTTAATAGTAAGCTTCCACAAGGAGAAAAGTAATAGAAAACTTTAGAAAATATCCTAAGAGTACAATAGAGCTAGACATCCTAGCACTGCTTAAAAAATACAAAACTACAAATATAAATACAGACATGTATTTGCTGTGACTTTTTTCCTAATGCATACATTTAATTTGCATATATTTAATTCTATTGTTTGCAAAAGGCCAACTCAAACATTTGCTGATATACTTAGTCAAAAGTTTGAGTGCGATAAATCAGCAAAAGATACAAACTTACTTTCAGAGTTTTTCTTGATAAACTTTTAGAGAAAATTGCTATCCACAATATTCAGAGATCTGAAATTAGCTAGAACTAAAGCCTGAAATCTTACTCCAAAAAAATAAAAAAAGATAAAAAGTAGAAAATGGCGTGCTTTTCTATATCATAAAGCCAACATTGTTTCAGAAGAATACCCATTACCCCACTGGGTGTCTGGCAATCGATCAAAATGGGTTATTTGAGGCAGATAATTTTAGAAATTGCAGTACTGATAAGAAAGGAATCCTTGAAACTCTGCACAATCAAAAAAGTCTGAAATGATATTAAAAATGTGTTTGATTCATAAACCATTGTTTGTTACCCAGACAATACAAAAGAAATAGAATAAAACTGGGTGCTAAGGGAGGATGGGGAAAGATAAAGTACAGGGTCCAGCACAAATAATGCCCCTCATTTAACTACAAAATCTTTTATTACAAAATCATAAGCACGTAATTCTGTAACATAACAATATCATACTCAAGCACATCTTATGACATTTTAGGTTAAATGTTCAAATCAAAACTATAAATTATTACACCCATAACATTACCCTACTCAACCACGCTCAAGCAGGCATGACTTCTGCCAGACCCTGTACCTTCGCTGAGAACAGGCAATGAAAAAGGAGGAAAAGCCTTTATTTTCAGTGACAGTATTTAGTGAAAGGTGAGGGAAAGTGATGGACACTGTAATGACAAATTGCTTTCTTTAATGAATATAGTAAAGAATGGAAACCAACTGAAACGACTTCAAGGAGCCAGTGAAATTAATCTAGAGATATTTAAGCTACTTGAATTTGCACTCCCTCTACATATTGGCATTAAAATATCAACAAATCATGTAGATGTTGAAGGCTGCAAAATACTACCTTAGAGAGACCAGGGCAGTTAAGGATTCAAGTGCTCCAGGCAGCAGTAGAATCGGCAGCATCTAGGGACTAGCGGAAATGCACATACACAGCCCCTTGGGTGATCCTGATGCAGAGTAAAGTTTGAGAACCGCTCACCTAAGCTTACCTACCTTAATCTAGACAAAAACTGAGTCAGATGTCTTTGTCTTAGTTTTGCAGTTAGCAATGGAAGCGCTAGTTTTAAGAACCAGTCTTCTTGCTTCAGTATCTTTTCCTTTGCATGCAAAAATCAAATCACAGCTGATTCATGGGTTTACTTTTTCAGAAAGAATACTAACTTTAAAACGTTTAAACAACTGGACACTCATTCATTCACTCCTATAAAAAATGTATTACGAGTCCAATATTCACTGGGCACTGGAAAGAAAGGTATACCTAATTTTAAAAATCTGTCCTCAAAAGAGTTACAATGTGGCAGAAGAGATGGAGGTGACGGGAAATGACTATAACACAGTTATTTGTGATAAAGCAGAATTAGAGATATTAGGGAATTCAGGGGACAAAGAAAATTACTCCATCTGGGGGAAGACCAAAAATATCAGAGAAAGTGAGTGATTCTCTGGTCAAAGAAATCATCCTTCATTTCCCAAGCACTTAGTGAGCACCCACTAAACAGCCACCAGGGATGCGAAGGATGGATAAAAGACAGAACCATGTACCACCAAAAACCCAGTAACGATTTACTGAATAAAATCCAATTTGGAGTTCCAACTCTCAAAGATCAGAGCATTTCTCTGATATGTAAACAGACGTAAACTGTTCTGGTGATATGCTTACAACAGATCTTGACAGAAAGAAAAGCAGCCAACAAATATTTAATTCAGAAGTCAATTAGGACTACTGAAAATTATTCAAATATACTATTTTGAGGAAGTACAAAGAGAGGACTATAACAGAAAATAAATTATTTTTGCCTAAACTACAGTTTTTTTCATTTAAAGAATAACACTAATTTAGCTTCGTCTATAATGTTTGTACAGACTTTTTTTGTATATTTTTCTTTTGTAAAGCAGAAAAGAGAGGTTATGAGAAATCTTTGAAATTATCCTAAGAAGACCATTACATAATATTAAACAAGCAAGGTAATAATTAAAACTTTAATTTCATTATGTTAAAAACATCAAAATATTTTATACACTCAATGATACCATAAAGTTAATTATGCATACCTTAGTTGACTGATAGATTAACTAGGTCTTGATTTTTATATTTTCCTTTAAATCTCCCTGAAGGGTCCATGCTAATAATAGAGAAAACGGTTCAGAAAAATCCAAAGCAACAGGGGGAAAAAGGAAGTAAATGAGATGTATGTGGAATAAAAATATGAACCTCATTATCTACTGACCCTTGTAGCATAGCGCGATACATGTGTTTCTTCATTAAATAGTTGTTTGACGTCTAATATGCACAACAGATGAACAGCACAGAAAAAGTTAGTGCCTTCATAAAAAGCATTCTAGGGAGAAAGACAATGAGCACGCACGCACGCTGGAGGCGAGGAGCTAGAGAACAAAGGGGTTGAGACACAGTCAGTGACCAGGGAAATCTCTGTGCAGGTAAAATATGAACAGATACCTGAAAGTGAGGATGGAGGGAATACCGATCCAGGCAGAGGAAGTAACAGCACAGAGACGTTGAGACAGGAAAAATCTTGGAACATTCCAGAAGCATAGGTCAAAGTGAGGAAGGCAGACAGCAGCGGCCAACTTCATGTGAAGTTAGCCAGGAGTAAGATCCATGGTACGAAATTTAGATTCCATTCTAAGTTCCTTGAGAAGCCGGGAGAAGATTTTGGATGGAATCCTTAATTTCTGATACGTGTTTTCAAAAGATCAGTAGGCAGTGAGGAGAAGAGCCTACCAGTGACAAGAAGGGAAGCTGGGAGATCTGTTGGGAAGCAGATGTTTGCAGCAAGAAGGAGGGAAGTCTGGACTTCAGCAGAGCTTCACCCCACATTCTTCTACTGTGAAAAAATAAGCAAGCCAAAACAAAAAAAGGCCAGGAAAATTATAGTATCTGTAGGGCCTCTTAGAGTAAATGGACAAGGCTGTTCATAACTTGTGTCAAGTCTATAGGCTAAGTTGCCCCAATAACAAACCCATCTCTAAAGCGCCACATAGATAGCTAGAAAGAAGGGAGGAAGGGAAGGGGGAAAGAAAGACAGGTTAAGAAAGGGTTTACGTTGGTTTCTTACATGGTAGACTAATGAATTATTTAATGGCACCAGCAAGCAAAAGTGACGTGGTTAAATCTAAAATCCTATACCAGGAGTTACTCAGCCTGAGAAAAGTCTCTCCATGTGTGCAAATGACAGAAATGATGAAGGGTATTTTATTTGGATCACACAATGCTGTTTTTACTATTACAGTGAAATATTACTTTCCAAGTTTGGATTTTGTCCTAATTTTATAAATGGCAAACTAAGCAGTATGATGAAAGTTACACTACAATGCAAAATTGTTGACATACCAATGCTAATGTCCAACTTTAAACTCATTTTCTCCCTTGACTCAAACAGGGGGGGACAAACTGAAAATTAAATAACTGAAACCAATTAAGTTCATGTAGTGAAAATACATATAAACTATGCTGTCTCAAAAGGAGATTTTTGTCCTAAGTGAATTATATTGACAGTCTTAGTCTTATGTTAAAATACAAATATTGATCAATATCAGCATCTTAAAATCCTACAATTTGGGCTTTTTCTTAAAGTACAGGCGTGAATTATTTTGAACTGTTAAACTCTCCACCTAAAAGGAGAATATTAACTTCTCAAGAAAATAGAAATTAAGTTACCTTTATAAAAGCGAAGCCCTAAGCCAGCCCCAATTATAAGCTTGGTCTGGGATCCCCAGGTCGTCACATATTGTGTGGCTCTGGAACATTACGTAAGCAACCCCTACCCCTTCCACATTCTGTGAAACACAGGGCTGGTTTGAAGGGGTCATGTGATAACATGTGAACTGTTGCAACATGGAGTTGGCATTCAATACATTCGTTTTCCATCAAGAGTCCTGCTAAGAAAGCTCATGGCTTCACTGAGGCTTCCTTCATGCTAAAGCTCTCAGCAAAGTCATCCAGTCTGTGGGCAAGAAAGAGTTACACTGACCTACCTCAGGATTCTCTTGAGTCACTAATGTTACCCCCAGGGACAGAACCAGGAACTGGGAGCCATTATTCCTGTTTCTTATTCAAAGTCACTAACAGCCACCTCAAACCCACCGACCCATCCAACACATGCATACTCCAACCAAATTTATGACAATGATAGAAAATGTGAGACGGAAAAATGCAAGCAAGTGCTGTTCACTGAGTGCTTATCTGCCAGACAATACCTTAGGCAATTTTGAACAAATTTGCAGCCTAGACACAGCAAATAAATTGTACAAGGAAAGAGATAACAAGTTATTCAGCTGGGACTTTATTATAACTGGATTTGATCCTATAGCCCATGCTCTTTAAAACTGTGTAACGCTTCTTCCAATATTTAGTTTCTACCAAGAATTCACAAAACTGCTTCCTGAGAAAAGTTTATCCTAAGGAATTGATCAAACACCCAACAGGTCTCCACAGTTAAGAACAACATCTAAAATTCCCCTCTCTGTGTTCTTGGGAACTCCATCTACGTTCAGAACTTGAAATATTGAGTACAATGTTCACCTTTAGCTTAAATATCCTAACAGTATGTATCTACACATACAAGAATGTATACCAAAATTACCAATAGCAATAGAATACATATTTAAGTTGAAGATTTACAGCAGGGGCAGATCTGGTCAGTCTAATTGGAAAGGGCATGAACAAAAGAGCTCAAGAAAAATCTATTTTATATTATATCAAATACTTCTGCTAATGGGCCATTTTGATTTCCTAACGATTATAAGTAAATGCACAGTTCAGCTGGAATATGTACAGAACCATCATAGAAACACCAGCATCATAATTTACCACAGGAGAAAAATTATTCCTCTTTCAGACTAATAGAGGAGGGGGTAAGCCGGGAAAGGGGAAAGACTGGAATGGAAGCACTCACATATAAAACAGTCATTATGTCAAAGGAGTAGATACATTCGTCTACTCCTTTCCTGTGCTTAAGCCCTAGAGGTGTGTGATTATCTTATAGTCATTGCTGTTCCTCAGAGAAACACATTTTGCTCCTTGACACAATTTTTTCAAAGTGAAAAGCGTATTACCAGAGAAGCTTGTTAAATTGATGATGATGACTTAAATTAACCAACATTTGTCACTAAATTCCCGGGGTCATCCATTACTGAGCACAAAAAGGTCAATTTTCTACATAAGAGGAAACAAAATTTAAAGAAAGTAAGAGAACCATAATTAAAGTTTATATCAAGAAGACAGATAACTGTGAGAAGCCTTTTTTGGGGAACAGGGTCCATATTCAGAAAAACAAAGCATCAAAGAAAGGCAAAAAGAAATTATTCTGCAATAATCACTGTGCCTCAGTGAACAGTAAAATTATTTTTAACAATTCATTTGTTTTACAATCTCTAAAACACAATGGCTCTAGTAAAATTATTGTACAGAAATCTGATCATTTAACTTTAAACCAATCCTTCATCTGTAGTACTAAGCCCTCTTTAAATGTGAATGTCACCTATAGTAACATATTTTCAATATATTGAACTCATTCTTACTATCTGAATTTTGCTAGCTATATAGTCTCTTAAGACAAAATAAAATGAAGTGTTTCTCCATGAGTCTAAGAACAATGGCAGAAGATTTAATATATTGCTCTGAGAGATACTTTCCAGTTTCTTTCCTTACCTTGGTAGGAAAGAGAGAACTATATTTTTAACATTCCTTAAGGAATCATCATTAGTTTTATCACTTGCTTTCCACCAAAAAAATGTAAATATGAAATCTTAATGAAGATGACTTGTGAGTGTTCATCTAGTATACGATCTTCTTCAGTCATTTCCTGTACTATTATCCTCATCAAAAGAAATGATCCAGGTGAAATCATAAGCAATAAGCTATCACTCTGATGTCACACACAGAAAGGGAGATTACATCAATCAGTAATAACCTTGTCAAGTTAAAATCAGACAGGAGAACAATGTGATAATAAGTGTCTCATATCTCACATGCTAAGGGCTAATTAGTTCCAGAAAAGTCCCGAAGGGCAGGAATTTATTCTCTCTGATAAAATAAAGGAAGTTTAATAAAATGCCCTCTAAAATTTAGCTCTAAAATTCAAGAGTTTATCAATTTTATGAGAAAAGTGGAATCTAATTGTCCTGCAAAAATGTAACTACTTCATTCATTAAATGCACTAGCTTCTTCATTATTAAAATAAGAATAAAATTGCTTTGCTGTAAGGCAACTACTACAAGTAAATTCTGTGAATGTGTCATTCAAAATACATAAATAAAAACTAAACTTCCACAACTACATATATAAAAAGTATTATTACATTTGAAGCAATAAAACTAACAATGTTCTGAACATGTAAATATCTGTGAAACAAAAGTCACTAGATAGTATACGTAAGTGTTAATCAAGAATACGTAAGTACTAATGCAGAGAGAAGGGTTCAAGGGGCCAATCTTCATTTTAGCACCTAATTTTGTGCCCAGCACGGTGTAAGCCAACATGGAGAAAGAGGCTAAAGTGCAACACATGGATCCTGTCCTCAGCAGCAGAGACACTATTTTGAAAAGCAGGCATCTATATGTGTCAGGCACAGGCTAGACCTGCAAAAATCTACTGACACACAGAGGAAAATCTAAATGTCAGGTGAAGCTGGAGAGGCTCAAAAGAAGGTCACATTCCATCTAACTTGAAGGCTGATAAGAGAGGCCTGAAAATCAGACAAATGGTTTTGGTTCCCCAAAATCAGTTCGCAGGATGCCCGAAGGTTGGGTATTGATGCCCAGAAGGCCAGTTAATTAGGAGAATGGCACATAGAAGTCCAGGTCATGGCAGGAATAGAGAATGTTACCCAGATATGGAAAACATTACAAGATAATGTAATTCATCAACTGACTTTATCATAAAAAAAATAAGGTATGGTTTGGGTTGTGATAAAAGTTGAGTCAGTTCCAGCTACAAAATTTCCAGCCAGAGAGATTCTGAAAACAATGTGTCACCGATAGAAACACAGAAACTGGGACAGACTTGGAGTATAAAGAGTAAATACATATAAACAGTACATGTTCAAAGTATTAAAAGCTACATACACAAAATATTCTTATACAGGTATTCTTAAAGAAAAATCTTTCTTTGGTTACATGCATTAGTCCTAAGGAAAAGGACTGACAAATGGTAAATTTGGGACAGTTGTTCTCATTTCTTGAAATCATTGGTGTAGTATCTAGAAAGTAATACATTCTCTAAAAGCAACTTCTAGATAATGAATGTGCTGCAATTTTTCCATGTAATAAGGCAAAATCAATTTAACATTCTCTGTGTCTGCAAGAAAGTCTTTAAACCAATTAAATTAACTTTCCCTTTTGCTGATTGTACTTTGCTAGTCGATTATGCTTAACCCAGAGCAGAGAGTCCTTTACTTTTGAGCCGTGATAGTTTCCTAGTAACGACATTTTACAGCTGTAAAGGGGATTATGCTTTCCCATAGGAATGATGTTATAATTTGGGTAGAGCATTTGACATCAATAAATTATGAAGTTGTCAATCATGTATTATTACAACAGAAGAGAAATGCAAATATATATTCATGCACAACGATAATCATTTGAAAGAGTAAAATGATGTTCAAAGTCATCTCCTAGAATTTTAAAGTACCTAGGAAACCTTAGAAAGTATCTAAATTGCAACATACTATTTCCTAAGATAAGAGACACATGTAACTTAAATTGGATTCCAAAAGGTTTCAGTATATTAGAGAGGGAAACAGGACTTTAACTAAGCTCGACTGATCAAAGGTCAAGGTACTTAACATTCTATTATACTTCACCCCCCAACTTTATAAAGCCACATGCAATGGTCATGGATAATCAGCACTGGCTACAAGGAGAGCCAATGTATTTAAAAGTAAAGATATTCCATGTGAATGTCAACTCTAGCATATTCAAGTCTTTGTATTTTCACATATAATACAGATGCTAGAAATCTTAGAAAAATCATTCATACATGTTTCTTTAGAAAGCATATAATTAATATGCAGCATGTAATAGCCTTAACTTTTGGAATGGACTTCTAGAGATTATTTAGATACTATACATATATTTCTTCACCAGAAGAGAAATAAATAAAACCACCTTAGGAGTTATGCTGTTTAAATGTAGCCTGTGTATCATCTGTCATGGAGGATTCAGTGAACTGGTCAGGCCACCAAAATACCAAGATTCCAACTCCTGCTTTGTTATTAGCATGAACAGATATGCTACATAAAATGAGATGGCAGAACCGGGTAGCTCATTCTTTTTTAAATCTTAATGAGCTATGGCTCTGACTTCAGTTGTGAACTCTGTGAGGAAGACTTGCTATATTCAGGTCTTTAAGGTCCAGGGCAGCCCTGAAGGAATAAAGGAGGACAGACAGAGGTTTCATGAGAGCTGTGATGTATTGGAGGGAGGGGAGAGAAGGGGTGACACTTTGCCCTGATAATAGCGGGAGAAACACAAACTTCAAAAACCAAAGTCTTCTGTAGTCAATCCAAGGTAACTGAGGTGGCTGGCAGAGGACCAGATGCCGAAGAAGAAGACACAGCAGCTGCCAAGTTGAAAGCAAAAGAAACGTGGTATCCTGCTGCCCCAGCGTTACAGTAGTGATTACTAGTTAAGTGCTTCAAACTTTGACAGGGATGGAAAGGGGACCAACCAGGTGTCCACAGTGTAGACATGGGCCTCCCAAGTTCTTAACAAATCAAGATGAAAGCTCCACAGGGGAGTTGGAAGCAGATGATTTCATGCACCCCCACCCTGTTATCAGCTTTATAAGAGCTTTAGCTAGAAAATGGCTGATAAAACCCAATGTAGTAATCTCTCCTGCTATGCTTTCATCTGGTTTTCTGGCAGAAGTAGCTATTATCCACTCAAAAAAGGGAAGGTCTGGTCAGGTGCAAATCTCTACTGGCACCCTGGCCTAAATTCAGAAGCCCCCCTCCTCGATCAAAGGTTAAGCCTTTACAAAACACTAGCACACTGGCGTTCTAAACTTTGAAGAAATCATTACTCAGACTTGGCAAACTGTGATTATAATATCTCTAGTCCTCTTCCAAGACTATTGATGCATAATCTCTGAACAATGCTTTTAGTTCTCGGCAAATTTGACTCATTTATGTACTTCATTTGGAAGAGCTGGAACAAATACACTTAAAGTTAAATCAATGTCAAAGATTTAATGTGAAGTTTATCAGGAAAACAAGTATTATATTAATAACACTCATCAATATACTAACAATTTAATTTCCTAAAACAAGAATCCTGATAATCAACTCAAATGTTTTGCATGTGTTGATAATAATGGATTTGTCCACACATAAATTAGCTATTAAAACACAAGGTAACCCTGGCTGGTGTAGCTCAGTGGATTGAGCGCGGGCTGCGAACCAGGCATCGCAGGTTCAATTCCCAGTCAGGGCACATGCCTAGGTTGCAGGCCATGTCTCCCAGCAACCGCACATTGATGTTTCTCTCTCTCTATCCCTCCCTTCCCTCTCTAAAAATAAATAAGTAAAATCTTAAAAAATAAAAAAAATAAAAACAAGGTAAAGAAAATATCAAGTCCTCAGAGAAAGCATTGACATTAATATTTTGTGAAGTCCCAGAACACATTTTATTAAAACTCTAGATCCTCCACCCTAAAAGGAGTGTATGAAATTGAATTTACAAGCCTAGAAATTTAAAACTGAACAACCTAGTGATCCACAGATGCCAGACAATAAACTTAAATCTCCCAAACTCCTTCAAATGTACAGGCTAAGATTCACGTCTTCTGCTGTCATCACTTCAAGACTGAACTCCAGACCAAAACATGTCTTGGTGTCATGGACCAACAAGCCTTCTATGTCCAGAGTAATCTCCTTTGAGTATATTCAGGGAAATCCCAGTTAAGAAGCATGTGAGTAGAGGAAATATGCTATACTAGTCAATGCAGATATAGCATTTTATTATTGTAACGTCAAAAGCATCATAATAGTATGAATTTCACAAGCTTTTGTCTATCAAAATCAAATAGCTGTTCAGTGAATAAAATAAAAAAAACTATTATTATAAATGTATACCCCCCTCTGTTCTCCAAATACAAAGCCACGGTTTCCTTTTCATTATTAGTGAACACAGTTCACTGAATTTATTATAGTATGAGTGAAACCCACAGAAACTACTATACTAATAATACTGAAAAATAAATGTTCCATTACGCAGTGTTCAAACCTCCTCTCTTCAAACTGTTTAAACTGCACTTTTATCATATAATTATAATTAAAAATGTTCCAATAGAATAGCAGGTCTAATTAATGACTCCTATTTCAAATAAACAAGATTAGAAATTATAACACTAAAATATTATTGTTTTTGTTACTGTTTTTAATTTACTGGAGGAACTGAATTTCTATGATGTAGGACAGAGGGTTCATTTCCCTGCTCAAACTTTGTCTCTCATAAACCATATCACATTTGCTAGTTCTTTAAAAAAGCTGACATTCTCTGAGACTCAGAAAATTACAACTATCATCCAGTGTTTGGCTAAGTAAATTATTACAATGGGCATATAAAGATAACTTAGTAAAAATTAAAAACACAATTTGAACATACTTTTTAGAGCATTTTAAAAGTTTCATAATAAACTGCTTCCTGGGATTTACAATTCTTCTAAATAAATTCAGCATGGTGTCACAGTCCCACACACAGATACCTCCACAGTAGCAATCCACGGCGCTCACATTCAGATGGAAGAAAAAAAAAAAAGCCCAGGTTGCTCCATTGGTCACCACAGAAATAGACTTGAAATCATTTTTATTTTGGGTCCAGATAAATGATTCAGAAATATCTCCTAAAAGTTACAAGCAGGTTTCCTCATGATTAACTTCATAGACCAGTTCACAGAACGGTATGAACTGAAAGAGACTGATTTAGGTAAAATGAATGTCTGTATCATTTTAGATTATCACAGAAAAAAATCAAACAGCAAATTTTTGGTTAAGGCTAACCAATAGCGCAATATGAATGAACATGGCCTTTTTATTGCTGGTGAGGTCTGATAACTAACATTATTCAACAGCATCATGTATGAAGCACCTTGCAATACTATCAATTCAGTAACACATAAGCCACATTATGTTCCTTTTTCCAAAGTGAAGGATAGGTAAAACTGTGTGGTTGCAGTGTGTGGCACTAGCATGAAAGTACTAAGAATATTATCTTCTGCTTCAAGAGTACCGTGCAACATATGACAATGCTTTAGTCCATTTATAACACACTTGTGATGTTACTCTCTATTTCAAGGATGAAGACACTAAGCTTCACAGATGTTCACAAACTTGACCAAACCCAAACTTTTCCAAAGCAGGTGTTCCTGTTTCCCCTGCAGTGCTGCAATATCAGTTTTATATGTGCTTATTTACCTTTTTTAAGGTGAAGCTGAGTGTTCGGAGCTCAGAGATGGCTAACTCTACACTTTTTTGTTTGTTTGTGGATTTTATTTGTTTTATTATAACCAACAGGCAAACTCCGTAATGTTTCCTGGAAAGTGTAAATAAAGTGTTCAAAGACCTATATGTAACCCCTTCTGGGTGTATCTGGCTATAAAGATAAAAAAGATAACAAATTAATAAGTGAGAGCATTGCAACTGAATTTTAAGAGTGGTCACAATAACAAGGGACTGAAGGACAATAATACCAAACCAGGAGTTGCAGACGCTGACGGCAATCATTGGGAATACGGACTAGACCACTCAACTGGAACTCGAGTTTTGCACGGGATTAGCACGGTCCCCATGAGAACACTTTACATGGAGATTTCACATTTATTTGAGTGCTCTGAAATTAGAATGGGATATGACAGTAGGAGATGTGACATAATACAAAGAGAACTGTACTGGTGACCAAGAGATATGACTTGAAGCCCAGTGTCAGTAACGAATTATATAAGGCCACCTACCTGACAAATTCAGGACCTCACTCTTTTTCACCCCTACAATGAGAAGGCTGTACAAATTGTTTTCTAAAGTCCCTTTTAGTATCAGCATTTAAGGAGGCTAAAAGATATCTTGTTACAGTGGATGAATTATAAGTGACCCCTCAAGTTCTTTGAAAATTAGGTATCTTATTTTCCTTTGCCACATGAGATATACATACATACATACATATGTACACACACACATACACGAGGGGAACCCAAAAAACCCAGAGTGATCGTCTGGAGGGCAGGCCCCTTGTAGTACCGGTTTCCCCCACTAGGTGGGTGTTCTAAGAACCCATCGGTATCAGTGCACCAGCTGGTGTTGTTAAGAGAGGCTGTGTTTGGCTTCAGTGAATTTTTGTTGGAGACTCTTTCAATGCATTTGCCCATTTCAGGATGGGTGGTTTGTGAGATCGCCTGCCCACACTGTCCTGAGTGTTCAGCAGGTTTTGATGAAAAAAAGGCTTGATCCGTGGCCTCATCCACCATACCACCTGATCTTGCCCCTGCCCGGAACAACTTTTTTTTGTTTCTTTTATGAAAAAACTCCTCAAAGGGAAAAGTTTTGCTGATGTGGAAGAGGTGAAACAAAAAATGGCAGGAGCCCTAACAGGCATGAAAATCAACAAGTTCAAAAAACTGCTTTAAGCAGTGAAGAAAGTCTCCATAGCTGCATTACATCAAGTGGAGAGTACTTTAAAGGTGAATGAGGTTTAAGGATGTAAAAATAAACACACAATTTTTTATAAATAAATTCTGGGTTTTTTGGATTCCCTTTTATATACATGTAAGTGGAAACCCAATCAAGCCTTTAACATGGGGGTTTTATATATAAACAATACCTACTATGTAGAATTAATCAGTGTGATGGGACATGTAAACTTTTATCAAATGTTTAAATATGCACATTAGAGAATATTACATATTTAATTAAAGATTGAATATTAAATGTTTAGATATTAAAATAATTTGTTAATACAAGATAGTATCTCTTAATTATAAATGTCCATGTATTAAATCATTGAATAAATAAGAGCATAACATTCTGCTCAAGGCAACATATGTACAGTTTGATGATATCTCTAAGTAATTTAAACACAAATTTCTTTATTCAACTAATATTGTTTTCCAGGACATCTTAAGATAGCAAAAATATTGTCCGTAACCACAGAAGTTCAAAAGAAGTTCAAAAGGAAAACAAATTGATTTCTTTCGTAATTATTATTTTTTGCTTACAGATGTTTTGCATTTGTTTATTTAGATTCTGTCTCTTCTCTAGGAAAGCCCAGTGTCAGCTGAAAGGATACATTAACCACAAGAAAATTCCATAAGCATAAAATCAGAGGAAAAGAAGGGGAAAATGAGGATGAAGACATCAGCTACAGTCAGAAATAAAGCTCAGATAAGTTTACCATAAACATTTATATGGTTCATATTAGGGAGCCATAAATTGGCTCTAAGCTTTCTAGCAATAAACACAGCACACAGCTCCTGGAGTAATTTGATCAGTAAAACAATTCCACTGAGAGGCAAACTGATGTGTTTCTGTCTGCCAGTGTCCACAGATACGGTTTGATTTGGGGGATCGATTTTAGATAACATGGGAAGCCTAGAGAAACAAAGAATTGCATATCTTTCAAGCAATCCTCCCAAAATATTGTTTCTCTAAACTGTGGGTGCCTGGAAAGGTCTAGGGCAAGGGTCCTCAACCACCGGTCCGCACACTCATGGTGGTCCCTGGCCTGCTCAGAATCAGACCTAGAGGGAAGCTTTCCTGAGCTCGGTCTCCCGTCCCCGCCCCTCCGTCAGTTCCCCGCCTCCACAGCAGGAGGTGAGCAGAGGTGAGCAAGTGAAGCTAGCCTGAGCCCCACCTGCTGCCCCTACCCCGCACCAGGTCTGTGCGGAAGCTGGGCTCTGGATCTAAAAAGGTTGGGGACTGCTCTAGAGCATCACACTCTCCAACGAAGCCATTTAAATGCACACATTTCAAACAACTCTAGATTCTAAGAAATTATGTATATAGAGTTCATACACTCTTATGAGAATTAGGAAATCTAGCCTTAAAAAGACCTGAGCATGTCCAAAAGGGTGTTTGTCCTTTGTTCAGTGTAGTATCATGGAACATATACTTCCTTACAGAGGTTTTTCTAAAACTTCTCTAACTGCAACATAATGCATGACCTGCTGCCTAGAAAGTGGACTCTTTACAGCCTGGCATAACAATGTGAGCATGAAAAAAAGTTTTCACTAACGTAAAAACAGCTCTCTGCTTGGTTTCATTATTTTTAAAAAAGCATTCAATAAAACACACAGTGAAAGTTTAACCAGGAGCTAAGCTTAAGAAATACTACCTGTGAGGCATAAACCAAAGTAATTTGGCTGTGTATTGTAAATAAAAGTCAGTCACACTACACTGACAAAATAAAATAACACATTTTGTAGGGGCAGTTATCTTTTTACACCCCTTTTAGATTAAGATAACAGAACTATGAAACTGTCTATAAGAAAATGGTTATCTTTTGTCCCCTATTAGTGAGTAGGCATGCAAAACACAGAATGAATTTAAAGAGAAGGGAGGTCAGAATACAATCACATATTACCCTAATGAAATATGTGACCTGCTTTCTCCAAACAGTATTTCTGCTGACCCCGACTCTAGATAGTGATACTGAGACAGACTTTGAAATGAGATCAATAACTGGGGTGGCCAGTCTGTGCTGAGCTCTGGCAGCCTAGCTCATAAAAGACTCTTGACAAAAACAGTAAAGGTTAGGGAAAGGACAGACATCGGTTTTGTGTGGTTACAATAACATTATAGCATGATTTATGAAATGACCTCAGCCAATCACTTAAGCTGAAATGAATAGCTATCTTGAATTAATTCCAGTCTCCTGGTCCAAACAAATTATATCCTAAGCATGGAGAAAATCTACACAAGTACCTGATCCCCTTCCAGTACTGAAAAGTGTATGTTGAATGAATGACTGAATGATTCAAAATGCAATTTGCTAATACAGAGAACAAAAACACACATGATATGTGAACATGGAAACAAATACAGTTCCATTATTTTAAAACAATTGAATAAATTTTGTTTAAAAAATTATACAAAGCAATGCTTCCAAGTTCCCAGTGAGATTGTATTAGTAGTTTAAATGAATATTTTCTGAGTATTGTCAAAGAAAAAAGCTAGAAATACCAGACTAATAGATAAAGGAAAAGATGCAATTCATAATTTGTCCATGTTTCAATAAAGCATTTGGCAAAATCTCTCACACTCTTCTACTGGGGCAAGACACAGGAAAGAGAGATGGGTAATAACACAGTTATGTCACTTTCGGACTGGTCTAACCTCTATACTGAAAAAAGACCTGACCACGGCATTGCTGTCACCCAGGAAGAAGCCGTTCTGCATAAAGTCACAGGGCTCAACCTGCAGCCTTAGTCTATTCATCATCAGTATGAAAACACACGAAAGAGAATGCAAGTAACTAATACACAGCGAACATAAAAAATTGTTAAGAACACTTAATGCCCTGGTTGAGAAAATTAGGATAAAAAATTCTTAACAGGCTCTGATATATCTAACAACAACAACAACAACAAAGGTATTAGGGACAAAGTACAATCCTTGGTTCCAATATGATGGCTCAGGTCATGGCTCTTGTTGTATTCCAATCCCAGTCATACATAACAAAGATTGGAGACTTCTAATACTGATGAAGAATGGTGAAGGAAGGAGGCTTGGGCCAAGAGGCCAGGGATAGAAGCAGCGTCAGACTGCGTAGTTCTGTTCTTCAGGCCACAAAGTGCTGTGTTTACCTCTCCTACTCAGCCATTAACCACCCTGAGATATGACTTTAGCATTTATTTAGACTAGCAGTAACTTACACTACAAGCCATTATAAATTGAATGTAACAGAATTTAGAACTGGAAATCATATCAATTCTCCCAGATTTCAACCAAGGGCAGATTTAAAAAAAAAAAAAAGATGCCTGGAAAACTTAGTGCTTAGGTCTGTTCTTTGAATTTGTTACAGCCTAATTCTAACTAACAACAACAACAACAACAAAAATAGATATCAGACCCTAGATTAAGAAAACTTAAAGAGAATTGATTTTTGAAGTTTTGGAAAATGGGAAAGCAACAAGCGCTCCAGCATTAGACACCTTTAATTAAAAACACAAAGTAAATGGACTCATTTCTCAATGAGTGGTTTTCCTTAGCAGACTACAGAACTGCTTGTCAGGTAAATCTGTTACACCAACAGCCATTTCCATAGGAATCAATGCACTTAGAAGCCAAGTAGATAAGTACTCTAGTGGTAAGCCAAAGAGCTATTTGTGCCCCCGACCTGCCCCATTTTTTTAAAAGGGGAAACATGGAAGAAATTATTCACCAAGTTTATTTTTAAACATTTCAGATAGTTAGGTATGTGCATAAAAACAAATGCAGAAGAAAAGCATCCCAGTGACTACTAAAATATTTACTGTAATTTGTTTTTAATCCTCACCCAAAATTATGTTTATTGATTTATTTTTAAGAGAGAAAGAACCATCAATCCATTGCCTCATGCACATGTCTCAAGCGGACAGAACCTGCAATGTGGGCAGCCCCCTGACCTGGAACAGAGCCCGCCCCGTTCGGTGCATGGGAGGGCACTCCCACCAAATGAGCCAGCTGGCCCGGCCTCACAGTTTTGACAAATAGAGTTCTAAATAATTGTTGTTACTATGTTCCTCCCAAATTTTAGTTGGTGGGTAAAGAAAAATATATGGATAAATAAAAGCTAAAGCCGTTTAAATTATGTGCCTCTGAAAAATATCAAGTTTTGTTTTTCTTTTAAATCAACTTCATTTCCTTCTTTTAAGTCAGCCTCCTCTGGGCTTACAGAGTTAGGGACATCGGGACAGGGCTCGGCAGACGTGTCCCTGGGGGCCTGGCACTCAGCACCAAGATGAGTGCACTGTAGCTTCTCAGTGTCAGTGAGAACAGTTTAAGTGTTGTTTCTGCAGGACGTTAGCGGCCATAAAACTGTCACGGGCCTCCTGTGTGTGAATACTCTGTCAGGAAATTTCATCAAAGGAGAAAATAATGCTACCTAATAAAACGGATGTTTAAAAAATTACTTGTGGTGGCACAATGCTTTTATAAAGCAACTTCACAACACAGCTCGTGAGCCACCCTTTCTGAGTTCAAATGCTACCCTTCGGGGACTGAAGACTAAGGAAACAATATGAGAAAACACAACATTTGTATATAAAACTGAAGAGAAAAAATATGGAATCAACAGGATAACTAAGTCAATGATAATATTTTCTCAAGCAGGTTTTCCAGTCTGAAAACTACAATCATGAAAGTAATGTCAAAATGAGGAGGTGTGACTATTTTATATTCAGACATTTTTAAACAGGGTATAATAGTGTTCTTACACTATGATTACAACTATGTGAACACAAACTTAGAAAAATCAGAAAATGCTAATACAGTCATTGTAGTTATGCAGTATGTTTGGAACTTAAATAATTATAAAACCTATTTCCTATTTCCATACCTTTTGTAGAAAATTACTTGAATTAATTCTTTTAAAAAATACTTTGCTACTTAAGCAAATCAAACTTTTGGGGAAAAGCCTAGGTAATAATAGTGAATTCACGTGTGACCCTTTGAGATGATTAGAGAGGTAAAAGAAATCCGTATTTGCAAACATTTGGTCCTATTACAGCACAAAGCAACAATCGTCTCTCCACATCAATACAGAAAACAACTGGACATCATGCTGACCCCACTAACATGGTCTGCCCTGCAGAACCCTGCTGAGCTGGTCAGGAATCATATGGCCCATCCTAAACCAGCAGGCTGAGGAGGCTGCAGCTGGGGGGGGAGGGAGGGAGAAGGACAGTGCATGCCCCATGGGACTTCTCCAAACAAGGCAAAGGACTAAGCTTTAGGGTTTAATGGCAAAGAAAACGATCCATAGTCTTTTGTCTATTCAAAAATAATCTTAGACATATTTAATAAGAAATATGACATCCCCCCCCAAATATTTCCTCCAAATGCATTTTAAAGAAAGTTTAGGAGACCAAAAGAAAGGCCCTCTGAGGCTAAAATGATGATAGATTACTTTTCCCTTGATGTCACTTTTATCACCCTACTCTCCCTCTTAAATATTCCAGAAACTCCCCAATGCCTGGCACGTGAGTGATCCAGAATCAGGGACTTATACACTATTGAAGTCCTTCCCAGGAAGGAACGCATTACATAAGTGATAACAGAACACCTTCTGTTATCCTGGAGCCCATGTGACTACAAATTAAAACTCTTTATCTCTGCAATATCACTCTACCAATTCCAAACCCAACAGGCTTCCCTCACTATAATAATCCCAGTGAGAGAGAGAGGTACAGAGCAGCAGCCATAACTTATATACAAACTCAATATTCTTACGACCCCAGAGCCTTTCTGGTACACCCAACAATCCCTACCAGAATTAATCTGATACCTTTGAGTGTTTAGACAGAATCAGGATCTAAGAACAGTACTTTCCTACTTATTTAATAGCCACAAGAAATAGGAGGAACGGGGAGTAAGGCAACCTGCCGATACTGGGCAAAGAGAAAGGAAGTGATAGGAAAGACCTTCCTTTCCAGCCTTCCCCTTCCACCTGTCACTCATTTGCTATTTCCCTAGTGAGTCCATATGACTTGGAGTGGGAAACACTAATGCACCTTAGGACTATACCTTGCTTTCCCTTAAACAGTAGAATGCCTGCCCACAAGGGGACAAGTCTTTAGAATATTTTGTTTGTTTTGAAAACAGGGTAGTCCCAATCCTGAAGAACCATATCAAACTGTTAAAGCTTAAACACTTGCCTGGGTTTTAATAAATATTATCAGTATATCAACATAAAGTTCTAATGATGCAAGTCAATTAAGGTATTATATACACATACTATGAGTCACACAGATGCCAGAACAGCCTGCTGTAATTTTTAAACAATGCTATCAAAAGTCTGGGTTTGTCATGTGCTGGAACCCGAGTTCAGGAGCTCACTGACCCCTCATGACTCCCAAACAGGCAAGACAAAGAAAATAACCTAACAGAAGTTTAGTGCGTGGACCTAGAAGAATTCTTTGAACAGCAGAAGTTGACAGAGCATGTTTTACAATTGCAATTTTATGCTATAGGCATGTTCATATTTTCACCAAGGGATTCAGTTTACATCAATCTCTACAAATTTATGTTCTCAGTGTAGAAAATTTTTACATATTAATAATCCTCTATCATAACAGAGAGACAGCAAATTGTGTGCTGAATACCCTCTTCAGCCCTATCTATCTGCCTCATAGGGATTCTGTAAAGATTAATTAGTAGATATCTCTAAAAAGTACTACGGGTTCTCTTCCAAGAATATCTTACAAACACCATGTGTTTATTATACCAGAAAGGGGAAAAGAAGCAATAATATAGCAAGGAGAGTTTTCAAAACTGGCAATTGACATGAAAATAAGTGATGTAACTGCTGAAAGAGATTACAGAAGATACTAAACATAGGAAACATGGGTATAGTAGTCCTGTGAATATAACAAAAGCCGGTTCTTCCTACCCAAGCACTTAACAAACCAGCCCACCACAAGGGGTTAAAACAGGGCAGATGTTCCCTCACAGACTTGCCCGACTCCTCCTGGAAGGAAGGTGCGGCCAGGAACCAGCTTGCCTTTGACCCGCATTCACCTCTAGGCTCCCTCCCTCCCGGCCCGGGCTGCAGAGAACTGAACGTGCAAATGTCTACCATAGATGATCTTCTCCAGCAGTGTGCCTGTCAACTTAGAAAATGACAAGGGTGATGGGAGCCAAAAAGGAAAAGTGCTGTTGTAGAGCCCAATCGAGTCAACAAAGAGAGTCAGACGTCTATATGAACCTACGAGGAAAGGAGAATTTCAGTTACCTGACCCCTAGAAGATAGTCCTTCCCCGGCCTGTCAGCGATGCTGCTTTTGTACTGGTGGTGGGGTTGGGGGAGGGGAGTGGAGCCCATTTCAAAAAGCTTGTAGTTTGACATAAAAATCATTACTATATCATTGTAAATTCATAAACATTTCCTGGTAGGTTAAATAATTGTCAATGTTCTATTTCATAAATTAATCATTCCTAAATGATCATTTCCAGATAAAGGAGTATAGACCTAATATAGCATATTTATACTAAAATTAAAATCAATAGCATTTATTAGGGGATTATACTAAACAGTTACGGAAATAATTAAACTGCCGTTGAAAGAAACAGCAAAGCAGCAACTTTAAAGATTACTCACTTTGTTGTACAGTACAAGCAACTCCTACCAATAGCTCTGGTATCCACTCTTCACCTTTCCTACCCACTGTATTTCACTCTTATAGGCCATCAGAACATTATACCTAGACCACTACAACAGTCCGCAAATAAGTCTACCTGACTCCGTGACTCATCTGTGGCCTCCATGTGCCAAGAAATTACATTTCACTAAAGCAAGACTCTGAAGCTATTCCTTACAGGTAAACCTTCAGCGGGGTTCCCTATTGTACTGCTCAAAATTGTTAGCCTGCCACTCACACCTCTTCACAATCTGGCCCCATTCAGCCCGTTACGTTCTCGCTTTCTGTTCCAAAATTAATCTTAAATTCTATTTAGTTTGGATTTCTGCAGTTCACTGAAAATGCCTACTTGTCAACTCCCAAAACACTTTTTCAAACGCTACTCCCTGTTCCTAGGGGTAAATCCTAATAATTCAAATGCCTCCTCATCCTCAAAATCTTTTCCACATCGTGGTGATTAGATGTCCACAGCCACACTCCACCTCCCTCCCCTTCACAGTCAGAGCAAATATCCTGAACAAATAACAGGACACTTTCCATATACTGATCGGACTGTAAATACTGACCCACGTGTTTGTTCTGAAAAGATGAAAAACTTTGCTTTCCACAATTCTGGGCCTCCTGGGGGCCCGGCTGAAATTGTTCGTTCAGTGAACAGTCGAATGTAACAATGAATGCTTCGACTTCTCAACAAAACTTCTAAAGGTTATTCTCAATGTAACTCGAGTTTGGAAGGACAAAAACACAACGGCCTACTTTCTAAAATCTGCATATTTATAGAAAAGGTGCATTCACAGAACATTTTATAAAGTACATGATGTTTTATAATTACTGTTCATAATACATATAAAGTAGGTCAGAAGCATCATCTTCCCTTTCAGGTTAAGGAAAGCAGAATGCAAACGGCATTCTCGAAAGTCTCAACCATACAATGACTTAACAGAACTTCAGGCTATTGTTATCGTGCTTGGCTGATAGGTATGTGAGGTTTGTTTTAGATTTTTCTTAATCTCAATTTATTTCTGGTATTAAAGAATTGTTATCTATTAAAAAGAGCATAGGGAGTACATTAAATAATATCTTTCTAAGTCCTAAGTTATGGGCCAGGTATTGTGCTATTCAATAAGAATATACAGTTGGATAAGGCAAATAAATGTACTACCTTATTGTGAGTTTGCATGCCAATACTTTCTATTCGTACTCAATACTACAAAGATAGATAGTCTTCTTCTCTCTACCAAAATTTTATAAGAACACCTAAAATTTCATTGTTGCCATGCCTTCGCACATGCTGTAGCAAACCACATCACAGCCCTGAGGGCGTATTTGTCACTGTCTGAGAATCTAAGCCAGTTCTGGCATGAATATGTCATAAATGAAGAACATTGAGCCTATTCATTACAATCCTGGTAATCCTCAAGCATCAGGAGGTTCCTCTTAGTTTTCACTGTTCTTTCTACTCAATCACAGTGACTCCTGCCACCCTCCAAGCAAACTAACAAAACAAAACAGCAACAAACCCCCTACCTCTTCCACCCATAGAGGATCCTGCTATTGTTAAATTTCCCTCTTTGTGGAACCCAGAATCGCCCACCTTTTATGCTGCTGGCTCTCGACCCACCGCTGGGTGAAGACTGGGCTCCTGCCCAGCCTCTGTTGTGCACACCTCCCCCGACAGCCGAAAGAGCGAAAGAGCGAAAGAGCGTTGAACCTTTTTCCTCTGACTGCTTCTTCAAGTTTCTTTTTCCTACTGGTATTCAGCTGCTTTGTTACCATGTACCTTGGTGTTGCTTAATTTACATTGAATCTGCTTGAATTAATTGTGCTCTTGGATCTGCGGGTTTATAATTTTCATCATATTTGAGAAATATTTAGCCATTATTTCTCCAAATATTGGCCTGTTCTCCTTGTCTTGTGGGCCTTCGATTATACATGTTAGACTTGTTTGATACCGACTATTCACAGCTCTCCGAGACTCTTTTTCTTCATATTTTTGGGGTTTTTTTCTTTTTCTTTTTTTTTACTTTTTTTCACTGATTGATTTTTAGAGACTGGAAGGAAGAGAGAGATGGATTTGTTGCTCCACTTCTTTACTCATTCATTGGTTGATTCTTCTATGTGCCCTGACTGGGGATCAAACTCACAATCTTGGGGGAGAGGACACGCTATAACCACCTGTGTTACCAGGCCAGGTATTAAAGAATTGTCACCAGGCCAGGCAGGGCCTCTGCTTCATTTTGTTAGTAAGAATAACTCTAGAACTTCCATTTGTTTTATTTCTGTATCTCCCATTTGTTTATTATGATCATATTTTCTTCTGTGTCTTGAACAGATGGCACATATGCACATAATAGCTGTTTAACATCTTTGTTTGCAAATCTCATCATCTCTTTTCCGGTAATGTTTCTATTGATTATTGTTTCCAACTACTAGTTATAGTTCCTATTTTTCTGCTTCTTTTGACATGCAAGGTAATTTTTTATTGGATGTTAAACATTATGGATCTTACATTGTTTCATGCTGGATTTTGTTGTATCCTTTTATAGAGTATTGAGCTCTTTTAGGGGCACTATTATTTGTGAATCAATATAACATGATCATCTGAAGGGCTGGTTTTAAGCTGTGTTCTGGTGGGCCCAAGAGTAGCCTTTAAAATAAGGCCAATTTACTCTTTTTAATAGGGCAATATCATTCTGAGGACTCTACTCAATGCTCTACATAGTTGGAAGGCTCTCTATCCTGGTTGATGGGAATGCAAATTAGTTCCAGCTCAGAGTGAATTCTAAGAATTATTTGTCCCTCTGCTTTTCAGAGGGAAAGTGGTTCTTTATCCCGCTTGTTATAGAGTTTCACCCATGCATATTCTGTTTTGAAAAGACCCTCTGCAGAAAGTCACACATTGCTATGTTTCTTCACTATTGTTACTCCTTTCCATCATTCCGGGAAGATGAGCTGACCTGGCCTTTTCATGGCCAACCTGATGGCTTGGACTACTTGTTTTCCTGGATCCCATTCCATCTTCGGTTTCTTCTGTACCTTTAACATTCCCTTTCCATTTGCTCCTTTCCACTAGCCTTTTTATAAATATGATCAAGTAGTTCCTGTCATTTTTAAAAGCCTGCATTTGATCATAGTTATCCTGTGGCTACTGTCCAAACATACTCTTTTCACCCAACTTCATACTCTCATTTACTTCCTGAATTGATAACATATACCTAACTTAACAACCTACTGGATTTGGCTTCTTTACCCAAAACACCACTAGGGCCTTTCTCCTCGAAGCAGACTATCTAATTATTAAATGTACAGGCCATTCTTCAGCTGTCTGGTTCTGTGACAGCATGCTTTTCAACGCTTGACTATACTGGCTTCCAAAACACTGAAAGTTTCTAGTTCACTGTGTATTCATTGGTTGCTCTCATTTTGGAGCTCTTTGGTGATAAATAAAGACATTAATTAATTGTCTATTTTAAGTAATACTCTTTCAAAGAAATAAGTTATAAATCAAATTTATAAAATCCATGTCCCTTCTGAGTTCAAAAGATTGTGATAAACTAGCTTAAATAGTTCAAATTACACATGAGTTCAAAGTACTTCAACGATGCACTTGATTTCTCTATGCAATGACACTGAACGTCTTTAAAACTCATGTTTTTTTTTAAAGACAGTTGCTTCTGTAGGGCTATATTTTTAATAACTTACTTGAAGGTTTTAATGAGAATTCTCTGAGGTCTCTTTCCTCCCTTTAAAGTCTCAGTGTCTTACCACTGAGACAAATACAGAAGATTTGACCTGTGCCACCTTGGCATACCTTACGGAGATGAAATGCATTTTGGAAACTTACTGCAGGATTCTATATCAAAGGAAATTTGACTTTAAATGTGGCACAAATTGTTAGATATTTTATAGTACCATAACTCAAGGACAATTTCAAAGATGTGTCAAGCAACATTATTAATTTAACAGTTTATTTTTCATGCATAAGTGTCATGTTGCAAAAATAACAGCATTACGTTTAGTAACTCAAGACAGTATTATTATAAGACACTTGATTTGTGAGGCAGTAACACAATCAGATGAAGAACAATTCAATTTTATTACTTTCACAAGTGAGAAAGAGCCTGCTAAACTGAGTGAAAAAAAAGATGGGGAAAAAAACCCCAAAATATCAATATGAATCTTGATCAGATACTCTTCCTTGGGTGGAAAAGCACAGATTTTTGATATCTACTCTGTGGTTTTAATTTGCTTCACTTCAAATTACAATGTTTTAGAGAGCAGATTTGCATTCTTTGATAAAGAAAAAATGCTAACACATTTCCATGAAAACTTAACACTTTTCACCCAGATATTTTCAGTATTTGGGGAACCAGATGCCAAAACAGAACAAAAACAAAAGCACAGAGATACACTTAACTGCACATGGGAAGAAAGCAAAATTAATCCCATTTTTATGGTTATTTCTAGAGCACTGGTTTCTCTATACGTAATTTTAGACCAACAATATTGTCTCGTGGGACCTAGTGAAAAATGCAAATTCTTGGGTCAGAAACTCTGGGGATCAGGCCCAGCAATGCCAGTTTCCCAAACCATCCAGGTATTCTGATGGTTGCTCATGTAAAAGAACCCTGGTGCTCAGTGAATTGGACCAGGAGCACTAGGATGAAGGACGGAGAGTAAGAAGATGCTTTAAAGGATTCTACATAGGTGCAATTTAGTTTTTGGAACTTTAAAAATTTCTAACTTATTTAAGCCCCTCTGTATGTACTAGTATAAAAACTATACATCTGAAACGTCTTTATTTTTATTGTTGACAGTGACACAGATGTCCTCATGCCCTCACCCCTTTCCCACCTGCACCCAGGCCCTGCCCCACTTCCTTCTGGCCATCGCCACACTGTCGCCACACTGTCGTCTGCATCTATGGCTTACGCATATACATTCTTTGACTAATTCCTTCACCTCTTCTCATCCAGTTTCCACCTTTCTCCTTCCCTCTGACAGCTGTCTACCAGAGAATACCTCTCACAGTTGATTTTAGACATATCATGCACAATAAGAAATAAATTGAGAGTATAAAAGAAAAGGCAATGCAGGAAACAAAATAATATCAGATATACCACTTACTGAATTCCTGCCATATACAAGGCATAAATGCAAGACATTTAATACACTTTAATTTTTTGTTGTTGATCTTCACAACAGTCTCACTTTACAAATGAAGAAACAAAACAAAAGGTAAGTGTAATAGCCAGAATAATGAATCCCCCAAAAGAAATACCTACATACTAATGCCTGGAACCTGTGCATATGCTGTTACATGGCAAAGAGAAATTAAGGTTGCAGCTGTAAATAAGATTGATGATAAACTGAACTTGAGATGAGAAGATTACATAGAGTCCTTAAAAGTGGAAGAGTGAGACAATTACCGAGGAGGTGAGAGGGCTAGAACTCGGGGAAGGGTTCAACCTGCCATCACTGATTCTGAAGATGGAAGAGGCCATAAGCTAAAGAACAGGATGAATAGCCTCTTGAAGCTGGAAAAGGCAAGAAAACATTTTCTCCTAGAGCTTCTGGAAAGGAACACACCCCTGAATACACCCTGATTTTAGATCACGGAGACTGTATGAGACTTCTGACCTCAGAACCATAAGATCATAAACTTGGTAGTTTTAAGGCACTAAATTTGTGGCAGCAATAGAAAACTAATGTAGTAAGTAATGTGCTCAAGGACACAATGCTAGGAAGGGGACGAGCCACATACTTTGAATTCAGATTCTTGCCAGGGGGTCATGTTGTTCTCCCATCAATACCATCGCTGTCCAGCATTTAACAGCTCTTACAGCATACTGATATTTCTAATGCTGCCCCAGTTACAATCACCCTTTCACAGATGGGATTGCCTGTCGGCAGTCCCTTGCCTGAATTAGGCTTGCTGATATGTAGTTTTATTCCCAAGGTGTTTTAAAAGAATGCTCATTAGTTCTTTGGTCCTGTTGTTTTTCATTTTCTTGAAATTGGCCCAGTTTACACATTTAGGCTACCAGTGTGGCCCAGTTTGCATTTGTATTAGCAATTCTTGTAGATAAAACACAAAGTTCTCTTACCAGAACTTTTAACTAACTCCCTTGAATAGTTGGAAAGATATCTGTGGTTTTGGAAGTTCATACCAGTGCAATATAGCATGAAAGATGAATAGAATACAGCACTGTTAGAAAAAAAAGCCCGTGGCATTCTTTGAGAAGGTATCATCCACTACCAATAAAATAGTAAAAAAAGACTGAATTAAATAAATTGGTCTGTCAGATGTTCATAAGGAAGACTACTATACATTTTATACACTTGCAGAGAATATACAGTAAGAAATGCACTGATACATACCATATTAGAAATATATTTGTTGAATAATTTGAATAATATAATTCACAAAAAAACAAAACAAAGATTAGTAACATAAATATAAATATGTTTTTGGTAATTTTGTGTTGCTGACCTCTATGATTGTAATCTATACATTTATCTCTTGGAACTATACCATGTATTCTAAACAGAAATATTTTAATGTAATTTATTTAGAGAAAAAAGTACAGATGCATTTTTAAAAGACTTTGAAAAATACTAGTTTACATAAAGACCAGACATTTTTAAACTTACTAAGTAATATTCCTGTTGATATTCTAATTACATTTTTACCAAAACTAAAAATTAGTATGTGTATAAGTAAGAACATATCTTTCCCTTTTGAAACATTGACTTCTCTGTCACATGGTCTTGTATTTTCTCCTAGGCTCCAGACACAAAGAAATAGAATTCCCAAAATGTTTTTTTCACGGCTCTAGATTTATATGTGTTGTATTCTCTTTGTCATGAACTTCCTCTTTTTCCCTAAAACAGAATGTGATGCTACATTCAGGAGACAGTGCTTCTGCCCTGTGAATTCTTTTACAAATCTCAGGCAATAGCTAACCCTCCCCTTGTTCTGTAGCATAATGACACACATTTATTGTAACACTTGAATTTTAATGTAATTATTTGTTGACTCCTTGGAATGTCCATAAGACTACTCGAGGAGGCTACTCTCAGTTAACAGCAGTGGATACTTTCTATTTCTATCCCAATATCTACAAGAATGCCTATCTTTCAGAAGCAATCCCAATAACCTTCATTAAAGAAACAGCCACTGGAATGAGACACTTTAGAGTTCAACACACAACTGACATTTCCAACTTTGTGGCCCTGGTTAAGTAAACTTCACCAAGTCTTTAATAAACTAGTTTATAAAAAGTTTGTGTAACTTTTATCTAACTATATAAACTAGACATAATATTTCACTTCATCCAGTCATGAAAATCAGGGTAGACAGTGCAAGTAAAGATGTAAGACAGGGTAAGTAAAAGGAGCTGTTAACCTAATGATGATTCTGTATTCCAGGCCTTCATTAAATATTGACTTTCTCTCGTGTGGTTGAGATTTCTGAAGCTGTATCAGAAACACCAAACATCACTTACCAGCCTATCTCATGGCAGAGGTGAAGGTCCTAATAAAAATTTAAGGAAGCAAAATTCAGACCTTTTCCATTGTACTATATCAGCTCTAAATATTTTCCAGAAATTATCTGAGTTATAAGTTGTTAGATATACTAAACTTAAATAATAATAATAATTAAACAGTGTAAGAAAAGAGGAGATACCCCACTGACTGAAGCAGAATCCAACTCATTTCAGCAATCTTTTTTTGTGAGTGCCTAGCACGGGTAACTCCAGTGCAAAATGTCCAAGGAGGGTGCACCAACAGGAGGTAGACTACCCTGCCCACACACTGTGATCAGATGGACTCAAGCAGACAATACAACTGACAGAATCTGAGAGAGTCTGCTTGTTATCCCAGTGGTAAAGCCTTTGTGTGTGTAGGTGTGGATGTTTCTTTCTTTTTCTTTTATAATGATAGCTTTTACATGTTTCTCAGTCTCTACCATATTACATATTTTCCACAGGGACAATTAAAAAACTATTTAACACATTAGTATACTTTGTGGACAATTAAAAAAGCTATTTAACACATTAGTAAATTATATACATTCCTTAAATTTATGGTATTTTGGCACTTTTAGTTTATTTTACTCAATTTTGGTATATGTAAACAAATATCTTAAAAAGAGACAATCAATAAACATTTGCTGTGCAAGTGACCAGAGCTAAGCATTATGTTCTTCCTAACCCTGGTGGCTAATGATCAACCTTTCTAGGGTGTCCAGTACTGATCAAATGACAGCCTTCCCCTCATGACACAGTGTTGAAAATAACCTGAAATATACCTGTAGAACCAACAAAATTTTAGCATGTAGCTAAGTCTTGGGATAAGCACCCAATTTTTGCTTATCCACTATGATGGATCCACTTTGCTTGAGACATGCTGTGTAGCATTTACATACATTTGTATAATATATATTCTGCCTCTGCTCTATCCTAAATTCAATTAAGTTTTATTAAATTATATGTAGAAATTATTATGATTTTGCATATATGAATACATGACATAGGGCTGATTAACTCAAAAAGAAATCATAGACCTTTGGGAACAAAGCCAGAGTCATTAAAACATATGGTATATTTGTGTGGAACTGAAGTATGAAATAAAAAATATTTAATATCCTACATAAGCAGGTATGTAACTTATGTAATTATTTATACATATGGAAACTGTTGTTATTGGATGTTCTTTCACAAGTTAACCATGAGTAGTTTACCTTGAGATATATCACAATAAACTGTCACCATACAAATATTTTTGAACTATTGTTCTTCAAATTTAAAATAATTTAATTAAAACTTTAATAGCTAAGTTGTATTTAATGTTTAAAAAGATGAAATTCCAAGAAGTGAGATGGTTTAGAAAAATGAAATGTAAAATATCACTAATGTGAATAACTATTTGATCCCACAGTCATTTCTATAAGCAATTAATACATTTCTGCAAAGGCACTGAAGTCAGAGTATAAACAAGAGCACACAGAAGGTTTTACATAGGAAAAACAGAGTAGAAGAGAGAGAATGGATATTTCCATATTAAAATACAATCAAAGATATGTTCAGAGTACAAGAAATAGTCTGCATTAATTTTTAAGATTCAATATGCTTGGACTAGTTCAGCTACCTGAACAAGGCAGCTTGAGCTTCACTCAGTGATAACCACTTCCATCCCCTTCTTCAAAATCAGGTAACACAGGACAGGAAAGACAAGCTAAGGTAAACAATAAGTTCGGAAAGGATCACTTTAGGGGAATGCTTCTACAGTGTGGTCAGTCTGCAGCCTGGCCACACCTAGGTCACCCAGGCACAAAATGCAGTCTTGAGCCTCGCCCTATACTGATGGCATCTGAACCTCTGGGAGCGATGCCTAGGAACAGGGGTTTGAACAAGCCCTCCAGGCCACTCTATGCACAGCAAAGTTTTAGAAGCACATTCTAGGACAGAAGTCAACAAACATTTTCCTAAAGTGCTAAATAGAAAATACTGATGGCTTTGCAGGTCATATGATCTTTGTCCCAATTACTCAGCTCTGCCCTTGTAGCGTAAGGGCACCACAGGCAACAGGCAAAGGAGTGAATACGGCCATGGGCCGATAAAGCCTTATTTATGGATAGTGATAGTTGACTTTCATGTAATTTTCATGTCATGAAATATTCTTTTTTTAACCAAACCATTTTAAAATGCAAAAACCATATTAAATCACAATGTGAAAAAACAGGCCGCGGGCCATAATTTGGTCATAATTTGCTGACCTCTGCTGCAGGAGATGGAAAATCCATAGAGTAGGAATAGGTTATAAATATCTACCAAGATGCATAAAAAGCAAGAATTTTTTTTTTGAAAATTGGCCCAGAGGATGACAAAAAGATTGATTTTTACATAGTAATTTACAGGAAAGATCTAGTAGTAAAAGCCATGATATACTCACACCTGGAGAAAGTGATGTGTAAAAGATAGAGTAATATAATTTAAGTGAGTGGCTTGGATTAGGAAAAAAAATAAGGCACTGAGCACAAATACAGAGGTGGCCAAAAAGTGGGTTTATAGTTGTGAGTGACATTCTTTTGAATTAATAAAGTTATGGTAAAATTATATTCTGCATGTCTTATATTCTCTATATTCTCTATATTCTACATACAAACAATGGTAAACCTGATATTGCCCACCCACCCCTGTACAAAGGAGGAAGTTTTTAGTTCTTGCTTCTCATTGTCAACCCAAATCCTACTACTAGCTCTAGCAAATACAACTAAACAATCTTAGACAAATTAGTGTCCATATCTATAAATTACGATTATATAAAATGAATCTTAATTTTCCAAATTAAACTTTTAGGTTTCTGAAATGAGGCATACACAGAGCCAATATAACTTAAACTTTAGGACCCTATAAAGTCCCAGGGCAATTTCATATATGTCCCATACACTACACTGTAGCAATTATTTATAGCACACTGTTATAAATATTAATTTTTAAAAGTTTGAAATTACAACCTTATACAGTACAAAGGTGGACCCCCAACAAAAGGAATTATCTTCTGGAGGGTGGGCCCCTTGTAGTACAGGCTTCCTCCACTAGGTGGGTGTTCTAGGAGCCCATCTGTATCAGTGCACCAGCTGACGTTGTGAGAGGCTGCGTTGGGCTTCATTGAATTTTTTGTTGAAGACTCTTTCAAAGCGCTTGCCCATTTCATGATGGGTGATTTGGGAGAGCACCTGCCCACACCTCACTGAGTGTTCAGCAGTTTTAAACCAAAAACAGCATGACCCCCGTGTCCCACCTTCCCTGTTCACTCAGTTTTGCCCCAAGGGACTTTTATTTGTGTTGCCCTGGATTTAAAAAGTCCTCAAAGGGAAACATTATGCTGATGTGGAAGAGGGGAAACAAAAAACAGCAGAAGCACTAAAGGCATCAAAATCAACACTGAAAACCCTTTGGACAGTGGAAAAAACATCTCGATAGGTATATTGCATAAAATGGAGAATACTGTGAAGGCGGCTAGAGTTTAAACATGTATGAATAAATACACAGTTTTTTATACATTAATTCTGTTTGTTGGGGAGTCCCCTCTCATATGGGCTAAAGAACATGAGAAACAGTTAAATTCACCAAAATCAAATCTCTCCTCCCCTCAGAAGCTTTCAATGAATCTCCATGCTCTCTGAGTTAGTCAAGTCCTTCCAAGGCACTGCAAGTTTTTGAAATGACCTAATCCAACACATTTCTTAGCCTCTCACCTCATTTTCTTCCCCCACCACCTCACCCCTGCCCCCAGCTCACTTCCCTCCAGCCAAGGTGGTTCCTCCTGGATACACAGGCATAGGACCTTTGCCCTGAGCTCTTCCCTCACCCGAAATGCTCTTCTGGCAGATATCCATGTGCTTGTACCCTCATCTTCTACACATCTTTACCCAAGAGTCTGTTCAGTGGAAACTACCCAGTCTATTTCATGTAAAATGACAGCCTGCCCCTGCCCATCGACTTTCAACACCTTCTTCCACAATTCTGCTCTATTTCCTTTTCATAGTTCTTACAGAACAGTGCCTGGCATTAAAAAAAGCCCTTTAATTCATTTATTCAACGAATATTTTCACGTTTGCCTTATTAAAAGGTAAACATTACTATTTTTTAAATACAGGCATATGGTACAAATATGAAAATGTTTAGCATCACTTTTAATACAAATCAATGTTTCCCCAAATAACAATGTTTTTACTTACACTACCTTTCTCAGATTTTTTCATTGTTTTTTTCTTTTTTTTATTGTTGTTCAAGTACAGTTAAAATTAGAAATTTTCATGTTAATTTTTCTCAAATGCCCTGATGCTTAGCTCTAAGTACAGTAACCAAAACAGTAATTTTTACCACTCTCCAATATTTTAAAGATATTGAATAAAAGCACGTAAAACATTCAAGTATAGGTAAATTTTGTGTTTTGTCACTTGCTTTAAAAGATAAGATAAAACATAAGAAGTGAAGACAAATGTTAAGTACAAAAGTACACTATGATTTCAAGCATATAGTATGTACATTTTTAACTACTAATTTACTTAAACATTAAAAGCAGTCTTTTATCTTCTTTGCAGAAGAAACCACAATTCTAAAATGCACATGAAACCATTATAAATACAGATCATATAATTTTGTCTTAATAAACGAATTGTTTGAGTCTACCTTATAGTTAGAGAAAGAGTCATAATTGCTGATATATTCTCTGATATCTAACCTGCCTTGCCAGAAAACTTTATTACTTTATTCTTTTTTAAGGATAAGGGTATTATCTCAATGATTTATGTTCTAGATTTATCTAAGCTACATAAAATAATTCATATTCATCCTCTTGACTGTCATTGGTAGGTTATTTTGTAACATATTCAAAAACGTCTACTAAGAACAGCACATAATACCAAAAAGCAAACAGAAATAAAACAATAAAATCATCATTTTTATAGAAAGCCTGGAAAAATATGGAATATTCTTTGCCCCAGAACTGTTTGCCTGACTTTTGCTCTTCAGTAACCCCGACTTGTCTGCAGGGGATAACATTCCAAAACCCCCAGTGGACGCCTGGCACTTTAAATAGTACCGAACCGTGTATACTATGTTCTTCCTATACATACACACACATCTCTATGATAAAGTTCAATTTATAAAATAGGAGCAGTAAGAGATTAACAATAATAACTAATAATAATAAAAAAAGAAACTGTATAACATACTGTATAAAATTATATACATGTGGTATCTGTTTTTCTCAAAATTGTACTATACTCACCTCTTCACTTAAAGGTAGCATTTTATGCCTCTCTTTGCCATATCTGAATTGCCAGCATGACCACTCTTGCATGTTGGGGCCATTATTAAGACAAATGATGGCTGCTTTAACACAAGCCCTGCAATCCTGCTACAGTGGATCTGCTAACCAAGATGGCAGCTACTACATGACCAATGGGCGAGGGGCATACATTCAGTGTTGATAAGCTGGGCAAAGGGACGCCACATGGTGGGGGTGGGAGGGACCAGTGATATTTCATTATGCTTCTTGAATGAGACTACTGTATCTTTTCGTTTATTGAACACATGTATTTGAAAGAAGATAAAACTAAAGTTGCCCATGCTAATTTTAATAGACCTCGTTTCTTTTACCTTCTTTGAGATTTCTATAGGATTTCATATTCTTATCCCTTTCCTTCCTGAAATGTTCTCTTCCTTCAAATTTCCTGTCACTCAATTTCATGGATGTCCCTTAATTTTTTGTATCACTCTCTCTGTCTCCATTGTAAGCTCAACTTTCTGGACTCTTCTACAGATTACCATAAGTGCTAGTGTCAAGAGACCATCTTCTCACTCTGTTTACTCTCCCGGGGGAATACTACCTTCCTCAGACTTCTTTCAGCATCTTTATGCTGTCGACTTCCAAATCCGCTTCTCCAGTTAAGATCTTTCTCCTGATATTAAAGATATCCAAACTAGAAGTCAACTCCACATAGATGCTCACTGTCACTAAAATCAGCATCATCCAACCCTACGACACCTAGGGAGCACACGCAACACACACACACTGCCTTCTCTCAAATCACCCATATGTGAACAAATAGCATCACACTCCACTACGTGCACAATTAGAAAATGGGGCGTCACCTCTGCCTTCTTTCTCTAGTCTGACATGTCAAATCAGCCTTCAGTCCTTATCTGTCCATGTCCAAATAATTTCTATAATCAACTGATTTCATTCAAGTCTGCATAATCAGTGGCCTGTTTCATGCTCTCCATTCTCTATTTGTGACCTAAACTACTAATACATGAGTCTCCTGAATCAGCAGGCTAATTCCAGTACTTCATATTAGCTCTGCATTCCCAACTAGATCTTCCAAAAGTAGCCCTCTTTTTGGGGGCCACTGATGTCTGCCTTCAGATGCATTGGTACTCATTACTCTGGACCACTATTACTGGTGTTCCTTTAGGGAGCAGATGACTCTGCAGGTATATAGGAAGGTACCCTTGGTGGATGTGGTGGGGTATGTGTAAAGGCATTTACATGACCAAAGAGTGGGTCAGAGAATAAATATTTGAAGATCATATCCATTAGTGTATTCGTCCCACTAGACTTCTCATCAATTGTCTTCCATGCCATTTCCTGGGTGACTTCATAGTGATGTGATTCAACATCGGTCAGATACCATTCAAGGGTCACTCATGTTCTACAGAAATGACTCTCTACCACCTCAAGAGGTAAACCTAATCTCTTCTCTACACTGATTTTCTTAAGCTAGAAAACTCAGGTTAAAGCTATAGCATGAAGATTCATTACTTAATTTTATTCAATTAAAGTAAATTGTTCAAGCAAATTCCTCTTCACAAAATGGAATGTTTCTCTTTAAAGCACATGGAATATTTTTACATAGACTTTAGAGAGCACCACATTTCCACTATTATTGTAGTTCCAAGAGTCAATTGTCTCAATTACAACACTCATTTAATAATTATTTGAAGTCTAGATACCTGTTTAAACAGCAGAGACATTTACCGGCAGAAAACAAAAGCGGCACTGTAGTCAGACTAAAGCCCAGTCATGGAAGATCCTATCGCAGCCCAGACTTATGCAACTCCAGAGCAATATAATTACTACAAAATGTGGTTCAGATTTTGCCTGTGGCTTGCTTAAAAAGACCAAGTACTGCCAATACCTTTTGCTCTTCAGTGGCAAATTAGAGGTGATGTAAGAGTTCTTGCTACATAATCTTGCCAGCAATACCAAAGTATAAAACTAAGAAAGAGAAACATGCTTGTTTATGAGAAAAAATGTTTAGAATAATCCTCAAAGTATTAGGTTTTATCAAATTAATATCACTACTAAAGAAAGCATTAAACACCAGGAAAGCAAAAGGCTACAAAATATATTTCGTTTAACTACCCATGATTTTTTATATCACATAAAGCAAATAACTGCCATAGATGCCAATACAAACATCCCTTTGTTTGAGGTTAAGGAGAAAAAGTTATTTGATTGTGAAATGCACAACCCAGCTAAGTTATCTTGAAAACAGTTGAAGAGAAAGGACATCCTGGTCCACTCAGACACCTCTCTGCGCGCAACACACAGAGATCACGTCGCCTCCGTGAACCTCCCAAATCTGAGGGTTGGAAGGAATGACCTTCCAACTTAAACATGTGCAACTCTCTCAGTCAGTCAGTTGAAAGGCGATCTTCACCTGTATTAGAAATGTGTCCGGGTAAAACAAACAAACAAAAAAACTGTTTACAAAATGTATTTGTTCATTATAATGAAAAAAAAAAATTAAATCCCCAGGGAAGTCTTTTTGACATAAAATCAGTGTGTGTCCCCTAGGCCTGCTAGAAGGAGAACAGGCCAATAATCGAGAGGAGAAAAGGCAAGAAATGCATGTTTTATAAACAAAACTTATGATAAACAAGTTGTTCTAACTCACAGAGCAGTTTAAGAAATGGATTAAACAGCACAACTCTGTGCCTATTTAGTTATTTCTGTATTTCTTTTCTTAAATAAAATTGTTTCTGAACATAAAAACACCTCTTTATTCTACTTATATGCTGAGTATTCTCTTTTTGATTGTCATGAAGGAGACCAAAAGTAAGTTAAAAATAAAAAAGGTGTATATGCCTTTTAGTAGATTTCTCGGAAAGCCTCTTTCGAAGGCACCGTTTCCTTGATTTATCAGCGCCATTCTGGTGCAGAACAATTAATGACTGAAATAAAGTTGACTATGGGGAGGCCTAAACCAGATTTTCCCTTTGCTTTAAGTTTTCTTCTACCTTATATGAGTCACCAAAGAACAATGGGTTCACCTTCTACATCATTAGTAGCTTAGAGAATTTAAAGTTTCTTCTTTCCACTCTCTGTCTTGAATAGTTAGTGGAGGAATTTTCACTATTACTTGGCCTGTTTATAGAAAATGAAAAGGGAAAAAATAAGTCTACTTGAATGAAGTCTTATTTCTGTAGACATATTGAAAGAGTAAAAAAAAGAGATGCAGAAAAGAGAAAAATCAAGAAAAAAGAAATTAACAACTTACAATTAGCATAAATACTACATGTAACTTAGGAAGGAAAGATTCTCCACTGAAATTTTAAAAAATTGAATCTCTCAGAAAAATATATAGAATCTGTCCAATATAATTCCATTTCATAAAATTAATATGCCTCTATAAATCAATTGACTAATATGTGTTATCTATGTATGCCTTGAGTATTGTGATAGGTGATAAAGAGAATATAAAAATATAAGAATTGGTACCTTCAGTTCAACAAAAACATTCAGGAAATTTCTAACTCAGTGAATCATGAATGTCATGAGAAAGATAGGAAGAGTTTGATTTAGATTTGCCAAGAAGTAAAACAATGGGTACAATGGAATAAGTAATAATAAATAAAATCAAAAAGCACAGGACAATTTAAAGAGAAATTAATTTAGAAGAGAGATTTTATAGTAAAAGATAAAGTAAAGCAAAGTTGGGGTTAGAAAAGAACTGAAGAGGCTTAGGTGCTACACACTTTAGCATAAAAACTTTTAAAAATTAACAAAGATAAAGCCCTGGCTGGCGTAGCTCAGTGGATTGAGCGCGGGCTGCGAACCAGGCATCGCAGGTTCGATTCCCAGTCAGGGCACATGCCTAGGTTGCAGGCCAGGTCCCCAGCAACCGCACATTGATGTTTCTCTCTCTCTCTCTTTCTCCCTCCCTTCCCTCTCTATAAATAAATAAATAAAATCTTTAAAAAAAAATTAACAAAGATATTTTATTTGAGATATCAAAGCTTTACTTTAGAAAAATTAATATTAATATGGTACCAGCACCCATGATCAGTGTGGGAAAAAGAGAGATGCTAGGTGTCTACTCAACATATTAAAGAGGTTGGAGGGTTAGGCCACATGGAATGAAATAGGATAGTAGTAGGGATAACTCTAAAATTCATTTCAAGTTCAGTATTTAAATAATTCAGGAACTAACTAAATGTGAGGATTAGGGTTGGGAAAGAATGGAAAAAGTTATATTTCACTTGTGAGTTTAAGGTGGTATGTATCAACATGGAAATTTCTAGCAGATGGAAAAAGGACTCAGAGCACAAAAGAAAATATATACATATATATATACACAAAATGCAAATACACATTTAATACACGCACATACAGAAAGAAAATGCACAGTAATGAGTCCAGCCCCAAGGAAGATTATTATAAAAAGCCCTACTTCACACCATATATAAAATCTATTTCAAGGTCATTAAATAACTAAGTTTGGAAGGCACATCATTAAACTTTCAAAATAAATGCAGAATAAAACAACCACAGAGTCAGAAAGTGTTTCTTAATACTTTTAAAAATCTCTGAATAAAACAAAAAAATTAAAAAATCATCAATATTATAATGAAAACTTTGTCCAAAGAATTATAACGGAAGTGAAAAAAAAGTGCAGACCTGAAACAAGCACATAGCACTGTCGAGTGATTAACAGAGGAGATAGTGTCCACCAATTAGTAAGAAACAGATAAACCAAACAGAAAATGAACTAAAGACACGAATGGGCATTTTTAAAAAAGTAGAAACACCCTGGCTGGCGTAGCTCAGTGGACTGATCGCGGGCTGCAAACCAAAGCATCGCAGGTTTGATTCCCAGTCAGGGCACATGCCTGGGTTGCAGGCCACGGCCCCCAGCAACCGCACATTGATGATTCTCTCTCTCTTTCTCCCTCCCTTCCCTCTCTAAAAATAAAAAAATAAAATCTTTAAAAAAAAAGGAGAAACACAAATGACAAACACCTGAAAATACACTCAACCTCAACCATAGAGAAATTCGAAGAGTCAAAAGACAAATTTTGATTATAATTTTACACCCATGCAATTTTTTTAAATATGAAAAATCTAAAAGTACCAATGTGAAAAATCTGAAAATCCAATAATACAAATATTATTACAATTAATGAAAACATGTAACAACAGAAATGCTTATATAATGCTGGTTGAAATGTCAATTGTTTGATTATATTGGCAAACGATTTAGGTGTTATCAAGTGAAAATACTGATATATGCTCAAAGTCACGTGTACAAGAATTGTACATATATACAACATTGTTTTTTAATATAACAATTAGAAAATCCAGAAATAACCAAAATATCCATAGGCAGAAGACTGGGTATTTAATCTTAGCATACTCCACAACAGAATATTACACAACAGTGTAGTATTATGGGTGCATGTATATTTGTTTTATTTTTCTTTATATCTTGTACACAGTCATACATTTAGAAAATGTCATGTATTTACATAAATTCTGTAAATTCTAATATTTTTACTCTTTTATTCATAATTTATATAAAAACTTTATATAAATGTATGGTTATGTTTTATTTATTTCATACAAAATAAATATTTATAAAGGAAAAATAACTATATACTCAGATATGCTTACACATATAGGAATGAGAAAGAAAAAGAAAACAAAAAAATTAAGGATAGATTTTTAAACTGGTCATAGAAAATCGAGGACATTGCAGACTTTTAGATCTCCAGAAGGAAAAGTGGATCCAGTAATGTCAAAGTGATACAGAAGTCAAGAGGAATAAGGTTTTGGAAAAAATTAAAGACATGTTATCATCTTGAGACAGGAATTGTCAGATGCATGAAAAGGGTAACAGCTAAGCTGTAAGGTATAAGAGAACAATTTGAGAGAAACTAGAGGGAGTAAAAATGACCCTTAGAAGAACTAGGTGTGCACAAAGGTAGGGTGCCAGACTTTTTCCCGCTGGATGAAACCTGCACGTTTGCAGAGAGAGGTCTGTGTCATTGGGCACGTGGCTCTATGGGGATGGGCCTGGAGAGAAGGACCAACAATACAGGAGGAAAGAAACTATAGAGATTATATGCCACTTTTAAATAAATAAAATTATAGTCTTGGGCATTAAAAATGATAAGGTTGCTATTCCCTAGATTAAATGTCTCATTGAACAGTCAGAAAGCTATAAATTACAACTCAGCTATAGGACAGCTTCTTCATTCAAAGAGTTCACCTTTCCCATTTATTTTAACACCCTACAAAGTCTAGTCCAATTAAACACTCATGCACTTTTGAGTCTTATTAAAGGGAGTGCTAGAGGCACCACCTCTGTCTCTCCCCAATTCTCCTGGCAGCTGGTCCAAGGACAAATTCTCTCCTCAGAGGGGCAATGTTCCCCATGGGACAGGAGTGGGAGGTATAAATGGGGCCTCCAGGAGAAAGGCAAAAAGCAGAGAGGGGTGGGGAATTCAGAGTCTAGGATCAGTCATTAGTCTTTAAGAACCTTCCAAACAGTAACAGACGTGCCCAAAGCAGACACAGCAGTCCCAGTCTGGAAGCAAGGCTCAGATGCTACACAAAGCAACAGCAATACTGGGGATGTAAGGCCTGCTCCATAAAATGGCTTGGCACTCCTCTCTCCAGAGTTACTGCTCCCAAAGTCTGTTACACCAGAAGTTGTCATTAATTTTTTATAGGTCTTACTGCTTTGTATTGCTGAAGCAGCGAACTGTAATAAAATTTAGAAATTAAAGTATTTTTTGGTAGTCTGGTTGTGATAAAAAGCACAAATTTCTCTCTAATGCATATGTTCCAAATGATCCCTTCCAAATTAAAATATTCATAATTTTAAATAATTTATCTTTCTTTTCAAAGATAATAAATATCATCTTAATAGAAAATTTTCAATTCTCACACCAATACCAGTTCACTCTCTCCAAGCAATATAATCACAAATTATAGTTTGGTTTAAGAAATCTCCCTTATCCACTGTCTTTCTAGTAGCAGCAATAAGATTTAAAAAATAAAAAGTTACTGTCCCTGATTCTATAAACCTACCACGCATTTACATGACAGCTCATCAGAAATACAAAGGTATTGGATAGCCCAGTTTCTTTCCTTTTTCCTTTTTTCCTCTTCCCTTCCCTCCTCTCCTCTCCTCTCCTCTCCTCTCCTCTCCTCTCCCCTCCCCTTCCCTTTCCAAGCTTACTGAGCTATATACCCTTATCTTGGCCTAACGAGCAACATGTTTTACTAAGTTAGTTATAGATACCTCTATAGGCCTTAACTTGGAGAACAGAGAAAGTCTCTTTCCTTCTGAGTCCCAATTATACCATAACATAGCTGATAGATATACCAGTACATAATCTCATGGGGTGCAGAGATGATTTGTTAGAAGGTTTATGTGATTGAGGTGAGGACTGTTTCTGCAGCAACAGCTCTCTATGAAAGACAACAGGGTTCAAGGTTGAAAGTCAACTGGGAGCATAACCTCTTAACAAGTTAGCTGAGTGAATTAAAGTCAGTACAGAGATAACTAAGAAGCAGTGGATAACTTTGCCTCCTGGATTTTTTGTTTGACTCTTTTCCAAAAAGAACCCTGACAAACACCCAAAAACAAATACATTTCAAATTTCTGTGCCTTACAACTCAGGCCCATGACTAAATAACTCAACTGGTTCCAAACTGAGAAGCAAATGGCAATGAGAAAAGCAGAAAAGGGCCTTTTGTTCCAACACAAAGGCAGCACACTGACGATTTACTGGGGCTAGAGATCCCGCAAAAGAAAATCTCAATGTGAACAAGGAGCTTCCTGCTGCCAATCAATAGGGCACTCCTGGTTGTACAGGGAGTGAATGCCATTTACTAACTGGGTTGCATTAAAACTGGCAAGTACATTTGTGAACAGCAACCCACTTTATTTTCCAGGAGATCGTAGGGCACAGCATGCCCTTTTATGGCACAAGGAAACTTACTTGGCATATGCGATGACGAACTTGTCTGACTTGGAACCACTGGTACATAAAGCAAATAAAAGATTTAAAGCCACCCAGGTGTAGGAGATTAAGGATTTAACAGGCAGATGGAGGAGAAGAGCATCATCTGGACATCCTTCATCCTTTACAATAAGGGAAAGTTCCCCAGCGATCCCAGCAGAAAGAATCAGCTTAAATGAACAAAATTCAGCAATTCTGTCGACAAAGGCAGAATCCTTGAATAGACTTTTTCTTTTAAATATGAGTTTGTCTGCCGAAACCTGATTACCTTTCATAACAAATAAATGTCTTCTAAGCAAAAATCTCTTCTAAGTAGCAAAAATATGCCTTGCCCCCCACAGGTCATCATCCAAAAACGGTGAACGTCACAACCTTAAGAGTCCATTTGAACAGATGGGGCTTGAATAATAGCAGTGTGGAGAGGGCCAGCAAATGCTGAGTTAAGGGCCACCTTTGATCTGCTGAGCCAAGACTTAGAAGAATGACTTTCAAAAATCATCACTGTCATCACACTGCTCTGTTGATGAGATTCTTGTGAGCAGTCCAAAAGGATGTAGGAATCAAAATAAATTTTTTGTTTTCTTCTTTATTTATTTTTATTTTTATAGTTTATTTAATATTATTTTAAAAAATCCTTTGTCCTGGATTTGGAAATTTCTCAATCATAGGGTCCAATCTATTCAACATAGTTTATCATAATTCCTCATTTCAAAACCCTCCACCTCAGACCTGTATGAAGTTCCATCACCCAGAGTGATCATTCTCATTTCTGAGCATTGTGGGCACTCTCTCTGCCTTGTAACAATGAAACCTAAACCCCTTTTACTCCCGCTGTCACATACCCAGATTCACCTCCGCTCTAGTCTGACCCCTGAGCCTGTGCGCTGCTTCCTTCCTGGAGCTCCTTTCATAGTAGGGATTTCTCTGGTCCTTTGGGCACTGAGTTAAATAACGATACAAGACAGCCAATAGGAATGCTTTATATCCCTCAGATAACTGTTTTCCCATCATTTCATCACAGCATTTTCAAACATATAAAATTAGAGACATAAAATTATCTGAAGTATGACAGGCTAAATGTCTGAACAGCAATGTAAGCAATACAAACACAAGAAGTGGTATGTCTAGCAAAGGCTTCTTAGTAGAAGTGGGCATAAAGGTGAGTCCTAAAGGATAAATGGAATGTAGGCAAGAGAAAGGAAGAAACAAGGATATTTTGGAAGGTAGATATATCATGTGTAAATACACACACACACACACACACACACACACACACAGTTCCCAAACAGTTCAAAGAACAATTAGAGAGAGCAGTTTTCAGTCTGACTAAATCAGGTGTCTGTAAAAAATTATCGTAGAGAGACCGGAGCTGTTCACTGAAGCTAAATTATGAAGGACCACAAATGAAGGCTAATCATTTTGACCATAAAGGAAGTATTGGCAAAATTGGAGGAGCTCAATATGAGTAAATTAGCATCCCAAAAGAGTAATTGATTTATCAGAGTTTAAGGTAAGAGGAAACAGGAAACTGTTGTTACCATTATCGAGATGCTGCACACTTAAAGTTGTGACTGGAGAGTAAGCAGCGTAATGACTAAGAAGGAACAGAAATTTGAAAGATGCATAAGATGAGGCCAATAATAAGTAAATAGGACCCCTTGATAGAAATCTTAAAGTGTTCAAACTCTTCACTTGGATCACAAAGCTCCACATAACCAGAACATAACCAGCTCATCTTCACAAGATCCCCTTTGACCATTATGCTTGTCTTCGCATCTCCACCACATTAATCTTCCGGATTCAGGGCCTTGGAGGAGCTGTTCGCTCTGTCTCTAATGTACTTCCCTGATAAAGATCAGGAAAATTATCGGCCCCTGGGTCCTTCACACCATCTCGATCTCCAGCTGAACATTACCTTCTCCAATAATTCTTCCTTAACCACCTGGTCCAAGGTGGTTTCTAAGACATTTAACTCTCACATTATTCTAATTACCTCCGTGGTGCTTATTGTATTCTGATCTTTCTCTCATCTGTTTATCTGTTTCCCCCTTCCATTCTTACACTGCAATTCCTGGGAGAACAGGAATCTTGAGACATACTCAACACTAGAGATCTCCAGCAGCAAGAATGGTACCCAGTACAGATTAGGTTGCTGGATAAATATTTGTGGAATGGACAAATAAATGAGTCACTCATAGTCAACCTTCAGAGAGAACGTAATGTCCTCAGGACTACTCTGGACGCCATGTCTTCTTCGGTCTTGGATATTCCTGTTCCCTTAACTGGTGTGAGAGAATTCCAAATCTTCTCAATTCTGCCTCTTTCCAACTTAGCCAGCTTTAGTTGGTTTCTTTCACTTATAAATTAGAACTTGACCTATACCACTTTGCAGTTTTCATTACTTCCTTTGAACTTCGTAAAAAAAAAAATCTGAGTAATAAGTGACTAACTATCATCCAGTCTAACAGGGATTGAAACGCAAAGGGCCCACAAAACAGTCACTCAAAGAACAGAGGCACTGACCAGTGGCCCTGGTATTGAACACAGGCCAAAGGGCATCTAGTTGGAAGCTTTACCCCATAAATAAGATGTTATTGTCCGTCAACTCTGTATTCACTGCAGAGGAATGAGATCTTCCACCTCTCTCATGCAGCAGGTCCCAGTACCCAATGTAATAAATAAAGTCATTCGATTATATGTTTATTGTTCTACTTACCCATGCCCTGCCAAAAACGGGGAGGGGGGGGTCTATAAAAACAAATATAAAGAATGTAAAACATGAAAGAAAACAAGTAGCAACACAGCCACCACCCCCAAAAGAAATTTACCCTGGCATTTACGGGTCACACTGACTTCACCCCCATGTAGGCCTACATTGTCGAAGTTCACAAACAAACCACAAATGACTTTTAATAAAAATTAACCGAGAGATGCTGTGTCTGTTTCCAAGAGTTACATTAGTGCTGCTGTTGCGAAACACCTGGATCTAACGTTTGAGTTTGAAACGACTTTGATCCCTAGGTGCTGAAAGTTTTCCATTCTTTATTACTTTATGGAATTACTACTTGATATAAATTTGTGACTATAGACCTTATTTTTTTAACATAAAATGAGAATTGATTTACTGTTTACAGAAAGCTGAGGAAAATGATTTTTTTAAAAGATCATTCAGAGAATATTGAAAATCCAAATCTCATCAGAGAATTCCAGAGGTGTGTGCAATAGTTATTTATATAACTAAATGCAGAAACAAAATGTAGCAGCAAGTTTTATAAGTTTTAAAAACATCTGAACCCTGGCTGGTGTGGCTCAGTAGATTAAGCGTTGGCCTGTGAACCAAAGGGTCACTGGATCGATCCCCAGTCAGGGAACACGCCTGGGTTGCAGGCCAGGCCCCCAGTAGGAGGCACGAGAGAGGCAACACATTGATGTTTCTCTCCCTCTCTTTCTCCCTCCCTTCCCCTCTCCAAAAATAAATAAATAAAAAATATTTTTAAAAATCTTTTGAAAAGCATGACAGATAAAATTAACCATAGTCTTCTAGATGAGATAAGTGGATGTTTTTATTTTTGGTGTTCAAAGTTTGTTTTCCTTTATATTCCACTTTGTATTACTAACAACAGAATTAGATTATATACAATGTTATCTAAAGAAATAGTAAAATAGTTCCAGACTATACATTTGTCTGACATTTCCCTTATATTTTATGTTTAATACAACCCCTCAATTAAAAAACTAAAATAGGCCCTGGCTGGCGTAGCTCAGTGGATTGAGCGCGGGCTACGAACCAGGCATCGCAGGTTCGATTCCCAGTCAGGGCACATACCTAGGTTGCAGGCCATGTCCCCCAACAACCACACATTGATATTTCTCTCTCTCTCTCTTTCCCTCTCCCTTCCCTCTCTAAAAATAAATAAATAAAATCTTTAAAAAAAAAACCTAAAATAAATAATTATATCCTTTTATTATTTATATAAATTGTTCTAAGTATCGAAACTGAAATTACCACAGCATAAAAGTTAAAATTTAGATAAAAACATATTGTCACTCAGTTTTGTTTTGCCCATGAAGACACAATAGTTTGCTCACATACCAACCACAGGCAGTCTGAACTGAAAAAAAAATTAGTCTTTGAAATGGAAATGGACACAGAGGTCACACAGAAATTCAAGTTGTACAGAAACTCAAGAGAACTCCAAAAAAGACCAATTCCAATTAACTATCAGTCAATGGGCAAAATAACTGAGAGAATTGATTTTAAATTGTTATCTGTATTTTTATATGACATGGTATTGTACTAATAAATGGCACAGCATTGTCAGAAACATCATTAAACTGATAAGGAGTTCTTTCATTTTTTCGTGTGTTTGTCTATGAACTCTGCCCAGTAAAATGCCCTTTTTTCTGATCTCGATGCATGAAAATCAGCCTGTTAAAGGTGTGTGAAATAACTTCCACAGAGATACAGGAGACACGGAATCGGAAGTGCATTGACTCATTCAACACACGAGGCTGAAGGAGAGCGAGTGTGCAAGCAAACCTCTTCTGCCACTCTTGGATCCTGTCTCCTCCCCAGTCTCCTTGGGTAAAACACCTCCTAAGAGAAAAACGCTACCTAAGACTCCTTACCACTCATGAATTTTTAACTGCTATTAAAAGGAAAATGAATGAATTTCATAGATGTATTTCTCAAAAGAATTAGTAAGGGACACTTGACAGCTCTTGCTACGCTAAATAAACAGATACGACTTAGTAGAAAAACAAGAGACTGTTGTCATATACTCGCAATGATTATCATGTTAACTAGAAAGACTCTCCTCTTCATTTGTTTACATTTATTTACAAATTGTAAATTTTGTCAGTGAATCAATGCAAATGCAGTCTAACAGGAAAGCAAAGCTGATGCTTTATAAAAAAGCAAATTGCAGTGAGAAACCAGAGAGAAGTCACCCTCACACGGTTATGTTTCAAGAAAGTAATGACTATAATAACGTGGGAGTTTTTCCAAATCCATTTGGAGTACTTTAAATGAAACAACTAGGGAATCGTTAAGATGAAAAATCAGCAGCAAGAGGCTACTTCCTTAATAACAAGTATTTTGCCAGAATAAAAATGAACCCAAGTGCCCGTGGTCGGAACTGACTGTTGCCATAACTAAAATCAGCCTATCTAGTTGTGACTAACTTCAGAAGTCACTGATATGGCTAAAGTCCAAACACTTAATAGAAAGATTAAATCACTAAAGAAGAGAAAGGGGAATAATTTTGGCCACAAAATTGGCAGCAACTTAGTCCATGCAACAGATAAGAAATTCACTTAACAATTCAAGTTAGAAACATTCAAGCCCGTACAGATGTTGCGTGAGTTTATTTGAAAAAACTGACAATACCAGGACACAAGATCTCAAAAGTCCACCAGAAATGACAATTCTGCAGTTTCTTTTATACATTTAGAATCAAGGAGGGAATGTAAAGAAGATTACAAGAAGGTTGAAGAAAGCAAGGCAGAGATCAGAATACATGGTAATTATCATATTTTGCCATGTATAATGAATGCACTCTCATATATAATGTGCACCCATAATGTTGGCCCAAACCTTCAGGTAAAAAATCATTTGTTTTAATTTTTAATTCAATTTTTATGTATTTGTATTTACAAACAAAACTAATTATCGTATTCCTGGGTATTATTTTTCATTGGATATCATTATGGCTTTCTAGAGTTACACGTTTAATGCATAAGCATAAATAAAAGAATTAAAAACCTCTATATAGATATAGAATTAGTACTACCCATGTATTAATGTGCATCCTTATTTTTTCCCTCAAAAATGTGAGCAAAAAATTACGCATAATACACTGCAAAATACAGTAACAAAATTATGTGCCCTAGAGGATGGTTAGGCTTCCAAGGGGTCTGAAAAGGAAGCATTTCAAAGGTGTGTTAACCTAGATGCACAAAATAATGGGCAAGGCTTGCTTAAGGCTAAGAGAAACTTTCACAAAAAAAAAAAAACGTTATAGGCCTGAGGCATGACTACCCTGTTAGAAATTTATGATCAAATCACCCTGTGAAGTTACTTTCGGTTAGATTTATTACAGAGCCCCTTTTTCATCCACACACTTGATTTCCACATTTTGCCATGTATAATACATGCATTTTTGCTCAAATTTTTTGGGAGAAAACAAGAATGCGCATTATATCTGGGTGGTACTAAAAATGTGCATTATACGTGGGTGTTGCTTGAAAGCATGGGTGCACATTATACATGGTGAAATACAGCAAATATTAAAACCAGACAAGGCAACACACACGAAGTATCCAGCTCAGTGTCTTGCACATGGTAGATGCCCAGCAGGTGACCTTCCATTCCTTTCTGCTTCCTTCAGTCACTGATTTATTGCCTAACAGACCTATTGATAGTTTCAAGTGTCTTCTCTCTACACCTGAGCTGAAAACCATAAATTGTTTCATTCAAAGATGGATATGAATACTTTTAATTTCCCCCTGTGTCTCACACGTTTCATCTGTAAATGATGTGGTGATAAGCGTGATGACTCAAAAGTTGAAAGAAGATGTGACATGGTACATGAGGATGCTTTTGACTGTAAAGAGAAATGCCCACCTAAAAGTGGTTTAAAAATTGTTTATTATTATTATTATTTATTATTTGACCTGAGAGTAAGACCCTGGCTCCTTCTCCTTCCATACTGTCTCCTGTCAGCCTTAGTTTGTTTTCTCCTACCTCGCAGTCACATGGTAACTGCAGTAGCTCCAAGCATCATAATCTCAGGCAACAACTTGCCTCTGTCTTTTTATCTGGGAGGAATATCTTTCTCCACCATAACTCTGGCCAGACTTGTGTCACACAGCCACCCTCACGGGCAAAGGAAGTTATGAAAGTAAGTGAGGTGGGTGGGAGTCCGGCCAATGTGGAAGGGAGCACAATGACTATTGAATAAAAAATTAGTAAAATCTGTAACATTGTTATACAATATAATGAGCCAGAGTCATTTATAATGCTTATAAATGAAGAAGTTACAGCTATCAGCTATACCTAGTGTTAATGACTGAACTGTATCCTCCCTGTCTCCCCCACACAAAAAAAAATCATGTGTTGAAATCCTAATCCCCAGTGAGACTATATTTGGAGACAGGACCTTTGAGAGGTAAAGTTAAATGAGGTCATAAGGATGAGACGCTAATCTGATAGGCCTGCTGCCCTGATAAAAGGAGCAAGAGACTCCAGAGTTTATGTGACCACACCAAGTGAGGACTCAGTGGGAAGGGGCCATGTGCAAGCCAGGAGGAGTCCTCTCACCAGGACCCAAAAAGGCCACCACCCTGATGTTTGGGCTTTCCGGTCTGTAGAAATAAAGTTCTGTTGTCTCAGCCACTCAGTCTTCAGTGTTTGTTTACGGCACCCAGCAGACTAATCCCTCTGAGAAAGGAAAGCCGAGCCTCCTTTCTTCAGCGGGGCTCTACCTGGTTGAATTTGGAAGAGCTGGAAGAGCTATGGCAAAGGAGTGATATCTACTCTTCCTCACATTTTGCACGGATGGTTCATGAGCATGTTCTTACTTCAGCCCTTATCTCCAAGGATCAATCTTTCAGAGATTTTTTTTTTATTTTAACTAAACATTTCCTTGGTTTAAGTCCCAGTCTTAGATTCAAAGCCAGCAGTATCTCTGCAGTGTAAAATTCATCCCATTGCCAAAATATCAGTGCAATGCATGTTAACATAAACCTTTAAAAAGGAAACAAAAACAGAAAATTCCATGCCTATCCAGTTCTTACATTTTTTTCCAAACCAATGAAAAATGTTAAGAAAACGGGTTGCAAAAGTTCAGTGTTTGTTTCTCAGTGAATTCAGGGGTTTAAAAAACAAAAACAAAAAAAAAAACCCCACATTCTGCTATATTATCACTTTCTAATTTCTGGCCAAACCCCTGTGGTTTTCATCACGCATCATTTTTGTGATTAATGATGTGCACCCAGTTAATGGAAAACAGCAGATTAGGTTTTCACTAATAGTTTTGGAAGTTATGTCTGCCTGCCTCATTTGGTAACAACCTCACTGTTCAGTAAGAAACTAATGGATTTAATCCCAAAGCAGAACTTAGTTTTATAAATACAAGACAGGTCAGATTTCCAGAGAGGAGAAAATTACACTTTCAGAAGACTGCTGATCTTCCATTGAAATTTAACACCGAGATAATGCCTCATAATTTTTTTTTACTTTTTACTTCTACTTATTAATCAATTTAAAACATTACAGTACTTATTTGAAGCCTAGAAGACTAGGTAAAACTAGCACCTTGTGACCATGGCAAATAAAACAAATATAATATGATACTTTTTCTAATTCGTATACTGAGAAAAAGAGACATATATATTGAAGACACAGGTGAGAAACAGCTCCATATATTAGAGTTTCACTGCTGTGTTACTTCATAAAATTTACATTTTTTTTTTTTGTTTCACTGCAGAAAGTGTTAGTTCCAAATAGTGTGGTTTAAGAGAAGCAATGTGGTACAGTGGGAAGCATAGTAATCTGAAACAGAAGAATCAGAGGCAAGAATTCTAGTCCTACTTCTGCCTCCAATTACTTTGGAAACAAATCTACACTTTGTTTTCATTTTCTCCACTACATTTTATATCTCTCTTAAGTCACTTAACAATTGCTATACTATTTCAAAGTTAATCTATTTATGTTTCACATTTCCCATCTGGACGAGGCTCCTTAAGGCTAGACCCCACATCTGATTTACATTATGATCGCCTACAATGCCAACCTAGACTATAAGGTTATGAGAAGAGGGACTTTGCCTGTTTCCTCAGGGGGTTAGCATGGTTTGACCTTATGCTAATAAGGTGCCAAGTATGTTAACATTAGGAAAAAAAAAACTAGGAAGAACAGCATGAGGGGGGAGGAAGTATAGGTGGCGCACAGAGGGTTTTCTGGGCAGTGGAAAAACTCTGTATGAAACTATAATGATGGACACATGTCATACATTTGTCAGCCTCTTAGAACATATACCACCAGGAGTAAACCTTAAAATTAACTATGGGCTTCGAGTGATCCTGATATCAATGTAGGTCCACTCCAGTTGTTGATGTACATTATAGGGGAGCCTATGTATGTGCTGAGGTGGGGAGTATATGGTAAATCTTTGTACTTTCCTCTCAGTTTTGCTGTGAACCAAAAACTGTTCAAAAAATAATAATAAAGTCTTGTCTTTTAAATAGCATACTTTTGAAACAGAAGAAAATTCTGAGCACATATTAAGTCTAGTGGAGTCTGCAAATTTTGTGTTGATCCATCATAATGTTAACTAAACTTTATGGTAAACACATGCTTTCTGTCACTTTTCTAAAAACAAATATATATATATAAATATATAAATAAATATATATATATAAATATATATATATATATAAATACACAAACACATATTCATGTGATACAATAATCCAATGAGTAGAAACTATCGTGATTTCCTTTTTCAGAGGAGGAAACTATAGTCAAAGAGACTAAGGACCATGTTGAATTCTGCAGGGCTAAGAAATAAGAGTCAAAACTCACCCCAGAAGGCAGCCCCAAAGTTCATGAGCCTCATCCTGATTTGCCAGGCAACCAAATTCATTATTTAGAAAATCATTTTTGCTTTTATTTCACTATTTTATGTATACTATTTTTTCCTTTTTCAAATCAGAGGTTAAGTTTCTTGGAGTTAAAAACTAGTATCTCCTCATTATTGAGTAATACCCATCATAAGTAACTAAAGTACCATGTCAGCTTCCTGTCCAGGCATCTGGCAAGATGGAATCACTGAGAGCACACGCAATAGCACTGATACTATTCTGATTCTCAGTTCAACAGAAAACTGGGAAAGAGAGCAGCACTCGGGTACATGTGAACGAGGGAGCTCTGTCACACAAAACGAGGGGACTCCCCTGCACTTCCAGGCATATGCTCTATACAAAGATTAGCCCATGTTCATTAAAAGTAGTGGCACTATGGGACTATTTTCTTTTTGATAGTTTTATTGCTGTAAAAACTGTGTGAGAACAGGGTTGATTAGAGGAGTGGTCAGATAAGGAATGGCTCAAGCAAAGAAAATATAGGCCTCCTCTCTAGAAATACAAAAAAGTAAAAATAATTAGAAAAATCAGAATATTAAAAATGTTTAATAAGAAGTTTAGAGTGTAAATTCTCTGGAGAAGAGCAATTGAATAAACAATGGAATAAAGGAGAATACTTTTTACTTAACCTAGATCTGGGAAAAAGTTAAAAATTATTCAGTTTTCCTTTTTATAAGAATTAAAATGAATAAGCAGCTAACATGACACACTGAAATGGAAATACTTTAATTTTTTTTAAATCCATAAAGATTCTGCATTCAGCAACAGTCAAAAGTGTTTCATGCTATTTCCTAATAGCAAAAAGGACATAAATATAGTTTATGTCGAGCTGGTTGTTTCAAATAACTGACGTACAGGTACAAGTATGTATCTAAATGACAGAATCGATGAAAACATCAACCAAATAATTTATTGAGCACTATGCACATGAAAAATGTTCTACTATGCTATTTGTTTTCATTGATTGTTAAGTTTTGCAAGTTAAGTAAAAATATGTGGAAGCAAAGTAATCACTTAAAAAATGATCTGTGGCTCAAATTTCAACCTGCAACAAAGAGACATTTACCCATGGGTGCTTTTATTTCCTTATCTTGTTCTCTGACATGAGATCTCGAGAAAGATCTTACTCGCCAAGCTGAAACTCTCCCAGAAACTTCTTTCACTGCTTGCTTATTAAACACAGTGTAGGTCCATGTAAACTAGAGGGCTTAGTCATGCAAATGAGACTGAACAAAGAAGCATCCATCCAGTTCTAGGTACTATAACTCAACATTTATATTGCAGAATCTGTGCCATCAAAAAAGTTATTAATATTGCCCTGGCTGGGTGGCTCAATGGATTGAGCAGCTGCCTGTGAACTGAAAGGTTGCCAGCTTGGTTCCCTGTCGGGGCACATGCCTGGCTTGCAGGCCAGGTCTCCAGCTGGGGGTGTGTGAGAGGCAATGATTGATGTTTCTCCCTCTCTTTCCCTCTCCCTGAAAATATTTTTTTTTAAAGTAAAAAGTTATTAATATCAATGGTTCAAAGATAGAGCTTAGGAAATATAAGGAAAAAGTGATGAATGTATGCCATTTTTTGTCACCAAGGAACAGAAGCATAGTAACACAGATATCTTACTTGTTGGGTTTATCAAACTCTACTTCTATGTTTTATTTTAAGGTATAACAGTTTCATGCCTTAACTATCTACCCAGGTAGCAAAGAGCAAATAGGGTTGAATACAAGCAGTATGACTCCAGAACCCAGATTTTTAACCATTTTGCTCTGTAATTAGATTTGTAAAAATTAGATTTGTAATTTGGATCTTTTAAGGAGTCTAAATACATTGACAGTTTTATTTTGCTGAATCGTGGGGCTTTTCTTTTTAGTGCTAAGCTCATATAACAGATTCCCTGTGAAGTCAGTGTGACAATGCAATGGCAGTCATGAACCCAGTCACTTCTCAGAGATGGGCCCATCGAGCTTTCCTCCAGGATTTTAGCATTAGTTTCACACACTTGCACCAGTCCATCTACCATGCACGGCACAGCCCTACCAAAGCCTTGGACCTCCCAAAGCAGATGGCTCTCCCAGATGGAATAAAAACACCTTTCTGTTCTGGAATAATGGAATCAACTGTTACCCAATGAAAACTCGTTGAACTCTCAATGACACATAACCTTGACTGGAGGGCTTTACCTGTGAAACAGTATCTATGAAGTGAAAGGCTTTTAACAAATAGAGAACTGAAAACGAAGCAATTAAAACAATGCATTGAATTTTTCCCTTCCTTGGAAGTAAAGACTAACATGACCTAAAGAAATAGTTAAATTTTTAAATAACAGAAATAAAACTGTTATTAACTTATATATTACTCATTGTGCATGAAATTTACCATTGCAAAACCACATTCTGATTAGGCTCTCTAACAAGCTACAAATAAGAAGTCATATAAATTAAACGGCAAATTCTAACACAAAAATGAACTTTCAAAAGAGGTAACTTTCTGTTTCCAGGAACTGAATCTCATAGTGAGGATTATTGAACAACTCTCTGATATGGTAAATGAACTTTTTTGTTAAACCACATAAACTCAGTCACACAAAATACAAGCTAGGTATTAACACTATTTATTGCCTGATTTAAATGTAATTATATCAAGCATTTGGGGGGTAGGGGTTGCCCAAAAATCTTTTCTTTGTTTGCTTAATTTTATACTTCATGTAACTGACAAAAAATATTCAAAATGTCTCCTTCTTAAATAACACATTTCATGAAACACTATTTCATATTTTCCAAATGTTATTTTCAAGAACTGAGTAAACCAATCAATCACTTGCAAATACTGCACTGCACTCAAAAACACTGTTTCTTCCTGAACAGAGACACAGAAATATATCTGTCAATAAGTAAGTAGCTTTTTGCCAAACAACCTAAATTCTGTACCTAAATTATTTTTTTTCTATATGTGAAATTATTTTTCTCTTTTTTTTTTTTTTGAAAATTTCATACCAAGGTATTTAAACATTTGCTCAAGGACAGGGTTGGGGAGAGTTAGACAGACTATCTTGCATTCTTGTGGGGCTAATAATTACCTCTAAGTATTACATACACAGTGAGATTCGATGACATCAAAGCATTAACCAGAAAAGAAAGTATGATTACCTGATATTCATTTGGCCAAAAGGTGCTCACTGCTAGCTCAGCCCGAAGCCAATCTCTACCCGTGAATCCAGTCACATTCCAAATTGGATTAGCAAGAGGTCCCTTGTTCACCCTAACTAGTATGTTCAAAGTGCCAGGGTTCAACCCTTTTTGGCTGTACAACAGGTAACTGAAATCAATACAGTGAGTGTCATTCTCCTTCATCGTAGGCAGCTGAAGTCTGGCTTTTTCTCCAGGGTCATGATTTGAAGAGTCCACTATCATATAGGAACCTGAAATGACATAACATATAATAAAGTTAAATAAATATATAAGCAAAAAGGAGTATATGATAGAAAGAACACTAAGAATGGTATCAATCTATTCTGAGTGTTAAATTGAACTCAGAACTATGTCTTTCAGAACAGAGCCATAGAAAGAGGTCAAACAAGTAAATAAACTGAATTATTATAGGTGACAGATACTGTTCAAAGTACATGACATGTATTAACACATTTGCTCTCTGCAATAACCTGTTTTTATTCCTATTTCAAAAATTAGAAAACTGAGGGATAATTAGTAACTTCAAAGCCAAATACTCTTTGATTATTTACATGGTCATATAGGTTAGGCCCAGTTTAAATCCAGATCCCACTCTAAGAAATATCCACTATTACTAAGCAAGGGTCTTTTAATAGCAAACAAAGCAATACCCTACGAGCCTGATTTACATCCTGTGTGCACCTTTCCTTTTCCGTATCTATAACACAACATAGGAAAATGGGCTAAGAGTGTAGGCACTGAAATCATTTATTATTTCCAATCCCAAGATCGTCAGTTATAAAAGCTGTGTGACCTTTCACAGAGTACTGGCCACGCTAAACTGCAGGTCAGTGAGAAAAGGATACTTTGTGATGTAATTATGAGGTCTGAAATCTATGTCAAAACTCTAGACTGAGAATCTGATGTAGAACAGATTCACTGGTCTAGTGCCTCACCCGTGAAGCTGTCAGCCATTCACCATGGCCATTGAGCCTAATTCTGCAATAGTCCCTATGTTGCCCTTTTTTTTGCCAGAAACCACATTTGACAATAACTAATCTACTTTACTTCCTTTGATTTAACAAATATTTACTGGCTATTTATCGTGGGAAGGCACAAAACTAGAGAGGCTTACCCTCATAATGCCTCCCAGCCCCGCCCTCAGACGCAGTCTGTTCTGCAGGTAAATCATAAAGTGCCAAGTACAAGTATGAGACTTGAACATCAGCTCCCTGTATTAGCCCAAGGTCATTTCCAGAAAAACAGTGTTTTTCACGTTACTGTGCATTTTAACAAAGATCCATATGGAAAAATTGGATGTATATTTATCACACTTAAGGTAGGACACAAATTTTATTATACGATGTTTTCTCCCTAGGATGTAAATTTAACCTAGGCTGTAAATGTAATAGGTGTAGTGCTACAGAATCCTTTGTTACTAGGGTTGTATTCAGGCCTTTCTTCCTAACCATTTTGTAGAATTAATCAAGCCTTTGGATTTTCTCTCTAAAACACAGTAACTTTTACCCACAACACTGCACGTTCATTGACTACTAGTCTAATTAGTTCAATTAACTTGCCAAAACTTATTCAAATCATGGAAGAGAAGAGGATGTCTACTGTAGAAGAAATCAAAATTTTAAATCTGACCAGTTCCCATCTGGGGGCACTATGATTCAGAGCTTGTGGGAAGATTTCATATCACAACACTACCAGGCCAAGTACAGAATAAGCTTGGCCAAGTACAGAATAAGCTTAGTACAGGGACAAGTTATACATATTACTTTTGCTTCATTTTTCCCAGGTCTCATCTTGTTTTGTGACCTGGAATTCTTTTTCTTTCTTTCTTCTTGATTCTTATAGATGGCACACTAACAAATAAATTAGCCATGTATATTTTTGGATAAGCTATACTCTCTCTTTTTTTTTTAATTGGGTATCCTGGATCCCAGTCCAATTTATAGAAGCAGGATGTATCTATTTTTGGTTATATTTACATTCACATGCATGTGTAACTGGAAAATACAAAGAATATATAGCAAAAAGTTGTATTATATAGGGGGAGCTGTGATAGTCTTGTTTTCTTATTTTTGTTTATGTATATTCGCCAAAAGTTCCACATGATCATACAATGGATTTGTACTTTTAAAAAAAGAGAGAGAAAAATACACGAATACTATTTTACAAGAGGAACATCAAATAAATAATGATAAATACTTAGAAAATAAAGAAAGGTATTTTGCCTTTAAAAATAAAGCCAATTTGCATTCTACAGATTAAGAGCATCTTGGCTTTCTTTCGACAACAAAAAATATACAGAAATCAGAAACTTCCTACTACAATTCACTTAAAAGGAGAGAGAAGCAGAGAGTACTTAGACTAAATATGATTTTTATTATAAAAAATAGCCAGAGACTACAAGACCCATATTCATAAACACCAGTCTAAGATCTAGATGAATAAATAATGTCCTATGAATTGTATATCTTAACAAAATTTTTATCTTTAAGCCAGAAAAAGGATTAACTGCAAAGAAAATAATGAATAAAAAATAAGTTGCCATACTTCATCCTAAAACTCCTTTTATGTGTGTATATACATACATATATATACATACATACATGTATATATAGATACACACCAACACAAACATGGTATTTTTATTGCCAGTTTTTTTTTAAAAATTTTATTTATTTATTTTAGGGAGAAAGAGGAAGGGAAGGAGAAAGAGAGGGAGAGAAACACCAACGTGTGGTTGCCTCACACACCACCTACTGGGGATCTGGACTGCAACCCAGGCACATGCCCTGAATAGGAATCAAACAAGTGACTGTTTGGTTCACAGGCTGTTACTCAATCCACTGAGCCTTATCAGCCAGGGATCCAATTATAAATTTTATAGAAAAAAATTAATTCCACAAGTAACAATCTTCAAATAGGCACAATGTAGTTCCAGGTTTTAAAGTCATTCCATGACCAAGAATCGAACTGGCAACCCTTTGGTTAGCAGCCCATGCTCGATCCACTGAGCTACACCAGCCAGGGCTTATTGCCAGTTCTTACTTAAAATATGTAGAATGTGCCCTATAAACTAACTCAAGAGAAATTCCCACTTTTCTGGCTTAGTACTGACAACCCTCCATGATTTGGTCACAAAGTAATTTTACCACTTTACCTCCCACCCCTGTTCCTCACAAAGCACCTTCTCCAACCTGACAGAACCCTCACTGTTTCTGCACATAGCATGCCCATTTTCTTCAGTTAGGCACATGTTCTCGGAAGGAAGCCTCCCCTCATCTAAAGCCTCAGCCAATTTTTACCCACAATTCTTCCTCAGCTCCAGCCCATGTCAGGCTTTCCCTACCTTTAATGCCTTTGATAATGTTTTTTGCCTTTATCGTTCTGGCTTTTAATTATGCACTGCTTTTGTACACATTTAAATCACGTATATATGGACCCTGGCTGGATAGCCCAGTTGGTTGGAGTGTTGTCCAGCTACACCAAGGTTGTGGGTTTGATCCCTGGTCAGGGCACATACAAGAAGCTATCAATGAATGCACAAACAAGTGGAACAAGAAATCTATATCACTCTTCCCCCACTTCCTCTCTATATCAATCAATAAAAAATGTTTTAAAAATGTATATAGGGACAATTTATCTCTCTCAGAAGATAGCACCCAATTCAGAGTCCAATCAGAAGAAGGCAGTCACACAATATATGTAACAGTGAAAGTGTAATACAAAGTATTACTAACTATAAGAGAGCAGAAACTTTAAAGTTGTACAGAGAACCCTAAAGGATAACTACAGTACCCAAGGAGAGAAAGAATGTGGAAAGGAGAGGAAGGCTGCTGAGGATCAGACCTCTTGGGAAGGCGTGGTGGCTGCAGCCTACTGGGTGGTAGAGGAGTTTGCTCGGTCCTTCAGGCCAGAGTTGGCAGGAAACACTTCCCTGCAGCAGGGTGGTGTGAGAGCTCAGGAGTGCTGTGTGAACTTTGGAAGGGTCACAGCAAGGTGGGCGCCAGACCAGAGCTGCAGCTGCAAACTCATTGGGGGACTGCAGGCACTGGGCATGTCACCAGGCAACTTTTAGCTCTGCTATACCAGCAAGAGGAAACTAAAATAGAAGCACAATTCAACCAGTAGAAGCTCCTTTCCACAACAATGCCCCTTCAGCACCCTATACTGACAAAGCTTAACATTGTGGAAGCTACAAAGAAGAAATGCTGAAAGAGTCAAGCTCCACTATCACAGGGCAGGTAATGAAGAGTAGATTTTGAGCAGCAAAAGAAAATGAATTGATAATTGGCACACATCTAACAAAGGCCTTATATATAGAAGTTCAATAAATCTTGCCAGTTTTAGCTGAGTAATCGAATGGCTGAATGAATTAGAGGAAAATAGAATAGCTCTTAGAACATAACAAAATGTAAATGTTCAAGCAGTATCAACATGTAAAATAAGTTATCAGAAAACATCAAAAGAACAAGAGATTTGCAAATCTCTTTAAGATACCTAGATTCTCATTTGTATTCTTCATCCAATCTAATGTGATATAATACATTGTGTAGCCTCTGGGAAATTCTACTATACGCACACGAGAAAATGAAAGAAAACAGAAAAACTTTATCTTCAGGTTTTTATGATAATAGTTTTGACCTCAAGAATCCCAGAAGGGTCTTAGGGACCCATAGCGGCCCTGGAGTACATGTGGAGACCACTATATTATAATACACGTAATTCTTTTCATTTCCATGCTCTAACAAGAACATTATCAGTGCTTTCATTTATATTGAGTCTATTTCTCTCACGCAGTCTTTGCAGTATGTAAAAATATACTCCATAAAACCAGTCTTCACTGGGATACTGGATATCTGGAGAATGAAAATAGAAAAAGCTGAATGCTTTTACACCAGCATAAATTTACAGGGTGTATTATTCAGTGTTGATTAAAGAAACAGAATAGGATAGATACATGTATGCATTCACACATACATACATGCACATGTATACACACACCTGTTTCTTTGGTTGACTAACGACAACCAAAATCATGATTTGGGTCCCTGTTCATCCAGGTTAAATTTTTTGTTGTTGTTAATGTTTAAGCATTTCTGTTACTACCACCTTTGCACTAAAGCCAATGCCACTGACCTTCTTGGTTTTTATGTTTTACATCTTTCAGCCTCTCGTTTCCTTTCTTCAAGTTTCTTCCCCTAACCCCTTTATTCTTCAATCAGGTGACAACATAATTTACCAAGGTACTAAAAATAAGAACCTAGGAATCCGTTTGCTTTTCCCCTTTCCCTCCCACTTCTCTTGTAATATCTGATTCTAAACTAACACCTTAACCCATCCTCTTCTCTCCATCTTCACTAGTCTTATCAAGTTCCTACCATCTCTCAGGACGACCAGAATAGGCTTCTAACAGGTTTCATAGTCTCCGCATTAGCAACCCTATGAGAGTTTTCTACAGGCAGCCAGACTGCTATCAAAACACACAATTAATTTCCGCTCACCCCAACACTGCAGGGAGAATAAAACGCAACCTCTTCCCAGCCTACCAGACTCCATATAATCTGGCCTTTCTCATTATCTCCTACCATTTTCTTCCCTTACTCAGTGTGCTCCAGAGATAGTAGGCTTCCCTCTGCCCTTTGAAAACCCAATCTCACACCTGCCTCTGCATTCCTACTGGATTTTCCCCTGCTTGGAATGCTCTTTACTCAGCTGGTTTAGTTTCATCATTCAGGTCTTGGCTCTAATGTTATCTATTAGTGAAGCATCCCTTGGTATGTTAACTAAAGTAGTTCCTCCTAAGGTTCTTTCTAACATGTCCTTCTTCATTAATTCCTTCATACCACTTGCCTCATACTGGTTTTAATTTATTTGTTTACTTGATTGAAAAACTCCAGTTAAAGTCTAGATTTCATCTATTTTGTTCATCACAAAACCTAGACCAATGTCTAGAATATTCAATATGGAATAGCATGTTCATTAAAATTAAACAGGACAACTACTACCTATTTGTATTTCCTTCTCTGCATGCCCATAGCACTTCTATAATACTTTCTTATGTACCAAATACAGCATACCTATCTGTGCACCTGCCAGCTCTAGCACAACCCTTTGAAGATCAGAAATATTACTTTCCTCTAGCATCGAAGAGATTTTGCACCTGTAAACTCCTGGTGAACTCAACTGAAGGAAATCAAAAATATGTAATTATAGAAATAATAACAATATCGTTTTTTTCAGATAGAACAAAAAGTCGTGGAATCTGAAAGGACTAAAACTGTTCTCAATCTTGACAGTTCCCCTAGTGATTCCATTATCTGCATAAGGTTGAAATAGGTGCCCTCACATTTTTTGCATGCTCTATTATTAATTCCTCAAACTTTTGCATTCTATTATCTCTAAGATAATGCTTCCCTTCTAATAGCGTTCACCCTGTACACCACACCATTTGTTCCTAAAAGACAGAATGAAGCACACATCATAAAATGTCAGATCAGAAAAAGTAAACTTATCCCTCAAACTCCAATTCAAAAGGACTGCGCATGCATCCTCACAGTATTCTATTTCCAACATATTGTGCTTCCTAAAATATTCCTCCTTTTGCTTTAGAAAAATATAAATCTGTGTTACTGACACTCTGCAGAACTAAAATTTCTCATATTCCCTGAGTAAATCTTTGTATTTGTTCTAGATAGTCAACTTATATTTGAAAATTTAAAAATTTTGATTTCAGAGAGCAGCTTCTTAAATTTTCAGACAACACAACATTTCAGGTAAAATTAGCACAATACTTCTTGGGGCACTAGCCTCCTCAGGGAGTTTAAATGCTACATGTTAAGATTTAGGAACTGGGCCAAACGTTATGCTATTGTTCCCCTACAACATGATAGAAAGCAGAAGCATGAATCTACTTGGCCCTTATTGTGACCACTAAAATTTTCATTAAGTCTGCTGTCAAGACTAAATGAGCTTGTCTTTAAGTGTTACAACATGCTGATTGGGTAGGTTCTTAGCATTTGCTTTTTTAGACATAGTCATTCCTTTCTCTGTTAAATAATAGAGAGAATCTAGCTAGAAAATGTATAAAAACATTCCAAAGGTAAAATTGAGATGACATTGTTAAAAATTAATGCACTTAAAACTTTCCAAACTTTCCTCACAACCCCCCTCAAGCCTTTACAACTCTACCTAACACCATTCATCCGATGTGTCAACAACCCTCCTTCCCAGCTCTTTCCTTCCTATTACTTTCTTTATTTTTTTCTTTATATTTAGAAAGAGGGTAGGGAGGAAGAAAGAGGGAGAGATACATCAATGTGCCAGAGAAACATCGAATGGTTGCCTCTCACATGCTCACCATCGGGCACCTGGTCTGCAACCCAGGCAGGTGCCCTGATCAGGAATTGAACCTGTGACCTTTAGGTTTGTGGGGCAATGCCCAATCCACTGAGCAACACGAATTAAAGCCCTCCCTATTCCTTTCCAACCCTCTTTTCTAGAAAGTTCTTTCTTTCTTTAAAACTTAATGATAATATAGAATATTCTCTCTGTAAAAACACATACAGACAAAACTTCACCAGCAACAATAAAGGACTCATAGATGTAAGTTTAAGCTCTCCTGTGATTTCTTCTTCCATTTCCGAAACTGCCTTGCTCTTCCCCATGGCTCCCCAACCTGCATATCTTTTCTCTTATGTGATACTGAGATGTCTTGAGAAACAGCTGCTAAAATAAAAAGCAACTTGAAAGAGAATAATCATTCTCTTATATCATGAAGGCAAGAGAGTCTGTGTCCTACAGCTAATTTTGTAAATCATCACTTGTCTTTTCAAAGGAATGAACATTGGAAAGAGCAAGAGAAGACAGTATAACCTGCAGCCTCTGGAAACAGCAAAGAGACTAAATACCACACTAACAATTCCAGGCTATGGTCCAGGTATACTTTAACTCTTAATAACAGAAGACAAGGACTTAAGGTTGGTAGAGAATGTATACAGTGCTTCCCTATCTCCATAGGAATGGATATTCCCAAAGTCAAAATATTTTATTCAGGTGTTGTAGTATGTCTGAAAGAACCAAAAATCTATATTAATATATTAGAAGAATTAGGCTTTCTTCTGACTCAACATTAACAAATAGAGTCGACAACTACTTGAAAAAGCAAATGGTAATGATCAAATAGAAACGAACTTGGGTTGGGCAAGATTTCTCAACTGAGCTCTGAGACTCAAGAGTGATCAGACTACAGGAAAAGTTCAACGGCCAACCTGGGAAACTGCATTCTTTATTCAGCAATGAAAGTTCTAAATTATAATAGTAGATATTTTATAAAAGTCTCAAAAGGAAGAAATGACATTTTTTTCTACTGTTGTCCAAATGAAATTATGTTCTTATCTATGAAATGGTTAAAGATTTAGGCTCTGAAGTCACAGAGACCTGATTCTGCTACCTAACTCTGACACTACCCACCCCAACCATCCAACTGCCCTCTAGTATTTTTTAAACATTTTTATTTATTTATTTATTATTTATTATTTATTTATTTATTTATTTTTAAAGAGGGGAAACGAGAGAGAAGGAGAGGAAGAGAAACATCCGCGTGTGCTTGCCCCCTGTGTGCCTACCACTGGGGACCTGGCCCGCAACCCAGGCCTGTGCCCTGACCGGGAATCGAACCAGTGACCCTTTGGTTTGCAGGCTGGCACTCAATCCACTGAGCCATACCAGTCAGGGCTCCTCTAGTATTTTTGAGACAAATATCTTAGGCTCAGAAAAGATAAGTGTCTTAGATACAATAAAATTACTGTTTGAAAGCAGTGTCGTGGAGAATTACAGAAATGGGAACTATCAAAGTAAAAACATCTTTTTTTTATTTACAAGTATTGTCTAAACCAAAAATCAATCTGTCTGCTTATTTTTCGAAAACACCGTCTGTCTTTCAAGGCATACATCAAACAAAGTGGGGGAAGCAAAAGGAATTGATAGTAGATATAGATAGAGTACTGAAGATAGAGAAATGAAGAAAAGAATCCAAGTGAGAGGACTAAAAGAGAAGAAATAAGCAATTAAACTTTAAAATATAAGATCTAGGAGGATAGAAGAAAGGAGGAAGAACGGGGTAATAGAAAATGGGTTTATATTTCTTTTCTGTCTCTCCCAGTAACTTCATGACCCATACAAATATGACAAAAGAAACTGTGGTCCCAGAAATAAAAAAGCAAATGAGAATGGTATCATCGCCTCAAATGCTGAGAGTACTGGTTTTGGTCACAAAAAGTTTAATCATCTATAATGAAATATTAAATACAAAAACTTTTTAAATGACACATTTCTGTAAATCTCCCGAGCCTATATTAATTTAAGATAGCTCTAGTGGAATTAGTGGTTCCCAATAGTGTAGCAAACTGTAATAATGCTGAATCATATCACTGTTCTCTAGGATAAGCTAGGCCACGTCCAGTGCTGCCGATTCATCTGTTATTTTTTTAAAAATCACTAAAACACACTTGGTCAATTGTGAAGAGCAATGCTGACCAATGCTGAGGAAAGAAAGAGCATGAAAATACTTTCCTGACTGCTGGCATGCAATTAAGTCAACTTCCTCCTAGGAAAAACAATCACCCCAGGATATTCATCCAACAAAACACGCCTTTTGAACTTCACCAGAAAAGCCGGCATGATGCAAGTGACCTCCATTCCACTAGTGCTCTCGTTGCCCTGAGAGCAACTGGGAATTGCACTTTGATGTTTTCATAAATGTTAACTTAAGGCTCAATGGGAGAACACAAACAGTGAGAAACTGCAGAATTTCACTTTTCATACTAACTTTGTAAAGCTTTATTCTGGGGTATACTGTAGAAGCTAAAATGAAAAGTTTTATCCAAAACAAGTTTAACAGTTGGGCAAGGAACTCTGACTAAGGATCAAGTGCAGGTGTTTCCCCACCTCCCACCAAAGGCACAGTGGCCCTCTTTTATGGAAGAAAAGAGGAAATGTTTAGTAATTCAAAAAGTTGGGACTTTCAGATTCTTCAGTCTACTGAGATATATTTTCAAGATTTCAGTAATATTCATGAGGTAAATAGAAACACCTTACACACAGAGAATAGGATCAAACTACTCACCTGGAGAATAACAGAAACAAAGATAAGTCTCCAACATTACTTTCTTCTAACTATAATATTATCAAGTATCTCCCTAGGAACTGTTTATACGACTTTTAAAAAAATGATTGCTGTTAAACGGTCCTACAAGCAGTGACGAACCCTGCAAGCATAATAAACCAGCAATAATTAGTCCAATCATGTTGATATATACCCATTAGATTCAGTATGATTCTACTGGTTAGAGAAATCAAGGGCATGTCCAGAAGGAGATAATACTGTATGTATAATACTCAAGGTCCTCTCAAGTCTGGTCCACAGAAGCCCTGCAGTGCTTATACGCTATAAAGCACCAGCATAAACTCTTATTTGCACTTGATAATGACACAATAGGCATTTTTGCCCTTTTTTTACCCTCCATTTTGCTTTGAAGGCTTGTATACTTTTTTCTCCCTTATGGAACTTAAATTGGCAATCTCCTTAAATTCCTTTCATTGATCATATAACTCTGTAGGTTATTAACAAATCTGACATTTCCAACTTTGTAGTGTTAAAGTTTACAGAACTTTCCAAAATTAATGGTAAACTTCTAAATGGCGATTGCCACTGATTAGCCCTTTCCACACCATGATCAACACACAGCGGATATCTCCTTCACAGAAATGATGATGGAGTCTCACTGGAATGTGTTAAGAATAGAACAACTTAAAACAGTAAAAACATTTTATTAATGTAAACTTCTACTTAGAAAGATACTTAGTATGTAAAATGCTAACCATTATACTGAAGAATGTGAGGTTTAGGAAAGTTAAATAATTTGTCCAGAACTAACTCTAATAAAAAAAACCATTATTTTCAGTTCCTGTAATATGTTCTTATCAAGGTGCTCTTACAAAGAAATATCATAATTTATTTTTTTGAAATTGCAGGGAAACCTAGTGAGCATAAATTTAAACTGCTCTAAAAAATATCATTTCAGGGTTTTTCCTTCATGAGGCCTTGGTTTGCAGCTTGGCCTCTTAGGGTCACTTCCAAGCCCAGCACAGGAAGTAGCCATGTAAGGATTGCTCTGTAGCTAATTCCCAATGAATCCAGGCAAAATGCAGCCAGCATCTGATCTTGGTCTGCACCTCCTGAAGACCTCAGAGCCAGCACATTCAGTGTAGAGTTTCAGACCACCTGAAAGACAACCTCCACTGGTAATACAAGAACAGGCAGACTCATCGGGCACCAGAGTATCACTGAAACACATCTCACTCTGTGGGGTTGGCCACTACATGGCAAATCCTCCACTGTATTCACAACCAGTCTTTAGAGACAATCAGCCTGGGAGTAAATCCCTCCCACTGCTGTGCCAACAGCAATCAAGGCTCAGCTAAACAGGAGGTGCACAGCCCAAATAGGGGTGCACCTGGAATGCTCAACTCAGGTAACAAAGGAGGCCATACCATTGAGCTCTACAGAGTACACTTACTATATTAGACCACTCTACCAAGACTGGAAGAAGTACTGACTCAACCTAACACATAGAAACAAACAGAGGGAGGCAGCCAGGATGAGGAGACAGAGAAACAGGTCACAAATGAAAGAACAGAATGAAATTCCAGAAAAAGAACCAAATAAAATGGAAACAAGCACTCCAACAGATACGGAGCTCAAAACACTGGTTATAAGAATGCTCAATGAACTCAGGTGAAGAGTAGATGAACTTTGTGAGAACTTCAACAAAGAGGTAGGAAACATAAAAATGAACCAGTCAGATATAAAGAATACAATAACTGAAATAAACAATACATTACAGGGAATCAACAGTAGGGTAGATGAAACAGAGGATCAAACACCTATTTGAAAGATAAGGAAACAGAGAACACCCAATCAGAACAGCAAAAATAAAAAAAAGAGTCCAAAAAATGAGGGTAGTTTAAGAAGCCTCTAGGACAACTCCAATACCAATATTTTCATCATAGAGGTGCCAGAAGGAGAAAACAGACATCAAGAAATTAAAGATGTACTTGAAAACATAACAACAGGAGAATTCTGTAGCCTGGTGAAGGAAATAGACATCCAAGTTCAGGAAATGCAGAGAGTCCCAAACAAGATGAGCCCAAAGGGCCCATGCCAAGACACATCATAATTATAATGCCACAGATTAAAGAGAATACAGAATTGTAAAAGCCACCAGAGAAAGACAGTTATCTACCATAAAATTTCTTATGATACAAAATAGCTCCCATAACATTTCTCAACAGAAACTTTGCACAGAATTTCCAAAGTGTTGAAAAGCAAGGATCTACAATCAAGATTACTCTACCCAGCAAAGCTATCACATAGAATTGAAGGACAGATAAAGAGCATCCCAGACAAGAAAAAGCCAAAGCAGTTCATCAGCACCAAACCAGTATTGTTCAATACAAGAAATATTAAAGGGTCTTTTTGATGAAGATGAAAAAGCAGATAAAAAACATAAGTAATAAAATGGCAATGCGTACTTCTAGATCAACAATTACTTTAAATGAAAATGGATTATATGCTCCAATTGAAAAATGTAGGGAGGCTGAATGGGTAACAAAACAAGGCCCTTACTTATGCTATCTACAAGAGACTCACTTCAGATCAAAAGATACGTTAAGGATAGAAAAGATATTTCATGAAAATGGAAACAAAAAAAAACAAACTAGGGTTGCAATACTTACACTAGACAAGATAAACTTCTTAAAACAAAGGCTATAACAAGAGACAGCAAAGAACCCAACAATTCCACTTCTGGGAATTTATTCAAAGAAATTCAAAACACTAAATTGAAAGGACATATGTATCTATATGTTCATTGCAGCATTATTTATAATAGCCAAGATATGGAAGGAAGCTAAGTGTCCATGAATAGATGAATAAAGAAGTAGGGATGCATATATATGATGACATAAGACTCAACCATAAAAAAAGAATAAAATCTTGCCATCTGCAACAAAATGGATGGACCTCAAATGTTTTGTGATGAGTGAAATGTCAAAGAAAGACAAATGACACATGATTTCACTTATACTTGGAATCTAAAAAATAAAGTGAACAAACAAGCAGACGAGAAACAGACTTATAGGTACAGAGAACATTTTGACAACTGCCGGATGGGAGGGAGGTTGTACAAACTGGTAGTTACAGATTAGTCACAGGGATGTAAAGTACAGTGTAGGGAATACAGCCAATAATATTTTAATAACTATGTATGGTTTCAGATGGGCACTAGATATATCAAGGTCTACTCCCTGGGTTGTATGCTTGAAACTAATATAATATTCTGTCACCTACAATTGAAAAACATTTTAAATATGTTAAAAAAACAAAACAGTGCTAACCTCTTTAAAGGAGAGGTTGGCTATAGGGTCATATAATGGAAAGATATGATCACATCCCATCTTTTTTTTCTGAGAAAATGAGGTTGGAGCTATTATCTGAAGAGCAAGTCATTATAGCTGAGGAGCAGAAGAAAGATCACTTCAGGCAGTAGAATCCACTTGTGCAAAGGACCTGGATCAGAGAGATTATAATGCATAAGACATATTGAACGCTTGGTAGGATAAGAACAAAAGAGATAAGCATGGAGAAGCAGGAAGTATACAGGCCAAGAAGGCCTGTAGAGAAAGATAAGGAGTTTAGGTTTAATCCTAACTGTTATAGAAATATACGGAACAGATTGAAGCTGGGGAGGCAGAGGTTGCTGTCCTAATTTAGATGTACACGTTGGAAAATCACCATGGCTACAGTGCAGAGAATAGATGGGTAAAGAGGTAAGGAGCAGAGTGGTTAAGGGAGACAGGCCAGTTACGAAATATTGTAGCATTCAGGTAGAGAAAAATTCTATTTAATTATGGTAGTACATGATGGAAATGATGGGAAGTAACCATTCAAAACTTATATCAGGTAAAAATCAACAAGAATTGATGCTGCATGAGATATTTAAGTCATTGTTTGGGTGTTAGAAAGCCCAAACAATGACTTAAATATAACTCAAGACACCTCCAGTGGAGACACACGGCTGGAAACAGGCAACACTGCCCCCTTTGCTGCCTCTGCACATCTATGCTTCCACCCTTCGCAGAAGGAAATCCTCAGTCTGTAGTTAATAGCTTCCTAAATCAAACTTTATCTAGGGGGTCTGAATGATGGAGATTTGGTCGCCTGTCAGTATCCCATCAATGAGAGTGGTTGAAAGGTGTTTGACTTTTCTCAGGCCATGAGAATTCATAAGGAAAGAAATTCAACAAATATTAGAAAGCCTGCCCAAAAATAAGAAATCATCTAATAAAGAATAAGCATTAATTTTGTTGAAAGATATTAATGAAGATATCAAGTAGGCAATTAGATACATGACTTTGTGTCTAATTGGAGAGAAGATTTTGGCTGTAAACATTTGTGAATCATCTGCATGTATATTACACATGCAAATTCCATAATGCCACAACTTTTCACTTTTTGTAAACTGTTTAACAAAATCTTAAGTATTTTACAAACATGACAGGGTAAATTTAATGAAATCATTGCCCACTATGTATATTTTGTATTACTGTGGGACATGGACTGCAACAACCTGGTTACAAAACTTTGTATCACTAGTAGTGACAGAAGAACTACAGAAATTCATTCTAAATGTCTAACTTACGTGGCTAGTTCTGATAACTAAGAATGTTTTTACCATCTTGTACCAAAATATTACTTCAATAGTGACTAACAATTTAGGTGATTTCCAAGACCCCACATGAAAATCTGTCTGTGGCTGGATAAAAGCAACTTAATCTTGCACTCATAAGCACACATAACTCGTTTGTCTGTCTTGAGTATATTCCTCTATTGACCCTCACTAACCACATCTTTGAATCTGAACAACGATTTCCTGGTTTATTTTTTCAAATACAAAACCAAAATTCCTGAGTATGTTATATGTTTATACAGACCAGCATTCAATTAAAAAGATGTGCTCTGAGGGAGAAGAAAAAAAAGAAAACTTGAGAAGACACTAAAATAGACATGCGTATTTGGGGAGAAAAATATTGGAACTAATTGTGATTGAAGCCCCATTTTGATTATCCTCTCCACAGTAGTTAAATCACTTCCTGGAACACAGAAAACCACATAAATATCCTTTGACACCTGAAAAATACAATAAATGAATGAGAATCAAACAAGATCACGAGGATAAATTAGGTGTGCACAAAGAAATTCACACTGATGTCAACTGTGAGCTTCTAGAAAGGACTTCAGGCTAAGCATGTCCTTCTACTTAAAAAAGATCTCACAAGGGGCACCAGTCATACCAAAGGGCCTCTGACTCTTCCTCTTTTTAAAAATGTAATAACTAAATTGGCTTCTGTCATTTGATTAGAAGTACATCCCTGATTCTTTCTTTATAGGCAGTAATGGCCTCACTATCAAGTTTCTTAGGGTAGTAATGGAAAATGAGGTTTCACCACCTGTTGCCCAGAATCATATTTGGGGTAAAATCTGCAGGCCAAAATTGCTACCATAATCCCCCTCCAAAACAACCAGATAAGGTGAGCAGTGGGACAGATGCAAATTGTTAAGGTGCTAAGTAAAAGAAAGATGCAGAAGCATAAGGAACCTAAATCTTACACAAATTTAATAGATTAGTTCAGATGACCTACTAGAAGAACAAGATTTCTCCAATGGCTACAATGTCTTCCTAAAATAACTCATTTTGTCTAAGCATAAATTCTTTGTTGGGTCTCTATCAAAGAAGTAAAAACAGCTGAATTCCATGGCTTGTCAGAGTAAAACCATATGGCTCATAACATAAACACTGCAACCAGATAGGATTTCCAGATTTTTCCTCTATCGATGGAGCATTTGTTTTAGGCATCAGCCAATTTTCTTAAGGAATCCCTCATTCTAGCAGACCTAGTAAGTAAGCACTATAACTTTTACCTTAAAAACCTCCAAATGTGCAGGAAAGCATGCTCTGTTGAATCCCTGTGGGCATAAAAGCCTCTTAACAGCAAACCCGATCAGAGTTTTCTCAAACATGACCAATCTTTTGAAAAGGAAAACTTTCTCACTGGCCTCAGTGTTAACTTGAACTATTCACAGACAAATTTGAATATTATAAGAATTTACTCACACAAATAAATGTACAAATCAACCCAATTAAATTAACATTTATTTAACATAATAAATTAGATTTGGCAAAATCAATATTACAAGCATTACATTTAATAGGGAAAGTACATACTTTTTTATATACTACATTTTCTGGGTCTCAGTCTTTAGATTTTGATCATGGTGAAACATCATTTGAGTCAATGTTATTATAATCTATTTTTGTTTGGTAGAAATTTTTAGACATTTATGTTTCTATTGGCCAATAAATTTAATAATGCATTCCAAAATACAAAATAAGGAGACTTTAAATCCACTTATTAAAAAGTACTTTCTGAATATTTACTATATTTTAATGAGGTTTTCCAAGGTAATATGTAGAAATCCAGGACCTGCACAAAATATGATTAAAAAAACAGTATGACACCAGCTAACATAAAGTCACAATTTACATGTTTCTCAAGCTCATGACATGTATATCTGCCCCAGAGTAACTAAATTCTCCCACCATTTTTTCAATGTGAATTACTATTAAACCTTCATTTGTGCACTAAACTACAATGCAATTTACACTTTCAACTTTCACTTAGCAAAGATATAAGTAAGCATCAACATGAATGCAAATGATGCTTCGGCATTAGTTGTCACTCATCCAGACCAGACCATCTTAATTACAAGATGTATAAGTAAATATTAATTTTAGACTCATAAAAATAAAAATAAACAATTTTTTAACTTTCATAGAGCTCAGAGAATATGCTTATAGATCATAATTTGAGAAGCACTTCCCTAGCTCAATATATTCAGCTTCAAAAGAACTTCATCATTTTAAATACAGATAACTATAGAGTAAAAAAAATAAGCACAAAAACTACACTGGAACAAAATTATGTCTACCCAGCCTAAATTCATTTTCTTGGAAAAAAATGTTTCAACGTTAATTTTTTTGAAGAAAAAAATATATATTTTTTTAATTTTATTTCTTTTTAGAGAGAGGGGAAGGGAGAGAGAGAGGAGAGGGAGAGAAACTTCTATGTGTGAGAGATACATCATCAATCTGTTGCTTCTCACACGCCCCCGGCTGGGAGCCTGGCCTGCAACTCCGGCATGCGCCCCAACCGGGAATGGAACTGGTGATCTTGTGATTCACAGGCCAGCACTCTAATCTACTGAGACACACCAGCCAGGGCTGAAGAAAAACATATTTTTAAAAAAGATACACAGAGGGATTCAATTCCTTAAAATAAGAACCACCACTTTATGTCCTATGCCCTCCTTTTTACCCCTAAACATTAGAATTTAATACATGGAAAGGCTTTGCTTTAACACAGTGAGAAAAAATGTAAGTAACTAATGATGGGCTTCCTTTTGAGTTGGTGCTAGGAAGCTCATATCTTAATTTGAGTATCAAGCAAAGCTAGCAATGTAGGTCTCAATGGCTAGAAAATTTAGGTTTATTTGCCGTGAACTGGATTTTATAATCATGCTTGCATTATTACTTATCTGGATTTTCTTTTCTTTATTTACCCTTGCATTTGGGTAACTGTCTTAGAAATAGACACTTCAAATTATTTGTGTAATGATGAAAGACATAAGACAGTATATAAATTAAATAAGGAACAACTAGGAAATGAAGAAAGCCTCCACTTCTGAGACCAAGTTTTCCATTAAGTGCCTGCACCACCTTGCCAAAAGCTCTCAAAGCCAATTCTACATAATATTGTGATGAAGAAGATAGTCAACTGTGATTACCTGCTAAGCTGTATCTAAGAAGAGGTAAAACCATTTACTATGTCCTGATCTCAACATTAAAAACTGTTAGATATACGTCTCTCCAGAAAAAGTCCAGCCATTGTTCATATAATGAGAGTGGTTTGTGCAACATCGAGGTAACCTGACATCAAGGAGAGTAGACTCCTTGGAGAGGAGTCCATTCTCCAAGGAGAATGCACATGCTTGAACAATGACTACTTCACTGTTCCAGTTCAGTGAGGACGGTGGACACTGCTGAGTGAGCATGTGTACTGTGTGGCCGCTGCAAGTGACTAAGCAAGCAGAGCAACGAATCTAACATCAAATTTTGTGTTAAGCTTGAACATTCCTCCATGGAAACTATTTGGATGATTCGGAAGGCCGCAGATATTGCCAACCAGTGACTGGCAGCAGCATCATGACAACATGCCCACTCATGCATAACATGTTGTACAGAGATTTTGGGGGAAACATCCAATCACCCAGGTGACTCAGCCCCCTTAGAGCCCACATTTGGAGCCCTGAAACTTCTGGCTTTTCCCAAAAGTGAAATCACCTTTGAAATGAAGAGATTTCAGACCTTTTGTGAGATTCAGGAAAATATGATGGGGAAGCTGATGGTGACTGGGAGAACTGCATGAGGTCCCAAGGGGCCTACTTTCAAGGAGACTGAGGTGTCTTTGTCCTATGTACAATGTTTCTTGTATCTTGTATCTTCTTCAATAAATGTCTCTATTTTTCATAGTACATGGACGGATACCTTCTGGATAGACCTTGTACAAAAACTTGTATCAGGCAAAAGGAAAGCTGAAATACTACCATTTGCAATAACTTGGATGGATCTTAAGAGTATCATGCTAACTGAAATAAGTCAGACAAAACAGGACAAGTATCACATCATTTAATTCACATTCGGGATATAAAAGAGAAAGCAACAAATGAACACACAAAACAAAAAAATCACTGACACAGACAAAAAAAAGTATTGCAGTCAGCAGAGGGGAAGCTGGGTAGGAAGGCTGAAAAGGGTAAAAGGGGTCAGATATATGGTGACTGAAGGAGACTAAACAAATAAACAAACAAAAAAATCCCTAAGCATAGTATGTCAAGAAAAAATTGCCCATTATGTCATTACATTTGTCCACACACAATTTCCTCTTCATTAAATAGCCATGTGCTGGCTGTCAAATAGGGTATTATAAAGTGTATAAATATGTATTATAAGTTAGAAATTAATTCCCACTTTTAGAACAAAAAGAAAATCTAAACTATAAACAAAATTAAAATAGTAGAACCACAGGAAAAATATCAAATTAAAGGAGACTTTAAAAAATCTTTTTATTTTAACAATGTCACTATAGCAAATTATAAAGAAGAAATCATTTTATTAGAAGAAACCTGTTATTTTGAAAAGATATAGGTATCAACACTGATATAATTCATTTCATTTGCGAAAATCCAGAAATGCAGTAAAGATGTCCTGTATCTCTCTACTGAACAGTGTTTTGGACATCCTGGACGATGTAGTAAGGCAGATGACACAAATATCTGTAATTTCTTAAAATCAATAATTTGTTATCATTAATAAAAGTAATAAAGATTTTCTAACACTCCAAGTATTAAAATGAAGAAATAAAAGATGACTTGATTTATATAAACAGATTATTCATATTGGTTAATTCTGTAGCGCAGTAAAACTTCTATAAACGAATTTCCCTAAAATAAAAAAAAATGCAGTTGTTAAATGCTTTATCCAAAGACACTTCATAAGTTATGTGAAGCGGAGTTGTTTGCATTTTTAGCTGCTTGAAGAAATATACAAGGGCAAAGTTCTTATTTCTCCCAAGTCCAGTTGAAATAAACAGGACAGCTCTTAAACTCAGAAACATCTGTAATTTTGTCTATTTTTCTAAGCATATAGTTAAGAGAATGAACTCTGGAATCAGATCAAACTTAGTTCAAATCCTGGCTCTATCCCATGAAAGTTCAGTGACTTTCACAACGTCTTTCCCCCTTTACTGAGTTGGAGTCTTTATCTGCAAGAGAGAGTACCATGTGCCTTATGGAAGTTTGGGGAGATATATATGGAACCTTTAAATGTTTACTGCATAAAAATTTTTCTGGGATTTGATCTTTTATGTCAAAAATACTTCCTCATTCTTCTCACCCGAAGGGAAGCCCAGCTCCCTCACATGGATCCTTTGTTTCAACACGTCAGTAACTGCACCCTCACTGACAGCACCGAGATAACTGTTTCTTACGTTATCCTCTCTGCTCCTCTAACCGTGCTCCCTCTCAGAAACCCTCCCGTCACCACCACTTAGCCAAAGAAATCAAACTTATCTTTCAAAACTGACTCAATTTACATCAGGATCCCTATCCTGAATTTGCTAACAATTAAGAAATCTGCGTTTGCCAAAACACTGTAACACATGGTGGCTGGCGGACCGCAATGTAGGATGTATGCAGCCAGACTCAACCAAAATTCTGAATTAAACTATGATTATTCAGTCTTTTTTTTTTTTTTCACTCTCCCCAATCACCTCTTATGTCTAGGGAAGATTTGTGTTTGTGCACCTCAGCTTCTGTCATACAAGGTGAGTAAAGGAGGGAAGTTCTGAGTGAATCTAGAGAGGTTTGTTTATTTAATAAACGGCAGAGAGTTAGCTGGAAAATAGAAAAAAATGAGTGTCAATGTAGAAGAATAACAAATCGGGAGAGAAGTTAGGTCCCTAAAGATAAAGCCAAGTGATTATTTTTGGAGAGATGCACAAAATCTGAGCAACCACTATGTGTTATAGAATTTTGAGGAATCATTTTTAAAGGTTTTTCTTTTTTTTAGCAACTTCTCTACTTATTGTGATATGCATGATACACACGCACAAATAAACTGATATATATATATATGCATGAATCTGCAGGTTCTGTAAATGCGTGCATTGTAAACACTTCCTGATATTGAATATATGCTTCTCCTTGAGTGACACCAACCAGAACCGGGCCTTTAGATATGGGTAAGAAGATGTTCCCCTTATATACATGAAACACTTAACTAAATTTTGCACAAAGTAAGTATTGAGTGAGTATGGTAGCTGCTCTGGCCTGCTGTCTATTCTCTAATTATTCCATGTGTTCACCATCTCCTCAAGAAGGCAAGCCATAATGCTGATGACAATATTCCATATTAAAGCCAGGAAATCCAACTCTGTATTAAAAAGAGGTCAGGAATCAGTAAGTATCAGTTAATGGAATCACTGACATTTGAGAAAATCCCAACATCTGAGACACAAATAATTAAGTTATGATTTGAGAAGCTCAGCTTCAGAAGCAATAATGTTTTCCAATTTATTTCTCTTCCGAAACTATCTAGGATTCCCCTTCAGTACTTAACACAGACTGGAAAGATTATATATATACATACATACATACACACACACACATGCATGCACGTGTGTGTGTGTTAGTCAGTCATCATGCAAGGGAACTATGCTTTACTTGCATTTGTATCCCTTCTCGATAACACATCTTCTTACCACGAAGGTGTCCTGTGATACCAAGTGCTCTGAGATAATGAATCCAAATGTATAAGCGGTATTTTTCATTACAATTATATATTTATCTAATCCTTTAAGCAGAAGCACTCAATTTCAACTACAAAGGAAAGTGGTGGGTGTTTTCTCTTAATACCCAGTGTATCTATTTTTTAAGTTACATTTTAAACAGATGTATATCTCAGGCAATAAATGTCTTTTTTATCTACTTTCACCTTAGTGAAAAGCAGGCCGAAATGCACTTTAGCATTAGTATACACCTGCTGTCTCAAAAATGTTCCAATGAATAACAATCAGAAGCAACAAAGAACAGAGAAACACAAGGGTATTATGTCCCTGATGTTTCCCCGTTTGTCTCTAAGGGGTTGCAATCTCACAAAATTCTCTGGGTTTTAGGAATTTAGCCATCGTTCATTTGCTACATATTTCATAGATTAAAAATCTGAAAGACACTAAACCTAAGTGACATATATAAATAGCAAATACTTTAAATGTTCAAGGAAGCAAAGGGAACTAGAAAGATGAAAACTGAGAAAGTCTTTTGTTTTTGCCTGAGAGTGAATAATCCTGTCATTTAAAAAGGTAAAAATTTTAGCCAATTTTATGATACATCCTATAGTAAAATAAAGCTTCAATTAATTAACTTTCTGAGTACTGTGATTTTATTAATCAACTGCTATAAAGTCCCAATCTAAAACATTTCATAAATTCTGTGAAATAGAATTGTTTTCCTTTTTGGCTGTCTGAAAAAATTAATCCAGTACAGATTCTATTTCTCTCAATAAACATGTCTTAGGAAATGATACAAACACTTATAAATTCTTAATTGTCCCCAACAATATGGATGGGTTTATAACCCAGTTTAATACATGGTAAATGTGTAATCTTGAACATCTTATTTCTCTTCTTGAAGACACAGGTCCTTCATCTAGCAAATAAGGGTAACAGCCTGCCTCACAGGACTGGAATGAAGAAAACACTGGGAAGTATTGTTAAAGTACTAAGCAAGAGGCTTGGTTCATAGTAAGTCTATATCAAATGATAATCTCGTGCTTGCTATTTCTGCAACAATAGGAAAGGAATAAAAAAATATTAATTACATAAAGCAAAATTCTGACCTAAAGTGATAATACTTTAACTCCTAAGAACACTAAAAACTGTAAGTTTCCTAAGAACTATTACAAGGTTATCTCACTAGAAAGCATTATATAAATTAATATTTTAATCTTTGATCTAAATCACATTGCTTACTCATTCACTATCAAGCACAGTGAGGCAGTAGGACCTATGGGAATTGGTGAGAAGACAGATCATTTAAGTCATGGTGGCTTATATGCTCAGTCAGAGGGAAACCTGGTTTTGTCCCCTTCAGGACCATGAGAATATCATCCAAGGACAGCTTATAGCCTCTCCTTTCAAAATGGTACCCTAAAAATGTTGCCAATTCAGGAAACGGAAAGATGGACTAAATTCATTACAGAGCCATTATCTACTATCCTGAGATATCTCTAAACTTGTAGAAACCAGTCAATATAATATGTTGAGATTATTTTTTCATTTGCTTATATGTTTTTAAGAAGCACAAAAGCCAACCCTATATAATGGACCTTTAAGGTTTTCAGTGCATCTGCACATGAGTCTGTATGTGAGAGGGAGAGGACAGCAGGTGCATGCAAAGGTAAAACAATCTCACATCTCAGATATTTCTCAAGCTTAATTACTGTTGATATCCTCATACAAAATACAGTTTACATGCATGTATACTAATAGGTAAACATTACAAATTTAGATTGGGTATTTCATTATCTGGACATACACTGTAAGAAGCCTAAAAGTTTCTTGTCGCGTGCTCTCCTGGCCAGCAGTGTGCACGCGAACGCTGTGGATGGCTCATCGAAACACGAGAAATAATCATACACAGAAGCAATTTTCTGTGGGGAAGCAAAGAATGGAGTGGCCACTCTCCAAGTGGGGAGCGCCCCGTTCCTTTACTCCAGTGGGTTTTTATTGAGAAAGTAAACTTGGTTTGTGGATTCACAGTCTGGCAGAAAGGATCAAAGGGCACAGGTAACTTACAAAGATGCTAACAGAACTCCTGCTGATTCTGGGCAGAGATTGGAGTTTTATCATGTGAAAGGACTACATGGCTCAAAGGGCTAGTTTTGGTTTCCTGTCCGTGCCTTCAAATTCTAAGTTAATAACATCCTCCAGCAAACAGATCTCACAGGATCTTGCATATTCTATGTCCCAGGCCTGATTACCCCGGGGGTCTGCCATCTCTGGTCTGAGCTGCCCCTTTGGCTGTTTGCTTAGCCCTGAGAAGGGCAGGAGACAGAGGCAGCCAGGAGACTTGGATTTCTCACATCTAAGTACAAAGACTCAGGCTTAGAGGGGCAGGGGTTGATGTCGATCACCCCTTCCTTTCCACAGCCCCTTCATTTCCACAGGTGAGTGTTATCCCAGAGGCCTTTACATGGTCAGAACCTGTCTTAGGTCACTCCTTACTTGAGGAGTCTTACCCGTCATTGGTTAACTGATCAAGCATTAAAGGCCAGGCACAGAATAGGTAGCATTCATGCCAGGGGAATAAGTTTTTGTCTCCTTAGTGGCTCCTGGTCCAGAGGTCTCTCACTCAGCCTAAGTCACAGGGGGTCACAGCTTCCTGAGTCCAGGCAGGGTGGTCCCCAACAGTTTCTTACATTTTATATAATTAATAACACTTCAATCTCTACATTGTTATTTAAAAGTACAACACAGACTCAAGACATAATATCGATGAATTAGCAACACATATTAGCTGTTTTCATTTTTACTCAAAAAGCTTATTCTAAGTTCTGAAATCTTGTTTTGTCAGATAGAGGGAACCCATAGAAATCAGATTATGTCAATAACTCAAAGATAATGACAAAAAAGCATGACTTTCAATACAGATGATCTATTGTAGATTTCACACAAACACAGGTCTTTGATAAAAAACTGTGGAAAATAGCAATATTCAAAAGTCATCAGCACTACTAGTATGAAAACATGAAATAAAACATTATTCTCAAGTATGTATTTATTGACATAATTTCCAAATTTTCCAATAAACTCATTATCTCAAAAATAATGTAATATTAACTAATATATCTGATTAAATGAAACTTCAAATTGTGAAACTGTGCCAAAAATGACTTACTGTAGATGAAGCTTTAAACTCAATACCTACCACATCTAGGTCAATGAAAAAGTATCTTCTACTTGCAAATAATATGTTAATTACATTAATATAATAAAACCTTCCCCAAATCTTTAAATTATGAATGCAATTTAGACCTATGTTTATTGTATTTTATTCACAGTGAATTATTAAAGCCATAACAATACATAAAAATTATCTGTGAGAATTACAATCCAAATATCCCCCTGGTAAGTTGAAACAGTTCAATTTATCTTAATGAAATATATAATCATTTTTTAAATTTTTCCTACTTCCATTATGTAAGAAGATTTACTAGAAATATAATCCCAGTAGTCAAATTGAAGAGAACTGCTTTTCAGTTAGTTATTAAGTATTTTTAGCTACGTCTTTAATAAGTCATGTGTGAGAACTTAGAAGCTTTGTAACAAGTTGTTGAACTTCTAAATTGGAGGTACAGCAAATCAAACATCCTGTTGAACGCTGATAAGGAAAATAATAACTAGTTTGGCTATTGATGAATAAAACTATTTGGGAACCAAAGCAGAGGAATGACTGTGTCCTTATTAAATAAGAAAGTAAATGAAAAGCCACCTATCTAAGAATGCTAGTAATTGCTACGGGCTTTTGCAAACAGAGATTTCCGTACCATACCTTCCCTCCTCTTTACTACACAAGAAGGCAATTACAGGTAAAGGGAAAAAAATGAATGTACATGAGAAATCATGAAAAGAGGTATGAATAAGGCATGAGAAAAAATTCTCATGAGAGTCCCAAAGAATTCAAGTGTGAGATCCAGAAAAATGAGCAAAAATCCACCGCCAATCAAGGGCAATGAAAAGTAGTATAGCAACCTACACTCATGATGTTACTCGTTCTCTCACATCTCCTAGGCTCATTTACCTAGTCAAATGAAAGAAGAAAACAAAATGCAGAAATAAATCTGCCTACAAATATTCCCTAGTAGATTCTTCTCAAGATTTAAATCTCTTGGATAATGGTTTATAATTGAATGTACAACTGCAGATGAATGAGACATTTTATCAACAGAAAAATATAAAAATTTATTCTAGCTTTACACTTTCATGATCTCTGCCTTCTTATATTTTTATTGCATCAAAAATAAATAGATAGTGAGATGTATTTGCCACTGGGACAATTTAGATTAAGAGCTTCTGCTGTTTTACTGCCTTAGTTAATATCAAATGAGCATATATTTAGAGGCTGATGCAGCTAAGAGGGAAAGAAAGATAATACAATTTTGTTCACTCGATCTAATAGTGTGCATCATAGGCTTTACTTGGAAAACACAGGCAAATTTTTAATGAAAGTAAGTACTGTTAAGTAGATGTAGGTGTTATATTCTGTTTTGTTTTACTTGATTAATCACACATTTTTGTGCATGTGGAATCCAACACACTTTGGAGTTTTGGCTAGGGTCTCCCAACAATGGAAACTCAGTGATGGATGTAGAAGAAAAGGCCCGGAGGTAGGGTGACCATATGCGCCTTCCTCTAAACCAGGACACCGAGTGAAGTGGGACACTATTAATAATGAAGCCCAGGCAGCAGGTATAAACAAGAACAGTCCCAGGAAAATGAAGACATGTGAGCAATCTACTCCCAGTTTCAGAACGTGGCACATGGTGCCTTTACTGGGGCCAGTCCTAAGAGAAGACCACGGACTAAGTCCATGCACATGGACCCACCCAAGCATCCACTTGATGGGGAGGGCAGAAAAGAGAAATTTAAAACTCCAGGCAAGAGGAGAGGAGCCAGAAATAACAAGCCACAGGGATAAGTTAGATGAACAAAGACACTAAATTTGTAGAGTGAACCTATGAGCTAGCTCACAGCCAAGGCAGAAGGTAATGGTGGTACAAATTAGGATCAGATACAAAAACGTCCTTAAACTTCAAAATCTTCAGTTTGTTGTAAAAAGTAAGTCAGCAGATATTGTATGTGCTGGGGTACAGAGATAGAGGATGCAAAGGAAGCTAACTTTTTTGTTCAATTCAAAGACAAGTACACTTATCAATAGCATCAAAAGGCTGTTAGAGGAAAAAAGGATGCAGGGTAAAAATGAGCATGCAAAGAGATAGCAATTAAACTAACATTGATACAATCCAGTACTGTGTGTGCTTGACCAAGATTTTCTAAGAGATATGTTAGAAATGTTTTGTTTGGATTGCAGAGTGTTTTATAAACATTTAAGCTAATATGTGTAAAAGGAAACTTTAACATTTAAACTTTAAATGGAAAAAAACACTGAATCAACTTTTACTACCCGTTGGCTTGGTACAGTGGTTTTCAACCTTTTACATCGTGTGTATAATTTTGATTTGTTCATACCAGATGGCTATTGTTGTCATCTTTTTATTTGACAGTCTAAGGGAAAAGAGGTTAGTGTCCCTAAATAGTTAGATATTGCAAGTTTTAAAAATCTTGGGGCACACCAGTTTGAAAATTGCTAGCCTACCATATCTCTGAATTTGCAAACCACATTAACTCATTCTGAGCCAGAAAGCTAGACTTTTATTTCCATTTTAATGTGGTATTCTTTTACCTCAAACTCTCCAGCCTAGAAGTTAAAAATAAAAAGCAACCAAAACATTGGTTTCAGCTCTGTCTACTTCTTCAACTCTAACTTCCATACACCTTGGCATCCAAGTGTATGTGATGCTTTGCTAGGCGTTGAATCATACCAATGAGGTAAATCCTGAATTCAGCCAGGAATCTAAAAGAGAGAGTATCATGTCTATGGTTGAAAATGACTCATTCAATTTTGGAGTTGTAATTTCTACCACAAACCACTGGATGAAGCCCAAGGGACTCAATAGGGGATTTAATCAAGAAATAGGAATTTAAGCATTTCAAGAAAAGAAAAAATGCCACCATTTTGTCAAAATGAGTGTTTTAATATATAAACACATACATACAGAGTCCAGAATAAATAATGCCCTTTTATTACAAAATCTTTTATTACAAAAGAATGAGCATGTAATTCTGTAATACAACACTCAAGCATACCTAATGACATTTTAGGTGCAATGTTCAAATTAAAATTATAAATTATTACACCCATATTATTATCATATCGACCACACTCAAGCAGGCCTTAACTTCTACACACACAGCACATCTGTACATCCAAAAACAACAGTACTCCTATAAACACAGCATGTCCGGACAAGTAGGATAGAAGGAAAGCACCACTGTGATTTCTTAAAGGCCTGAAAGAACATTTGGTAGATAACTGTAATGAACATGGGAACTTAATTTCAAAAATAAAATATATCTCTGAGGATAGATCACCAGCTTCTCACATAATTTTCACAAGTCGAATTGATTAAAGGGAAGTTCCTGATAGTTCATTTTCTCACCTAGTTCTTACAAAAAAGAAAGAAAGAAAAAGAAGTACTCCAGAGTTTAAAATTCCCCTTCTCGAAATTAGAATTTACCAAACTGAATTCCTAAAGCCCTAAGGGTAAAAGGACTTTGAAACATTTTGTTCACTGGAAATTTTTGTAAAAATAAAATCATGCAATAAAAGCTACACAAAACACATAAAATCTAAAATACCATTGTTAAAACATTAAGGGATCTCCTTGCAATGCACTCTAGACTACAAGGGACACTGTATGCCATTTGGAGAGATGGAGTTAGGATTTGGTTGTATATAGGAAGGGGAAAATAAGGTGGTGCTTTGATCCACCCCAATTTAAAGCAGAGTAACTCAACTTTAATCTGTTTTACATTTTGGTATTAATGTGACAGGTTAGTACATAGTCATTTGAAACATCATGCTAATAAAAAACAATCTACTACACTCAAACACCAAAACAAACACTAACACAAAAACATATTTTAATGTAAAACAGTTCTATAAAGTATTAAATGCTTTAGTTGCATTGTCCTACAATTCAATGCCCATACTGCAGTCAGGGGGATCTCTGTGAATGGCACATTTATTTGGGGTCTCTCTCATGGCCATTGTGTAATGACCATGTGTCTTTGTTGGGTAACAACCAGGAATGCGTGGCCAGGGGAGAAATAAAGCAGGCCCGCAACCCAGGGCAAGCTAATGAAGAACTGAAAACAGGAGGCAAGAAACAAAAGGGAGACATGTCTCACCCACTGATTCAGCCACACTGAGCCTGGTCCAGTAAGACTGCCAGATGTTCCAGACATCACAAGCAAAACTATGACAGTGTAGGAGGAGGGGAGCTCTTGAAATTCTGTGTATAACAATTTCACTAGCTGAGGAGGAGGAGTACCCAAAAGCTAGCTAAAGTATAAAACCCCTGAATCCCAATAGGGCACTCAGATTAGCTGGGTGCCCACTTGCAGCTTCAGGCTTAAGTGTACAGAACAAACTTACAAACACACTTACTAACAACTATTTCTTCTATACGTGGGGCATTGAGATTAGCTGGGTGCCTGCCTGTAGTTTCATCTCAAGTGTATTTCATAAATAAACTTGTTATCTCATTTCCACGATACATGCTGTCTCTTGCCTCAGTTCTTCCCTTGTGAGCAAAGCAAGGACCAAGGAGGGGGAAGCTGCCTAACTCAGGTCTCCCCCATAACATCTTGACATTGATGATATGACCTTGACAAGGTCTTCATGACCTTGCCTCCCCCATCTTTGTAGTTGCTTGACTGCCTTTCTTGCACTCCAACTTTCAGCCACACTGAACTTATTTTCTTTCCCCTCCAGTGCCATGCTGTCTTGGACCACCAAGTCTTTGCATATGCAATTTCCTCACCCTGGAAGATGGCCCTCTCACTTGTCTTTGCCTGACTAGCTCCTATTGCTTGTGCAGATTTCCACTGAGACGTTATTCTCGAAGGCTCTGTACTTCCACAGCATCATGTACATTCCCAGCAAGCACCTATCACCTTCTATAATGACTACAGTCCTCTCATTGGTCAGCAGCATGGGACTGTAAAAATGAACATGCAAGCTGAAGCTGTGCAAATAAATCTTTCAAATCAATGAGAAAATGTGTAATTGTTCAAGGTCCTTAAAAATCTCTGTTGAAATCCTAAAAAGCCCTCTTATATTCAGTCAAAAGTTTTTAGGAAAATTTAAAAAGTATGAAACTAATAATTATTTTGTACACTGAAATATAAAATATTAGAAACATTGAAAAAACAATAGACGAGGCACTTAAAACAGCACTTAAAAATAACAATAAAATAATATTTGGGCCAAAAAAATAGACACTTCATTGAAGACAGTTCACAGATGGCAAACTAGAATATGAAAAAAAAAATTGAATATTATTAACCATTAGAGAAATGTTAATTAAAACCACAATGAGCCCTGGCTGGTGTGGCTGAGTGGAATGCCCACCAGCCTGTGAACCCAAACGTCACCACTTCACTTTGCAGTCAGGACACATGCCTGGGTTGCTGGCCAAGTCCCCAGGTGGGAGCATGGGAAATACAATTGATCAAAGTATCCCTTGCACATCAATGTTTCTCTCACTCTCTTTGTCCCTCCCTTTCCCTCTCTCTAAAAAGTAAATAAATAAAAACAAATAAATAAAGCTACAATGAGGTCACTAAACAACTATCAGAATGGCTAAAATAAAATAAAAAATAGTGCTAACACCCAGTGCTGGAGAGGATGAAAATCAATCACTTATACAACCACAGGTGAGAATGTAAAATGGCTAAGCTACTTTGTAAAACAGATGGACAAATTTTAATAAAACTAAACAAGCACTTACCATATTATATAGTAATTTTACTCTTAGGCACTTATTCAAAAAAATTAAACTTTATGCTCACACATGCCCAGGTGTTTAAAGCAGCTTTCTTCACAAAAATTATCAAAAGTCATTTGAACAGCACTTGCCTTTTTGTCTCCACAAAACTTATAGTATGAAGCTGGCATGTATTTTATGCCTCAGCAAATTTTCACAACCCTTTCTAAATCTGCATTAGCTTCTAACAATTTCTCCTTTGCATTTCTTAACTGCGAGAATTCCTTTAATGTGAATACTTTGCCCGTGTCACTTCCTCTGGCACAACTTTTCCTTTTGGTCAAACCATGTTCCTCAGTTATGCTGATTGGTAACTTTCTCTGGCTACCAGAGTCCCTTGCATAGCAGTAGGAAGGTCAACATTCCCACGGTCACCAATTTCTTCTAGAACCCCAATGTGGTTTGATTCCAACTTTACCTCCAGTGTTATCACTTTTTGTTTCTTCACTGCACTTTCATCTTTGTCCACCAATCCCCTCTTTAAATTACCCAATTTTATACAATGTCATGTAGGTTTACCGCTGGCAGACAAGGTAAATGCTGGTTGTCTGCTTCAATGGAGTGACAGATGAGCAGCCGCCACTCACCAACAGACGTTGAAAGAAGTGGCATGACAAGTCATCGATCATGATGCACATTTGTTTCTCATGCAGTGATCTGTGAGCTGAAGATCTCGTGGTGAAGTTTGTGCTTTAGGCAATTACTCACAGTTAATAGACCGTGGTAACTGAAATTTAGGCCGTGGTGCTGGGGGACTGGTAAACAGCAGTGCAAGTGAGGGCTGCTTGCACTTGTCCAATGTGCCAACTGGTATATGATTCTATTTTCTCTCCTAGGGGATCGTACAATACTGCATATTGGCATTCTGACCCAAACCCCCATATCCTAGTCTTTATTTCCTCATTATGTAAATATCTAAAGAGGCTTTGATGAATGTTCCCAGTAAGTATGAGCTCTCATGACTAGTATTTAAAAAAAGCCTGAACAGAAACCACGTACATGGTAATAACCATGTTAACACTGAATGCTAATGAAAGAACACTACACAAATTCTGCAGTCTGAAATTCACTTATGACTATCTAGTCTTAATAAAGTAAGAAACAAAAAGCCTCCAGAAATAATTTATACATGGTTTGGTGACTTTTTTGTTTTGTTTTAATTGTAGTCTTCTTTAGACAACAATTTCCGTGCTAAAATGCTGGTTTTCACCCCTTGAACAAACACCCACTGACGTTAGGATGAGCTATCTTAAAAGTGCATTGCAGAGTGGCAAAAGAATCTTACCCCGGGTTGCAAAATCTTCTAAAATCACCTACTTAATTACTATACTCATTGATTAATTTCAGAAAGTGCTTAGACTTCTTAGAAGAGAATTGAATACCAAAATAAATAGACTTTTCTTGTTAAATATTTCATATTTAAAATGATCTGTATTATTTCATAACATTTGCTATATGTATTTTACAAAAGTAATACATATTCCTCACAGAAATTATTTAAAAAATGCAAAAAAGCTAAAACTAAAAGCTTACTCATAATCATACCATCTAGAGATAATGTTTACATTTTAAAATATTTGTTTTCTGTATATATGGAAATACTTTTCCATCCAACAAAATTATACCCCCAGGATAGCCACTCATTCTTATAAATCATTTCTTTATATAATATATCCCGAATGTTTTATTTTTATTCAATTTTATTTTACTACCTAACATGGGAATCAATACAAACAGCAATAAAAATGTCTGGCATCATTAAAAAGAGTAGGGCAGGTGGTGAGGGCCAAGGGGTGGGGGAAAGTTTGGTGGAAAGAGAAAAAGGGGGAAAAGCGGGGAGATCTACAGTAGTGTCAACAATAAAAAAAATTTTAAGAGTAGGGCAAAATGATAAGCATTTTGTAAGTGCTAATTTATCAATTATTATGACAGTGTGAAGGCAGTATCATTATTCCTGCTTTATATGGAATGTGAGGCCGGGAGAGTGTAAAGAAACTTGCTTAAGATTACACAGCTAATACATGGTGAAGCTCAGGTTCAAGTGCACGCCATTTTATCTAGACTGTTATTTAATCATATGCTTTTGGCTTCAGATGGTCAGCCCTTACCCATTTAAAGTCAGTCTGAATTAATTAGATTCAAATTATAGCATGTTTTAAAATACAGTTATTTCACTGGCAAATATTTAATGGAATTCAAGTAACTAAACATAGCATAAAAGATGTTTTAATGAATTTAACACTTTACTGGAATATAAGGATTATTGTTACAGACATAAAAAGCTGTTTTTCCTTATGGTAACAGCTAACTCTAAAGTTCAAAGTTCTATTTTTTATAAATATCACTCAAGAATATGTTTATTGATTTTAGAGACAGAAAGGCAGGGGGAGGGAGGAAGGGGGAAGAGAGAGAGGGAGAGAGGGAAGGAGAAACATGGACGTGAGGAAGAAACATCAACAAGGTGTTTTCCATATACACCCGACAGGGAATCAGACCCACATCTTAGTATGTCCCCTGACCAGGAATCGAACCTGCAACCTTTTGGTGTACAGGACAACATTCCAACCACCTGAGCCACTCAGCCAGGACAACTCTGAAGTTCTTAAAGGTATATTGCCTTTGTTATTCTACAACTTTTAAACACTCTCTCTTTATTAGAGTTTATGGTCTGAATATTATGGTGTGAAGATGAATGAGTTTCCCTACACCTATGTGCAGAACAGTTAATTTCAGTAAGTTACACCATGTCCAAAATTGGGAGTATATAGGATGAAGCTGCTTAACAAACCATTTTACAAAATTGTACAGGAAAGTACGTTTCTATCCATGATGCCCGAATTATTTGCAATTTAAAACAGCAGACTTGAAATACTTAAGATTTGATACTAATTCAGTCTTTTAACTTCACTTTCCTTTCTTAGCTAGAGGACGTAGATTTTTAACACCTTTAACAAGGCAATTCTAAACACACTCAGGGCCTAGGGTGTGGAGGGCACCTTTGTTTACCAGTAGTACGTGTGTGTGTCATATTGTAAAATTCTAGCAACTCTGGAGCAAAGAAAATGATTCAAGTAATTTTTAAAAATATTTGCTCCAAAGTTTCCCATTTTTCTACGCATAAACATTCTTCACTGAAATTTCATAATTTGAGAATGTTGATGAATGCAGTTTTTTCCCTAGTCATACTTAAACAATCCTTCTCTGAAGTTGTTAAAACTCAGTGAGCCAATTAAAAGGCAAATAGCTTTGGGAAAAGTAAATAAATGTAAAATCAGTCCACACAACGTCAAATGACTTGGTAAAACAGAGAAATGTCTGAGCCGTCCTGTCCAAGACCAAGTCTTCCTTCTCTCCGAGTGCAGGGTCCCTTCCCCATCAGTTACCCCTTTCTCTCCTTCTTTAATGTCGCCCTCCTGACTGGTCTAGCCCAGAATGCACTCTCCTCCATCTTAACAACAGAATTCCCTCATTTGGGCCCAGATTCCTCCACCCAAACTTTTGACGGCATAATCGATGAATGGGGCTTCTCACGGGCACAGCGAGCTCATTTCAGAGCAATTTTGCCCTTGTCCCCTTCTGAGGATCAAACTGGTCCCTCCACAGTCACCATGAGTCCTTAATTAATGAATCATTTAGGTATTTTTCATTTCTCAGCTCAGTATGCATTTCCATAGCAACATGACCTGTTTACTATTCTTCTGCCTTCTTAAAACACTCACCTCATGCACTTCCACACAAAACTGCTGCTATTTGTCTTGCTACCTCTCTAATGACCCTGCTCAGTTTTCTTATAATGTCATTTCTCTACTGAGCCCTCAATTTAATATTTTCACCTGGGTTTCCTTCTTCTTTCTTCACGTTGCAACCTGCAATGTTTCATGGGCAATCTTCAACACCCATGGCGTTAGCCGTCCATTTGTGCTGCTGATGCACAAATCTGTATTTCTACTTCAGATCATGGTCCAAACCTGTATCTGGATAATGGGGGTCTGGAGATACTTCACACAGATAACCAGAATCAGATTTAAAAATATAAGCCTCCTGACTCTACTTTAGTCCCACATTTTTTTTAAACAAGGTACCTAACTTCTTTACTTCTACAAGATGGAAAATGCTAAGTTTCGAAGAAGCAGTAAGAGAAGACTGGGCTTAAAAATCAAGACGGTTTAAAATTTCAGACCCAATTTAAGAGTGAGACAGAGCCTGGAAGGTTTGAGAGATTTCTGCTTGCTGTATTTTCAATTACAGAATAAAGCAATGCAAGGTAGCTGCTACCATGCTATTAACTCTGAGCTTTAAGTGTGCTCATTCTGTAGCTATAACTTAGAAACTATTTAATCAAGATATGGATCAGAGTTCACATTTTAATAGTCCATATAATATAATATATTAAGCAATAGGAAAGAGGCAAAGATGGAAATCACGAACCTCTGATGAGGACCCCTGCTTTTACAGGTTGTACAGAATGACCTAGGAAATAGTCACTTCCCTTAGAGGGCAAGAAAGGCAGGAGGAACAGGGCAGAAGTGTGGAGAAGAGAGTGATCTTTCAGAGCATAGGTGGGGAGTCGGCTTCCAGATATCTAGTTACACAGTGAGTGTTAAGAATTCAGCATTTCTAGCCACTGTCACAGTACACACTGTTCCCAGCCTCAGTCTATTTATATTTATGGAATAGCTAGCTCTCTGTAGTCAGAAGAGAACACCACCACCCAAATAAATATAAATATTCAAACTTATATGAATAATTATGTTTATTCACAGTTATAATTAAATTATAAGTATTCAAAAGAACTGTCTTTGTATTTTGAAATTATAGCAAAAAATATAGTATTTCCATTTTAAGGTCTCTACTGCAATTACCTTATTATTGACCATATTAAGTCTTATTATACTGCAACAATTACTTATGTCTGTCTGCCTAACTTGACTGAAAACATTTCTAATCAGTGCATACGTTTCAAGAAACTTAAGAGACGGCATCACATTTATAGTGTTGATATGTTTTGACAATAATTAGTAGTGATATTAATTAGCCATTCCTCTCTATTCAATAATGTCTCTTTACCATCCATACATGCTTATCACATTTCAATGAAATACTTGAATAATTACAAAGAATAGGTCCAAAGAGCTATGTTAATTAAAATGTTATTTCAGACTTGCTAACTTATCTCAAAGTTAAATTCAATGTATTTTTATAATGATTAATACTCAAATACATCAAAACAGGTTTACTTATTCAAAAGCTAAGTGGCAGGAGTCGCCAAATGATATTCTAAGCAGTTGTAGTAAAGCAGACACCAAATTCCACTTGATCCACAATAATCACTACTCACTATAACGGTCCTTAGCCCTGAAGGAAGGGATATACGTGGGCTAGAACCTACAATCCCAATAAGACACTATCAGTGGACAGTGCTGGCTGTGGTCACTCACACCTTTGTGTGCAAGGTGGTCACTGTATGCCATGCACCACATCTCATGGCTTCTGGGACAACTAAAGAGTTCAATACCTCCTGCCTTTTCAGAACAAACCAGCTGTGTGCAGCCAAATGAAAACATGGCTCAACCACAGAGAAACAATGGCAGAGTGGGCTGCATATCCCCAAGTTTTGGTCACATGAGAGGATGAGAAAAAGATGGAGGGAATCTTGAGCAGAGCTCTGGGTCATTTTACAAAGACCAGGATATTGAGTCTACCAAAAATTCTCACTGGACAGTGGAATAATTCAATGACCCATGCTATCCTCACGAGCAGATTACCTGAAGTAAATGTCTTGCTAAATCTGATGTTTCAAAGCAAATAAGTATCCTGATAAACCATGCAAATAGAACTCTGGTTCGGCTGAACGACAAAAATATCCGGTGCATTATCTCAGCACGTGGGTAGGCAGAAAAATACAAAATGAGATGTTTGTTTCAATTTTTAACTGTCTGCAGGCAGCTGCTGAAAAGCAACAATATATTTAAATTAGGAGGAGTAGTTCCTGAAGTTGTAATAGACTGCTCAGATTTGAAGGCAGGAGGAAAAAAGTGGGGACACTGATGTACATATGGACAAAAGTCTTCACCTATGTGATAGCTATGCTCATGGTTTCCATCATGTGAACCAGTTAGAAAACATGTGCAATGTGGACAAAAACCCGCCTAGCCTTGTGTTCACTAAGATACAGGCTCACCCGGAACATTGGCACTCACCTGTGACACGGGAGTCCAAGGGAGGGCAACCACACACCCTAATTTTTGCTCATTAAGTACAAGTTTTGGGTGCCACCTGCTTGATTTTTAGGCCTTTTGATAAGAACCCAGAGAAATTCAGAAGTACAGGGTTCTTTGATCACACTTGGAAAGCGGCATGATTCCTAGAACTCTGTACCTCCTTCATCTCTGGCTGCCTAAGAAAACAAATGATGGATAACTGAAGAAAGCTTTAGGAAAGTTTATCAAGTAAGAAACAGTTAATTTTACAATGGTTTCCATTATCCAGTTCAATAACTACATTATATTATTTCATTTATTTTATGAATGCATTTTGTGCCTCATGAATTGCTATATTATACTGCATTTTATAGATAGGATTAAGTATCTGAGAATCATGCATTTCAATTGCCTGCAAATATTCTTGTTTTAAATTTGCATTAGTAGTCATACTCTGTAAGTTTACTAATATTTTCACTTTATTCAATTTCAAAGACAGTATTTTCTATCCTTGAGTACAAACAAGTATTATTCTCTATGTAATGGTATAATTCAATTGTTATAACACTTACTAGCAATCCAAAAGTGAAAATCATTTTTCTTTTGTGTTTGCAGTTCAAAAGAAAGTGGGTAACACATCTGGAGGTGAATGTCTGCCTAAGAGCTCAATTGATAAGTGAAGACTTAGCCATAGGCTACACAGTGATCTTTCAGAGAATGCTCCGCGGGCACTATCCTGCAGGCTAGAGTCAAAGGAAGGCTGGTCTCTTTCACAGACATTTTCCACTGTTGTAGTTAAATTCACTGCTTCCTGAGCAACACAAGTTAGGAAAAGGTCTTTGTCATGAACACACATATATCCAAAATAAAAGAAAAAGTTCTTATTTGTCTTCAAATATAAGCATGTTCTCATTCATTGTTGTTCAGGGTTAGAGTCGACAAAGTTTTTACCATTCAAATAGCTGTTTGGCACAATGCATGATCTTTAGGGAGTTACAAAGCTTAAGAAAACATCTCATAACATTCCATCATTTTAGCATAATCTAAGAAAGTTTAAGAAACTTAAACTTTTCTTATTTCCCAGGGCTTGTTCACTTTACTATCAGAAAAAAAAGAAAAAAAAAAAACAAGCAACTGTTACTGATCTACTTATATGTGTTAGGCCAGAGTACTAAACCATGACATATATTATTTCATTTAATCCACATTTAATCCCATATTTCAGATGAGGTAGTAATGGTCTTAAAGTCCCAGGCCAGTAAGTGGTGCTTGCAGGATTCTAAAACTTGGCCTTGTTCAACACCATCTCATTGAACTTTCATCAGTCAGAGGCAAAGAAGTAGTAGAGGCAGAGAACATTGAGATGTGATGACAGCTGCCATTACATAATGTCAAGGTGAGTCATTAATTAGCATTTGAGAAGCATATCTCGAGTATTGACCTAATATGTATGGTGAGGGTGAAGCCAGTATAATGCACCTCTGTCCTCATTCTTCTATGCCTTCTACTTCCCCTGGCAGAACTTATGCACTAATTCTCCAAAATGAACATAATCAGAGGATCCCAGGTGACTCCCTTCACATTGATTTGAGCAGCGATAAAACTTTAATGTGCTTTAATATGCTTTTAGTTGAAACTAATAGCTAGGAAACTAAGTAGAGCTGGATAGCAATGTTATTCCACACCCCTTACAACCAAATGAGACTGAGCTTGTTTTCAACATAACATCATTGCACTAATTTTTTTTTTAGTTTCAGATACTCAGAGCTTCTGAGTAACTTGAATAACTTCTGTCACAATTATAAAATAATATAAACAATGAAAGAGAATTTTGATGCTTCAAACGCACAATTCTACATACACAATAGCCTTTAGTTTGGTTTTGAAATATTGAAAATGGGACATAAGACACCCACTGCCTCGATCACAGCTTTCCTGCACTTACAAACTCAGAGTACATTGAGCATCATTAGCTACTTGAAATGAATATGGCTGAGTGTCAAGTATCCAAAACCAAAACAACTAGCTTTCAGTTATTTACAATGCTTGTAATTAGCACAGTATGTAGGAATTCAATTTATAAACTCTACTTTTAGGTAGCTCTGGGTAAAATCTACACATAAAATTAATACTCCCAAAAAGATAATAATTTACCTATGAGAAAATCTGCTTTCCCCATTTGTGCTATGAATGGTTACCTGTTTTCTCATGTGAAACTAAGCCTCTATTTCTCCATTAAAAAAATAAAAACCAATATCCAGATACTTTTTGATATTATGTCTTGTATTTCTTTCTTTCGTTTGTTTGTTTATTTGTTTGTCTATTTTATAGTGAGGGTCTTGAGCACACTGCATGATCCTTTAACTTACGAGGAGGGACGCAAAAAACACAATTTATTTACAAAAAAATTGATTAAACTTCAGTGACCTTCAAAGTACTCTCTGTTCGATGCAATCCAGGGCACAATGTTCCCAGTGACTTTGCTACAGACATGCACCATAAGTGAGAAATAAATTGTTGTTATCCCTAAATGCCACGGTTAATTAGGAACTACAACGTAGTCTATTCCAGGTTCAACTAAAAGAACTTCCAAAGTCAGAGATGGTCAAAACAATGGTCTGTTCTAGACTACTTGGTACAATAGTAGGTGCTTCCATTCCTACCTGCACATCAGGAAGACTTCTTTGTACCCCTATATTTTAACTCATAAAGTACCCTCTAACTAAAAAGTAGGCATAAACATTGTATTTCTTTACCTGGAAATCAGTTTACTCATCATGTGTTATTGATTTATCACTGTTACTACTAATGGGCAATCAAATCATGACAAAGTCAAAATTTTACAAAATAAATCAAAGTCCCAGAAAAGCTCATTGAAGAGGAAGGCCCTCCTTTTTAACTCTGTCTGGGAAGTTTTCTGTATGTTTCTTTTAGGCATGGAATTTAAGTATGTAGTACAGACTTTTTGCACGCTGCTGTTAGTAAACCACACCCTTCCAAATCACATTTCCAAAGTCACATTCATGGTTAGTTATCTTATCAAAGTTACAGCATTTCAGGTGCAGAAGAAACAGATTATATAGTCAGTCCCCTTCCAATGTGTAGATAAAACCAAAGCCCTCAGATATAGTAATCAGCAGAGCAAAAGCCTGGACTTTTTGGTGTTAGTCTAACATCCAAATTAGATAGCTGGTGACTTACGTAAACAGATCACACACAAAATTTACAGTCTGTTATATAACTATAGTACTCAAATGTAGAATCATTATAATGTGTTATATAATGTTTTCTTAAACATTCTCAATGTTGTTTCAAATTTTAAATATATTTCTTGGAAGCAAATGACATTCAAACAATTATATTTTATTTCCTCTCCTAGTGTGGGGGCCAAATGATCCATACATAAACTTGCCAGATAATTATAGAAGTTTGCACTACTTTTACTCAATTCCACACCTAGTGTGTTAATACAGAATTACTATAAAAGCGTACCATTAGAAACACATAACTGATGATTTCTCATCTGCATGAAAACAGGCTCAATTTATCATCATGAATATCTCTCACATCTTGATAAGTAACTGACAACATTTGGAAAAGTGAAGGCATTACTAAGTAAACTTTTCAAGAGAGCCAATAATTATCATTGATTTCTTCAAAAAATTAAACCAATAATTTCCAAAGCAATAATGCTTAAATATTTTATTTGAAAGTATATAGACAATGAATTATCTCATCTGTTGCTTTCACTCTGCCAGCACAGATTAAATGTACACAGTTTCATTTAAATGTAGTAATAGTCACATCTAATGCACTGCATACATGTTTTGTATTAGGGTGACCCACAGGCCTATAAAGTCTTTAATATTTTAAATCAATAAAAAAAAACACTCTTTTTGTTGTAGCTCTTGTATCCAAATCCAAGTTTATTAAATAGGCTGCTATAGTGGAATCACTGACTTTGTCTTCCTAGTTATGGTGTGATTCTGATGAGCTATATTTCTGTATTGTCAGTGACAAATTTGAGAACAGGCTATTTTAAATATACTGTGTGTGTGTGTGTGTGTGTGTGAGCTTTAGATATATTTTGAAAGTGGCCAGAAATGTCTAACGAACACTGGGATTCAAAAGTCCTACAAAACCTAGTACAATATACCACATGAACCAGACACAGACAAGAATAAAAATGTTTAAGCCTTGCTAATGTGATTGCCCCACTAATTCGAGCAATCATCTGTTACCATACAAACTTAGTACACTTGAAACTAATGTAACTATTATAATATTGTTAATATTATGAGCTATACTTAAATAAATTTTTTTTTACAAATGTGTACCACAGACCAAATTCAAGCTCTAGTCAGGGTTATAATCCACATGCTCAATTTTTTTTCCTGAACAATCTTAACTACTGCTTCACAGCCAGGAATAAAGATATTTTACTCAGTTTACAAATCATTTATGGGCTTAAAGTTTAAGGACCTAATGTGTCATTTGAAACTTCGCTTCATTTGAATAGAGGTAGAGGTTAAAAGGAAAACTGAGGTGATATTTATCTAAGATCTTTTATTGGCCAAATGAAAATACTTTCAGAGGATCGAAAATTAAATTATAAAAGTCCTTCTAGAGCCTTTCATTACTGACCGAAACTGGAACTAGTATTTCTTCTAGCCAGTGGCCATTCACATCCACATGCCCCAAGCACCTAACCAACAGCCACGGTGCTGATAGCATGCTACGGATACCGTTTTGGCACTTTGGGACTGTATTTATTAGTCTGTTATATAACTTGTCAATATCAGTCCTACAGAACAAAGAGAACAGGTCCCTTCCCTAGTTCTAGGGCTGGGTGTTTCCCAACTGTTTCTGTAATGTTTAAGTTAAATCAAAACAGGGAAAAACCAGAGAAGAGCTAATCAGGTTTGATATCCAAATGCTAAGCCATTCTTGAACACTTGCAAAAAAACTACCCATAGGGCTACAATTGTGAGATCTGTCAGCCACTTCCCAAGCCACAGAGAGGAGTATATTCCTAATCTCTGAATCTTTTCGCAAATGTCGTGCAAGTACTGAGCCAGGAGAGTTCCTCTGTGTTCAAATAAGTTAGGAGAAATGAATTATTTGAGTGGAAGACAGATAAGCCTTTTCATACAGTACACCTGCTGGACTAGCCCTCATCATCAGAAAAACTTGCCAGTGCAGGGGTCAAACCTAGAAGCCCACAGTAAGCACTGAAATGAAACGGACCCTAAATGTTTCCGGAAGCAGTTTATCACTCTGATCAGTTTTTTAGCTTGTAAAATTGTAGAGGTCGGAGCATTAATTTGGGTAAGTCTGCAAAGAACAAAACTTGAATCACTCAGACAAAAACAATTGTAGCTATCCAAAGCAGTTTTAATTTATACAACAGATTCAGTTAAAGAAATTAAACCTTGAACTAAAAGATTTACAGAAAGTATGCCTCACACGTCTTTTATTAAGGTATGTTAAAGTTATTACAATTTTCATATTATTTAATTTTAAGTTTAAATAAAAATTCTTGTTCCTTTCCCTAATAACATGAACATTTCTGTTCATTAAGGTCCTCTTATATACCAAGTGCTAGGCTAAGAGCTTTACATATGTTAGACCTGCACAAAATCCCTATAAACTGAGTATCATTTTTCAACTTTCAATTCTCTTTTAAATTACATGAAATCAAATGTGTGGGTTCAAGAAGCAGAAAAAAGAATGAATGAGAATCATGGTGATAGTTTGCCTTTGTTTAGATTCTCTGAACATGAACAGGAGACAACAAACGTGGACCTCGATCCCCTTCACATATATCATCACCTCTTCCCAGCTTCTCACACGGCCAGCCTCTGCAGATGCCGAAGACAGCTCCAGTCTTAGCAGACAGGAGTCTTCTTGGAAGTGGCCTTGTAACTCCAAGCACACTACTATCTGAGGCTCACATGGTCTAACACTTGGGGACAAAAGAGAATCTGTGTTAGACCTGCTGTACAGGAAGGCCTTGGCCACTGTGTGGCATCTTCCTCAAAGATCTAAACTCCATAGGGGCTGAATGTTTTTGCATTTGTTTACTTTTCTAACCTATGTGCCTGAAACATATCTGACCCTTAATAAATGTGTTGATGTATGGTTAAATTAAATGTAATTCTAATGTACACAGCACTTCCTGCTGGATTCCCAACACAGCCATAAGCGATACTGAATTGTCCAGGCCCCCCACAGTACCTGCACCATTAATTCTGCCTAGTTTGATGACACGTATTTAAAAATGATTACCAATGTCACATGATTCTAGACTTTTAAGTACACATAAAATCACTCAATAGAATATCCACTTGGGCCTCAAATAGTAGACTTCTCAAATCCAAACTTGCTGAATTCCAGAGTCTCAACCATGACATACCCTGGAGTACTTTAAAAAATACCAATATTCTGGTCGTATCCCTGGAGATTTGAATTTAATTGTTGGGACCAGCACAGGCATTGTTCTAAGCTCCCGTAGAGTCTAAGTTGTGAGGTTTGATCACCACTGCCCTTTGCTGGATCTCTGAGTTGTGTTGACAGAAGGCCCATATAAAAATGAATGATAATAGTAAGTACAGCAATAAAGAGGGTCTCTCCTTCTAAGGTGTTTCATACATAAATCAAACCCCTAACTTGGGCCTCATTAATACTAGTCCCTACATCAAACACAGGTCTCTTAGCACATAATAGCAGTGCTAAAATGGAAACCATTAACTACTGTAAAAAAATTTACAAAGTAATGTCCTACTTGAGAGTCTGAGAGAACCTTGGGGAAAAAATATTCTCACTTTAATGAGTTACAATGTTAGTTCAATTTTATAAAGCAATTAAATGAAGTAAATCCAGCACCTAATTTTTAAGATTTGACTCTAATGTGCATACACGGCCTTCTCACTTCCACAATCCAAAATAATGCATAGACATCATCTCACTCCAGAATTTCTGAGTTTACATTAGAAATCATTGGGGTTAAATCTACAGATGTCAGGAAATTATAAAATTGTTCTCACTGAAATTAGCCACGAAAAAAGGAAGGGTGTTGAGGGTAGGCAGGGAAAACAGGAAGCAGAGACTGAAGGAGATAATAACTCAATTTAGAGTGACAGAGAGCAGAGAAAAACTGAGGAAGGACCTGAGATAAAAAGAAAGCGACTGAGCCATGATCTGCACTTACTCCATCTAAACGAACAACAACAACAACAAAGTCAATTAATGTAAGAGCAATTCCAATAAAAGGTGAGGTGACCTGACACTTAACTCTTCTGTTAAAAAAAAAAAAAAATCTGCAGGCAAATTTGTGACAAGACCAATGAGCAAAATCCTGTCTTTACCAGTTGCTTCCTCTGACTAGGTGCAGCTTCCTTTGAGTAATCCCGATTTTACCCCAATGAAGACTTACCATTCTTTTCAAGTTGTTCCAATGTATTTATAACACAATAAGTGTTACCGACCCAAGATCGCTATTAACTGGAATGGGAGTATCCGAGTCATTTTCCTTAACTCTTTATAATCACAGGACCAGAGTAAGGGAAAAGCCACCCTCCTTGTAACCTAAATCTGAGAAGTAGCTCTGTGGCTCTTCGTCAATCAAGTACTTCAAATTCTCTGACAGTGAGTTTTCCTCTCTGCAAAGCAAGGAATTGGGCTAGGTTTCTAAAATACTCCTCAGAACCAATATACTATAAGATTACAGACTACAATAATGTTTTTTTTTTAATTCAGGTATCAGAAAATCTTTCCATTATTCAGAGAATATATAAGAATAAAATGCCTCACTTCTTTCCCAAAAAGCAAGAATCACCAAAGAGCTAAACTGCACAGTGGACTTGATTTACTTCCTTTTAAAGAGCTTTGACTTTGCACGCAATTTCAAGTCCACCAACACTTCACAAGTCAAGCTTTCTGTCTTTAAGATATAGTAGGCACTTCACCTAAGAGAAAAAGTTATCCTGAAAGTACACTTACATAATTTTGCCTCCTCATTGTCCCACCGCTCTTAACCAGTTTCACTGCATCATTTCCTACTTTTACATTCCTGAAGAAAGGATGCAGTTTTCAGAAATGCAATAATAACGATTTCAGAGAGTAGGCTTTTCCAAAGTACAGTTTAGCTTCAAAGAGCTCTGAAGAGAAAAATGAAATGGTTCCACATGTAAATAAGTTTCAAAGGCTGAACATTCTAAGTAAAAATTTGAAGAGGTAAGGACACTAGAACTAGAGATCTTATAAGACATTCAAAATATATCAGATCTTGGCCTGATAAATCTAAATTTAATTTTGCCTTTCCTCAGGTGAAATAAAACTTTATGGGTGAAAATGGACTATTCTTCATCCTTAAATACTTGACATAGATATGTGAAGAAAACTTAGTTGTAGTCCTTGCCCAAAGAATTACATTTAGTATATTAACTTACAATTAACATATTACTATCTTACAAACTCAATGTACATTGATTGAGAAATTGGATTATAAAATTTAATAAATTTTGAAAACCTTGTAAATTATTCAAATGTTATTTAGTTTATATCTCTTCTCTCATATTTTAGTATACACCTAGTGTGGCATATGCCCAACAGATGTGGATGTCATGTTTCTGAAGATCCTTTCATGGCTAGTCTTGTGAGGAAATCTATTCCAGGACTGATTCTGATGATGCAAGAAAAGCAGAAAGCAGTGAACATTGTTCCTTTCCTTTAAATCTAACAGATTATAGAGGAAAAAAAAACCACTCAACATTGGGGAGTAGTTCAGAATAAAACAAAAAGCACACAGGAGACTGAAAATTTGAGGGGAGAGCCAACAGTTTATTCATAAGGAACTAATAGTAAAGGAAAATAAAATTTAGATCTCTTGTTCAAAACAAAAGGTCCCCCTAATTCAGTTCGACTCCCCTATACATGTACACAGTTGGCGGCTTAATACTTACAAGATGACTCTACGTCATCCATATTTATAGTCTAAATAAATACTGCTGATTAGTCCCTCATAGTTTAAAAGTAGTCCTTGAGTGGACAGGATGCAATAACGAATAACAAATAGACACTGCATTTCACGGTCTCAGATTTTACCAGGGAGATATGTCATTTGGTCCCTTGCACCTAACAGACCAAACATAAATGCTTTTTAAACAAACATTTGTTTTAAATAAAACAAGTAGTTCAATGATAACAGCGTGGGCTCACATTGTAGTACTTGTGTTGCAACCTACAGAACTTAATGAACTAAATAAAGATCATCATCTACTAGGACAACCCTATTATTCATGTAGCTGGAAATTATTACTCATTCTTTAGCCAAATGAGGAAAAGGGTTTGAAAGGTTAAATTTGTTGCTCATGGCTACGGAGCTAACAGTAAAACAGGGAATAGAACTCAGGGATCCCAAAGCTATTGTTCCAGATTTTTTTTTTCATTATCTAAATAAAATATTTCTCTTGTATAGGTCTTTAGGGATCTCAGATAGTTTTGCACGGCAATATTCATGATGCAGTGTGTCTTTAATATCAAGGTAATTCATCATATCAAATTTGCATTTTTCTATTTTAAACCTAGCTAACTGGACACTATTTTCAGATGAAAAATTCCCAAGAAAACTTTTAAGTTTTAAATTCAAAATTATCTCTCAGACATTCCACATTTCTACACAAAAGTCCAACAAAAAAAGAATCATCACTTTGTAAATTAGTTTTATACTTTCACTGCAGTTTTAATAAGAATCAATTGATCTCATTAAAAAATAATTTTTAACTTACTACTTTAAGGATTAAAAGACTACCTCCTGATTTGTTACCAAAAAAGTCACTATTAAATTGAAATTTGTTTGCCTCAGAAATAATGTAAATATTTGGTTCCAAGCAACAGCACCAACATTACTAAATACAAATTGTGTTTTACCATTTTGCCCTTTGTTATCATGGTCAATAACTTTACGATGTCCTATGGCTATTGTTTCAGTATAATTGAATTTTTAGAAGACTTCAATGCAGCAAACATTTCAAAAGTACAATACGAAAAAGTCCATTATAATCAAACAACTCAGTGAATTGAAACTGAATAAACAGAAATACTGGAATTTGTCTATGAATTATACCCTGCTTTGCCACAGTCTATACCACTCTCAGTCCTCCCGTCAGCAAGAAACTCAAAATACTTCCTTCATCTTTGATTCTTCCTGTTCACAATTATTAGCCTGCCAACTCATTGATTAATACATCTGTTTAATTAGTTTTGAATCTATCTGTAGTGTAGATGTAGTAAAAATAAATGGCTACTTCAATATCAATCACATAACAATTATTGCAAAGCACTTCTAACCCAAACTGCATAGCTTATTAGCATGTAAATTTTATACATTCTCATATGTGTCTGAAAGATACTATAACAACTTGGAAAACTTCAAAGTCCATTACAATCTCCTGCTGTCCTCTCATACCTCATGAGCTTATTTCAACCCTAGCACATTTTTTTTTTTTTTTTTTTTTTTTGCTAAAACAGCCTCCTTCCTTCCAAAGAAAAGTCAAAATTGGATATTGGGAGCATCCTAACCACTGACTCGCCCAACTAACCACCAGCCTTTGCTTCTCTCAATAACAAGTAAATGTGTATTTAACCTCAAGAGAAGCCATTCCCAATTTCATTCTTTATCCTCAAAATCTCAGCTTTTCAATGATTCTACTTAAGCTATGAGTTCAAGGGCATTTTACCTGGAAGAAAGCTCCTCAGAGATTAAAAACTTTGGGCACACAATTGCCCGGAATGAACATTGGCCCAGTTGTCCAAGGTTTGACACTATATTTGGGACCTATAAAGTTAGCACCCATTCTCTCACATAAATTTAGGTGGTCTACCAAGACATAAGCCTGTGTCTTATCTATTCCAAGTTCTAAGCATATGACTTTAAACCTAAACTATCAAATAAGATGTTCTAGGGATAGCTCTGCTACCAGTTGCCTATACTATAGCAAAAAGATGGACTTCAGGGGCATGGCACATGGATACCAGGTAATAGTGATAAAAAAAAATTAGAAATGAAGAAGTAAAATTGGAGGGGAATCTGTAGGAAAAAAGGATTTTCTAATGCTTTCAATGTGGTGGTTAAAACCATGTTGTTCCACAAGATCTTCCAAAAACTAAAGATTCAAGCCAAACATTAGGCTTCAATCCATTTCAACATTAAATGCATCCAGGAAGTAGGCACATTTTATAGATTGTTCATTTACTCTTTGAAACAATTTCAAAAGAGTAGAAAAGTAAGTCAAAAACTTAAGGACAAATAGAAGCTACCTGTTGTTGGACTTTCCTACTTGATTTTAAGTTGTTGTGGATGGACAACGAGATAAGGACAATTTTAACTAGGCTCACACATGACACTCTGATGAGCAAGAAGGACCATTATGAATGACATGAACATTCTATTCATGGGGCATCAAAAAAGACCACCCCACTCTCAAAACATTTTGTCTCACTTCTCGATACATTACAAATACATTCCTGGTATGACAGTGTCCTGAATTCTCACATTCCCTCTTGCCAAATTTTGAACAGAAAGACAGAATGGGGAAATGAACAGAAAATACTCTGGTATATATGTGCATATGAATATGGGTGTGTACATACCACCATATGGATGCACTGTATGCCGCAAACTTTGGAAACTAATAAGAGGTAATTACAAGACAGAAATTGTGACCGAAGACTGGAAATATTCCAATACATTTTAATTAGTGTTTCCTAGTAAAAGCAAGGGATACATGGCAGACCGTGATAAGTTCATATCCAAGATTTTGTACTAAGGCTGTTATTCCACCAACTTGATTTATTCCTAGTGTTCACATGTTATTTTTTCAGCAATGATGGTATGCTTAAATACAATTTCAAATTGTAGGCCTTGGCCTGTACTCCTTGCAAAGCTGTACTAATTCACATTTTGGTGAGCAGTACATACACATCGACCGGGCACTGATGTATACTCAGTATATCTGTAAACAAAACAGGATGACCTACTGGAACACAAAGTGGTGGAAATGGCTTACATAAAACACACACATTTCCTTGCTTTCCATTCTATTATTTCAGTGTTCATCACTTTAACCATGCACACTAGAATTACCTGTGGGACTTTAAATATAGATGCCCTTGCTCTAACTCAAAACAATTTAAAAAATTTCTGGGAGTGTGGCACTAGTCCTTTATAACAAATCCCCATTCTAACATGCTGCCAGCTTTGAGAACTAGTATTCCACAATTTCCTTAAAATATTGCCTAAATGTTATTTGAAATTATCTTTCCCTCTAGACCTACTTTCTCTCCTTCTAGACCTACTGTTGTAATTTTCCATTATGTTAATAATATAACATTACAAATTATTAAAGGCAATTTTGTAACAAATATACATCCATGTATAATGGCCTAGAATGTTGGCCTTTGCATCACCCATCCATTCTGTGTTAGTGGTCACTCCAAAATTGTTTATGCCACAAATCTTTGGCCTGCTTATGAGTATCCATTTGTCTCAGTATTAGAAGTAGCTGTCATTCTCTTGAGTAACAAAACTGTTTCACAGTATGTGTGACTATCTTTTACTATATGTTGCGATTAATTTACTTACTCTTTTTACTTGCTATATAAAAAAGAAAACAACTCCAGAAGAAAAAATGCCGTCCCCATCTTCCAAGTTTCTAGGAGCACTCCAGTGTACTTTTTATTATTAGTTTTATCCTTGTTTCATATTATTTTTTTCTCTTACTGGTATTCAAAGTAGAAATATTTTTGATAGTTGTATTCTACTCTAAGTTCACCTGCATCATTTCTGAAATTTGTGTCTGTATTTCTCAATGTGGTACATATTCCTACAACGGCACAAGCCATCACTACTACTACTTAGATTCTTTTGTATGTTTCTCCTCACCTTTGATCTCTGAACACTGAAGTGATGCTTGGTTCACCCTTTGGGACTCTTCAGTTCTTTGTTCATACCAAACTTTGTGATCTCATCTAATTTCATGGTTACAAATATTATTTATACACTAAAGCCTCTCAAATAGTCTCTTCCCCTGAATATGAGACTTGGATATAAAAAGTAATTAACATCTCTAAAATCTATTCTCCAAATATCTGCCCCTCCCACACTCAGCCCCATCTCAGTTCATGACTATTTCATTGTTTCAGATATTCAAGCCACAATACTGTTCATAGTTGACACCACGAATCCAGTCTGTCACCCAACACCATTAACTCTAATGTCTAATCACCTTTTTTGATTATATCTCGGTCTCAGGTCACAACCTTCTGTCACTTGGATTATCACAAAAGGCTCCTAACTAGTCTCCCATTTCTACTCTTGCTCTATCTCAATATCTATTCTTTACATCCTGCAATCGGTTCGATCCTGTCAAGATGTAAGTCAAATCCTGTTATTCCACTTCAAACCCTGCACTGTCCTGTTGACGGCTCTATAAACCACTATAACCACTCTGACCACCTCTCGTATCACTCTCCTTTGCAATCACTCTCAATCCTCACAATCACTCCTTTGGCCAAACTGGCCATGTTACTGTTGCGCAAAGACCAGGAGTACTCCTCCTGTGGGGACTTCCCATTTGCTAATCTCTCTGCCTAAAATGCATTTCCCCTAAATATCTGCATGGCTAGCTTCCTCACATTGTTTTTAAGTCCTTAGTTTTCTCCACGGCACTCAGAAACACTCTAATTTACTTACTTTTGTTATCTTATTTCCTATCAAAATATAAGCTTCTCAAAAGCAAGGAATTTTGTCTTTGCTCGTGAATTTATCCCAAATGCCTGGAAGAGTGCCTGACACATACAGTAAATTTTGTCACTGAATGAATAAATGAATAATACGTGAACAGTGACTATTCATCATAGTACTTTGACTTGTCATTCAAATTTTGGAAGAAAGCAAAAAAGAAATCTGAAAGTGATAAACTTTATTAAAGCAAGAAGAAGCCCCCAAAAAGAGAATCAAAGTTTATATTGGACAAAGAAAATGTACTTAGCTCCGAGATAAATGAAAAAAAATGTCCTAATTAACATAGAAGGTCAACTAAAATGAGAACTACATGCAATTTTCATCCACTCTACAGATTTTAATCAACCTCAGAACAGTTGTAAGCATATAAATTAGACTGTGTTTTAAACACATTAAAATTCTTCTTTTCTTAATGTGAACAAAGGACTTGTTTCTTGCTCCAACTCCAGCACAGTCATGAATCATGCTTCCAATGTGATCTGTGGACACGGTATGCTTTTTAGGGGCCTGCAGCCTCACAAATCTCTACAGAAATCAGACAAATTAACTACACATATGGAGTGAAAATTATATTTTAATAAATAAAAATTAAAAGTTATTTTCATTTATACATTAAGAAATTTTTACATTTATATACTGAAGAGTAAATATAATAAAGATAAATAAAACATAAGTAAGTATTGCTCTGCCTCTGGCCAAGACTGAGAAGTTCCTATCGAGACAATCTTCTGAAGGATAACAATTATAAACCATAGAAGTGTTGGATGTTCACTGCGGCATTAGTGACAGAAAAGAACATATTTGCCCAATACTGCAGAAATATTTTTAAATGTATTACACTTCTCTCTAACAAAGAATCTTTATATGTTACCCATCCCAAAATTATCTTGGATGATGAGGAAATACCAATAATATATTAGATAACAAAATGGAAATAATGTTACATGCTACATGCCATAATTTTATATATAAACATACACAGATGTACATACATATATATGCACATAGATGTATACATATACATGCTATACACATAAACTCTCATTGGCAGGAAAAAATCAAAATATAGACAATGGTTTTCTCTTAGTTATGAGACATGCAATTTTTAAAGTTTTCTGATTTATTTAAATTTTTGTGTGTGTACTGGTTTTGATATCAGAAGAAAATAAGCATGACAAAAATTACCACTGAATTTACAAATAAAGAAGTCTTGAGAAAAATTATCTTTTAGGAATCCAAAAACAAAAACTAGATTCCAAAATAATTACTGTTAATACATCAGTAGAATCTCTTTTTTAAAGAAGCCCAAAGAATTCCATGTGAAAGTTGCTCTGTAACCAGAAACAACATATATTTCACTTTGGTGGGAACTTTCCAGAGCAGAAATCTGTCATTTCTCGGTGTCACCTATTTTCGTTTTGAAAAGGCTATTTTTACTTATAATAATTTTCTTCCACCTTTTCCTCCATTCCAGGATCATTGTTACACTACATAAAGTTCAAACAAGATTGAAAATAACAGAATGAAATGGCAATTTATTTGTTATGGCTAAAATGCCCGAATTATCACAGTAGAGCACTACTGTGGGCACTAACAGAGAAGAAGAAAAGAGTAAAACATACTATCACATTATTAGCCACTTGCCTCATCCCCTGATATTCTTCTACAAGTCTGTTTAGTTTCTGACTAAAAGCTCTACCCTTGTCTTTCTGGAACTAGGTCAACTCCTGTTTCTGCCACTTTATTTCCACATACTCCAGTGTACCTGCTTCTTGCTTCCTACTCTCTCCCTACTCTCTGCCACTGCTACCTACTGTCATGAGGTAAGATAACACGAATCAAATAAATTATATGAAATACACTGCTGTGAAACAGACAATCCACTCTCTTCTTTGAAGGATTTGTAAGTGTAATGACCTGAAATAATTGAAGATACAAGGTCCCATCCTTTCTCATAACCTGCATGATACACTTGTTACTTGTTGGGGTTATTAACGTGTACTTGCACTGTTTTCACACCAGGTATTACAACTACTGTCTTGAAAATGAAAGGCAAATATTAATGTCCTGATTTTATATTTAAAGAGAAGACCATTCCTCTAAATCACATGAATTTGTGTTTAAGTCTTAAGTGTTAGAATATAGAGTCTGAGTCTTCCAAAATAATAAGCTCTCACTACAAAATGCTTCAGTCAATGCTTGAAGAAAAGAAAATGCTTCCTTTTCTTAAAAAGGCATATCTACCAAAAATACCAAATCCTTTACAGGTTGTAGATATTCTCAGACTCTTGGGAAATGCTAAGCAAGTTGCTTGTCCCTCTCTAACACTAGTTGGCTTGACCAGGGATTAAAAGCTTTGGCATTCCAGGGTATTCATTTTACAGAGTGGACCGCAAACTCCATTGGTGTTTATTTTGTTGTTTAATAATGCTTGCTACCTTAATATTTTGTTGTCTACTGATGCTTCTGTGTTTGTGTATTTTATATATTTGTGCTTAGGGCTTTACATGGAATAATCAACAATGAGTTGCAGGAAATGGAGAATACAATGAAACACAAAGTAATATATCTAAGATTTCCCGTGGACAGTAGTTAGTACATAGAAAGAAAAGCAGAAAAGAAGCTTTCTAAATCCTATTCATCCTGGATGTAAACCACCGCAAAAAATGGACTTCAGTGCCAACACAGTGTGGCAAGAACATAAACAATGGGTTTGTCTAATAATAGAAATAACCTACATTATGTCCTTGGGAGGAAAACAAATTCAGAGAAAAATCTTTTAAAAATAAAAGATGTTAAATTGTTTAAACTTTGATTATGACTAACTCTGAAGAAGTGGAGATGAAATTAACCAAATGCAGGGGAGACTCATAGAAAGACATCATCCTTGATAGGGTCAGTGTAAGATATCAGGCCAGAAGATGCATGAAGTGGCAGTGCTGTCTCCTACTATAAATTCAACCTTCCACGAAGGACTATATTTCACAGAACTGTCCAATTTTTGGACTCCAAAAAATATTCCACTATTCTGTGTGATTTTTCTGATATTCAGTGTCTAATATTTCCTGGGAAATTACATGCATACCTACACACAAAAAACATACAAACACACACATGTACAACATTATAATTTAAAGGGTTCATAAACCCTTAAACATTCACTATTAACACAATATGTAGATGAGATATATGGAAACCAACAAATGAACTTAACCTTCTCTCATTCTTCAAGAAATGGAAGGAAGTCTTGAGAAGAAGAGCCAATGTAATCTATTTTCCAATTAGAATAAAAACTTCCAATTAGCAACCTGGACCTATCTCTAGAGTATGATTAAAGGATAAAAATTTTCCCAAATATGTACATGCCAACCTGTACTTGTGTATAAGTTCAACTTTAAGCTTCAAATACCAAAATCAGTTTGCATGATAAAAAAATCCAGATTATAAAAAAGAAGAAGCCACATCAGACAGACTCAGATTCAGTCTCCAAATCTAGATTTTTTTCTGGTGCTGGCCTACAGATATTTGTATAGTAACAGACACTCAGTTTCTATAGTGGGAGATACTTTAAAAATTTTTCCAGTTTCTCAATGTTTTATTTCTTCTTCCTATGCCTTTATGACAGTACAGGCTGCAGCTTCTTCTAACATTAAGCAGAATCCAAGGGAAAATGATGCATTTAATTTTTTAAATGTGAAAATAGGAATGATTACAAAGCAATTCAGTAAGCCAAATAGAAAAATAGTTATGTAAAAACAGCTTAAAGGGTTGAGAAATAATAAACCTTTTTCCAAACTATTCCCATGTCTTAAATATCCTCTCTTTGCCAAGAATAATATTTGAAAAGTTTAAGTTGCCCTACAATACTTACCATGGAAATCATTTTCAGATGTCATTATGTGTCAAAGTGCAAAACACTTTCATTGAGTGAACAATTATGTAGGAAAGGTAATTTTCTGCATTGGACGTAAAATAATTCCTAACGAGCTGCTGAAAAATTATAATGGGGAAAGGTAATTTATCCCTTGCTAAGAAAAAGTAAATGAAAGGAATTCAAATCAATTTCTTACAAATTAATGAGATTAATAACCAGCCATGTCATCTCCGGCCAGAGGGAAGGAGAAAAATAATGTTAGGCATCAACCACACGCTAGATACTACCAGATGCTCACAAACTTTATATGCTTTCTTGATACAACAAAATTGAGAGACAGATCTTATTCCTAACTTACTGATAGGAAAATGGAAGCTCAGAAAGGTGAGCGCCATGACCAAATTGCAAGTAATGGGATCTGCACGTAAATTCAGGTTCCTGTGGTTCCTGTGGTTCCTGGGTCAGTTTACTTACCTCTACACCATTATATTTGTAAAACGAAAGGTTACACTAGAGATGATCTCTAAGGTCTCTTTTAGATTAATGGAAACTCATTTTGATGACGCTATGGGTGCTATTTTTGTACTACTACCAAAACAGGTTATATAATACACTGAATTGGGGAATTTCATGTGTCAAAAGACAAGGAAAATTCAGCATAAAGAAACCTATCTTCCATTATGGCACACTATCATTATTATACTATAATATTATAACGGGGTATGGTCAAGGATCCATAAAAAAATAGATAGCAAAATTTTTTAAAGTGTGAAGAAAGCCTATTTAAAAATTACAAAACGTTTTTGGTGACCACTCATTTCTCTTTATTCACTGCAAGATATCTAATGATAGTTTGGAGCCTTAGATGTCCAATTAGTAAGCACAGATACAAAGCATTCAAAATTCCAATAACTTTTGCACCACTGCCACTGAACTAGCAAAAAATTATTTCACCTGAATAAATAAGAGAATAACATGAAAGCTGTCTTCTTTTTTTTTCAATGGAGTTCATATAAACACTGTGCTTTGAGAGAAACCTGGACTTTATAAGAAGGAATATGACATATAATGACACCAGTGAGCTCTTTCCACAGGCTTATTGTGTTCATTGATTTCAGTTTTGAGTAAAAAAGAACAGAAGAAATATTCAGCTCCACCAAGCTAAGGAGACTATTATTTGATTTCATTGGCAAAGAATCTATTTGAGTAATCCAATGGGGGTGGGGAGATCAAAATCAGTGCCTGTCATATATAGCAAGGTTTTACTGTCACAATTATATTCTCAAGAGCCAAGTTAAACTGTGAAACACAACATGAAATATCGTCCAATACTGCTGCAAAGACCTACAGTTTCCAAGATTTCACATAGCACACAGAAAAAGCACAAACACAAACAACACTAGTAGAGCGTTAACCACTAGAAATTGTTTAGTAACACAAAGTAAAAAGAGAAAGTATTAGAGAGCATTTCTACCTAAAGAAAGAGGAGGAAACACAAAGGGTTGTAATTAAACCCATTTAAACCATCCTCAGTAGACACACCCCATTAGTTTACATGGAAATGCTTGAAAAGACCAGTCTAACAACAGATAAATTTACAGCAGTCAATAATTTAAATGATTGTCTAAAACCCTCCCTACTTCCTTTTCCAATATTATTATTTCACCTATTTATTCATTCAAAAATAATGTGAATTCCGAGATAATTAGTATATGCATTAAAGAAAAAAGCTGAAAATGCTCCTTCACATTTTAAAAGATTTTGAGTTATTCATTCAACAACTATGTACTGCATGTCTATGTGCCAAGCAGTGTTAAATGGCAGAAAAGTGATGGTTTTGTTTCATATTATTCTTAATTTTAAGTATCAGTTTCTTGATGCTATTTTTTAATAACAATGTCATTTTATGAACACTAGCAAACCCTTTAGCAACATGTTAGATACCATTGCTATAAGCAACAAGAGTGGTAAATCAAAATCAGTAGTAGGCTTACATTTACAAGTCTTTTAAAGTTTGAAAAAAAATTTATTTTTCATAAAATTCTAAGTTATTTCTTAGCAATATATACAAAAGATTACACTCCATATCCTGAGACAAATAAAACAGCCAAATGCTTCTTAGAGTTAATAATTTATTTCTTAAACGTTTCAGGGAAAGATAGTCTATTTGTTGTAGTAGCCACTGATTTAGGAAGTATAGTCATACCCTAATAGGTTTGCTACTTACCAACAATTAAACCAGGAATGTCATATTAACATCTTCCCTTTTTAAAAAATTATTCATTTCTCATTAAAGAATAACTTTGTCTTGACAACTGGCTGCAGGTGAACTTGTAATTGATACATGCCACACAGGCACATCCTACAAAGTGTTTCCCTTGTTAACACTTTTATTATAAATAGAACAATTTTTTAATTTAATATCCAACTTAATAGAGATATCACTCCATGCAAAGACTTTTGGACAATATTTTTTTCTGAGAATATATTTTTACTTATGATTCAAAAATTCAATATAGTAGACATGGTCTGGCAGAAGTGACGCCTGCTCGAGTGTGGTTAGTGGGGTACGTGAATGTCTCCCGTGAGATGGACAGCAATTTGAACATTTTACCTAAAATATTATGTGGTGAGCTTGAGTGTGATGTTGTTAAGTTAGAGAATCACATGCTTATGATTTTGTAATGAAAGATTTTGTAATGAAGGGGGCATCATTTGTGCTGGACCCTATATAAACAAAATTATGCATAGAAAGATTTGTGAGTTACACTCAAACTGTTAGTAAAACATCAGAATTGTGTAAATATTCTTGAAAAGTGATTACAAATGGTCTATATGCAATATATAATGAATACAGAACAACTCTGTAATAAATTTAATTACTTAGATAAATATTAATTGTATAGATCATGAAAAGATGTTTTAAGGATTATACCACCAAGTTTAAGAACAGATTATGTATGCTGTACTTTAGTTATTTAGTTACATTTGAGCTGTTTGGGCATTATGTTTAACAATCTAACACAATTCATTTTTTTTTTCATTTAATGAAGAGGAAAGTGGAAGATGACTGGAAATCAAATGACGACCTATTATATACCTGGGAAAAGAGAGTAATTTTGATCTGGGGCGGGGGCAATTATTTTAGAATGTGGAAAAAATTTGTCAAAGACAACACTTCAATGGATATAAGAAATTGCAACATATTTGCAGAGAAAAATTTATTTATCTTGGAGTATAATGCATGCAAATAATGTCTTGAGAAGAAGCAATGAACTGTGCTGAAACTTGTTAAAGTTGGCACAGTTTTAATAGGCTTTTTTTTTTTAATTTTAAAAATCTTTTACTGCCAAATATTACACTAATGCCAGACTGGAACTATGTTTTCTTTCTATTAAAATAACAAATTGATCTCAGTAATTTCAATCTTCTCAACAGGAGGTTGTAAAAATCATTTCTAACCTTCTGTTTAATTTAAGCAGAGATTCTGTATCTCTCCAGAACAATTTTTTGTGCATTAAGTTGATTTTATTATGGTCTGATTATTAAAAACATAACTTCACTACTTATGGAAGAGCTAAGTTTTCTTGTAATTGTGTTACGTCCTATTTTATTTTACTGATTTTTTTTTTAAGAGAAAGGAGAATAAGGGAGAGAGAGAGAAGCATTGATTTATGGTTCCACTTATTTATGCATTCACTGGTTGATTCTTCCATGTATCCTGACCAGGGATCAAACCCTCAACCTTAGTGCATACGGACGATGCTCTAACCAGCTGAGCAACCTGGCCAGCACCCTTCTATTTTATTTCTAAGTACTAAATATTAATGGCAATTAATATAATACTATCATTTTAATAAACATTAATATTAGTTATATTAAAATATTTCAGTTCTCAGGCATCTATGCTACTTGATGAAGTGATCAATCTCATGCAATAATAACTTTTTTGATCCTACCTGACTGATAAGAATCTAAATTCAGAAAAATAAAAAAATTCAAGAAGTCTCTTTTTAAAAACTGCAGAATTTTCTATAGGGCTTTGGACAACTACAAGGATTTATCCCGTTACTTTATTAGACTAGGAAAACTAAAAATAATTAAGTTTGGTTTGCTCCATATATTTTAACTAGCTCACCATCATCCTAAAGTTTGCATAGGAAGGGTTTCAAATCAGAAAAATTCAATCGTTTGTAAATTCCTTTTCTTCAGATAAATGTAATTAAAATAAAATAGGTGCCCAAGATATGGCAAGTTACAGGAGAACTTGAAATTTGTTAATACCCTCATTGTCCATATAGCCTTAGTGTCAAGGGAAAAACAATAATAACCAAATCTTTATGAAATAGGTAAACTCAATGCCCTGATAAATTTTCTCCACTCAGATATTGTTGGTTAATGTGATAAGTTAGTCATATTTAGTCTTATCAGCCAGTCGTTTCTGTATTCCTCCCATACTTTACCTGAGGGCTCTGCTATAGAGTCTAGAAATTAGGTTTTTAACTAATGACCTTAGTGGAAAGGACTGAACCAGATACTTCAAGGACTAGCTTCGGGAGTGCAGCCTCCAGGTACACACTTCGGTGCCGGTATCATTTACATATCAGCCAGACTGTATCAGGACACAGAGCAAGAATTTCCAAAGCAGATGACTTCCTGAAACAGACTGCCATCCAAAAATTCAAGAGACCACAAATTACTGTGTTCTGACTTGTATAATGCGAACTCACATTTTTGGCCCAAACTTTCAGGAAAAAAAACTTTTATTTTTTTTATTCGATTTTTAAATTTATTTATATTTAGAAACAAAACTGATTATCTTATTTCAGGGTATTATTTTGCATACAGATAGTTATTGCTATCTTGAGTTTTACTTTTAACACATAAGAATAAATAAAAGAATTAAAAATTATTTATATAGATATGGAATTAGTACTACACATGTATAGTGCACATCCTTATTTTTCTCTCAAAACTTTGGGCAAAAAGGGTGCATTATACACAGCAAAATATGGTAGTTAAGTATAACTTAATGAATGATGAGGGAAATCTAATTGGAATTCTTAGTTTGGAAGACTATTGATATTTTTTAATGTCCTATTTTCTGGTTGGTATATGATAAAGCTCTTCATCCTTCTTGATATCTAATCCATACTTTAATAGGAACTTAAATGATACCTTCTTCCCATTGACCCCTCAAAATTCAATACTACATTTTTTTGTTGTTACTTTTAATGGCAAAGTAGTTAACAGGCTAAGTACTAGAAGAATCTGTCATTCTTTATACCAGAATGTGATGTGACAAACCAAACTGGATTTTACTGAGTGTTATGTTTAAAATCGACTTTTACTACAATGTAAGTTGTAAGCCTTTCAAAGCGGCAACAGCTATACTTCCTATGTGAATCAACACCTACACAGCTCTCTCAGTAATCGGACCTGTTCCCTGGTCAAGCAGAAGTCCCCAGCATGAGAAGCTCACTTCCTGACAGGCTAGGCATCTCAGCTGATTTGGAAGACATGAATGAGAAAGGAATTCACCTACTTTTACAGGTACTTCAAGTGATATCTTGGGTAGATGAATAATTTTAGTTGAATTTCTAAGCTTCTAAACAGGAAGAAAATGATTTTTTTTTTAATTTGTGGAATAATAAAAACTATTTAAGAAACTTTGCCAGGCCCTGACCAGTGTGGCTCAGTTGGTTGGGCATTGTCCAACAAAGCAAAAGGTCACTCTGGTTCAATTCCCGGTCATGTCACATACTAAGGTTGTGGGTTTGGTCCCCAATAGGCGCACATACAAGAAGCAACCACGCTCTTTCTCCCTCCCTTTCCCTCTCTCCAAAATAAATAGATTAATTAGTTAATTAATTAAGAGGTTAAAGACTAGCCTAAATTTCTAATAAAATCTCCAAACAGAAGTTAATTTTCTGAACTTACTAGTTGTTTAATACTGTATGGTACTACGTATTTTGATCCTACTACAAGGCTTATATTTGTTATAAGTACTTCTTGCTGTACCTATGTGAATGAATTAAAGCAAAACAAAATGAAACCATCTTTTTTGGTTGTTTTTAACAAGAACTGTCCTTAGAGATTATTTATCATCATAAGGGGTTAACTCTTAAAGGAAAAACTTATAACTAGACAAAAGAATAACTGAATATTCTTTATCCAAGGATTAGCTAATTCTTTAAGAGTATATACCTTTGCTGGAATGGCTATTTATTGTCAAGATGCTTTATAAACCTATGAAAGAAGACGTTCATTTGGGAAATAACTTATGGCAATACATATGATACTTATATGATAACGATGCAAATAAATTGCCTAGTACAGAAACAAATTACTTTTGTATAATAGTAAAGAGTACCTCAAAGGTTTTCATTTTATTGCGATTATTCTATTTAATATAAAATTGGGAATCTTATTCCAGTATTCTTTCTTTCAGTGACTATAAATGCTTCTCTTGTTCCTATAATCTTTTGAACCAGCCTACCACACCCTGCTGACTCCCTCATTAATGAATTAAATGTACCTTTGGCATGTGTTCACCCACATATATAACATGACTCATTTTTAGGTTTTGCGTTTTTATAAGGCATATTACCTTATTCCTTTCATGTCATAAAATTGAGGAAGACAACAAGAGAATACAAAACTTCTCAACAGTAAAAACTGCAAGTTATAAAGCTAAAATAAATGTATTAAGGGCAGAAACATTTCCACTTTCAAGTTACAGATCCTGTGAATGCTTTAAAGCAAAAGAAAAGCTAGTAACATTAGGCTGAGAATGCAGTCAAGAATACAATGCTTCTGTAACAACTGCTTTGTCTACTCTTCTAAATTCACAGCTTCTAAATTCTACTGCATCTACAGATCTACACTACCATATACTCGTCAAATGGTCCTGCAATAGGCATTGCTGTTTATCTACCCCACACCCACCCCCTTCCTTTTTCCAGTACAATCTGGTTGCTCATGGGAAGCCGAAGCCTCAGCTCCAACTGGGGCAGGAGGGTGGGCCTGGAAGGATAAGCCAAACCTTGTCTTATTCTCCCCATTACTGGTGGATTTATTGACAGATATGTGACATGATTCTGGCAAATTATGCAAAAAGATAAATCTCTTGATGGTAACCTGAGAGAAGTTCTTTGCTTATTTAAAAGAAAAACAGGCATAATGAAGAAATAAGTGCCTTTTCTTTGTATCTAAATATACTAACTATTAATAGCTGCAGATCTTTCACCCATGACAGAACTGGCCTCAGGTGAAAAGATGACCTTCCAGAAGGGAGGAACAGAGAGATGGAAGAACCTGTTTCCTTGAGAACATCAATGAGCCACTTAATTAGCCAATACTGGACCTCTCGATTTGTGAAAGCAGCTCTCCTTATGGTTTAAAGACATTTTGATTTGGGGTTCCCATTACTTGTAGCTGGATAAAGCATGAGAGAAACAAATTTTGCCACTTTTTCAAGTCACCCCATAGTTTGTTTGTTTTTTCCTGAAGATTCTAAAGAAGGATCTCAACTTATACTTTTTTATATAGACTTGCAAAGCCAGATATTTCTCCTATATTTCTATAAACTCAGATTCCTAACCTTGACTCTCCCAAGACATGAAACCTCTGGCAATTTACTTAACCTCCCTGAACTTCAGTTTCCTCGTCGATAGCATGAGGCGAACACATATTTCAAGGGCCTTTATGAGAATTAAATGAAATGACATATAAAAAATGTTTGGGATTAGATAAAAGTGGTAATAAAGGCATTTAAAAATATTTCCTGTAAGTATAACCTGCCTAAAATAAACATCAAACATTTAAAATATAATTTTTGAATAGCCAAATTTGCCACTGCACTTTCCCATTTAACAGACCAACTGTTTAAAACTGGTGGTAATGGAGGACGTACAGAAATACATAATCGACTTGAAACTTGTGGAACTGTCTCCTTTCATTTTATTCTCAAAAACTGCAAGAAGCAAGGGGAAGACTTTACGATGCTGTTGGCATTTCTAAGTTGTCATGTGCTCTAAATATGTAAAACATTCACTTTTTATTGAAAAATACGTCTCAATAATTTCCTCTCTGGGGAGGGAGAAGAGGCCTGCAAACATATCATACTACTTATTAGATTTGAAATCTGGCCTGCTTCCAAGATTTTTAAAGCATTTTTATGTAATGATAATAAAATATATAAGCATAACACTGCATTTTTCATAGCATTTATTATATGAAATAATTAACATCACATATTTTTAAATAATCCCTAATTTAATCACTTGCCTTTCGTTGCTTTTTTTGTATATTTTTTTCCTGGCAGTCTTTTTGCATTTAGAAGACAATAAACTTTTAAAGTGCAATGTCTGAGTTGCTCAGCCAGCATGGGGCAAGTTTATTTTTGGAGATGAACAGTATAAGGTCATAACTGTACTTTCCCTCACACTCCCCACAACAAAAAGTAATTTTGTTCCTTTGGATTATGTATTGATTTTAAGATACCTGTTAAAGGGTGACTATACAGGCTTTGAAATTACTCTGTCTCCTTATCCGTAATTCATTTAGGAACTTGGAAGTTCTCTAGCAGTGGCATCAATATGTTGTTTTCTTTTTTTAATATTAGGCTGTCTTTTCCCCCTAAAATTTATAGGGATGTATCTACTTAGATACAATATGTCCCTGAAATATCAAGAAAATACTCCTGGCTCAGCATGCCATTTCTGTCCATTGTAATTCAGACATTCTTCACGCTGCATTTATGTCCAACAAGGGTAAGAGTCCTTACACTAAAAACCAGCCCTCATGAAGTGGCTTACCCTACACGTGGTCCATTACAGCCTTTCACTCTCTGACCCTGCAATGCCTCCAACTCCCACTGGTTTTAATAAGCAACTGAAATGCGGTAAACTATCTTCTCTGTGCTGAGGGCACAGGCACCAACAGACACATGATAACACAGTTTGGAAGAACACACTGAAATAAGCCCATAATTCCAGTCCTAAAATACCCCACTGCAAACAAAGTCTCAAAATTATTTTCAAACCCTAAACTTTAGTCTGAGTCCTTTAGTCCATGAATTTTTCTTCTACCATGCATGCTCTAATGAGGCACCAGATAATATATGTGTTTCTAACGGTTTGCTTAAACAGACATGCAGCAAGTGTTCATCAAATAACTAAAAATAGCAGACAGGTAAATCAAAGGAAGGACAAAGCATCTCCCTAGTGGGTAAGAATATTACAGAGGAAACCCTGAAGGTGCAGCACAAATTCCAAACAACAGCAAGTCTGGAATTTCAGCAAGTCTGAAATTCCATTTCATGTGGCACTCAAGAGACAGTCTTTTAGAGCTTTAAATAGCTTTTTTAGAGCTTTAAAAAAATAAACAATATTTTATATAAAGTAGAAAATCATTGTGAATTAAATTTAATATATAGCTGATTGTATAGTGAATTTAAATGTCCATGATCAGCCCTGGCTGGTGTAGTTCAGTGGATTGAGCTCGGGCTGCGAACCAAAGAGTTGCTGGTTCGATTCCCAGCCAGGGCACATGCCTGAGTTGTGGGCCAGGTCCTCAGCAGGGGCCATGTGAGAGGCAACCACACACTGATGTTTTTCTCCCTCTTTCTCCCTCCCTTCTCCTCTCCCTATTTATAAATAAATAAATAAATAAATAAATAAATAAATAAATATCCATGATCAAGGCAAGGAAATTTGTCAGCTATACCATAATTACAAAGCAGGATGGTACTATGGCAAGAGTAATGTTGACATTAGACAGAAAGACCAAAGTTCAAATCCTGTTCCTGGTTGGCTTTAATAAAGTTATCCACTCTACTCTAAAATTTCACTTATTTTGTGAGGTTCATGATTTTACATGGTATTTACTACTGAGAAATACTGCTTTCCAGGAAAAAAAAAAAAAAGAATTCTGTTGTTTAAAAGAACATAATCTTAAAAATCACTGAATGATACATAGCATTCCAGCTTTAAAGTGAGATTTTCTGGTTCTGTCACGTTCTTAGAATTGAACACCCATCTCCAATACTGCAACGTTTTCCAACTGTGTTAATGAACTCTTCTCCCTGTCTCCTTCTTGTCTCCCTTCCCCACCCATGTCTTAGTTCTCCTTGGGCAAACTGTACAGATTCATACATACACTCTCTTTGGCCATTTTAACAGACAGGGGTAACTAGATGACAAAAAGAAAATAAATCCCCATTTTGACCTGAGAAGCTCTGTCCTTGAACACAATCAAAACTGGCCCTACTATTACAATGCACTATCTCTTTACCAACACTGTATGCACAGAACTTTACTCTGCCACTCTCTGGCGTGTTTGTCTCTGACAGATCTGCTGTCAAATAATTCTATTAGTTGAAACATGTACGATTTTGGCAGTTATGACCTTGTAGAAATACACGTCTTACACTGGCTATAAGAAAGTGATGAAAATATTACACAAAGCCATCCACTCATTTTACTGAGTGATGAAGGTTCCCAGAGAGATTGACTACAGGTTAGAAATGGTAAGTCACCAAAAATATTCCCTTGAAATTAATCCTCATAGGTATTAAAATGTGATATATTACACACATATCGTTTACTACATTATGACTAAGTCTTCCCTTATAAAATTAAGACACGAGTATCATTACATAGAAATCTTAGCTAAAATTGTGTTACCTAAGAAATGTTATCATATGACTCAAATGTGGACACCAAAGTTTTATCTGATTTCACTACATCACACTGTCCGAAGAAAGCCGGACACGAAAACCATGGCACGTGCACGGCCCCCGCTGGACACACAAACACATTTAGTCTCTCTGAAAAAGTATTTGAAGAAGGCAAGCTTTATTTTAACAATCTGGCTAATAATCCTGAGATATAAATCAAAAAGAGAATACCTAGTTCTAAAAGCAATATTTTAACATAAAGGAACATTTCTTAATGGCATCGTTCGTTTCTCATCCTTCTCTTTGTAATGTCATTTGCTCTCTCCCCGTTAGTTTCGGAGCAGACAAGGGGGCAGAATTGGGATGCAGCAGGGCCTGAAACCACTGCATCCCACCTCACTAAGTTTTATGTTGGAGGGGGAATGATTTCAGATTAATTTAATAACAGAGGGCTTTTATTTTTTACCATAAAATAGTGTAGTGCATGTGTGCATTTTACAGAAGAAACACCGCCTGGTGATTTATATTATGTTCAGTAAAACATACTAGACTGGAAGTGGGATAGAATGTAGTCATGACTTTAAATACCGTCAAAGAGGTACTCCAGGGGCTCCAAACTAAAACTCAATTAGTCATTTTACAAAAACCTCTTAAAAAGAAAAAGCAGTTATAATTACAGTAGAAGATAAATGTATTGAGATGTCAATCATGATCCCTACTTTCAGATCTGAGACAGAACATAGAGCAAAATGGTCAAATGAATTTGTTTCAAGAGGTCATACAGATAAAAGAATGTGTGACAAATAAGGTCGTGGACACAGATGTATTCAAGATGAAAAGCAATTCCTAGTTCCATGCAACATCTCTCATTCTCTGTGGCTCTGTTTATTTATATACCAGGCTTTTGAGGAGTAGAAAATTTATAATTGGACAAACAAAAGACAGAGACACACAAACAGAGCGAGAGAGACAGAGAGAGAGAGATCCTAAAGGGAGCTTCTTTTTTGTAGTATTAATAACATTTAAAATTGTACCCACAATAAATAGGTGAAAGCATTTATATGGTAAAAGGCAAATATTAATAATTCTGTGAAGGTCTTTTAATTACTTTAAAATTGGAACTGAACGTAATGCTTGGGAAATGGGGGAATTTATTCTTCAATTAATTTTCTAAAAAGAGGAAAACTGTTTCAATTTATTACTTGATCAAACTATTTTAACTCACATTATATAAGCTAACATTTTTGCCTGAGTAAAATGAACTAGTGTCTCATGGGAAATCAAAGATGAAAAATATAGTTTTGCTCAGGAGGACATTAAAGCTTAGTGAGGAAAAGGACATAAATAATGATACTCTAATAGCTGCAGTTGAAATGTGTACAAAGTACACTGGCAACACATTCGGATATGAGGACTGAAGAAACAACGAGTTCCAAGCCAGTCAAGAAAATCTTCCCCATACAGATGAAACTCGACCAGGCATAGTAAGAAGGGGTAAGAGTTTGGTTAGTAGATAAAGGCACAGATAATTGTCTAAGCAGAGAGAAGAGAGCATTCAAAAGCCCTGAGATATCAAAAAACACATACCTTTGGTGGGAGGTCGGGGGAGCAGCTTGGTGGATAAAAGGTTTGGGGCCCATTTAGGTCTCCTATTACTATCGTTTATTCTAGTCTGTTAACATTGTTTAATTGTTAGTTTTATTTCCATAGGATACCTGTAAACACTGGTTTAATTCTACTTTATTTTTTGACAATTTTTATAAACAAGATACACATTAAAAAGTTTACAACTCACAACTGCACAGCTCAGTGACTTTTTGCACAGTTTGAGCACAATCGTGCAAAGGATATCCAGATTCAGAAACAGAGTATTACCAGCATCCAAAAGCTATGTTCATGCCACCTTCCAATCACTTACCATCCCCACCTCTGCTAGCCCCTTCTGCAGGTAAACAATACCCTGACATCTACTAGCATCAATTAGTTTTGCTTGTGTTTGAAATTTATATAAAGGAAATATAGTACCTACTCTTTTGGGTCTAGTTTCTTTCCCTCAAGATTATGTTTGTGATCTTCACTGATATCATATATAGTAACAGTTTGTTCATTTACATTGTAATGTGATATTCCATTATATGGATATGTCACTATTTATTCACTGCACTGCTGATAGGCATTTAGATTGTTTTCAGTTTGGGGCTATTTTGAATATTGTTGCTGTAAAGATTCTTGTACATGTTGTTTGGAAAACGTGTGTACTCAGTTCCACTGGGCTTATGTCAGAGAACGAATTTGCTGGGTCATTAGGTTGCACAGAGTGGTTGTACAGATTTGCTCCAGGAGTATATGAGAGCTGTGCTGACTCCATACTCTCACCAACACTTGAGATCAGACCCTTCGTGTTCTTCTGAGTCTGTAATAGTTTCTCATTGTGGCTTTAAACTGCATTTCCTTGAGGACTCAGTTGAGTATTTGCTCACATTTTCATATGTTTTTGGACATTAGAATATACTTTTTTTTTGGCCTGTTATTTTAAAAGTTCTCAGCAGGCTTTTCACCCACCCTCACTGTCACCTGACAAAGGAAGTGTGGGGGGTAGGAAATGCTGAAAAACACTGTATGCAAATACTGATGGCATTCAAGCAAGGACAGATAATTTTGTCTTCAAGCAAGGACAGATAATTTTCTTCTTTTCTCTATTCTTCTACCCATCTTCATTCTTCTTTTATTCTAATCTATTTATTGACCCTGTCTTTCTTCTTCTATTTTTCCAGTCCAAAAAGGTCAATAAAATGAAGTCAATTAACAAGGCCCAACTACTTTATAGAGAGTTCAGCAGTTCAAGAACAACTTTGCATTGGAGCCCCAGCCTTCGTACTTTGGGACTGCCAAACATTTAAAAACTAAATGTTAAAAGGAAGCATACCTGACAATTTATTTGAAAACAAATGAAGCATTCATTAAATTTTAATGATAAATCTAAAAATCTCCTTTTATCTCAAATTATGAACAGATAACATTCAGTGAGCATTTCAGAGAAACGTCAGAAGGAAAATGGGGGAAGGGCGGCGTATATGGTAAAAAGAGGCCAGTAAAAGAAGAATATGGGGGTGCTCTCTTTCACCTTCTCTGAGACTAAACATAAGTTACATTTGGCAAAAATAAAGTGGCTGTGACCTTTTTCCCTCCTCTGCATGATTAATTACTTAATGTCCTACTAATTGGAAGATGTGGCTGAATTTCAAACACTTTCATTTTCTGTGCCTATCATCCTGTCCTGTGAACCACCTATTAAGCTGTTCATCAGAGGTGAGCCAACAAGGTCATCTGAGCAGTATCTCTTCAGCTACTCATCACCCATCTCCAGCGGTAATTAACAATGGTAACATTTCCATAAATCAACATATTTCTGATTATTCCCTGATGATAAACAGTCAGAATATGTGCATCCCAGCCCACCCCTTTTAATTTTATAAAAAAATAATCAGTCTAAATATATCTCAGAGAAAACTCAGGTGACATATTACAGTAGTTCCTTTAATTAACATGTACCAGGAAAATAAGGTTATGTACCTTTGAAGAAAATATACAAACCTATGCACAAAACTAAACGAGCCTGCTGACAACTCAGGGGTCAAACATAAGAAGCAAAGGATGTCAGCCACCTAGTACCAATTTATTCTTATGGCCAAAAAATTAAGATTCAGTTCAGCTTCACAAATAACCATTTGCCTAGTCAGCCCAGGAAAGTGACAATTAGAACAGAAAGTAGATTTACTTCACCCTACTCTCAAAGAATACATCACCAGGTGAACTAATTAGAAAACTTTTCTAAGGACATATCATTTATAAACCATACTTTGGAAATGTAACATTGTGGTTTTATTTGCTTTGTGTACTTGTGGTGTGCTACTGTTTACTGTTACTGTTTTCACTTTTGGGGTTTTTTATATTATAGAATTTAGCAAGTTCAATCACCAGATTAACATTTTCATTTCCATTCCACTGGCTATGTCTAAAAATCTCATCCCTAAAACACACTCAGTTTAAAGACTTTTCTGAATATAGAAAATTCATAAAGATTAAAGTATTTTAAAGTAATCACACTAAAAATAGTGAAAATGTATTTTAAAACTGAAATTATTATAACAGCCAATCATGCATCATTTTATATTATAATCAATGTTGATATATTATTATATAGTATACTATTCTATTACATTGTTGTATATTACTATATTTTCTCATGGGGGTTCAGAATAAGTTGCCCCAAGATGTGCCTCTGTGGTATGCAAACTGTTTGGAGCTAATGGCAACTTTAACCTCAGGCTCAAAGTAAACTTCTGCCCTTCCCTTAACTACCAGGAACTTGCCAATAATAAGAGATTATCAGAGATAACCTCCTGTTGACCTATTTATAGGGCAGCACAAACTTCATTTATTAAGCATCAGCTCTTTGTAACATCCCAAAATGACCCTTTGAAGCCCTCAAAGCACCTTACTTCATCCCTAACTCAGGATGCCTTATATTCCCATGTTACTTTTCCATCTCTAAAGCTCTCATGCACGTGGGGCCTCAGGCTCTGTCATATATGTGGCATTGCCACACACGCGCAAGTACTAAATTTGGTCATTTTCTCTTGCTAATCTGTCTCATGTCTATTTGATTGTTAGATCAGCCAGAAAGCACCTCTAGGGCAGAGGAAAGTTTGTTCCTCCTCAACAGCATATTATATGCACATGACTGTATATAGTATATGATTGTACCATATAAACGCATTTGTTTATTTCTACATATTGGAAGGAAACGCTTTATTCTCTTTGGCACAGTATTTTCAAATTACTGTTTGCATTTTCAATTTTGACAATTAATTTTGTTAAATATATATGCATAGAATTTAGAATGAGTTCCAAATTACTATGCAGAATTGGAGGTACAAATACTAGTCTGATAGTGTGTAAAGTAATATGTATACATTGATATCCCATATTAGTCAAGAGAAAAAAATGACTCAAACTGGTTTAAACAATAAGACAATGTAGAATTCCACAAAACCAATATCCTAAGCGTTTAACAAGGTCTGGGTAAGGAATGGTCAGAGGTGAGCCTTATTTTTCTACAATTCACTCAGAACAGAGGTTCTCTAGGTAACAATCTGGTGCCCAGCCTGCGTTTCTTCAGCGCCACTGACCAGAGGGACAATGAGACGACAAGCAATCTCCCACCATGGAATAAAAGGATTCCCTTTGGTTTGATCAGGTCAGAATTATACAGGTACTAAGTGAGCTGATCTCACATTTTAGGTTATTCTGAATGAATTTTGTTTCTTCTTCATCGTATTTATTTATTTTTTTACTTCTTCGTTTCATTTACATTTGGCTTTTTATTAAACCGGAATTTTTAAAAAAACTAATTCTTTTCAACATCAGAGATAATAAAGATATAATGAGCTATTGAACAATAACAGGATTAAAGAACATTATTGAGAGAAAAACAAGGACTATATTAAGGCTTTTAGATGTGATCAAGAAACTTGATCATAGAAGTTTATGGTAACAACTAAACTATTATTAGTTTATATCTAAAATAAGAAAATGCTACACATTCCAAAGTGATTCTCACCTTGAGGCATATCAGGTGGCAGGTAATGAGGTTCTTGAGCACTGACATGTACCCATTCAAAGTCATCATACAGATCCTGGTGGTAATCACAGGCCCCTGGACCATCATCAAAAGTACAGCCACCTAAAAGGGGGAAAATAACATTAGATTGCTACATGCTAACCAGGTGTGCTAACAGTGGACAACGTGCTGGAGAGGGAAGCATTGCACTGCAACATGTAAATGTAGTACTCACAACTTGACTAATAAATGGTACTCCTGCTTATCACCATTCCTGTTAAATTTTCACCCAAAATGAAATGTCTATCAGTATTTTGTCTGAATAAGAAACCAAAGGAGCCTCAGATGGAAGTCTGGGGCACAGATTCTAAAATACGAAAAGTAATATTAGATATATGTGTGTAACATTACATACACAGTTTTTAAAAGATTTTATTTATTTTTAGACAGAGGGGAGGGGAGGGAGAGAGGGAGAGAAACACTGATGAGAGAGAGAAGCTCCAATAGGTTGCCTCTTGCATGCGGGCCCACAACCCAGGCATGAGCCCTGACTGGGAATCAATCTGGTGACCTTTCGTTCTGCAGGATGACGCCCTGAACCACAGGCTGGCCAGGGCATGTTAGATACACATTTAGTGAGGATTTCCTGAAATTTAGGACCACACAGAATCTTAATAGCTTTTAACACGTTTATTGTTTATAAGGGGAGAAAGGCAAAGAGTGAAAACCATCTTTTTCCATAATGCAAGTTCAAAAAGGTGAAGTTAGTACCTAAGTCTTATCAAGTTCCCTGCTTTAAAGGAACACTTTGCAAGGTATATATAATATCAAATGAACCAGTTAAAAGTTTATAGGGTCTAAAGTGTTTGAGGTCAGTGATACACTCCAGTACTTTATTTAGAATACTTTCATATACAATTATAATTTACTAGGAGGGGAAACACTAAGGCACAAAACCAATCGCATTAGCCTATAATCACACTCACCACTTCCAGTTCATTTAATAATTGCTTTAAGAAATAGAGGTAGGCTCTCCGCTTTTTATCAGTCATTTTTCCTGGCTTTATTTTCAAGGGCAATGTTATGGCAGCGACAGAATTAGATTAGCTTCTCACGCCACGTAGATACAGGCATGAACAACACAACATGTTTAGTTTATTCAGTTCATGAAAATAAGAACTGGCCTATATGTCTAATCTTGAAAGAAAATGAATTAGTACTAATGAAAATCCAGCAATGGGTTTAAGGAGAAAAACCAATAACCTGTCTCCTTTTAAGTAGCTTATTTGTTTAGTTTCCATGGTGAATCTTTGGAAAGAAATTCAGTGAATTCTGTAACCAAACAGCAGACTACAGGGTGGCAAACTTCAGCCCTGGAAGTTCTGCTCTGTAAACAACAAATTCATCAAAAGTTTGCCAATTTGAATGTCAATAAAATTTACATTCCCAAGCTAGCATCACAGGCAAAGAAGGCAAGATCAGATATGCCCAGAAGACACCTATGGCCCTAATGACCTTTTTAAAAAGCAGAATATGTATGTGGAAATCCTTGAATCACACACATAAGTACATCAACCCTTTAAAATAACTAAACTTCACTAGCTTGAAAGCTTAATATTCTCCATTAAATATGCTTAAAATAGACTCTATAAATGCTCTCATAAAAAATTATGTATTTTCAATTTAAAATTGATCAATGAAAGAGGTTGCAAGGAAACGCATCTTCACATAGCATGGGGAAAGTTTTTCTCAAAATATAATTTGCTCTCAACCCTAAAATGATTTACTGCTTTGCATCACATGCCCTGAGGACCCCCATTGGCCTTTATAATAGTGAGTGCCCTCAGTATATAAATTTAAACTACCAGTGCAACCTGCATTAGCTCACTTGGAGACAAATGGCCTTCACTGCTGTCCTTCATAGCAATTGTTAATTTGAGACTCCAGGGTTCTCATTAGCAATAACTAGGAGCTGCACAAAACCAGTGGCCGATCCCGACTGTCCATTGCACATCACAGCCATAGCAATCAAGGGACTTGTAACAGTTCCCGGTGAACTTGACTTCAGTGGTAAGAACATTTTTAATTTTTTTTTTTTTTTAGAGTTTAAAATAAAGTATATTTTGTTGATTATTTCCTTTGCTGTGCAAAAACTTTTTAGTTTGGTGTAGCCCCATTTGTTTGTTTGTTTGTTTGCTTGTTTCCCTTGCCTGGGGAGATAGATCCAATAAAATATTGCTAAGAGCAATGTCTGAGGGTTTACTGCCTATGTTTCCTTCTATAGTTTTTATCGTTTTGGGTATAACATTTAAGTCTTTGATCCATTTTGAATTTATTCTTGTGTGTGGTGTAAAATGGTGGTCTAGTTTCATTTTTCAGCACATGGCTGTCCAATTCACCCAACTTCATTTACTGAAGAAGCGGTCTTTAGCCCATTGAATGTGCTTGCTTCCTCTGTCAAATATTAATCAACTATAAAAGTGTGAGTTTACTTCTGAGCTCTCTATTCTGTTCCACAGATCTATGAATTTCGTTTTGTTTTTATTTTTATGCCAGTACCATGTTGTTTTGATTACTATGGCCTTATAGTTTGATATTAGGAGCATGATTCCTCCTGCTTTGTTCTTCTCTCTCAGGATCCCTGTTGCTATGCAGGGCCTTTTGTGGTTCCATGTAAATTTGTGAAATATTTGTTCTTGTTCTGTGAAATACATCTTTGGAATCTTAATAGGAATTGCACTGAATCTACCCATTGCTTTGTGTAGTTTGGACAATTTCAATATGTTAATTCTTTCTATCCATGAATACAGTATGTGTTTACACTTATTTATATCTTCAATTTCTTTCTTCAGTGTCTCATAATTTTCCAAGTACAGGTCTTTTACATATTTTCTTAGGTTTATTCCTAGGTATTTTATTATTTTTGTAGCAATCGTGAATGGGATTATCTTCCAATTTCCCTTTTTGTTTGCTCATTATTGGCATATAAAAATGCAATTGATTTCTGTATATTAATTTTGGATCCTGCTACTTTGTTGAATTCATTTATCAGTTCCAGTAGATACATGGTGGAATCTTTGGGGTTGTCTATGTGCAGCGTCATGCTATCTGCAAATAATGACAGTTTTGCTTCTTCCTTTCCAATTTGGATGCCTTTTATTCCTTCTTCCTATCTGACTGCTGTGACTAGGACTTCCAGGACTACGTTGAATAAAAGAGGCGAAAGTGCACATCCTGGTCTTATTCCCAAATGTAAAGGGAACATTTGTAATTTCTGCACATTGAGTGTGATGCTGGCAGTGGGTTTGTCATATATGGCCTTTATTATGTTTAGGTACGTTCCTCTAATCCCACTTTGCTGAGAGTTTTTATCATAAATGGGTGCTGTATTGTATCAAATGTTTTTTTCTGCATCTATTGATATGATCATGTGGTTTTTATCCTTCATTTTGTTTATGTGCTGAATCACATTTATTGCTTTCTGAATGTTGTACCAACTCTGAATTACCAGAATAAATCCCACCTAATCCTGGTGTATGATCTTTTTGATGCATTGCTGTATTCAGTTGGGAGACCATATTCACTGATACACCTGATAAGGGGTTAGTATCCAAACTTTATCAAGAACTTACAAAATTCAACACCGAAAACACAAACAACCCAACTTAAAAATGGGCAAAGGAACTGAATAGACACTTTTTTCAAAGAGGATATACAAATGGCTAATAAATATATGAAAAGATGCTCAATGTTAATCATCAGAGAAAAGCAAATTAAAACCACAATAAGGTATCATCTCACACCTGTCACAATGGTTATCATGAATAAATCAACAAACAACATGTGCTGGTGAGGACGTAGAGATAAGAGAAACTTCTTGAACTATTGGGGATGCAGATTGGTACAGCCATTGTAGAAAGCAGTATGGGGATATCTCAATTAAAAATGGATCTGCCTTTCGACCCAGCTATGCCACTTCTGGGAATATATCTGAAGGAACCAAAAAACTAATTTGTAAGAACATAAATACTCTTATGTTCATTGCAATGTTATTTACAATCACCAAGATATGGAAGCAGCTCAAGTGTCCGTGAGTAGGTAAGTGTATAAAACAACTATAGGGCATTTACGCAGTGGAATACTACTTGTCCCTAAAAAAAGAAGAAACGTACACTTTGTGACAGTATGGATGGACCTGAAGAACATTATGCTAAGTGAAATAAGCCAGTCAGAGAAAGAAAAATACCATATGCTTTCACTCATATGTGCAAGCAATCTAATGAACAAACTGAAGTAACAAGCAAAATAGAGACAGATTCATAGATGTAGAGCAGATGACAGCTAGTAGGGAAGGAGGTTGGGGGTGGAGGGACTGAGCAAAAAGGAAAAAGGACTCATGGACATAGACAACAGAGTATTGATTGCTGGGGTGAGGAGGGTATAAGGAAACTAAATGGTAATGGAAAAAATACAATAAAGATTAAACAAAAATAAATATATAAGTAAATAAAATTATAATCTAAGAGGTACTATATATCTACTTACCACATATAGACTATATCGATAAATCTTTAGTATAAGTTTTTAGAAATCTTTTTGTAAACTATTTTGTATTTCAAGGTTAAGGACCACTAAAATGTAATGAACTAGATGAGAGAAAATACAAAAAACTCTTCCTGTCCTGAGTAATGGCACTGACAGACATGGGTGGGTGGTGCGGTAGGGCATAAATACATACACATACACATCATATACATGTACATTAATTACAATGTGTAATAAGGAATAATAACAGTATGGCCAAAGTCACAAAGAATAAAAACGACAAATGAAGTGGTTACATATACCCAGCCTGATTAGAGAAGGCTTCATGGAGTTAGTTAGGAGATGAGTGAGGACACACCAGGCCAGAATGAAAACAAAACTTAAATTAGAGAAAAAGCAAGAGCAAAGGTACAGAAATCTAAAGATACATGATTATGTAGGAGAAACTCAAATTTTCCCCAAAAAGTCTGTGCAACGAATATGAAAAGCATGTAGGCAACAAGACACAAACAAAACTAAATAGGTAAGATTTTAGATATCATAAAATTTTAGATTTTATTCTAGTTGTAGTGAAGCCATTAATGGATTTTATCCAAGGGTATGACACAATCCAAGCCACAAGTTTAAAAATAATAATAACAATACTAGTAATAGCAATAATAATAACAATTCTAGCAGCCATAGAGAGTTTAAAGTAGAACTGACTGGGGTGGGTAGAGAATTTGATCCAACCTTACAGCAGATGCCACATAATGTACCTTGAGGTAATCCCATTATACACACTCCCTGTTCACCACTTAAGGATCACTAGAAAGCCTTAGTACAAAGTCTTCCATAATACATAATCTTCTATATACATGTCCCTGAGTTCAAGACATCTTTATATAGAGTATTATAATCTGTTTTAGAGAAATATCTTGTGACATTTTGATTCTTCAATAAAAACTTAACTCATGAATTTTAAAGTCTGAGTTAAATGGCAGAACAAAAGAAGACAATACCGAAATGATGTTGAGGAAACTTAATTAGGCAGAGGGGATGAAAAATCAGTAAGGCAAAATCTTACATCTCCAGTTGTTGTTTTTGCTACTAGTAATAAGACCACAGACAGTACCTGCAAATCATATCAGAGAAATGGCTACAAGTTCCCGGATTCTTAGAGGAAAATTTCTTCTGAATAGTCATTTCACAGATTGTAATTCCTCTGTGCCCATCAGCCAAGTGGCAGATCTGTCTGGAAATAAACTATATTAACTCAGATTATAAATGGAATTACATTGAAGATATTCATTATAAGTTCTTTTTGTTCTTTTGAAGTCTTTTTTTCTGTGAAATGTGTTGGCTTCTTTGTAATGAGTTTTGGGGATTATACCAGTAAACTTATATTATGGTTTCTGATTAGCATAGATAAAGCAGATCTTTTACAAAGTTAGTTTAATTCAGTATTGCATATGTCCTGAAGTGGCATGTATTAATCTTCCTTTGTGTCCTTAACAGAGAAAAGACTATTCCAAAGTTGGTGCCACTTAAGTGAGAAAAGCTGTGTATCCCAGCTTAATTTATAATTAGAAAAATTAATTTGTCCATTTTTGAGGGTTATAAACAACTATGACATGTTCCTTTTGCCAACATATTTTGTCTTAGGCTTTCTTCTTACTTTTTCAAACTGTAATGTTCCAAACCACTTTTAAAATTAAAAAGAAATATTGTGTGTTCTTTACAAACAGCAAGGAACCAGGAAAGATAATTCTGTGTAGTTCTTGCTATTATACTCAGTCAAAAAATTAAGACTGGGTCAATGTTCAGGAGGGGAAAATGCTGAAGATCCTAGTACAACATATTTTTTAAAAATGACCTTCACAAAATGTTCAGATCCGTCCAGAGACCTACTTCCTTTTTATTTTAATCTACAGGGAGATTATATATGTCTACATAATCCCCCTTTCGACTCTATAGTTCTGGGAACACTGAAAGTACAGAATAAAATCAACATATCATGATGAGTGTTCGCAGAGTTTATATCTGCTGTGAAGACAGGCAACACCTCTCTCAGCCGAAGTCCTGGAATTCAAACAGGAAAAAATATCCCAAGTAGATGCAGAGGACAAACGCCTTTGAAGGCTGGGTATGAGTCACTGGTCATAATACATTGCTCTGGTTCAGTACCAAAGAGGAACAATCAAGGAAAAATAAGAAAAGTTATAAATAAGAATATGCCAAGTGAAATAAGCCAGGCAGTGAAAGACAAATACCATATGATCTCACCTATAAGTGGAACCTAATAAAAGAAAATAAGCAAGCAAAATATAACCAGAAACACTAAAATTAAGAACAAACTGACAGTAACCAGAGGGGAGGTGGGAGGGGATAATGGCTGCGAAACAGGGGAAGGTTTTCAGGAACATCTATAAAGGACACATGGACAAAACCAAAGGAGGGTAGGATCAAGGGTGGGAAGTGGGGATGGCTACGGTGGGGGGAAGTCATGGGGTGGGGCGGGAAATAGAGAAAACCACACTTGAACAACAATAAAAAAAAGATTAAAAAAAAGAAAAATAATTCCATAAAAATATAATCATTTCAGATCCAGGAAAATATCATTTGACCTGCTTGTAGTTAATTAGTATATGAAAATATTATTTGAACCTAGCTCCTTTATTCAAAACAAGGAACCTGAAACACATTTGTGGAAATCTAAACCTATTATTTATTGATAGATACAAATGACTCTTAATGATGACAGAACTCATTTCAAACACACCCACAAATTAACTGACTATTCATCCCTAGAGTTCCATTTCCAGCCAAGAATATATGTTTAATATATATAGTCCACGATTATTTAGCTTGTAAGGCTTCTGTTGAAATTGTCTATGATTCAAAGAAAATGAATACTCCAACTGACAGAATACTCCTCCTTTAATAAGACTGAATTAACCAGAATGGGATAATAAGTCCAATTTCCCTACATCTTTGCTGAGAAGCAAGATTAAAATCTCATAACTTCAATTAATAAGTCTTAGGGAATTTTAAGGAACTGGCGGCACTTAGATGGTAGAAGACTGTTCCTAGGCACAGCAGAGAGCAGTAACTGACACAATGTGGAGTGGTGACTACGGACTTACATAGCTTTGTGACTTTACTGCTTTGAGCTTCAATCCCCCCCCCCCGGCCCCCACCAGTGAAATCAAGACAACAATAGCTAGGGCATAGTGGTATGAAGATTAGTGAAAATACTTGTAAATCCTCTAACACTCAACAAGTTTGTTTTCAAAGCACCCCTTTTTCTCATGCCCCATTCTTTACAGATCATTCTGTATATGATGAGGTCTGTCCAGAAAGTACCCATCCATGTGATATGAAAAATAGAGACACTTATTGAAGAAGATACAAGAAACATTATACATAGGACAATGACACCTCAGTCCCCTTCAAAGTAGGCACCTTGGGACCTCACACAGGTCTCTCAGTCACAATCAGCTGCCCTGTCATATTTTCCTGAATCTCATCGACAGTCTGAAATCTCTTCCCTTTCAAAGGTGATTTTAGTTTGAGAAAAAAACAGGAGTCGTAGGGCACCAAATCTGGGCTACAGGGGGCTGAGTCACCTGGGTGATTTGATGTTTTGCAAAAAAACTGTGCATGAGACATGATGCATGACTGAGCATGTTGCTGTTGCCTTCTGAATCATTCCAATAGTTTCCACCACATAGTACACATGCTCGCTCAACAGACTCTATTGCCCCCAGTGACTAGTACAGTGAAATCACCATTGTTCATGCATGCGCATTCCAGTCCACTCTCCTTGGCTGCCAGTTTACATCAGTATCTTGCAAATTGTTCTCGTTACATTAGCAATGGCTGGACTCTTTCTGGACAGAAATCAGTATGCTATACAGATGAAATCCTATGCACACATTAAAGAGCTAAAGCCTAGTAAGAAAGAAAGTTATGGTTTCCATATAATTCATCTAGAAAGACTAAACAGAATTTCCAAGGGCAATGTTACCATATTACCATAACCACTTTTTCCTGAACAATCACCAGATATGTTTTCAGTTAGGAAAATACCTTCCTTTAGATCTGAGGTCAGTGAACTTTATCTGCAGAAAGCCAGTTGGTGAATATTTCAGGTTTTGTAGGCCATACCATTTCTGTTGAAACTATGTAAGTGTGTCATTGTAGCGAGAAAGCAGCCACACAGAATACATAACAATGGATACGACTGTATTCAAATAAAACTTTTATTTACCAAAAAAGGTGGCAGGCTGCTTTTGGCCTGCAGCCATAGTTCACCAACCCCCGACTTAGATCACTGTGATCCTAAGAATTCTGAAAATTGCAGGTAGTGCAAAGTCTGGTTAAAAGTCCACCACCAAGGGTCTTTGATCTCAGCATCACCTCTATATTACTCAATTTTCTTTGCTATTTATAAACATGAGTAGCAATAGACCACAGCCAGGAAACTGTAATAGAAATGGAATTACAATAACATATTTGAAAGGAAATCAGATTATATGGCTGCACAGAGAGGTAAGTCAAAAAGTGAAAACATGAAGAGAGCTAAAGACACTTTCAAGGTCTTCTATTCCGGGCTTCAAACTTTTAAGACCACAAAGGGTGAATATTTAACATTGTACCCCAGCATACATATGCATCCGTGAATGTAAATATTTATATACACAGTGCATGGGAACACACAAATACATTTATTCACTCGTGTTGGAGGAGGTCATTGAGAGGACGTGACCACCAGTTGACCCATGAAATGGACCCAGGCAACAGGACCCCCTCCCATGTCCTTGGGATGTATGCTCTACCCACTGATGCAGCCTTCAGAAAGAAATGTGCTGGTGAGCCCATCTGGGTGGTATCCACGGCTGAATCCTGTTAAGGACTCTATATAAGCTTTTACGATTCTGGCAGGAAGGTGCGGAGATACACCCTTCTTGTGACCACCCCATGACAAGACTCACAGGTAAATTCCCTTGCTTCTTAAACCTGGGTCTCTTCTTGCCCTCCATGTACAAAGGCCAGTTTCACATTTCACCCAGGGAATTCCCAAGGCTAAGAACCAACAACACAGTCATTTATTATCCTCTACTATACGTCACTAGTCCCAAGCTCTTTCTATAACTGAAATAAAATAAAGTAGCTGTATGAAATGGGGAAGTAAATATGAAAAAATAAAAAGAGACCAGCAATCCTTGGACTCAAGTACCTATACAAATATGTCTATCATGGGAAGGGACCTAGAAGACCGGTGTGAGCAACCCAGGTCTCTATACCTACTTTTCAAGCGTCAGGTCAAGTTACAGTCCAAACACAAACCTGTGAGACCTGGTTAGCCCTGATAGTATACATGTCACTTCATCTAACCCCATTATAGACTTAATGAATAATGACATGCCAAACAGCCATGGAAATGATGGCACAGATGAAAAGTGATCTGTTAAAATATAAAAGGAACTATCAATGAAAAGTATGTCAGAGTAGAAAAAAATCAAAATTGCCCGGGTTCACAGAACAAGAAAGTTATCACGAACCAAGATCTGAACCCAGGCACAGCAGGCTCTTCACTCTTAACCACCACACTAAATGCACCTCGCAGAAGGCCAAACGCAGCCAGGGCAGCTCCCTCCAACCGGCATATCCTCGAGCTCGTCCCATCCACTTAATGGAACGGTGGTGCTGCATTCTTGGAGGATAAAATGCAGTAAACTTTGAATCACTGCACATGGCAAAGTCTCTCAGGTCTGACGCCACAGATAGGAGAGTGTCATTAAAAGAGAGGGCCGTAAAAGCCTCACTGGTAACTAGCAACGTCAGCAAAGAATCTTATTTATACAGGTTGACTTTACACTAAGAATTTGAGTGGTCATGATACTGCCCTGTCACTTCAGGTTGACAACCTCAAAATTCACCTATTCTCCCCTAAATCATGTATGAACAAGTAGCTTTTCTAGCTTTGAAAACATCATGATAAATTAAAAACAGTTTTGTTCAGCCAACTTTTGCAGTAGCCCTCATATTAATCCTGGGATAAGAAATTAGGTGTTTCTCCAAAGGTCATTAATGTATTTAACCCAAGTTTCCTTTCTTATTTTTTTATTCTTTTATCTACTCCAGTAAAATCTCATCTTTTTTTTTTTTTTTTTTGGCCTAGTGTTAGATACACAATCTAGAGAAAGCCACTGAACAAAGTAATAGAAAGTAAATGTACTGAAAAATAAAATTTCCAGCTGGAGCCATATTTACATTTTGGCAAAATTGGAAACCACTCAGGCTCACATTTAAACATTCTTTTCTGGTTTTGTTTTATTTTGTTTCTCATGGAGGGATTTCTGGTGGGTTCTGTCTCACCCATATCAGACACATCCTGGCTTCAGCAGTTACTCCTGACTGAACTCAAGCATGATGGGTAATAGATTATTTTTCACTTATGAAGGGAGTTCCGTGAAATGCTGAAGCCATGAAATGGAATGTAAAATGGAATTCCACAACCCAGCCTCCTAGAGGAAGGGCAAAGGACTGCTTTGAGACTTTAAAGTTTTATGTCAGGTTGGCAAAGGAATCATAAACATACTTGGCTAAATTTTAAGAAGGTCAACAATTTAATTCAACAATTTTTGTAAGACTTTGAAACACACTTCAACGAATGACAAACAGGTAATTTAGGTAAGTAATTGAAATGCATCTCTAAAGTAAAAAAAATGTGTATCATTTTCACTAATAAGAAGTCCCTTTTCTATGAAAATGTTGGACTTGATATAAGAAAGGCCATCATTCAGGTTTTCACAGCTCTTAAAATATATTCTTAAGAGTAAAAAGCTGTGGTTCTTTCTGTCAATTTCTTTATTTAGGAAAAGAAAGTTGGATATCATTGTTTCAATCCGTAAGTAACACCATCTTGAACATATTAACCGTTCTTCTCATTCTACGCATCATCGACAGACAGCTTGACCAGGTCCACAGCTAACAAGCCGCTCACACAAACACAAGAAAATCGTTACGCAGAGAGTAAGTCATGTCAGAAACCTTGCTGTCAAGGACCTTTGCCCTTTTTCTCATAAAGGAAGCATTCTAGGCTTTAACCATAATTTTAGTGAGACTTACAATAGTCTTTGAAAGTGTCAACTTCTAACCAAGTCAGTGCTGAATCCTGACTCAGAATAACTTTCCCTTCTCAAGTTTCCTTTCTCAGAAGAGTACAGGTGGTTACCATTTAGTAGAATCGTCACGTAAAATAAAGATTTCTCAAGCAGAAAAAAAACACTGCTATACACTGACATTTAAATGACATGTGAGTCAATAGTCATTCTAAGCTAAGTGCAAGTCTTAATTGGGAGAAGTGGTGAAGAAGGCTTTACACAGACCTTCACCAAGATTCAACTCTGTCTGTGTTTTCATTTTCTCATTTCTATCCCAACCAAAACAAACATTTTTGGCTTCATTTTCCCATCTCTACTTCTGCCTACTGCACAAGAGGTCTGTGCCAATTAATTTCAAAATCTTCTCCAAAATATCCTATGATTATTAAATCTATGTGCATTGCATATTTAAAAATCATCCTGAAATTAAGATTTTAGTTAAGAAAACATGTAGGTGAGATCCTTATTATTGTTTTATATTTACATGGAATTTCCTAAGTAACATGACCAACAATTCGGAGGGTTGGAAAGGGAAAGTAAGCTTACAACAATAGCCCATCATTTGCAACAAAAGATGAAGTTATGTGATTATAAATTCAGTTATACGTTAGAAATGCATGCCACCACTGACTCTCCTCCCCAGTAGAACTGCTAAAATGTAACTAGCACACATCAACTATTCCTGCATGATAAAAAATTTTAAAGATGTTGGCTCTGCCTATATTAGAATTTCATATGAAATTCAAGAATATGAAAAATGCTTCCATGCAGAAAGCATATCCGAGCTTGAAAAAATAATTTAATGGAGATAGAAGTTAACTTTTCTTTGCCACAAACTCCATGCAGATCAGGGACTCATAGTTCCCAAGAACAGTAGGTACAAAAATATATAAAGGCTTGAAATATCCTCATCTCATCAAATTTAATGATTGGACTGAAGCATTATATTCCATTTATTTAACCTTCTTACTTTATTTAATATTCCCTCCAGTTCTTGCTCTAAAACATAATGACCAACTTTAAATTTCTCAAGCTGTACAGTTTATTGATAAAAGGCAAACAATTTTTTCAGAATTTCGTTTAAAAACCTGCAAATTTTTAATTTCAAATATGAGGGGATGAGCAGCTGACAAATCAGGTTTGAATAATAGATGAAAAGCAGCAGCAGTGCGAGGAGAGCCTGTGAAGTCTGGAGTCCGCTGGGCAGCTTTCCTGCCTGACTTCTCACCTCCCGCCACAGCTTAGACTCTGAAATTGTCAAATCTCTAAAAATAGATAAAATAAAAGACATTACTACAATGTGGCGCTGAAAGGCCATCCTAGCAAATAATTAGTAAAAACAAGTTGTCCTAATTAATGTCCCTATAAAGTTAAGAAAAGTCTGTCATCCTTGCTATTCAAGTAAAGGCAAATTGCAAAAAGAAAAGGAGAATGTTTGTCCGTATCGCTTGCAAAATTTCAAAGGACTAATAATACCCAGTGGTGACCATGGATGGGGTGACAGTAAGAAGGCAGTTGCCACTTTCTGTTTTAGAGAGCAATTTGTTTTTATTTATTAACGTTTTAATATACTTGCCCTTTAATCCAGCAATTACACCTCTACAATTCTACTTGACATAAATGCTCACATATGTGCAGTCCTGAGTCCTATAAATACAAGCTGGGGCTACCAACCCTCCAAAAAAAATAAAAAAGAAATTATTGTGGATGTTTTTAATGACACCAAAATACAACAGGACTACCTTCTCAAGCTTGAAGGGCACTTACAGCAAAATTGCTTGCAAATATAATCACAAACTTTGGGTTAACGATCACTGGTAAAGTACTTTAATACAATAGTTAATGCTCATGGGGAACCTAAACGTTCAGTGTTATCAGTTGGTGAAGGAGAAGACAATGCATATTTTAAGGGGAAATGAAGAATCTAGCAATTATGTGACAAATGTTGAGACAATAAAAAAAGACCCAAAGATAGTGTAGAGCTAAAGCAAAGTTGACCAAGTGCACAAATGGAAGAAGGACCAATAACAACAACAACACAAAGTAGTATCCCTCCCTAGCCACCGATTCTTTCAAGTGGCTATTTCAGCAGATTGAGAAAACAAAGGGAAACTACTTATAAGAAGTAACATTTTAATAAACCATTCAAGATAAGATTAATGACACCAACAGCATTGTAAGTCAGCCCGAACAAAAACTATCCGAAAGAATGACTTGGAGTGGAACTTCCTAGTACTCTACCAACAAAGCACAGCTTAATTCCTCTTCACTTACCACTTCAGTAACTTCAGACCTCATCTGAAGGTACAGCCAGCATGCAAAGGCATAACAGAGAACCAAACATGGCAAAACCATTTCTGCTGCTGACTTATCTGCAAGGAATGGGTTTCTAACTTTGTCAAGAATGCATACATATTTCCATATGAAATGTTTGAACATATTTCCATAGTCATGATTGTGACTGTGTAACTGCTATTCATAACATTATTTAATGCTACAGTTTCTAACAAAAACTATTCCTGGAAATAGCATTTTCAATAAGCGGAGTAGAAATCAACCAACCAGTGAAATCCCCTACTAAAATTATTAGTGGACATAGGAAAATACCTTCCAACTTCAAGTCCCTTCCTGATGCCTCTTTCTTATCTCTCAGTTTCGTATTTAATATTAGTCTACAGTTTGGACAGTAACACAGAGTTTTCTTAGAAGATGATGAACAGAGGATGTACAGCTGAAGAAACCAAGACATGAAAATCCTGGCACAGAGTAAGCAATCAGCAGATATCCCAAGTGTCTGTATTTGATTAAGATTCTTCCAGAACATACTTTGCAGAGTGGATAGTAACAAAAGAAAGGCTGTTGGGTTAGAGCAAGTAGGAAAGAGACCGGGAGGAATGAAAGTCTCTGCTGGAGAAGGAGCAGAAGGGACTTGGGGTGAGACTGGGGAGCTGAGCTAAAGATTAAGACTAAGAGCTCGAGGGCTCGAAGGGGTGGAGGGTGGGGATGTAGAGACCCCCGAGATGAGACTTAAATGACATCATAGCTGCAAGTCCATGACCTACTCAATCTAAGTGGCACAGCCAGAATTCAGGTGTACCCGGCTGACCGCTCAGGAAACCATGAATTGTACAAAGTTGTTTCTCTTTAAGAACTGCCTGTATGCACGCAAAAGGATTTTAGATAAGGAAGAGGCACTCAGACTCTTGTTCAATAGGTTTTAAACTCCAACCTGCTAAGGGCTCTCTCATCTAAAAGGAAAGGTGTGAGGTCAGAAACCTTCCCCCTACTGTGATCACATCTACAAGCAAGTATCCCCACCAGATGAGAATCACCCATTTACAGGATTCTGCAGTCTACCGTGACCCCTCCGGGTGGTAATACTTAAAAGGCACTGAATGTTTCATATAAAGATTTGTTTTTCATGTGTTCAAAGGAAGCATTTTGTAAAACAGACAAAAATACTTATGTTTGCTGTGGACATATTGGTAATAATGTGGCTATGTTTTGGGGGGAAAATATGTCTACCAAAACATTAACAGTCATTAAAAGTTAGTGACCAGTCATGTGGCCCTGGGCCAGGCTGCGGCCATGTCTACAAAATGTAGGCTTGAACGGGGATGTCTACGATTTCTTTTAAGACCACAAATGCTCGGTGAGTGAAAGGCAATTAAATCTGACTCAATGGCATTAATTACACCTCCAAGGGTGAAACAAGAATTCTGAGTCAGAGAATAAAATTTTATAGTATTATAAAACACTGGCCTAGAAATCTCAGGGGAGAAGTGCAGGCTAAGTAATTGAAGGCAGAAGGATTGACTTCCTGCCCAACACTAGCTTGGCTGAGCCTTCAGTAGTAGAACCTTTTTTCCCAGCCTTAAATTTATAATCACAGTAACAACCAAAGCCCCCAAAGAAAACCAAATGAACACATTCCTCTTTTTAAACATTTAAGATACAAAGTATATATTGCCAAGGACCCAGAACATCAGACATACAATACATTTTTCACATCTTAATGTTATCATGGAGAAAAGTCAGATCTAAACCAATCAACATTACCGTATACATTATACACAGAACATATTTCATACAGAGAAAGGAGTTTTTTACATTCCCAGTCCAGAATTGAGAGCGATTTTATTTCAATCTGATGATCAAACCTGTTCTCTACATACTAACAGTGTCAAGCAAATATAAGAAACAGCAAAACACAGTATGTGCTATTTGGTATGCAGTTGTGCAATTACAATCTTTAGATGCATTAGAATTCACAAACGAAACTCAGAAAGGCTTCATGGATCTCAAAGGGGATTAATGAAAATATTTGATCAGAATGCAAAGTGTAAATCCAACAGATACAAAAAAATATTTACCACTGTTCATAACACCTAGCATGTACTAAATAAACATTAGTTACTTTCATGTTAAGTTTTAAAAATCACATATATTCCCACCAACCAGAGATAATAATTGCTAACATTTTGGTATTTTTTTCTAGGCTTTCCAACTTCATATTTCCTTACTACTTGTTGCTGATACTTAGGAAAGCCTCCCTCTTTTTAAAAATTGAGTACTCAGCCATTTTGCCAGTACTATAAATTTAATAATGTTACTGTTGATGCTATTGGGACTTCTGTGTACAAACTCATAATATCTAAATAATGTTAACTGTTTCCCTCTGTGTTATATCTATGTATAGTTATTTAAGTCAATAGAGTTTCTAAAACAGTACTATAATGATAATATTGAACACCTGTTAATTTATTAGTGCTCTTCTTATTAGCCAGAGTGTTACTTTTTTCAGGCAGATTAGCAACTTTCTTCACTCATCTTCAATGCTACTCTTTAGGCACAAGGTAAGAGTGGTAATAGAAGCTCTAACAGTATCAGAAGTAGTAACAGAAATAGGTGTCAGTATAGTAGCAATTAAAATTGCAGGAGCAGCCTCAGAAGCAATAGCAAGAGCAGCTAATAACCACTGAGTGGCTACTATGTGCTGAGTACTGTTCTAAGCACTTCATATGAAGTAATTCATTTAATCCTCACAACAACCCAACAGATGGGTACTGTTATTATGTCTATTTTTTCAGACGAAGAATCTAAGGTAAGCTTTTTACCTCAGCTTAAGTGAGTTGTTCAAGGTCATATTGCTAACAAAGGCACCCACGCAGGAACTAAATCCAAGCAAACCAGGCATTTCAAAACTTTTTAAATGAATGAAAATAAGCACTTCAAAGAAGAGAAGCATCAAACTTTAGGAGAAAGACAACAGAAAAGCCAGATATTACCATGTCAAAAATCCAGACTAAACAAGCAGCCACAAACCATAGGCCAGATACCACAGGTATCCCTACAAGTCCAGGAAATGTTTGTACAAAGTATGGCCAGTTGCAAGAGTTCCCTAGGAAAAGCAGATTTCAAGCTCCAAACATCCCTATAGAGTCGAGTAACGGCTTCCTCTTGGCCCAAGAATCTCATGTATTTCACAAGCCAGTGAATTTTAAGTAGCTCCTGGCACTATATCTCTTTTACTTCTTTCTCCCTGTTTCTTCTCTAGGAGAAGGGGAAGGAGGCAGAGCTTCATTTTAGCAGCTGTGACTCAGCTGTTTACATGCCTGCACCAAGAATTTGGACATCCCTTCAGAGATGCCATTTACATGTGAGAAACCGTTGGGAGACCAAGGATATGGTGCCTCTTTCAGTTAGCATCCCTTGTGTAATCAGTATTTTTAACCCAGCTTACTTCAGGACCTACAATCCACACATTTCCTCGGTAGTAGAGGGTATTTAATTTGCTTACTAGCTATTTTCGGGCAATGACTGTAGTTGAAGACCACCCACAGGCCGCTAAAGCAGAACAAGGCAGTGACATTCTAACCTGACTCCTGACACAGATCAAAGCAATCCCATGAAGAGAGAGAAGCACAGTATCAAGGGTATCTATCAAGTGTCTATCCGCACGGAGTGCTGCTCAGACTAGTGTACAAAAGAGCGTTCATCTGTCCCTTATCTCAATGAAGCCCACCCTGGTTTTCTGGGAAAATGCAGGGCTACCGTTGTTCTAAACATGCATTTGTTCAGGATGAAGGAATCTGAAAATGTCAGGAGTTGCAAAAAGTCTTCAAGAACATCAAGAGCCATTCTCCACCCAATATAAGAATGTCCACTAGAGTCTTAGGACAGATGGCCTCCCTGCAGCTGCTTGGATATTTTCAAGCCTCGTCTTAAGGCATGAACCCCTGTGGTATCAATGGTATTTCACCACGATGGCTTTGAAATCATTTGACAGTTCAGATGAAATGATGTGACACTTTTGAGAAATTTGACCTCCCCAAAGACTACACCCTGTTGAGTGTAATACAACCACTAGAATTCAGAATTGGAAAGGACGTTAAGGATCATCTTTTGGGTTAACCTTAGACCACAACCGAGGCTTAGTTAAGCAGTAGCTTTACAGGTACATATACTGTGAGGCTTAACTATAATGATCACTACGAGAATCACCCTCCTCCTATATTGAGCCAACTTCTCAAAACAAAGTCTTCACATCTGTTGACTTTTTATCCGAATGATGTCCACTTAATTTTTTTCTTTCTGTCTTATTTAATTGACCTTAAATACCCTGGTTACAAAAAAAGACTAATAAAATTTAATTGGTCATTAAAAGAAGCAGAAACCACAGTGCTGGGATTCCAACATCTCATGGGTCACAACCCGGAAACAAAAACAAAACCGGATTCCTTCAGCCTTTAAGAGGGAATGTATAGAGAAAAAAATTCCATGTGACGTGCCCCCAGAGCTCTAAGGCACAAGTCTATTAATACTAAATATATTTGTAATATTAAGTAAAATAAGTGCTCATAAAAAAAGCTATTTTCTCCAACTACTATAGGTAAGTATCAGAACTCAAAAAGATATCACAACTGCACCAGAATCAGCTTTCCGCCTTCCAGGTAGGAAAGGTATCGTAGACTCCTTTTACATTAATGATTCTCTAGGGGTAACTGACTCTCCCAAACTCAGCAGCTGATGAGAGAAAGACTATCTCAGACCTCCCTGTCCTGGGACAGCAGTTCTGTGACCCACATCACACCACCCCCACAGCTGGCACTGTCCCTCTGCAAGCCATCAGCCAACTTAATTTTTAAGATTTTTGCAAGTATACACAGATTACATTTCCTCAGAGTGGAAGAATTTTTTTTTAAGATAGCAAATATTGTCTGTCATTCATCTAATTTTTAAGAAATGATTCAAACTGACAAGAAGTTGGATTGCTTTGCCACTATTTATTTTCAAAACTTCATCTTCTGGAGGAGATTAGTTCTTTTATTGCTCTGTCCAGTTGATCTAATGAAATAAAGCCATTCCAAAGCTTTTCTAAATATGGTTTAGAATAAGAGAAAACAAACACTTCAAAAAAAAGATGAAATCTTTTGAAAAGAAAGTAACCTAAGTGTTTCTTACAAATCACACTTTATTTGCCAGACACTGTAGGTGTATTTCAATTTAATATTTACAAACATCTCATTTAATTTTATATAATTTAATCTTTACAGATGTTAATTTCCATAATTTTTCATTTAGTATGTATATTTAATTCTACTTAACATTTACAAATAGAGTCATTGAAAACGTTCTCATTTTACAGATCACGAAACTGAGGTAGAAAGCAGTTCATTGATTTGGCTAAGATCACACAACCATGAATTGATAAATTGAAACCTGTATACATATCTCTGATTCAAAGACTTGTGTATTTCTCATCTACCTGAGAAAGAAAAGTCACTGAGGTCTAGATGACATCCATACAGCCCAATGAGGAAATGGCAGGGACTCATTATAAGCACACCGTCTAGATTAGGTAAGGGTTACTGAATCAGGTAATTTTAGTACTCTTTGATAAAATTTCTTTAATCTCTCCTCACTTGCTCACATGGCAAAGCTATTCTCTATTTCACCTTTCAAACCACCTCCCCAACAACTTCAGAATTCTCCAATGTGAAGGCTTCTGTGCAAAAAATAAAAGAAAAACAGACTTTTCTCTAAAAATTTTGGTTTTTAATTCTTGAGAAAAAGCTGAATGAGGCATTATATACAAATTTAACTTGTGCTTAACACCCAAGGCCATAGGACAATTGACACTATTTTTTTTTATTTTAATAAATGAATAATCAGCCATGGTCTGAAAATATTAAATGGAAAGTTTTAGAAATAAACAATTCATAAATTTGAAACTGCACACTGTTCTGAGTAGCGTGATAAATTCAAGTCATCTTGCTCCATCCCATGGAGCATTAAAATTGTGGGAGCACGCTGGCCAGTGTAGCTCAGTTGGTTGGGCGTCATCCTGCAAATCAGAAGGTCATTGGTTTGATTCCTGGTCAGGGCACATGCCTGGGTTGTGGGGTTCATCCCTGGTCAGGGAGTGTGTGATAGGCAACCCACTGATGTTTCTATCACACATTGAAATTTCTCTCCCTCCCTCCCTTCTTCCCTCCCTTCTCCTTGCTCTAAGAATAAATAAATGAAATCTTAAATGAAAAAAATGCGTGGGTAGAATACATAACAGTAAATGTGGTCCGGTTGATAGCAATATGTTGTATCAGAAAGCATTGAGCCTACACAAATACTTCAGCAAGGAATACCCTGAAACAAATGACACCCAGCCATTTACTACAAATAAGGGATAGTTACTGTAAGATGTTTTAAGAGAGTGACCACATTCACTAATTCTTATTACAATATATTGTGATCACTGCTCTATTTTATTAGCTATTGTCATTAATCTCTTGCTGTGCCTAATGTATGAATTAAGCTGTATCATAGGCATGTATGTATAAAGCAGAGTATCCATAAAGTTCAATAGTATCTGAGCTCTCAGGCATCCAGTGAGGGCCTTGGAACCACACATATGCCCCGTGGATAAGGGGGGGAGAGCAGGGGGACACTATGGTATTCAGAGTGCAGTAAAGGAAAAGGTGCCATTAGGGATGTGTTTTGAAAGAGGAAAGAACATTTTCACAAATCACTCTCACAAACCACCTCAACTGTTACCTTCCATGTAAGGGTTTAAAACCAGACCAACTGTGAGTACAGATGCATAGAGATGCTTTCTTTTTTGCACATGATTGGGGAAAATAATACAAAACTGTACATTTATGAGTTATTTTTGTAATTAAAAAGTTTACACATTCAATGTCTTGACTTTCCTTTAAAATTAAAATTAGAGGAGAATACGGAGACATACAAAGCATCCATGCGTGTGCATACACATGCATGCACACAAAAAAAAAGACCGAAAAGGTAAATCAAAACAATGGTGGCATTTCTTTCAGGCCACTGCGATTACGTGCTTCTTGATATTTTCTAACTTCCTTAATGTAGATACTTCTCTTATCTTAAAATTAAAGTGTTATATTTTTTCCACTTTTCCAACTACAGAAAAACCTTTTTAAAATAAATGAGAGAATGTTCACATATTTCATTAGATATTTACTAAGCAGGACAAATCATACTATATCTAATCTCCCATAAAGCAGAAAAAGGTATTTAAAATTCTTGTTTTCTTTATTTCGTTCTTTTTTTTTTTTGTATAATACCCAGCATGTAATGAAAAAGTAATTCCATTTTTTCTTAGATTAGTGCTTCCACTTTTAGAATATGAACCAGTTAGGTTTAACAAATGGTCCAGGATGAAAGATACATGGTGTGTGGAAGGGGCAGGGCCTAGAGGGTAAAATGCTCAAACGAGATGAGCCATTCTAAAGGTCATACACAGGAAGACAATAGAGAGTTAACTTTAATTTCATATTGCTCTATGGCTAATACAATTGTCCCAGCAGACTTATACAAGGATAGGCCATTAAACAGCACCTCCAAAGACAATTTTATATACTGCTCATACATAGAAAAAATATAACGGTTAATAAAGCAAATTCACAAAACAATAATGCTGTAATGGAAAGCATGGGAGTTATCGAATGAGCACAGATCATGTTAATACAAGAAAAGTAATTTGTTGTATATCATTAGAGATTCTTTCTTGATCTATTGCTATTATAAATCATTCCTACTTCAGGAAGAAACAAGTATTTTAAAATTAGACAATACCACTGAAACTTGCATCTTGATTTACTTAATATCACCAAAATTTCTTTGGTCATGGAAGTATTTTTGTCATTCATTTCCTCTTCCTTAATTTTCTCATTCCTAATAATATTGCCATGAATTAAGAGCTCACCTTTACTCCCTGTGGAACAAATAGCATTTCACAGTAAATCTATTTACCTGATGTGAGGGGGAAAAAAAAAAAAAAGAACATGCTTTTTTTCATCTAATTCCCAGAGATAATATCTGCAATTCTTCTCCCAATCTTCACAATCTGAGGTAACAAAGTACATTATTTCCTACCCATGCCCACCAGATGAAAGGGAAAATAAAATGGTTCAGGTGCAAGGAGGTATGATTGTTTTCTAACTAAGATTAAGGAAAACACAAAGGAAGATTCCAATATTCTGTAAGACACCATGTCTAGTCACAAAAAAAGACACATTTTTGCAAATATCAGCTTTTATCCATTCTATTTCTTACAAAGTTATGACCATTTAAAATCCATTTACTTACCACTTTCTTAACATAGTCATAGTTCCTGCAAACTCTTCCCTTAAAATTTCAAATATGCCAAATGTCATTTTTTCCTTTTAGGAAGAAATGTGGTTCGAATGAACTGGAGTTCATGGTCCTTAGAGAAACATTTTTCTGCATACACTAAAGCATGCATACAATCATATGTCCACGGGACCCATGTCTGGCAAAGGTGTCCCTGAGAATTAGCCTGTTTCCTCCTCAGTACCAGAACACCAGTGAAAAGGAATAACAGGGAAATAACTGTACATGTCATAGCTCTGCCAAATGTTACATGTTGTGTAAAGTATCTGACTTTTTAATCAAACCACCTTCTTGCCTACCCCATTCCCTTTTCCTACCCCTATTTGTGATACCTCCAGCTCCCACGTAATTTTAATGATTCCCTCTAGCTCTGTAAAACACTCTCAAGTCAAGAATCCACACCACTCACTTAATACACCCAAATCAATTACATGAAGGCTCTTCCCTCTTTCCCTTCTAAAACTCTTACCAGGACTTTATGGAGAACTTTCCCAATACTTATAATTAACTAGTATCCAATAATCCCAAATAAAGATCAGATACTTCTTTTTTGATCTTAGTACATGAAGCTCAGAAAACATATGAGGGCAAAACACATTTTGGGGCAGGGGGCCTTTATTTGAAAAATAAGACTGAGTCTATTCAATTTATGTATTAACACAAAGGAAGGAAGAAAATGGAAGCTGAAAGGAATAGATGGGACTTTCAGTTGCCTCTTTCAATACAATGGGAAGTGAAAAAAGAGAGAACTGGAATTCGGTAGAAAAACCACCTGAGAACCTGCTGAAGACTTAAAGTTCAAAATAACCTGCTGCCTCAGGAGCCCTCGCACCCAGTGCGGAGGAGCCCAGACCAGAGGGGTTGTGCGCTCTTTGTGTTCTCAACAAAGAGCTGCTAGGCAGAAATGATGAGAAAAACATCTGCTCCCCCAAAGCTATCCCCTAGGAAAGAAAGTACCAAGGGGTCCAGAAACCCTGCTTCAAACTCTTGCTGGTGCAAATAGGATTCTTCCACCAAGTAGCAAGAAAAGCATTTCGGAAAGCATTTCCGGGCCCCAGCATGCACAGGAGGATATGAGCCACTGCGGTAAGGTTTACCGAGTTAAAAACCGCTGCCCCCAGGTGCCCAACAGTCTCCTGCATGTGGCTCAGCTCCATCGCAGCTGCAGAAGTCCACCTCTGGGGCCACAAGCCCACCCTTGTCCTCACCAAGCTCAGGAGGACCAGGGCCCAGAATAGTTGTGCCATTACCTGGGCACAGCTACCTGACTCTTACTCTGTCTCCTATCTGTCTAGCTTAGTCTCAGTTCCCATCCAACCCACTGCTTGGGCCCCCATGGCTGTCACACCCAGGCCCATGTGGCTGCTACAGTGACAGAACAACAAACAAAAACAAAAAATAAACAAGACCAGGGCCTTTGTTAAGCTTTGACTATATTAGCTCAGGCTTGGGAAACAGCAGGCTTTCTTTCAAACTAACCAATCTCTTTCCCAACTCTGCGGGGGTTTGTGCTGGGAGCTCCCCTCCCCCTGTGCCATCTTGGGTTCTACTGCACATGCACCCAGCAAAGGAATTAAGGAGTTTCTCCTTTAACTGGGGAATGGTTCTTCCCTTCCCTCTACCCCTATAATCCTCAGGAATGGACTGGTTGTCCCCTGGGGAGATTGGAAAGCTGATCTCCCTGCCTGCCCAGGGATTAAGTCTCCATTGGCAAAGACTGAGGCTGTCCCCTGGGTGTCTAAAGCTGTAACTTCCAGACTTAATCATGCTTAAGTTTAAGTTTAGCCACTTTTGTTCTCTTCTTTTTTGTTAATATCTAGCTGACTGCCTATGTAATACAACCTTCTCAAGATCAAGCTTTTCCTTCCTCTTGTGGAAACTCAGGATGTTGGTTAGTTACTGGTAAATATGAAATCCTTCATAATAGCTGCTCAGTACTGAAGCTTATTTATGCAGAGGAATAACATGTCAGTGACCATGTATAAGATCTATTTGCTTGAGTTTTTGCCATTACATTTCCAAATTTAGTTCATGTGTACAGTAAATCCTCACTTATGCCACCGATGGGTTCTTGGAGACTACGTTAAGGAAAAGTACTTATAACAAAACAAATTTAACCCTAAACTGATATATAATCAAAGATTGAGTTCTTAGGGTATATTTGTGGTCACAAAACCATCACCAAACTTCTAAATAAAGACCCAAATCACTTCTAATATTAAAATTCAATAAATGTGAACCATGTATCTATTTAAGAAGTATTCATAAAAAACAGGTAAGCCCTGGCTGGCATAGTTCAGTGAACTGAGCGCACGCTGCGAACCAAAGCATCGCAGGTTCGATTCCCAATCAGGGCACATGCCTGGGTTGCAGGCCACGGCCCCCAGCAACCGCACATTGATGTTTCTCTCTCTCTCTTTCTCCCTCCCTTCCCTCTCTAAAAATAAATAAATAAAATATTTAAAAAAATAAATAAAATAAGAAACAGGTAAGATAATTATTTTCCAACCAGGTTATTTCAGTTCAAGGTCTAGGGTGGCCACAGCCTCTTCTGGCAGCCCAGGCCACAAAGTGGGAACCAACCCTGGACAGGACACCCTTCCACCGCAGGTACCATCACACACACACTCACTCAGACTGGGACAAGGTAGCCATGCCAGTCCATCCCACGCACATGTCTTTGCCTATGGCAGCAACCTGAGTGCCTGAAGCACACCCACACAGACATGAGGAGAACATGCCAGCTCCATACAGGCAGTGGCCCCTGCTGGAAATCCTTTGTTTTTCTCTCATCCATGTTCTAATAAAATGATATTGAACTAAATGACATTATTTGACGACCTGCTAAAATCAGGTCCTATCTTGCACATTGCTTAAAATAATGCTGTTTGTTCTCCCAGAAAAAGAAAGGGAACTGTCATTAGCTATAGAGTTTATAGGGAAAAACAGCCATCTCAAATAAGTCATCAAATGGGAAGAAACAAATATATTGTCTCAATGAGGTTGAAATTCTAGGAATAGTCTTTTTCCTACACATACTTAAAGTAATGACTTAAAGTAAACCTAAGGCTTTAAACTGAATTACTTGCACAATATTGCCTTAAAGTCATCCTAGTAAAAAAGCTAAACTATGTATTTTCTATCTTTGATCTATGAATCAACTGTTCATTTTAGGTGAATAAATGTTAAATTAGACCTTTTGACTGCCCTCAGAGAGCTTATCCAGGACATGGATACAAAAAATGAATCAAAACAACAATAACAAAAAGCAGTCTATGGTAATTACGACAGAAAGTACAAGCAAAATTAAGTTCTTAGAAGAAAGCAGGAACACAAGCATTTATTTGCCCCTAATGGTCAGGAAGATTTCGGGGAAACGGCCACATTATGACTAAGCCATAACACCTTTACCAGCTAGAGCCAAAAGAGAACATTCGCATTGTGAGAACCACATAAGGCAGACACGGGGTATGTTTGGGGAGCAGTGTTTTATGTAGCTTGTTTTTTAATAAAAAATAAAAAAGTAGGAGATAATGATAGAAATGAGACAGTTGTTCTTCGTATAATCGTCTTCAACTCTGGGCAAAGATGACAGCATCCAATTTTGGTATTTGGAAGACACTTTCCGTGCGCAGGTGAGATCCCCAACTCTCTACCTCAGTGGTTTGTTTGCCTCTCTCAAACTTCATCATTTTTCCTGCATAAGTCTCTTGTTGCTTGTATACAATACAATCATTCATTTTCAGATTCTTTAAATTATATTTTTACATCTGACAGGTCTATTTTTCCTACTGCCATTTTTTAAACAAATAAAAGTTTTCTGTATTTTTAGTACATTAACCAGTAAAGAAAACCATTAAAATATTTTGTATTAAAATGATAAAGCAACAAAGTTTTAGAGGGAAATATCTTACCACATAGAATAAAATTGGATAATACAATGTTTTAGCTAATGAGTTGGGAAAGGTAGGAGCAAAATGGGGTATAAAAACAGATGAGGCAGCCCTGGCTGGTGGGGCTTAGTCGGTTGGGTGTCAACCTGTAAAACCAAAAAGGTCACAGTTCCAATTCCTGATCAGGGCACACGCCTAAGTTGTGGGTTCGGTCTCCAGTGAGGGTGAGTACAAGGGACGACAGATCAATGTTTCTCTCTCACATGGATGTTTCTTTCCCTCTCTTTCTCCCTCCCTTCTGTTTCTCTAAAATCAATAAGCATGTCCTCCAGTGAGGATTTTTTAAAAAGTGCACTTCCCTGGGTCTTGTTCCATACCTCTCAGGATCTGCATTTAAAAAAAAAAAAAAAAAGGCTAAACAGATGAGACAGACTGGCAGTCAGAAATAATCCTGGAGGTATTTAAAGGAACACTGAAGTCTGTGGCAGAAAACACTAGTGAGACTTTTCTTCCAAAAAAGGGAGACGAAGGTAACAGTGGGGAAACAAAAGAAAGGGTTCACGGTTTGGTTGCATTTCTCCTCCTCCCCCTCCCCCTCCTCTTCTTCCCTCTTCAAATCTAACAAAAATACTTGTCTGGCAGAGACTCAGAACTTGATAAATAGTAAGAACAAGATTTTTTACAAAGCATTCAGGACTATCTTCACAGGTATCCACGCTTCCAGAGTTACAGTCCCTTTAAGGAAAGAAGGACTCTGTTTCCCACCTCACATAAGATACTCAGAATGAATTGCTAAATAGATGAATTAGTACTATCATTCTTCTTTAGCTGGAATCACAAATATCTGCATATAAAAAGCAGAGAGTTACAGATTGATTATAATGATAGAATTATCAAATAATATATTTCTTCAAGCTCCACAATAAATCTAAGAATCTAAACTTCTGTTCTCAAAATCCTTCTGGTATAAAAAGGGCCTGGGTTTGGTTACTGTTTTGGCTGGCTTGTAAGAACACCTTACTCTTGTAAAGCAACAATTCATGATTCATGAGGCTCGGTCCATTCAAAAACACACACACACACACACATTGCTAAGCAACATACAAAGGCTCACACACCTCTGAGCCCAAGCTAGCAACCAGGAGCCAACAGAGCTGCTTTGTACTTCCACTCAAAGTTCCCCCTGCCTACAAACCCTGTTGTAGATTTTCTAATTGTGTTGACAAAAGGTCCCATTTAATTTTTTTGTGGTGCATTATTTTTCCCCATGCACACATTTTTAATGTTATTTCAGGTATGAATTTAATGATGTAGTTCATGCGTGTGTGTGCGGACATGCGTGAATATACTGATTTTGATACCTTAGAATCCCTCTAAAATAAAAACTCACTGCTCTCCACTTTCTCCCAATGAATTTAACTATTTCTCCCACATACAGTCACTCTTAATTTATTCAGAAAATTTCAAATCGAGTAACATGTGCAAGGCATTGTGTGTGTGTGTGTGCCACAGCACTACAAACGCCCACGGCAGTTCTGCCCAGTACCGCTGCATCCTGGCCCCTCATCGACATGTTTATTATTCAGGGAGCTGCAGTGTTAATTCCACAGACCTTGTTCCCTAACCCTAATGACTTGGCGCCAGGGTGGGACCAAAGCCAACACATCAGAATTCCCTGCCTCAAATTTGGGACTTGGTGAAGTCTCACTCTACTGACAGAAACTGAATATAGAAATTGGAAAACTCTTAATCATTGCAATATCGTGTGGAGGAAAAGGGTGTACCTTGAAGAAAGAAAACTGAAGTCAGTGTGCAAAGAGAATTAGAGACACAGGGGAACAGAGAACTCTGAGGGGCTCTGTGCCCCAATTCTGTGTGTTCCAGAGGTCAGACTGCTTTTCCAACCTCCCCGTCATTGGTTGTTTATTATTCAGTTTATCCTTATACTTTATTAGATTCCCCTACAGCTTTCTACTGTACTCCTTTTCCCCTTCAAACAGTCTATAATCAAAAGATTCTTCACTAACACATTATGGGCCCCATTTTTTATAGCAGTGGGAAAATGCTTTTTTCCCCCCAAGAACTCAAAATAAAAATTTTCACAGATGTTTTTAAAGAATAAACTGAGCACTTCTGCTCTTTAGAAATATTAGAAAAACAAAAAGAGGTTAAGAGGTTGAAATGCAACCTGGCCAATCAGTAGTATACATACAATGCTAAATTTAAAATTTTCAAATGTACTCTTCTTTGTCCCCTAATCTATGGGGTTCAAACTCAAGACTAGCCTGTTTTCAGTCACCTGAAAACAGACTCAGCTATCTCTGGCAATTAATAACCCTTTGATGAGTAAAGTTGGATGTAGTCTTTTCTAAGCACCTAAGCTCAATTTTAAATGTCTGGTTAAAAAGCTTGAGAAGTCCAGCTTTTCTGACTTAAGAAGAGGAAATTATTTGTGATTATTTTTCTTTCTCCTTTTGAACACAGGATCTGACCATAGGTTAATAATAACAGCTGTGACTAAAAATGAATTAAAACTATTTTCAGATCTTCCCATGACCTAGGAACATTATCAACCTAAAAATAAAACAAGGAAAAAGAAAAGCTTAATATTTTTTATAAAGAGACTAAAACTCTATCAATCAAGCTACCATTATGGACAGGTTCAGGAACATTTTATGGGGTTTTTTTCCCCCATGAAGGTGGCCAGGGCAGAAGAGTAAGAAAAAAATATCACGTGTTTCATGATAATCATTTTTGAAGGTATGTACATAGAGTCAAACAATATATTTCAGAGCAAATTAAAATTATATATTAAATAAATCGTATGCTCTTTCATAATTTGCTGAGTCAATATTTCTGTCTTGGAGGTTGGTGCTCTGTCTTCAGTAAATATTTGTTGGGATTTTTAGACTATAAGAATAGACCGTATGGCATGAACACAAATCTTAATTTGAATCTTTAAGAAGTAACATTAAACTACTCTTAGAACTATAACAAATAAACTGTGGTACAAAATGTTTTATTTTTTCAGCTGGAGAGTCAAGATCTACTGGAGAGAAAGAATGGCAACCACTGAAAAATCCTTTGAAGCAGGGAGTTTCAGCCTGTTTACCTTGTCCAATTAATACCTAGAAGATCAAGGGTAAGGTCCACACCTCTCAGCAAAGCAGCATTTTACATAAAGTCACACTATTTGTAGTAGCTGGATAAAATAGGAATTAGTAAGTAAATAAGTCAGTGAGGCCTGTGGAAGTTCAGAAGGATTTCCTCCCTGTTATAGATAGCTCAAAAAAACCCACGGCACAACTCATAAGGAAATCCTGGTTCTGATGCTCAGTCACTCTCTTCCTCTGAAGCAAACCCACATTTCCTCTGGCCCACATGAATGAAGGATACTCTTCCAGTACCCCATCTTCCAAAAAGTAGAGAACGTCAGACTAGTTAGACACTGCTGAGCCCCAAATTACTCTTTGTGTTATTTCTTTACATACAAGGATCCAGAACAACATGAGATTTTAACAAATCTGAGTTTATGTACCAGTAAGAATGAAGGGCACCAGCAATCAAATGACTAAATGCTAAAATGCTTACTGATTTCAGAGAGGTTAACGTGTGTGGGGGGCGGGGGGGGGAGCGTGGGGAGAGGAGGCTTAAAACACCTCCCAAAAGTCTCTAGTCTATCTCAAAATCGCCCCAAGCACCGGACATCAAAGAACTGACGGCTCTACTTTCACAGGATTCTTTTCTTGCAAACCATTCCTCCTATCACTGCCATAACCATCTCAAGTCGGCCCTACATGACCTCAACCTCAGTTGGCTGAAAAGGATTTATTAATGGATGCCCCTCTGTGAATCTCTTCACAGTCTCCAACCCAACCCACCTCTGCACAGTCTCCAGATGAACTCTCCTAGAAGGTGACAGGGTGAACCAGCTCACAAGGAAGCTTCACTTTGATATTCAAAACTTCCGCCACCCTAGCTCAATCTGCCTTTACGGACCAACATTTCCCAACGAGCATCTGCAAGGAATTGTGCCACAGCATTCCTGCGCATTTTACTCAAAAAGAGGGTTTCATGATGAACTACACTACTCTATACATTTTTAATGGAAGACTTCTCTGAGTCTGTAGTGTTTGAAGGTTTCTAGGAGGTGTCTATGGCATCCAAAGTTTCCTGAACTAATTTCACAACAGAAATCCCTTTGTGCATGTTATCCCTTGAGATCAGTATTCTTGGCAAAATACACTATGACTTACAGCTTCTCCTCATTATTCCTCCGATTTCTGTCTGTAGTCCTTACACATTCTAGACCCTTTGTCAGAGATGCACTTCCCCCTCACGGCTTCCCACGTGTACTGCTATTTATTGGCATTTATCAGTTCAAGGCCAGTTCAAACACCAGTTCATATTTAAAGCTCTCCCTAGGATCCGCAGCTGGAAATAATACCTCACAGAGCATAGTGAATTTGCTTTTCCTTCAGTATCTACCACCGTCTACTTTCTACTAAAACTATTTTTCTAGTATTTTATTCAATTCCTATAATCCCTTTGAAAGCAGCATTTGGGCCTTATTCGTCTTTTTATTCTTCTCAGCACCCAACAGTGGGTTTTAATTATTTCTTAAGTGAAAAATTCAAATGTGGCATAATCCTTATAACTTCTTATAACTCCCTATGACCCCTATCACACAGCATGCTCCTTCAAGTGCCCTCTGCTTTGTGAAAAAGGAATGAAAAACTCAGCATTTCCAACACTCGCCACATCTTTAAAACCATACAGGAACAAAATCTAACATTTTCAAAAGAAAAGAGTGTCGTTTTCAAGTTCTACTGAACGTTCTGTCACTTCACGTTGTCACATATAACAAAAACATAAGCTGAAAGCCCGTGTTTGGGGAGGAAGCGAAAACAAAGGCCTGGTGGTTCTGTAAGATAACCCTGTACAGTCGCTCGTCTTGGTTTGCCTAAAATTAAAAACACAATGGTCCTATTTGACTATAACTGTCTAGGGAATATTTTGCTTTCTTTTTTTTGTTGTTTTAATAAACTGATAACACTCTGAAGATTTCAGAGCTTTGACTTTTGCTGGTATTCATCAAATTCCATTTCGCCCCGGGAGCCCTCCCCCTCGCCAGCGCTGCAGCTAGTGAGGCACAAGATCTCCTTTCAAAACGGGAAACGCCAGTAACTGGAAAGATTATGGCCATCCCTTACATTCTGGATGTGGCATATATAACACTCCTTTTTATTACAAAATCATAAGCATGAAATTCTGTAACAATAATATCACACTCAAGCACATTATATGACATTTTAGGGGAAATGTTCAAATTAAAACCATAAATTATTACACCCATATTATTACCCTACCAACCACACTCAAGCAGGCATTACTTTTGCTGGACCCTGTATTTCCCAATGACGTATTCTGATGAACAGGTACATATTAAAGGTACAAAGCTAGACTCTGATTCTATTAATAACAGCAATAACAACTAACACTTATTGTCACTTGCCATGTGCCAGAGAATGCTATGTGCTTTTACACCCTTTATCTGATTAAACCCTCACAACAGCTCAGTGAAGAAATCATTACTAGAATCATCTCCACAAAAGAAAACCTGAGGAGGTGTTACATAATTCATCCAAGTTCACACAGGTAGTAATGACAGTTCCAGGATTTTAACTGAGGTAGTCTGACACCCAAGCCCAAACTCTTAGCCACCATCGTATCCTTCCAGCCTCCCATTAAGGCACCCAAGAAACACTGTGCAATTACATCACGGCTGGAAACCACTCCTCTCAGCCAGCACATTCCTTGCCATTATTGACAGTCTGAAGACACAATGTCAAAATATTGGAAAGCAGTAATGTCTGTACTGCTTCCTACGTAAGTGAAGTATGTCCTCTAGGAAGAAGACACAGTGTGAAATATAAACATGACTTACAAAAATTTTGTGATATAATTAATAGATTTATAGATTAATTACAGATTTAATTTATTAGTTACCTAATAAAGACAAGAGAATATCTCAAAAAGACAAGGTCACATCAGAAAAAGGAGATGATATTTCAGTAAGTACCGATTAAGCAGCCTAGTGCATGCCAGGCCCTGCACTGGCACCAGGCACGCACCAGCAGAGGCCTGGAGAGATGAATATACAAGACGCCTCCCAGAAAACACAAGTGCACGCTGTATACTCCCTCCCCACTGCCCACCCCTCACTTCCACATAAAAATACACATGAATCAACACAATGATTCGGAAAACATTCTTAATTACTGTGCAAATGTGTAGGTCTGGTGTTGGGTTGCAAATGTTCTCCGGAGAAGTTCTTTATAAATTTCAAATAAACATACCGTCTTAAAACTCAGGTATCTTTTATATCTAAAACATATTTCAAAAAAAATACAAACTACCTTTGCAAGTAAGCTAAGCAATTTGAAAAAAAAATTATATAATTAATAACTGAGCCACTAGACTACAATCTTTCCAGCTCCATTAGTGGTCATAGCTGATGATGTTAAAATGAAATCAATTTTTAAATATGCTTTTAAAATTTATCAAATGCTACAAATAATGTACAATGCATATTAACTAAAATGAAATGTCATTAGTTAGGGCAAGTTCATTATCAACTGGAACAGCTCAAGACATATTCATGTAAAACCATCAAGGAGTCCAGCATTCTACTGGTTCTAATTGCTTGTTTTTCTGTCTTTTTTAAATGAAGCAAGTCTTATAAAACCTCATTTAGGTGCACAGGACACACTAAAGCTTAACATGAGTTTTCATTTCTTTTATTTTTTCAATTTTATGTATTTATTTATTTGAAAAAGAGAGAGAGAAATATCAATTTGTTTTTTCCACTTTTTTATGCATTCATTGGCTGAGTCTTGTATGTGCTATGACCAGAATTGAACCTGTAACTTTGGAGTATCAGGACAATGATCTAACCAAATGAGCTACCCAATCAGGACCATGAAATTTTCTTTGAAATCGCAGAGACCTAACAGTAAAACTGCTTTCTTGTAAAGCCAACATAAATACTCAAATGAATAAGACTTGGCCTGAGGACTGGGTGGAGTTATCATGGTACCCTGAAATTTTCATTTAAAAGAACTCACTGTTTTTTACATCCATGTGTGAGAGATACATCTACCGGTTGCCTCTCACATGCCCCCACCAGGGACTTGGCCCACAACCCAGGCATGTGCCCTGACTGGGAATGGAACCCGCAACCCTTTGGTTCAAAGGCCAACACTCAATCCACTGTGACATACTAGCCAGGGCTATTTTCTTATGTCTGATAGTGGAAGGGAAGGAGAGAGTCTATCAAAAGCATAGCTCCTTGCCCTGACGGTGTAGCTCAGATGGTTGGGCATTGTTCCCCAAAGCATAAGGTAGCAGGTTCCATTGCCAGTCAGGGCACATGCCTGGGTTGTGGGTTCCGTCCCTGGTAGGGGTGCATACATAGATGTTTCTCTCTCACATCGATGTTTCTCTCCCTCTCTCTAAAAATAAATAAATTAAAAAAAAACATAGCTCCTTACTTTTTATTTAATATAATACACCACAGATCCCAATCTTTATAACTAATATTTCAAAGGATTTTGTTCTACTGAAAAGCAAATGCTGTTCCTCACTTATAAAATAGGTAAATTATGAATATCCTGGAATATTCTAAAAAAATCAGCTTTTCAAAAAAGATAAAAACTAAAACTTTGAAGAATTACTACTGTAATATATAAAATAAAAGTGTACCTTTGGTACATTTGCAAATGCAATAATGTAACTGAAAGCAGAGATAAAGGTCTGAACAAATGCAAGTTACTATTATATAACTGTCTACTTACTGTTATGTAGCAATGGGCCTTGAAAATTTACCATGCTTTATATAAGATTATAGAACCATTTAGACATATTACAAACCATTAAAATGACCAGATCTCATCTGAACCATACAAAACTATGCCTATGTGTCCATTAATCCCAAAATTAAACTATTTCAGGGTGGGTGATCAATTAATATTTTCAAACTCTTAATTAATATTCTCATAAAGAGCTCAGTCAAGTCATGTGACAAAAACCCCACGAATATGAGATCAGTCTAAGCCAGCCATTTTCAACATTTTTCATCTCTTGCATAAAGTAATTACTAAAATTCTGCTGCACACCGAATATATATATATATATATGCATATATATATATATATATTGCCAATCTGACAAAAAAAAAGGTATAACTAAGATTCATTCATATTGGATGGCTATTGTTGTATTGGGTGTTGTCGGTCTTTTTTTATTTGACAGTCTAAGGGAAAAAAGGTCAGTGCCCCTGACCAAACAGCGAGATATTGCAAGTTTTAAAATTCTTGCAGCCCACTGGTTGAAAATCACTGGTCTCAACAAATGTTACCTCTAGCATATAAGTATGTTATACAACACACACACACACAACTCAATGCAATTTATTCAATTTTATTTTTATATTTTTCTATTAATTTTTATTTAGTATTTATCTTGTTAATTAAATTCTTAATCCATGTGCATTCATTTAACTGTCTTCTGACTTTTGTGACTTTATTTTACCCTGATTATATTATTATTTAAAATAGTTTATACTTATTCTTTACTTAATTTCCACAGCATCTTCTAAACAGTTTTTTCTTTAATTTCTAAGTAACTTTTACCCTCCTTTGAAAAGAAATGAGGAAGGCACTTGAGCTTACCAGATAAAGTCAAAGGAACACAATTCATAAACCAGAACAGAGAAGACAGGGCATCCTTTTTCTAAACGATTTATAAAAGAGAAGCCCTGCATCCCAAATCGGAGATCTCCTAGGCAATCCTAAAGAAGGTATTTGATCCTGACCATCATTAGCTAGTTGTAGCTGGCAGGCATATTTTTTATCCATTTAGACAACAGTCTAAGAACCACCACATGGGTAAAATCATCCCTCAGGAGGACGACAAACCAGCCTAGAAAAGACTCCAGACAAACCGAAGCCACAATATCATCCTGTCTCTGGGACAATTCACAACCCCTCTGAGGAGGCAGGTGCACATACTAAAAAATACAGTCTCAGAGAGCAATTAGAGGATTGTGGCTTTTTCTCCTCAACAAATTGGCCTTCTGCAATAGACAAGAAGACCCTATGGGGTTTTCCTTTAATAAGCCTTTTTACTTAGCCTTTTTACTTAGTTTCAAAACAAGTTATACTAGAGCATACGTAAATATGTCTGAACCTCCCTTCCACCTTCTTTGGAGAGATGCATAATCCACAGGGCAGCACAGCACAGTTGTGAACAGCAGAGTAAATCCATCATGTAATAGCTAATGACCTTGTGCAAACTGAAACCTCCTGAAATCTCACCTTATTTGCCTGCTCTATGAGTCAGGCAGAGAACTGGCCATATCTATACATATATAAAATGAGATCGTGCATGTAGAGCAAGACTGACACCTTAAAAACTCAGTAAATGTTAACTAGCTGGGGAATAAAGGTAACCTCTGAGGTAATGGAGTCTCTCTTATGCTGGCCCATTCCAAAATAAACTCAGATAAACTCAGAATTATTTCATATCAAGAAAGAAAACTAAATTATTTCTCATGGGGTAAACCTTGCCAGTGTACTGCCTTTATTATAAAAATCATGAAAATGCCTATGGTTAAGATTCTCCCAAATAGGTTCTACAGTTGTTTGGACCAATTTCAAAGCTTAAAATCTTCCGAAAGCTTGGCTTACAATGGCCATGCTGACAAGGTCTAGTATCATGAGTGCCACAAAAATGTAAGTAACTGGCTTCTCCTAAATTAGTTTGTCTTTTGAAAATGAACAGTTTGAGTGGAGGTATATTGTACATCTATTACTAATAGTGTGGGACATTAAAAAAAAAAACACCTTTTTGATGTAGAATGACCTCAACATAACAAGCCAATGGCTTAGATCTGAATTCCCTACAGCATCCAGGGAGAGGCTGTGCAGAGACCAAGAGTCTCCCAGAACAGCCTGGGTCTGTCGATGAAAGTAGAAGAAAATGATAGTTTTCTATCTTGCTAGTGGGTAATTTGAAAGCAGTTCCATACCTGTTACTTGAAAGAGAGGCGCTGACCCCAACAATCATTAGCAGGCTACTCTTAAGGGACAAGTCATAGTGGTTGAGGAGAGCAATCCTGACCGTCTGTGAACAAGTAAACTCCTTCAGTATTCTAAGAAATAAAGCCCTCTAGTATTAGAGTAGCTTGGCCACTGTGTGACGCTGGGAAAAAAATTTCAGAAGAGCCAGTACTCAGAAACTGTAATGAAAACAACCTGCTATGTGCTTTGTAGTCATCAAAAGTATTCTACTAAAAATTGAGCTCTCAAAAAATCACACTAGAAATAAACACCTTGGCATTATGACCAAATACAGTTTGAGAACAGAACCCAACTAATTGGCTTCCCATGCCCACCCCCCAAAAAAGACAATACAAAAGGCAAGAATTATGCTTCTTACAGGTTTTGGAGCCTCACAGGCAAAGTGACAAAAAGGACACCCTTAGGCTGTATCCAAAACATTAATTTATAAATTGCTCTTTGGGGTCTCAACCAACATTTTTCCAAAACACGATTTAAAACAATGATTAGTTTCCCGGGATAGCCTCCTAAGTATTCGTTCGTAGGTAGTTTAAATCTGATTTTACAGAATAGTTTTTAAATTTTTTATTTAAATTGGAAAATGACAGAAAATAATGAAGTAGTAGTATTAGCAGTTAAAATAGGACAATGATCCAACTGAAGGAATTATTTAAAAATATATCTCACCTGCTAGAGCTTTAAAAAAGCAAATCTGAAAATTTGTGGAGGAAAATATTTAAAGATATATGAAGTCTGAGCACAACTTTTGACATTCTGCCCACTTCAGAAGTTGATGTGAAGCTGCCGTGAAACTAAAGTTCCCCAAAACACCTTTTCTTTACCATGCACTGAGTACATACTGACACTGATTTCACCAGCTGAGATTATTTGTGGCACATAAGTGAAAGGGCAGAGTGGTAGCTACACAATAAAAGCTACCAATTCTTGAGTAACTTTTTCATATAAAATGATATGCTGAGAACTCACATTATTTTATTTTAGCCTCAATACAACCCTGCATGTAAAGTAGGTATTTTCCCCACTTTATGAAAGCAAAGGCAGAGTTCAAGCTAACTTGCCCAAGATCACCAGGTAGAAAGGAGATTCAAGCACGCATGCAGTCTGACTCCACAGCCTTCGCCATCACAGTATACTGCTTTTGTCAAAAGGTTTTCCTGAAATTTCGCTGGCCAAAAGTGGGAAGAGAGAAAAGAATGGAGGTAAGTTGTTGATAGAAAGAAATGTAATGAGATAAAAAAATGAAATGAGTGGCAAGTGCAGAAATAATGAAGGCACACCCCAAATGTAAGAGTAAGGCAGTGCCATCTATCCCTGTTGGGTGTGGTGGGGTGGGAAAGAAGCACAGCGGTATAGCTTACCCGCTTTGAGGAGAGGCAGTTGAACTTGGAAGGCAGCTACCATCATTGGCCAGAAGGTGTCACTTATTCCTAGAGACACAATGTTCAATGGAGTGTGTATGTTAGGACTAATTTGATTTATTAAACCACTTATCACAGGAGTTTCAAAAACGAGGCTTCTCTGGGAGTGAGCCACACTAACACTCCCACTTCTGCTCCCGAGTGAGGGAATAAATGAAGATTTGGCACGCTGCCTTTAAATGGATGCCAATCCCTGGCCCTTCACTCTGCCTACTCTTACACACACATTACCACTAAACCATAATTATTCTACTGTAAGTTTCTTCTCCATTCAAATGGCAATTGCCAGCAGGAATTTTTCTAAGAAGAATGTGCTCTATCATTGCCAGGGCACAGAGAATCTGATTTAAGAAACCGGCAGGCTGCTTGTCATGGCAGAGAATGGGGAAGAGAAAAATCAGCCAGCCTTCATCTCGCTACTTCTGTCCAACTGACTTCCTTCTAGCTCTCTTCATCCGCCTCCATCTCTCATCCTTTGATTTGGGGATCAAATCAAAGAACTGATGCTCCCCTCAGATGCAGTGCATTATCAACTTACAGAGAGAGACGGGTGGTGACCTAGAGTTGCCCCAGGTGCCAAGGTAGATTGAGAAAAGCCTAAAGCAAAAGAAGGTAAGGCTCTAAGACTAAAATGCATTCAGCTCTTAATGATCAGCAGCTTCTGAATTAATCACCAAATAATGACTAGCATTCATACAGTTCCTACTGTGTGCCAGGTACACAACAGATGCCTCCAATCTTTTGTCAGCTCTGGGAGCCGCAATTGCTTTCTTACTAAAACTGAAGATCAAAGAAAATATCCTCAATACGGTTATATAATTATTAAGTAATGGATCAGTATTCCAATCAGATTTCCAAATCTATGTTCTTTCCATTACACAAAGATATATTTCCAATACAAGGGACACATTGAGAATTGTGCAGAAAGTACTTTGTAGCAATCAAGAGACTACTTTTAAAATTAGGTAAAATTTCTTAGTAGATCAAGATTCAAATAAATGTTGATAAATTTCTTTACTAAATGGGAATTGAAACAACAGAGAAGAAACAACAGTTGAACAATCACGCATCTTTTCCAATTCCTTCTACTTCCCAATATTTTAAAATGAAATCAGGGCCTTGGCAGGGGAAGGGGGAGGAGGCATGAATGAACAAAGTAAGTAACATCTTTATTTATAAGACTACAGATAAAAATGAAGGTGAAACTTTGAAACACTGATTGAGCAGTGAACTCTCAGAGCCATAAATTCTGTCCCATGGCAAGTAATCAATACATTGTTTTAATAAAACAATTGATTAATTAATTAAAATAAAAATAATAGTCACACTAATATGTGAATCAACCAGCCTTAATTCATAGGACTTATTTAACTTTGAAAGAATTACAGTAGGTTCATGATAATTCAAATCTCCTTTAACATATTACCTTCATTAGTCCTGCTGTGATTTCAGAATTCTGAAATCTATGCTTTAGGATAAAGAGAAGGATGGAAAAAACTAGCCAAACATCAAGGAGTAAAGTCCACACTGAATGACAGGGTCTATGACCCTGCAAATGATTACATGCTGTTCCTAATTAGTCTTCCAAATGTTAGAGAAATTAGTTTGTTCAAAGTGAAAACTCAGTTACAATCAGATACAGATTTCTAAATGTTAGTAAGGTTTCCAGAGTAAATGATTAAATATATTTCACCTGTCATACACCTCAATCACATGCTAATTCTAAGCATTACTTTAAACTCTGGTCTGAATCAGAAAGAAATCCCGATTTGTACAAGAAACAACAGTATGTATAGGATGAAGAATGTTGCCATCGTATCTTGTTTTGCTTGGAGTTCTGGCTATAGGCAAAATTTCAGAGTAGTTTCAGTTAGCTTTGGCATCCTTTCACCTCCATTTTCTTGCAAAGCTCCTACTACCTAATTTCCACATTTCTTAAGGACTCCATCATGTCCCCATGTAGAATTTGGATGGTGCGACCTGCCTTGCCTAAGGACTCAAAGCTCTGAAAATTGCTAAATTCCTCCCTCCTTCCAGTTAGAACTCTTCCCCCACCTCAGGGCAACTGATTTTAGATAAGTGTTAAGAAGGAAACATTGCGATTAAATTAATTCACACTAAAGTATTGGGGTTTTTTTACTTACTTTTCAAAAGATGATATATTTGCATGTTTCAAAAATCTAAAAATTTAAATGTGAAAATTTCCCTTTCCACAGGTAACTTCTGCTATTAGCAACTTGTAGATTCTTTCTGAATTTCTGTTTATGTATACATGTGTGCATACAAGCAAGAAGGAATACACTTTATTTTCTCTGCTGTTTAATAGAAAAGCTAGAACACTATACACGTAGTCAGCACCATTTTTATCTTTAATAAAATGACTTGAAAATACTTACATATAAGGACTGCCTCATTATTTTATTTTGTTGAACAGCTGGGGAGTTTTCTACTGTATGATTGGACTATAACTGATTTGAATAATTCCCTATTAGTGGACGTTTAGTTCCTTTTTAATCTTTTGCTATTAAAAACAACACTGCAATGAACCTCTTGTACATAGATATTTTGAGTAAACTATCAGAGGTGTTATTGCATATACCCATCTGTATTTGAGAGATGTTGCCAATTTGGTGTGGAAGTTGGAGCTATAGTATGAGCTCCAATGTACACACCAAACAACAGAAGGAGAACTCCTGCTTCCCAAACCTTTGCTAACGGAAGTGTTATCAAACTTCTTCATATTTGCCAATCTGATAAGTAAAAAATGGCATTTCTGCCATGTTAATTTGCATTTCTTTAGTAAAAGGGTAATCAAGCATCTTTTCATCTGTTGAAAAGTTTGTATTTCCTTTTCTGTAAACAGTGTTTTGTATCCTACCTACAACATGAACTTTGGGTAGCCAGGTAAACACCTGATAAGCATTTGATGTTTTTAAGAAGACTTAATCACCCAAATTAGCCTGCAAGTGGTGCTATCTCATAAAACATAAAAATATGAAATTAAAACTATAGGCTGTTGACCTTAAACAAATAGCCAGATATTTCTCCAGCAAAATGGGTTTCTTTATTCAGGAACAGCAAAAAAATCTGCAGTTCAGGATGTGGCAGAAAAACCACTTGCAAGTCCAGGGAAATGGAAGGCATGCTCTTTTAATGGAGTCCATTGGAGGCAACTAAGTTCGAAGGATAGTCACTTTTCATTGGCTGAGTTATGGCGGAATCTTCTCTTTCTCCTGCTCAGGTAGGAAAGTGGAATCACTTCCTGTAAGAGTTGCGGCGAATGCCTCGTCCTGCTGGGGTCAGTAGCATGGGGTGAGTGCCCTGCTTGGGCAGTCTCTCTTCTAGACTCCAAGCTCCATTTTAAATTGAGGTTTCCACTGATTAATTTTCACAGGCAGTGCAGGGAGAATATGTTATTGATCAGAAGCAATCAATAAAGAGCTAGGGCAGCCTGGCCTAGGTGTATTTTTATGCTCTTTTAAGAATGAGAAAACCAAAGATTAGAAAATTAAGCCAACTGACAAACAGCATTTGTTTTCATGCCAGTGAGGCCCGAGTTTACTCTCAAGGCTCCTGTCCCAAAGACCAGTCCTTACCAGCTGGCATTATTCTTCTCCAGACAACCCAGAAGAGCACTAGTCTCTGTAAGGTTGGGAGTGAGACAGATCCATCTTCTGTACAAAAAGACAAAGTAGTAAAGGTATAAATCAGTCAATTCCAAAAAAAGATTAAGAAGACAGATTCACAAAATTGACCCCTAAGAAGTAATGGCAGATTAGCATTTTAAGCAGACATGTACAGGATGGATACATATGAAAAGCTGGGCAGCTGGTGTTATTCACTATTGTGGTAATTTTAAAAAGGTTAGGAAAGTACAGCTAGTCCATACCAGCATCCTGAAGAGAAGCCATGAAAAAAGAAAGCTTAGAAACAGTTCAGAAGAGATCACAGCCACTCCAAACACTCAATAGCTACAGTAAGTCCCACATCTAAAGAACAAGCATAACTAACCTTTGAGGGTCCTCAGGATTCCGAACCCAGACCCACCAAGGACTCATTGAAGGTCAGGTCTCAGGTACTGAATCGATATTTGAATAAATATCAAATAGGACAGGCAAAGATGAATACTAGTGGACATGTCCTCAAAACACTTCAGAATGCTTTTTTTTATAACTCTGCATAGAGATGCATTTGTAAAAGTTTAAATATGCAATAGTTCTGCACCCATAAATGAATTAAGCAGGTGGTGGAGTTTTCCTCACTGAATTCTCTCTACTCTGACAGGCAAACTCAATCTTTCTAGCCCTACCACCAGAGTAACTTCGTTGTTCTGTGTGCTGTCTATCCCTTTGTGCCCTATATTTATCTTGCACTTCTCTCTTCCATTATTTCATCACTGTCCATATTCCCTTCCTTTCATTCAACACTAGTGTGACCAAGTACATTAGGAAAAGAAGATCTAATATCTTCTTTTAGCCTCCTACCCCCTTTTCTCAGGCCCCAAAAATCACCTCAAGTAAACTCCATCCCAAGTAAATAAATATTTGCTTGCTATCAAATGTAGCTTCAAAACAAGCCCCTTGGCCTCCCACCCACACTACATGGCTGCCCATAAACCTCTCTGTAGAAAACAGCCACCAATGCCTATAAAATACAATAACTAGTTTCTGACCACAGACATTTGTACCCTACCAATTACCTATGTCATTTCTCCTACACAGTGGTAAGTTTCCAAAGAATAACAATATGTCTTCATATCTGGCAAAACATAGATTCAAAATGAAAGTATTCAAAAATGGTAGGGCAACCCTGGCTGGTGTGGCTCAGTGGATTGAGTGCTAGCCTACAAATTGAGGGGTCACCAGTTCAATTCCCGCACAGGGCACATGCCTGCGCTGAGGGGCCAGGTCCCCAGTGTGGGGAGTGTGGGGAGTGTGGGGAGTGTGGGGAGTGTGGGGAGTGTGGGGAGTGTGGGGAACAACCACACATTGATGTTTCTCTCACTCTTCCTCACTTCCCCTCTCTCTAAAAATAAATAAATAAAAATCTTTTAAAAAATGGTAGGGTAGTCTTCATGAGGCTATCCCACCTACGTCCTGAATAAAACATATGAGGACAGTCACAGACACTTAAAGGGTTAATGAAAAAGCTCTAAGTCATTCATTGATTGACTCTTGCATTTACATGGCTCTAATTAGTGTAACCAGAACATTAATTCAGTATCAGTTAAGTAACTACCCAGGAGCCTTAATGACTAATTGAGAAGAAAAATCAAGATTTATTGTAAAAGCTATTCAAATTCTGATAGCATTAGTGAACAGCACACATATGTATAATTTTAGCAGAACTGTAAAGCTCAAAACATTAGAAGTTGGTTGCCATTTTAAAAGCTGGCAAATAAATTATAATAACATAATGTATAAGAGAGGCTACATTTCACCAATAAAAAAAAAATACCTAAAATAAAGAGATTAATTCCTTCAAAATGAAGGCAGAGAAAACATTCTAGTCATTCTTTAAAAAAAAAAAAACAGATAATTTTTCATTGTCTTTAAATAAGCTTAGTCTAAATCATTAATAAGCACCAAAGTTTACTTAAACTCATTAGTGTTTATCACTCCAATTTACAGGTACCTGGAAAAGGGAGAGGTGAGAAGGAGATGAGGGAGGCTTGAGGAAGAGAACTGGAAAAGAAGAAAGGAGGAAGGGAATAAGGGAGAAGTTCAGGAGAGAAATAAAGGAGAAAAAGAAGAAAAGATGGAGGAGAAGCCAAAAGGAAGGGTGGGCACAAGCAAAATGACCACAATTACAATTCAACGGTATATGATCAATGAACAATGAATCTGAGGCAACTCTGAATAAATTTGGGAGCAAATACAGTAGTCTAGGTAGCACAGACTAAAATGATGAGGTTCAGCTAAACATCATAAAGTATTAGAAAGACCTGATTACAGACTAGGTAGAGCTTAATGCTTAAAGGAAAGGCATGAGGGAGGAAGACATTAAGAATGACTCCTGGGCTTCAGCGAAAAGAGAAAGGACTCATAGACGTGGACAAGAGGGTGGTGATTGCGAGGGGTGCAGGGAGAGGAGAGTATAAAAGGACCAAATAGTAATGGAAAAAATACAATAAAAAAATTTTTTTAGAAAAATAACTCCTGGGCTTGTGATAGTAACCATGGAGTCAAGGCTAGCAGGGAGGGCTGGAGGAGCAAAGTACAGATCGATACAGGAATTTGATTATTTCAATTTGCTATGCGAAGGAAATAACCAAGTGGAGATGTGGAATGAGTTTAAAACAAACAAACAAATGTTCTGGGATTAATAAAGACTACCTCATTGATTAAATTTTAGACAAAATAATCTAAGCTCTATTCTCAACTAGATCCCATAGTTTACCAGTAGCTATAACATTAAACTATCAAGGAGTGGGTAGCATAAAAAACAGGGCCATTGGGAAGCATGAAAGACAGAAAACTAAAACTTAAAGTTTCAGCCAAGCAGGAGTGGCCAAAAATGTAGAAAAAAAACAAAAAAACAGAGATTATGAAAAACAACTAGCTTTTTAAGGAGCTTGTTGCCAAAACAGTATTGTCCAAAGAAAAAGAGAATTCTCCTCTGAAGCCAGAACTTTCACATACAATTTCAAAGGGCAGGTAATTGTTATCAGAAAAAGGTAAGAGCTTGAACTTCAACTTTCACATATAAAGAATACTCTCTAATGATCATATACATACAATTTCTGGCACATGCTGATGCTTGAAAAATGAGGGTTGCATGAGAATAAAAATGCACAGAATGAGGGTACATATATTTATAGCACACATTTTTTCTTTCACACATATGACCACTTGTACAGACAGACAGCAATGGCAGTAGGTATATATCTTTTGTATATCCTGATTTTGTTAACTGCTTTGAAATTTTAGTTTTTCCTTAGAAATGTGTATTGATGTTTACTACAGTTGTATGGCCTCAATAAGAAAAACCACATTCACAATAAGATTGTTAATTCTAATTTGAGAATCCCCCAAATAATGCTTCATGAATGGATAATGCACTGCTCACAATGTTCAATTCTTTACCTCCCTTCCTCTGTGCTTTTAAATAAATCTGAGCAGCAATTAACCTTGGCACAGGTGCCAAAACCTCCATGTGTAGACAGGCCTAACAAGTCCCATCTTGACTAGGTAAAGACGGGGCTGGTTTTCTTCACTTAGAATCCTAGGCTGGCCACTGACCAAAAACACATGCTAACTGAAAAATCAGACCAAACCAAAATAACAAAAAACAAAATAAAAAATACTGCAGATTTCCTAAGTAATGGTGATGAACTCAAGTATGACTTTGCAACCTGTAATTTCTCACTAATGTTGAGATGTCTGGCTGGATAAGTGATTTCCAGATAAACAAGAGAAAGGGTAAAACCTCTTTCAGAAAACTCCCTCAATTAGCAATCACCTTCATTTAGCAGCAGCACCTCCACTATGCCAGCTGCAGGGGAAATTAATTAAATTTAATAGAAGCCACGGGGGAAGTAATTAAATTTAATAGAAGCCATGGATTCCAAATGAAGATAAACTGTATTTGTAATCAGACCTACTGTGTCACTTAGTCCCAGGTTTGTAAAAGCATGCGCCAAGTGCAAACCACCTTCCACAGGAACACCAAGTTACCTGGAATCACTCCCTCAATCCCACTTCAAACGGTGAAATGATTGATGCATCATGCATCCCTAATTTTTTAAATTCTTTTTTCAAAATAGAAAATCTGCACCACTGTAACATGTTGATTATGCGCAAATGAGCAGATCGGAATAGCACAGAAGCCATAGCACAGACAAGTAATGAAAGGTTGGCATGTTTGCTTTGGGAAGGAAAACGAGCGGCCCATTCATCTAAACGCAGTTATGTTTCAATTTAACTAAATTACAAGGTTGGAAATTAGCAATGCTTCAAGCACTCTGGGCTACCGGTCCCACCAGAACACTTCATCTTTAATACCTGCTCCAGCTTGCAAATAAAACTAAGAAAAACAGTAGGGGAAAATTCTCAAAACATCTTTTTTTAACAAAGGCCTTTCCTAACAACGGCAAGCTTATGAATTTGCCCCTTGGAAAATGTAAAGCTTAAACAAGACAAAGTTAAGTAATACTCAATCCTTTTTATCCCTATATCCACAACTATTTAACTATTTATCTTATCATGACAAAGTGTAAGTGTTTTAGAGACAAAGATTATTTCAAGTCTCTTATTTATAAAAATACTCAGCCCCATGCGTTCTACACAGCAAGGGTTTAGAAAATGTTAATTACCCCGCATCCCACTTTTCATAGGAAAGTGTCGGACAGCACTACTCTCAATGAAGTCACTACCGGCACTGGTTTGAGCAGGCATGCTTCTCTTGGTAGTGCAGGGCCTAGCAAAAAAGTATTTCCACCTGAGCTTTGAAATAAGAAAAAATTCTATTTTGGAGTTATTTTGAACACTACCTGCTACGTGGTTTATTGATGCTGTTTAAGATAAAAAATAACAACAACTAGCTTATAAATCAAGCATCTGCCATGTGCCAGGCACCATGCTAAGTACTTTACATAGATTATTTCATTGAAAGGTCACCAAAACCCTAGGAGTTAGCTACTGTTTGTATATCTCATTTACAGTTGAAGAAAGTACAGTTTACCAGCAGTTACATAACTGATTCAAGAACCTAATAGCTAATTAGTATTGGGACCAGGGTTTTGAACCAGGCTTAAATTAACCTCCATGAGTGCGTGAAGGCAGTGGGAAACCTTGGCCATTTTCCAGTGTGTGGAATCAAAACCGTGCTCCTTAATCAGAAGAACTATGTGCAATACAAAACCAAAGGCCTCCTTTTTATTTAGAAATAGTGGTACCAAGCACAAAGGAAAGTACTCCATGATTTAGTAAACACATTCTTCTTTATATTGTGACAAACACAAATGTCTTGTTGATCTGGCCAGCCACTGTGTGTGTCAACTTTGGGGCACTTAAAGCATGCAGTGTAAGTACATGCCTCTCTCACGAGACTGTAGCCCAATTTATGATAAGAACCACATCACTCATGCCAGCATCACCAGGGGCTGGGCCTGCCACACAATAGATGCTATAGATGCTTCATAAATGTTTTGTGGCTAAAGGAAGAACTATTAATTTTTTATAAGCTTGTTTCTACAGTTCTGGAGAATCAATAAATGATTGCTACTTAAAATTATTCTCATCTGAGTACCTGTAATTCCCAGGGGTCACATGTTCTACAAATGCTTGTCTGGTCTTTTTCAACTCACATACTCCCTTCTCCATTAACTTAAACTTGAACCAAGTCCCCTGTATATATCCCTACTGTAGACCTCAGAACACTTTCCCCCACTTACATTCTGCAGTGTCTCCCTCTGTCAAACTATAAAAAACTTATCTTATTCCTGTTTTATATTTAGCACCAAGCAGAAAGCATGGCATATGTGAGGCACTAATTGATTATTGGAAACAAATTATTTAGTGTGCATGTCTTTATGATGCTTGCTAGCTCTTTGCCATCAGTCAAACTCTTTTTACTGTATATATTTGGAGTATGTGGCAAGAGCAAGAAATTACTAATATCATTTACAACTTAAACTTTAATCAATAACAGAATATATGTATGTATGTATGTATGTATGTATGTACACATACATACATAATCCAAGCATCACATTTAGAAGTGGCCCCCTAATAGAATATCTTGGCTTGTCAAAGTAGCAAAGATCACATCAATTTCTTTTTTTTTTAAACTGCATTGTTTTATTTTGTACATCTTTTTTTTTTAAGATTTTATTTATTCATTTTTAGAGAGGGAAGGGAGGGAGAAAGAGAGAGAGAGAGAGAGAAACATCAATGTGTGGTTGCTGGGGGACATGGCCTGCAACCCAGGCATGTGCCCTGACTGGGAATAGAACCTGCGATGCCTGGTTCGCAGCCTGCGCTCAATCCACTGAGCTACACCAGCCAAGGCAAGATCACATCAATTTCTGATGTTTGTTCTTATGCCATCCCAGTTTTACAAAATAGGTTTAAATCTTTGTACAAGTAATTTGTAAACATAAACATGCACATGAGAAAAGAAGGGACTTCACAAAATCTCATGCTAAACATAGATGAAAACATGCTCCTTTAAAAACCTTTAACAATCTATTCCTTTGCCTACATAACTTTGCATTATTTAAAACACAGACTAATACCTGTATTTTATAATTTCATTAGAATTTACTATTTTCTTCACTCCTGATGTGGATATTCATAGAACGGTTTTAAGCTCTTGATGCAGCTGTAGAGCTTGTGAAGAAAATGCACTACAGGCATTATTACTGTCAGGACGCTTCTCTCATGGTTCTAAGACTTAACTGCTGCTTCTCCCTACTCCACCCCCACCCCCCACCAAAGGAAATCTGAAAAAAATGCCAGAAAATTCTAGAAAGACATACTCGGATCTCTATTCCCTCCAAGGTACAATTTTTTGTTAATTAACCACTAACCAAAAGTAGGAATAAATATTTAATAGTTGTATGTAAAATAGACCTTATGTGAATTCAATAAACAAAGAGTCCAACACATTCACCTCTAAGCTGTTTTGCCCATATACTTACTGTGTGAGATGGAACGGAAGTAGCATAGAAATCAAACCTATCCCCTGTAGACAGAGAAATGACGGAATACTTTGACAGTGGAGAGGCATGTTACCTGCTCAAACCGTATTTGCTTCTAAGGATGCATACATAGTTATAACAATGAGTGAGATCACTATTAAGAAAAAATTCACTGTGAGGCAATGTTGTACTTAATTTATTTGAAAATTAAAAACAAATTATCTACTTCTCTGTAATAACAATTTAATTTTTTTTCAAGCTGTTAATGAACCAATTAAACAAAACTGTTTATTCTAATGCACAAAATTATACTGTGATAAATACACGCTAAGATAATACTTCTTTACATACACGAGCAATTGTGTTACATGTATATATAACAACCACTCCGCTAAGCCAATGACATTCAAAATGTGAGTTCTCCGAGACCCGTCTAGGAATTGTGGGGTAAAAACCATTTTCATAATGATGCTAAGATAATATTGTGTTTTCACTGATGGTGCAAAAGCATTGCTGAATCAAGCTGATGGTACCATTAGCGTGAATGAATGCGGGGGCAGCAGATTTTGCTAGTACTCATTTTACTCTTCACCAACATGCAATCACAGTAAACAAAATGCAGTTTCACTTAAGAATGCCTTTGATACACCCGTAAAATTAATTTCAAAAATCACAATCTTTGAGTACATGCCATTTTATTATCCTAGGTAAGAAAGAAAGGGGAAAGTATGCATAATGCATTTCTGCTGCGTATCAGCACACGACGCAATCTGGTCTCAAGGAAAAGCGCTGAAGAGGCTGAGATATGAGGGGAACTAGCCACTCTTCATGAAACACTATTTTTTACTTGACTGAATGGCTGAAGACAAACTATTCAGAACTGGATATGACTGACATTTTCGGAAAAGGAAGAAGTGAGACTGTCACTTCAAGAAAAATAACTGACAGTAGCTGTTGCCAATGATAGAAATTGAACTTTTAAGTGAGAATTAGTATCCTGAAGTTTTATCCATCATCCTGAGCCTGACAGCTATAGAACACTTAAAACATTTTCTGATGTTAATAACAAATGTGTTTGATATTATATAATGAAGTGTGTCAACATTTGGAGATCTGCATAACTTAGTGAAACTGTTATTTTCTAATTGACCAAGGCATGATGTTATGAAATTGAAATCACATTCAGGTAAAAAGATGTACACAAGATACAAAAAATGCAACAAAGGAGAAAACGTTAATTGAAAAGTTTCTGATTCCTCATTGAAACTTTTAAGAAACTACAATGTATAACGTTTTACTGTGTCAAAAGAGTATAGCTACAGTTATTTAGAAAGTCTAAATACATCTCCCTTTTCTTTCATATATTCCACCAAAGACATAATACAAGAGATTGGATGCTGAAGTAGATTTTAAAAAACAAACACTTGTTCTCATGTATTAAACTAGAAATGAAAAAGAATTGTAAAATATGTAAAGAAATACCAGTTTTCCTATTTTTTTTCAAAATGTAGGGGTTCCCCCCGACAAAAAACATGTTTCATGTTAACATGTAATGGGCTTTTTAACTGCTGGGTTTTTTGAACTTTTCAGTTTTAATTTGTTACATGGTAAATATCAATAGACAGAATCCACATACACAAAAGTGCTTTAGGGTCCTCAATAATTGTTTTAAATTGTAAACAAATTTAGCTCAAAGTCTGAGAACCACAGACCTAAATTTAAAGCCATTATCCACTTTATAGAATGCTTTTCAATAGAATTTTTACCAAACCCATAATAAAATTAAAATATGCATTTTCTATGTACACTTAGAAGAGCCTATAAAATTGTCAAGCACCATGTTAATTCCTCAGGAGACAAGATGAAAGTGCTCAGTTTTTGCCTTCAGGGGGGTGCCCTAGTCATCCCAGGGCTATCTGGGGATAGGGCATGTGGCAGCTTGAACCCTCAAAATCTGCCACTGTTCTACCAGTTCAGAGTGTTTGTTACTAGTTCAAGGGCCACCGTCAATCTCTGCTTTTATTTCCTGCAGGGGTTTTTGTTTGTCTTGGCCTCCTTTCACTTTCTCTGGATTTCCCAACTCCCACATTAAAGGTCCCACCTTTTAAATAAACAAGGCTATCCATCTGAAGTCTCCCTTCTTTTCACTTAAAGTATATACAAGTGAGTTTAGAATAACTTTTAGATCACTTTTTTCTTTGCCTGAGTTAAGTTTTCATCAGGTTACTGACTGTGTTCTCATTACCAAAGTGTTGTAGGAACTCAGCGTATGTTTTTAATGCGCTTTTAGATTGTCAAAACTTTATAAAAGGTAACATTATATATCTATAAAACCTAAGATTTCATCTGGAGAAAATAATACAAGCTTACTTACTTAAGTTCAAATTTCTACATGTACCACAAGGCACCCACACAAAACCAAGATACAATATTGAGTGCCCATTCTCAACACCTACTAAAAAAAAAATCACAGCAAAATTCTGAGCTCATTATGATTAGTCAAGACCTTATTCCTTCACTGATGATTAACACTAGGGAGTAACTTAAAAAAAAAAAAATGAAAACAGACTACCGAGAAATGACCAAGTTCTGTCATGGAGAAAATTAATTGGGGCATACTCTCTCTGACTCCTGTTGTTCATTGCTATGTAGGTCTCCTGTACTTGTTGAGAAACAACCTTAAATGTCTTCGGGAGAAGGTTATATGCTGCTCTCCGAACCACTCTTAATTGCTCTTACTTTTCCTCTTCCTGGTCAGCATAATGCGTGTAGGAATAGAGACTGCAATCACAGGAGCTTCGGCTCAAAGTTCGCTGTGTGACATGGAGCACTTGACTTCCTTAATCTTATTTCCTCAGACATTAAAAAAAAAGAGCTCATTACAACTAACCTGCAGATTTTATGACTGCATGATACCATAAAGGTTAAGTAACCACATTTTAACTATTTGGAAAACACTAGTTATAATGGTCTAATCAAAATTCTAATTATTACATACAACTGTACATGTGTTCATTTTCCTATGACAGGATCTACAGATTAAAAACAGTCTGTCCATTTCTTTGCCTCAGAATGGAAGAAGGAAAAGCCCACATGAAGGCTATGATTAAAGACATGGATGACCTACTCTGACAGAAGCAGAGAACAGAATTCACTACACAGGCTCTGGGTCTCCCAACCGTCTGCACTCCTTTGCTGATCCCATAACCTTGGACAAATGGGTACATTTCAGCTTCCGATTCTCTCTCCATTGCATGAAAAATTAGATTATCTCCTTCACTGGGTGTTCTGAGCGTTGCCGGAGCTCATCTTGTATAGGCCTAAGTGCAAAGCCGGGCAAAGAATAAGCCCTGAATAAATGTTAGCTAGTGTGCTATCATTTTCAGGTCACCTTTAGAGGGTTTCATCTATGGTCCATTTACTTTCAGTTTATAATTTAACAAAACTAAGCAAGCACCTCCCAGAACACTCCTACATAAATTGCTTTGAATTAAATCCATATACTGTGATAAAGCTTAGCAAAGGAATATATCATGTGTAAAAACAATAGCTGTCTTGTAAAATCCCTTGTATAATAAGTAATAAAACCTTTTAAGTTTGAGATATATTCAAGCTCTAGTTTGGTCCTTCTCTGCATAAGAATTACCTGGAGAGATTTTTAAAAGTACAATGCACACAGAGGATCCAACCTAACATGCTGAAAACTGATACATAAGGAAGAGCATTATCCCACCTTCCCACTCTGAACTGTATTTCAATGTAACCAAATAGCCCTAGAAGATAAAAAGTTCTTCTATATAAAACAATTCTAGATAATATATGGAGAATGAAGAATACCATTAAGAAATCTTCATTTTGCAACTATTGGAGTAAGAAAATGGTCATGAATGAATGACAAAACCATTAGGTATAAAGTTGATGAGGAATTCTATAATAAAACAATTCAGTTTTAACCAGTCAAAGCCAGTGGTCAATCTTAACCACCACTGAATGTGATCCCTTGAGACAAGATGCAAGAAAAGGAGGAGTGTGGGATAAGAAAGGAGGAGGAGGTTTGGGAGAAAAGGAGAGGGAAGACAGAGGGGGAGAGGGAGAAAGGAGAGAAAGAGAAGGAAGAAGAAGAGAGGAGAAGAGGTAAGAAGAAAGGCCTGAAGAAGAAAGAGGAAAGAGGGAAGGAGCAGAGGATAGGAGGGTGCACGGAGATGGGAGAAAAGAAAGCGTATGACTGAAGCAGAGAAGGCAAAGAAAGTTCCTGACCCTCACTGATCCCGAAACTTGCCACATTCTTGTCCTTTAGTAGCAAGGCACCCAATTTCCTCATAATAAATTATGTTTGTTCAAGACAGCTGATGCCTTGAAGCTATTATTTAAAAGTTTCAGAGTTTTGAATTAGAAATAGAATTCAGAGAACAGAAAAGGGATCTATTTTTTCCTACATTAAAATGCAGCAATAGTCAATTAAATGAACTATTTCAGACTGACTATTGATAGACATTCCAAATCACAAAACATTAGAAAATGAATGTAATCAATAATTTACCACATTATGAAAAGACTCATTCCAATGAGTATAAATTGGAATTGTGACCCCCAAAATATACCAAAAATTTTAAATAACCACCAAAAAAAGAAAAAGCAGAAAATCTGTTTAAAACAAACACATTCTCTGGGTATTTCAGAAATATAAGTCTGGATTGATAGATGGATGGAAGGAGAGGGAGGGAAAGAGGGAAGACTGGGAAAGGAAGGGAGTATGGATAAGAGGATGGTGGGAAAAACACAAATTCGGATACTGCTAAACAAATATTGACAATTCAAAAAGGACAGTCTAAACAGCATAGATTTGTGTAGTGGTAATAAAATGCCTCAAACGAAACAGGTTCTAGACCAGGCTCTGACTAGTGGGCCATGTTGTCCTGACAAAATCATTTTACTGTTCTCCCTTCCCATCAGATGAACTATGAGATGAACTAGTCTGGGGAAAAGAGAGGTTCTTGTGAGGATTAAATGTGGCATTGTACATGAAAGCCTTCTTCAAAGAACTGATCTCTATGTAGAAAGTATTAAAGTATTTCAAAAGTCCATAGTGTAAACAAGATCAAAGACAGAGTACTAATGTAAAATCAACTATTCTAGTAAGTAACTTAGAAGCTTGGTTTTCTCAGTTCCTAATTGATAGGCTAATTATATCTATCAGGAAAATAAAAACTTAATTTGTATAAAATTGTTCAGTGATTCAGACTTGGTTAATTCAGGCAGGTGTCGCCCACAACTCATCTGTATCAGCAAGTTTTTACTGCAATGCTATTAGGCTGCATGGGGAAAAATTAAATGATTCCAAAATGGGTATATTTGCTCATTTGAAATCTCATTACAATTTCTTATCATTAAGTCTACTCATTTTCTTTTCTGCTTCATGCCAACTCCCTGCTTCTGTAACCTTGAAAGCAGGAGTGCCACAGGCAGGAAACTACCATTCCCACCTCGGCTCAACAGTGACATGTTCTCAGCTTCCAATATTAAAAAATGTAAAAATTAAGACATAAGGAGCATATGCCACCTTTAAAAAAAAGAAAACTGTCAGTCTCTATAGGAGCCCAGAATCAGATTCAAATCCCAGCCACCCCACTGATTTCAGGACGTGACCTGAGGCAAGTTACTGCACACTGCTGAACTTGCCCTCTGTCACATTGGGAGAACACAGTAGTTGTCTCCTAGGACTGACTATTCAAACAATTTGAATGCGGGGATGCACGTGAAGCACTAAGCCCAATGTCGGGCACAGAGTCACTACTGACATGCACTGGTAGGCATCATCACAGAGTCCCAGGGTACGTCTCAGGAAGGTTAGAACATGAGTGTATAAGCAAAACTATTCCAAGTTTACTTCACTTGTGTGAAGTAATGACGAAAGAAAGAGCAAAGGTATGCATGTCATTTGAGGAAAAGAAAAATGTAATTTTGGAAGGTTGTATGGTTAGAGTTCTCCAAAGAAACAGCCAAAGGGATGTATTATACAGTATATATTATACTATTATATATAGTATATATTATATATATAGTATATATTATATATACTACATATAACCATAGGATAAAACATATACATACACATGGGATAAATACATATGTATATGAAATACATATATATGCAAACTTAGAGCAATTGGCTTACACAATTACAGAAGCCAAAAAGTCCCCTAATCTGCCATCTGCCAGGTTGAAAAGCCAGTAGTACACTTCAGTCCAAGTTTGAAAGGCCAGAGAACAAGGGGAGCTAATGGTGTAAATTCCAGCCTTAGATTTTAGGCTCAAAAATTAGGGTCAAGAGTGTAAGTCCTGGAATGAGTCAGAAGGTTCAAGAACCAGGAGCTCCCGTGTCTGAGAACAGAAGATGAATGCCTCAGCTCAAGAAGAGCAAATGTGCCCTTCCTGTGCCTTTTTGTTCCAGCAGAACCTAAAGACACAGGCCAGCACCAGGGAGATGGTCTTCTTTACTCTGTACACCAATTCAGATATGCTAATCTCATCCGGAAACACCCTCACAGACACACCCAGAAATGCTTTACCAGCTGTTTGGGTGTACCCTTTCTCAGTCAGTGGACAAATGAAATTAACCATCACAGTGGTGTCTGTATAGTACAGTACAGAGTGAGAGAAATCTTCCATCCTAGAGATGGTTATCAGGTACCTAGACAGAAATGTCCAGAGACAATTTACACAGCAACCAAAACACTAGTGAACATCTAATTCTCCAAACTGTAGGGCTGGTTCACCCAGGAGCCATCTAATCTGTAACATAATCCTTTGCATGGAGTTGTTCATCTAAAAAAGTTACATCATAAGTCTGTTTTTTTTTTAAGTTTGTTCATGAGGAATCAGTCTCTTAAAAACAGCTAAAAACAAATTTGTATTGAATTATTGAGGTGACACTGGTTAATAAAATTATATAGATTTCAGGTGTATAATTCTATAATACATCATCTGTATATTGTACTGTGTGTTCACCACACCAAGTCAGTCTCATTATCATCATTTATCCCTCCTATACCTTCTTCTACCTTCCCTTTCCGCTCTTTCCTTCCGGTAATCATTATACTGTTGTCTGTGTCTATGGAGTTTTGTGGGGGTTTTTTTTGGTTTTTGCTTAATTCATTCATATTTTCACCCAGCCTCACAAACCTCCTCCCCTCTGACAGCTGTCAGTTTGTTCTCTGAATCTATGAGTATGTTTCTATTTTCTTCTGTTAGTTTATTTTGTTCATTAGATTCCACATGAGTGAAATCATTTGGTACTTATCTTTCTCCGACTGGCTTGTTTCATTTAGCAGAATGTTCTCCAGGTCCACCCATGCTGTCACAAAGGGCAAGATTTCCTTCTTTTCAATGGCCAACTAGTATTCCTGTGTGTAAATTCACCACAGCTTTTGATCAACTCACCTACTGAGGGGCACTTGGGCTGCTTCTCAATCTCGGCTGTTGTGAATAATGCTACAATTAACATACGAGTGCATATTCTTTTGAATTAGTGTTTCAGGGAAAACCAAAATTCTAAACCTACACAACTTAAAATCCAGCAGTGGAACAGAGTGACGCCATCAATGTTCTGAGAATCTGCAATGCCCTCACCATCTATAAGGTCACATCTATTTATCAACAAGCAGACTCAAAGTACCCACTGTATGCCAGACACTGAGAGTATAAAGATGACACCCCTGCCTTCACTATCTAGTTAAAGAGGCAGAATCCCAAATGAAATTTAATATAATGCGAACAGCCTTAAGACAAGTCAATACAAAGGGCTATGGAATAGAGAAGTAACTTTAGGTTCAATAAATAAGTTTGTTCATAAGAATCCATTTCCCCTGACAGTGAGCAATAAAAACTGATAGAATTGTATCTGGAATAAGCAATAGAATACAAAATACTCTTCACTGGATCACATAACACAAGAATGAAGGCAATGTACCACAAAATCTTTGAAACTATGCCATCCCTATATTCCTATATTATGGAAAATCAACTGTAATTATGAAACCCTAAACCAAAGAGAGATTATGTAATTTAAAGCTGAGGTACCATACACATTGATAATTTATATACACTACTTAACTAAAAGTAAGAGGTTCTGGACTTCTACTATTCCGTACTACTTCCAAATGCCTGAGTCTTACCTATGTTTTTGAATGAGCATTAAATCAGATTCACACACTTACTTGCAACTGTCACAAAAAGAGCAAATGCTCTTCATTATGTCCTTGTATATACAGAAAGGTAGAAGACTATTCATAGACTTTATGTACACTTTTATATTTTCTCTTAAAGTAAACAGTTTTTTTAAAAAGAAACTTAAAATTAATTTCCCAAGATATTTCTATTTCTCTTTCTTAAAGACCTGTGCTGCAATAAGAACTCCAAGCCCATCCCTGTAATCCAAATTCTATTTGGCCCCACAGTGAAGTCAAATATAAGATCCTGACATCAATTTGTTGCCATGGAAATAATTGAGATGTCAATGTTTCTGCATTATGACTGTACCATAGAAGCAGATGGGCTGACAAGGGGGAAAATCTTTGTAAATATCTTCTTAATAATTAACCAAAGTATCAGATACTATTTTAAATTTACATTATTATTAAAAGTTGAGTTCTATCAGCACAAAATACTAGCCAAAATACTAGCCAATTTCAACTTCTGAATCTAGAAAACATTTTTAATAACACAACAGAAGGACTTATCATATTCTTTTATCCATTTGATTATATTTTCTAGCTTGTTGCATCACTTTGTGCTACATATATATATATATATATATCTATATCTCCAAGTTCAGAATAAATCAGAGTTGACAAAAGCACACTCTACCCACCCAGACAACAGTGACAATGTTAGATGAGTGAACAGACAGACTCAGTCAGCCCTTTGTCTTTCTTCTCTCTCCTGACTGAAAACATTTTCCTGAATTTGGCTAAATAAATCATATGGCTAAGCATTTATAATATAACTTTATTATTAAAATGTTTATCAGGTCCTATATTTGCCACTGTAGTATAAATTTGTTCCAGAAAAATGTTTATTTGAATACAAAGACAAAATTCATTTCTGAAACCTCCACAGTACTTAGTCATATCTCCCCAACTAAGCTGAATTAAGTCATTTGCGTATTCACTCATAGCGATTTTTTCCCCTGAAATTAACAAGGGTTAGTATATTTAAATAAAATAGGCGGGAGATCACATATATGTGCATGTATTCACCATATATGCCTCTCCTCTGAGAGGCATAGGACTGTCACCTAATCTCCATAAGGTATTTTCATTTGTAACCTCTTACTCTACCACCCACCGTGAGCTCTTTTTTATCCAAGTGAAAAAATTGTTCTTCCCCATTGTGGGCTAATTACACCATCTGTTTAGCCACAGCGCTATTAATGTTAACTCCTTAACATCCTTACATATACTGACCTCAAACACCTTATCCTGTCAAAATGTACAAGTGGTAGGCAAGGCAAGAAACCAGTCTCCTGATTCGAATTTGCAACTTTCTCTACTGAGCCAACACTATGGTCTCCACAAGGACTTCAGCATTGGGGCATTTCCCCTCCATCTCACCTTAGTTTAACGGTGTGAGATGTAGTACCAACAACAACAGCAACAGCAACAATTCCCTTCCTGCAACCCAGCCCACTAATTAGAGATGTAAATGTTCTGGGGGACAGATGGCGGCAAAGCTAGGAAAAGGCAGGGAAGGGAAGAGTAAATCCTCTGACAGACATGCCTTATCCTTAAAACTAAGCCAACCAGTTTATTTTTTTTATTACAAAATAAAAAACTAATCTAGTTCATAGAAAAATTCAAAGCTCCTCACAGAGTAGGGGGCATGTAGCCATATTCCTACAGACTGATGAACAGATCGGTAACTCTACTAAGATATTTCAAATATAACATAGAAAAGATCATATAACAGATATCTGAATGTCGATAAAAAATAAGTGGGTTCCTCATTTATTTTGTTCATATATTTAAACTGTTCACAATCAGAAACAATACTGTTTGAAAGAACAAGAGCCTTTTTAAATGTAATTATTTATTAGACATATGGAAGAAATCCATTAAGCTCATCTTCTTTTTATTGTTCTCTACACCCATCTCAGTCACCACAGAATCCCGGAAATACATGCATTAATCTTAGTATCATATGCAAATAAAAAGCCGACCTCATAGCTTGAACACTGGAAATTTAAAGGTGAGTTAAAATTATCAGGAGTGAATTATTAAAGAACAAAGGGTTAACATTAAGTGTGTTGAAATCTTTGGTAGAATCCTCCGGAAAATGAGGACAAATTTCATGATCTCTATGTTCCTTTAAGCTGTAATACCCAATAAATCAAAGTATCTCCTTATAGATTATCACATTAATTAATATACCCAGTTTCTGCAAAGGTCAGGCATGGTAACAAAACTTGGCAAAGTTCATCACATCCTACAGTTTTTAATCCCACAGATACAATGGGACAGAAGAAAAAGGGAAGGCAAGAAACCCACAGCCTTGATCCCTGTCCCATCTCACCAAGTTCTTTTCCACACTGGAGGCAAATCATACAGGTCATCGTCACATCACTTGAGCTGTGTCTGTGGACTCTGAAAAGGTGACTTTGATACTGTGTTAACAGAGCTGCTTATTAAAAGATTAAGTGACACCCACAGCAACAAAGGGAGTAGTTGGGACCAGTGAAAAAGCACAGGCCCTCTCAGTCTGGCCCCACCCTCTTCAGGACTACAAGAAGTTGCTAGTATGTCACTATCATTCTTCAAATTCCTCCAAAAAATAAACCTTGAGGGGTTGCCAATTCTAATAAACGAGCCTATAATAGTACCAATGTATCCGAGTAACATTATTTTGAAGATAATAGTAATATCTCAGTCCATTCAGGGTGCTGTAACAAAATACCATATATAGACTGGGAAGCTTGTAAACAACAGAAATTTATTTCTCATTGTTCTGTAGACTGGGAAGTCCAAGATCAAGGCACCAGCAGATGTGGTATCTGGTGAGGGTCTGTCTCCCCTCCTGCTTCATAGATGGTGGTCTTTTCATTGTGCCCTCATATGGCAGGACGGGGTAAGGGACCTAGCTGTCTCGGGTCTCCTTTAAAACGGCAATAAAAGCAGTAATGCAAATCATGAGAATTTCACCCTCAGGACCTTCTACCTCCCAAAGACCCTACTTCCAAAAATACCATCACATTGGGGGTTAGGTATCAACATATGAATGTTAGGGGGATACCAACATGCAGTATACAGCAAGTGGTCCATAAACAATAGGAAACAATGCAAAGAGGTAGAGAGTCTTAATATATTACTGATTACATATTTGTTATATGGCTTAACTGTAACTTGAAAATCATGAAAATGTCTTTTTTCTTAGAAAAGAAGTAATCATTAGGGTGAATATAGTTGCAAATTTGGGGCTTCCTTGCGCATCAAGTTACTGACACAATTCAAGTGATTACGAAATTCTTGACTTAGGAGAGGAAACACACACCTCATCTAATGAAAATACAACTTCAGTTGATGGGAAAGATGCAAGAAGAAAATCTCTATAAGAGATGATAAACTTATATATGAAATGATAACCATTAAACTTTAATTTCTCCAATTTTCCTTAAACATCAAATGAAGCAAAGGGGCAGGTAACATCTGTCAAAATTTATGTCGATTTATAACTATTTCCCTGAATATTTATTTTTAAGGTTAGGAAAGTAAGCCCCTCGAAATGAAGGAGAGATATAAAATAATAAAGTATAGAAACACTAATATAAAAATATTTTCTTAAAATACTGCAATTTTTAGCCACCTTTAAAGAAAAATGGTAAAAGGAAAAAATGCATCCAGAAAAAAAATTGTTTCTAAAAATTCTTCCATACCAATCTTTTTTCATTTCTTATAATGGACCAATTTTATCAAAATGGTTCTCTTCAGCACATAGACCTGATTATTGTCTGGAGTTTTTAGAAAAAAATACATATTTATGCACTTGTAGTATAAATAGATATATGTAACCAGCTCGGAAAGAAAAAGGATTTTCTTTTTTGTTATTCTTTTTTTATACATAGGAAAGCTACATGTCCTAATGAAAAGCCACAATTCATCAGATGTTGGCACATCATGGAGGTATAAAGGAATAAATAAAGCTATAAAATGCATTAAAATGACACAAATACATTTGCCTAACAAGTCTGCTTAGGGAAAAACTGCATTAAAATAAATGTTGTGCATATACACCAATTTTAAATATATATATATATTTTTTTTTATTTTAATCATTGTTCAAGAACAGTTTTCTCCCCTTTACTCCCAATCCAGCCTGCCCACCCCTCCCTCCCAACTTCCCTCCCATTACCACCCTCCCCCTAGTTTTTGTTCATGTATCTTTTAACTTTCTTCCTAGAAACCCTTCCTCTTTTCCCCTGAAACTCCCTCTTCTCTCTCCTCTGGTCACTTTCTGCCTGTCCTCTATTTCAGTGTCCGACTATATTTTGCTTCTTTCTTTGTTTTATTGTTTAGGTTCCTGTTAAAGGTGAGGTCATATGGTATTTATCTTTCACTGCCTGGCTTATTTCACTTAGCATAATAATGCTTTCCAGTTCCATA